>CM031241.1:553554723-554754723 GCA_018340775.1 Taxus wallichiana var. yunnanensis
TCCCACACCCATTAACGCGAGAGAAAAAGACCCGTTAAAGATATTTAAGTGGTACCGTCAGACGGGTCCAGAAGACGTCGCTTCCTCGGCCCGGATCTTCGATCCGTTTTGCCACCATTGAAAAAGCAGCACGCATGATAAAAGATGTAAATAAGACTAGATTTTACGATCGCAAAGTAATAAGACAAAATATAAACGTGAGGCAGTAGATACAGAAAAGCGAGGAGCTATGAAATAACCATACTTGATTTGTGTTACTCGTATCCTTTACCTATCTGTGTGGAATAAATCGGCGTCCGAAGTCGCATAATCGGCATCGATGGAGAATGGTCCGGCGTCGATTGAGGAGATCGCGGCCGATCGATGAAGATCGTCAGCGGAAATGTATCGATTAATCGGTGTCGAGGCTGTCCAACGAGGTCCCGGGAATTGGAAGGTGAATGGTTCAATTATGCCGGATGTGCTGAAAGTTGGCGAGACACGCTGAGCAGAGGTCACGGGTGATAGATGGTGGTGTGCGATGCGTGCGGCGAGACGGCGAAATAGCGATTGCTCCTCTCGTGATTGATTGATTGGACGCAGTGCGCCTAATACTGATTGATCTTTTAGAAGATCTCTGCTATCTCAACTTTGCTTATCTTTTAAGCGCTCTACTCACTTTTAACTCGTTCGTAATCTCTTCTTGGTCTCTTCGCTCTCTTCCGGTCCCTGTTAAGCCCGAGTTACGGACTTGCTTTTATAATCAGCGCCCGCTCTGCTAAATCTCTAGCGCGCCACATGTGGAAGAGCCGTGTCGATCGGAAAAAGACTCCGGGTAGGTATTAAAAATCGATTTCGAGAGAAAGATAAGACTTATCCGATTACGGGAAAATATCTCATTTAGGAAGATTAAAAATAGATGTGATACATGGGTAGAATAAATTTGTGGTGGATAAGTGATTAAGATGCATCGTAGGAAGAAGCGTAATTAAATATTTAATATTTAATCACTCATGGGCGAGATGTGATAGGATGAATTAAATTTGGAATAAGTGATTAAATCACAAATTGGATAATATCCCCGAGGGATAGTTGGTGGCGTAAACGTGCCCCAAAGTTACCTAAGCGGTAAGCGAATGTGAGGGACACTAAATTGGGTAACCAAATTTAGGTGTCTACATTTTGCCCACTTTTTGTCAAGTAACTTTGCGATAAGCAAGGTTATGAGACAAAAACAAGGAGATGGAAGAAGAGAAGAATTTGTGGTGATGTGATCCCCCTCAAACTAGGGATGGGATGGATGACAGACAGGCGATCCGAGTTTGAAAGAGAGAAATGAAAAATGCAGGATGCCACAGAATCGGATATACGAGTAGATCGATCATTGATGACGCATAAAAATAAACAAAATGGCAGCTAACCCTAAGGAACTCACATTGGTAGGAAAACTAGGCCGGTCTCCTCATGAGACTGACGTTAGTGCTCTGCGGACCCATGAAGTGTAAGGAGAAGCTGCCCAAAATAGTCGACATTCACAGAGAGAAACATTGGTAGGGACTGACTAGAGCGGTCCATAAATCGGGCAGACGTTAGTGGCCTGTTGAACATCGCTGTAACTACTAAGCGGCTGAACAAAAGGCGAGTGCTCCACGCGAGCGAGGGAACAAACTCGAAATAGATGGTGATATCAAAGAGGTGCCCAGGCAATTTTATTACACCATTGAAGCCGATCGGATAAATAAGTAAACTGGCTTATCGACACTAAAGCGAAACAAACATGAAAAATCGGCGCGACCAAAATAATAGGCGTCGACGAAAACAGCGGCGTCGACCAAAAATCGGCGGCAGAAGCCAATCTGACGCATATAAATATCCGAAGCGAAAACTTGTCAGCGTTTTATTTGCAGCGTGACGATTGATTCGAGAGAGAATAGATTTGTCATTTTGAACACTGATGGAAGCCTGGGAAGGCGGAGACGAAGCGCGAGAGGACACGACACGGGGTAAGTGATCATTCTCAACCCACTTGCTTAATTTATTTATTTTTTGTTTGATTTTTAAGCATACGTGGAAGGCGGTTGACGTTTCGTCAAGCCAGAAGGCGGTATTGTGGCAAATAGGTTTAATCGGCGTCGATTTGTTATGGATCGCGTCGATTGAGGAGTACCATGGCGTCGACTTAAATGAGCAGCGATTTTAATAAATCGGCGCCGATTGAAAGATATGCATTTTTGTGTTTTGGAAGATGAGATTTGGGGAAAGAAGAGACTAATTATGTTTTGTGATATGTCGTGGATGCGAGGCACGAGAGGCTCTTCATACGAGGATGCCATCCCCGAGCTGTGAAGGACAAATCCCTGATGTGACAGATGCAGAGCGTGCATTAGAGCCCCAGCCTGGAGCTCAGAGGTTTCGAGATATTATAGGCGAGTGCCACGAGATGTGAGCTCTGCGTGGCATTAGTGCGGCGGTAGGATCAGCCCACACGTGCACATTTTGGTTCAGGCGGGTGAGATGACGATCACCCACGAGGATGTATTCGGATCCTCGGATTACCGGTGCAGGGGGACCCGATCGAGATCACACCTCGGGAGGCAGCCAATGCAGAGGAGCCACACAGGTGCGTGCTCTGAGAGATAAGCCAGCAGATGACTCGGAGATAGTATACTGTGGCGGTGAGGATAGCCCTCACGGTGTTACAGGCGAGATAGCCCTCGGAGACCCCGAGGCGGATAAACCTTGATTCGAGATGGCTATCTCCTATTTGCCCCACGGACTCGGGGAGGTGGGAGATTCCCATTAAGCTTCTGCTTGCCCCATGCGTTTGCGACATCTTGCGGCCTGAGACGGAGTTTTTACCTTTGCCGATGCCCTGAGAAGCTCAGAGGTATATTATGAGCTCTGGATGCACACCACTGCTGAGCCGAGGGGATCGATGTCACTACTTTGTGCTAATCATTCGTTGGCATACTGAAAGCACATACCCGCGTGATCGTGCCATCCAAGGCTTCGATGCCAGATGCCAATGGCGGAAGTGTTGGCTTATGGATTTCGGAGATGGCGGGTGACGTGGGCGGGAGATCTGAAGTAGATCGGCCGAGTGGTACTCTAGAGCGTTTCAGACGCTTACACCTGAGATCGGCGAGTCATTCGAGGCCATATCGGGCATTTCAGGAGCATGGGTTAGTCAGATGCCCACTTGGTAGCATTGAGGCGGAGTCGGGTGGTCAGGGAAGCCGTAGGCGGATATGTGGGAGGCGGGTCCCATTCATGCGAATCACGGGCGGTTTTGGCCTGAAATCTGACGATCTACCGACCTACCACGCCGTATAAATGGATAAAGCAGAGAGAGACGGATTTACGCGGGTTTTGATCCTGGCAGACCCGGCTGAGAGAGGCCCCACCCTCCACAGTAATGCCCATGATGACGAGGGGTGGATGAGGGCTACACCTCTGTGGCCTTAGTACGATACGAGAGTGCTACGACATCTCCCGCCTATACATAGATGTTGATGAGGAGGACATAGCTCTCTGGCCTGGCAGATTAGAGGAGAAGCATGCCACCCTCACAGCAGATACACATCGAGTAGCACTGGAGGAGATCAAGCTTTGCGAGAGAGAGGATGCCCGATCGGTGTGGAGAAGAGACACCGCTTTGCGCGAGGCGAGATCTGGCCATCAGCGGAAGGGACCACTACTTGGCAGCACGAGGCCCTCGGGGCCAGAGTATGTGGGGAGGCAGGTGCCACATGAGTTTGGTACACGAAAATGGTACGACCTCAGGAGAGTACCATCCTTGGCATGGCCCAAGCCGATATCGTTACGAGCACCATGTCTGTGAGCACGAGCACGTGCGACGTCTCTCCTCCGAGGTGAGATATTACGAGGATGCCTACAGCGCGGCGTACGATGTGCCTCGATACGGGGCAAGGAGGAGAGCAAGAATTGCGGCATGGCAGGCGTGCGAGCCTCGGGTGGAGGAGCCTTTGAGGAGATCGAGGTGGCGAGACCTCTGCGGCCGTTGAGTGCATCGAGCTCGAGTAGGTGGCGGCGAGGAGAGACAAACCCGGTGCGAGGAGGAGGGTGGAGGAGACAGTGTCCTCCACGCTTCGCATTCCCACCATATAGAGATTTGATAGATTTTGTATTTGTATAGTGATGTAGCCTCGATTGGAAGGCATTGTATAGATGGCTTGATTAGAAGCCATCCATTTTTGTACAGACACACATGTATATATAGATTCATTATTTGTCATATAATTGTACTCATGCTTTTTAGTTTAGATATAGATGGGTAGATGGATATAGATAGAGGATAAAATAGATGTGATTGGATAGATATAGATGATAGATGATAGAAATAGATGTGATTAGATAGATTGAAATGTGGATAAAATAGATGTGATTGGATAGATATAGACTGATAGATGATAGAAATAAATGTGATGTGGATAAAATAGATGTGATTGGATAGAACTTTGATAGATGGATATGATGTAACTTGGATGTACATGTGTTTAAATATTTTGATGAATAAATAGATAGATGTGTTTGATGTATGGATTAGATATAGATAGATGTAATGTATCTTGGATGTACATTTTGATGGATAGATTTAGATATAGATGATGTAATTTTAATGAGAAATGAAAAAGATAGATGTTTTGATAGATAAGAGGAATTTTGATAGAAGATAAATTTTGATTTAATTAACATGTGAAATGCGATTTAACGAGGTCGAAGACAAAGAAATGGGAATACTCTCATGCGAGCCAAAGATGAAAGCGGAAACTTGACCATGACTTAGAAGAGAAGATACTCGGAGAAGAAAAATGATAAGTTGGACTTCCAACCGACCATAGATAAAATCCGAAAGGAAACCGAAAGACCAAGCGACAAGGCCCTATATAAGATTAAAATAAATCGGCACTAGCTAGTATGAGCAGGATCTAGGATAGAAGCGGAAAGAAAAGTAAGTAAGTATCTTGTCGAACTTACAAGGGTGGGAATCACATGTCCATAGTGGGAAAATAGGATTCTCCATATGATCGATAAAAAGGTCCTAAATCTCGACTTCATGATTTTGGTAGAAAAGTAAACCGCAATCGTCAGGGAAGTTTGCTTGATATGGAAGAAGCGATCGATGCGGGAAGTCTTTGAGTGATCTTAAAAAGTGTATAAAGCGAATTCGGAAGGCTGATTGATTACTGAGAAGCCTTGAATATTTCTTTGAAAGCGGCCGTCCTTGAGGAGCAGTGCATGTATTTTGAATTTGAATGATAGCCATCCTTGAGGGTATGGTCTACATATTTTTAGAATTTTGATTCGCTTGGTAATATATGGATAAGTTTGTCCTTCGAGGATCAGTCTATCTTTTTGGATAGCATCTTTTCTTTTTTCTTTTTTTTTTTTTTTTTTTTGAACTTTTTGGAAGAAGAGTCGAGTTTAGACCTAGATAGATCGGATGGAGGGGAAGAGCATAGAAGAACATGTACTCATACCCAGAGTAGATCCAATTAAGATAAGTACTCTGGACAGGATGAAGTGGTGATTAAGGTATTCCTACCAGCGAGGAGGAACATATCCAAAAGAAGCGAGTGATGAGTAGAGCCGCGATACTCATATTTAAGGTAAAGCGAGGCAATGGGCGGAGAACCACACAATTTCAAATCACCACGAAAGTAGATGGCCATTATGAGGACGGATGGAAGATGAGTTGCACTAGATTTGTATAAGATAGATTTTAACAATAGAAGGGCCGTAAATGCAAAGCATTAAGAGGTTACTTTAGGGATACCATCCATGGAAGATAAGCGATAAGCCCGGACCCATATTTATGAGTGATAATGTAGGGGCCCATCCAGGTTGGGAGCAAACTTACCACGTTGACTCCTTTCGAGTGTAGTGACATTTTGATTTTCCTTAAGAACAAGATCACCATTTTGAAGTCACGGTGTTGCAGCGCTTGTCATAAGCACGTTTGACTACGCTTCGAGATAGACTTGATGATGCTGAGAGCGTTAAGACGCCCGCTCATCTAATAATTCAAGTTGTCTTCAAACGATTTTGTGATAATCCTCATCGGATACAAATTCTCTAAGAAAACACGGAGAGATGGGATTTGGACCTCCAAAGGAAGGACGGCCTCGAGACCCGTAGGCGACTGAGAGAGAAGGGAGTACCACCGGTAGGAGTACGAATGCTAGTCCGATAAGCCCAGAGAGCAAAGGGATATGTAAATGCCAATCCGCGGCTTTCGACTAGTTACCTTCACGAGATATTACGCAAAGTTTTATTGGAAGCTTCGGCGACCATTAGCTTGAGGATAGTATGGAGAAGAAAAGCTGAGCTTGATATTGAAAGCATTGCGAGAGATTCCGCAAATCGAGCGTTCTTGAAATACTTACCATTATACAGTGATTAGCTTGTGTGGAATGCCAGGCGGCGAAAATGATGTGTTGATAGACGCGAAATCAACTATAGGTTTAGCCTTTGTTGAAGAAAGAGGATAACTTACTGCCCATTTAGTAAAAGTACTCGGGTGGCGATAATGATAGAATGATGACGTTGTGAAGAGCGAGGGATTGATGAGACCAATAAGATCAAAGACCTCAACTGCGAAAAAGGCCACAAATCCGCCACAGGTTTGCAAAAGCGACTAGGATGTGCGTGAGATTGGAATATTGCGACACTTGACACACTTCTTAGTGTATTCACACAATCTTGATTAAGAGAAGGCCAATAATACCCCAACGAACGTAAAGATGCGCTTAGCTACATAACTAACCCACTAAAATGTCCACCACGAATCTGCGTCATGGACCTCTGAATAGCTTTAGATGATTCATGGGTTTTGAGGCATCGAAGCAAAATACCATCAAAGCCGCGTTTGTAAAGAAGGCCACCTAGAATAGTATAGTGGTTAGCGCGTTGGACAAAAGATCTTCACCATTGGGAGTCGGATCGGAGGAAGGACGAATGAGATAGATAATCAACTATCTGTTGATACCACTCATCCCAGTATGGAGGTTGTGGCAAGCATTGATTGGCGTTAGTTGCCCAAGATGAGATGGTTTAGATCTAATCGTTGCCTGACCACATAAAGATGCGAGTCTTTGGTAAAGGCGGGATAAGGGAGGCTAAAGAGGCCATGAGTCTGCGAATCGATTTCGCGATCGAGGAATGGCTTGGATAGTGAACTTATCGAAAGATTGGAGTTAGGCAAGAAGCGATGTCACGATATTTTTGAAGGATATCATTCTTGCATTGATAGACACCCGTGACACGGTTAACGATGAGTTGAGAATCACGAAAGATATCAATATGGCCTGGCAAGAGATTAATGGCATTTTTGAAGACCTAAACAAGAGCTTCGTACTCAGCCATATTATTGGTGCACTCAAAGTTTAATTTGTGTGCAAGGCCAGGATAAGGCGTACCCAGTGGAATCATCACAAACACTGCACCTCCCCCTTGGCGCATTTGGATCCATCGAAGAAGAGCTTTACTTTAAATGGAGATAGACCAAAATCAATTTATTGGATATATTCATCGAGGAATTGAAGCAAAGGGGCTCTTAGTGTCGGAAGAGAGGGCATCGGCTAATTGATGCTGCAATAACTTTGACCCTTGATAGCCTTTACGGGATAAACTCGAGGTCGAAACTTCGATCATGAGCATAAGCCAACGAGTGATGCGATCATTGTGATAAGGCTTTGCATGAATTGTCTTGAGGGATTGACACTTGTGACAATATAAGTTTATGATTAAGGAGATAATGACGAAGCTTAGAGAGTTGCGAAGAAGAGAGCACAACATAGTTTTTCCGGCTTGAATGCGTGTTTCATACTCATGGAGGTGCGGCGATGTAATAGAAGCGACTTGTTCTTTACCACAAGTGTCCGTCTGAATCATGGCTCCCCGAGCATGACGGTGATCACGAGAGATATAAAGATAGAAAAGGCTCCCCCTCGCGTGGAGGTGTAAGCACAAGGAGAAAGAAGATAAGCTTTGAGATCATGAGGCCTTTTGCGATGTTCATCCCACTCAAAATGAACATTCTTACGGAGGAGATGGTGAAAAGGTTGACAACGGTCCGAAGCATTGGGAGATAAAGCGGCCTTGCGATTGAAGGCGTCCTTGGAAGGCTGAGTTGCTTTAAGTTGAAGCAGGAGGCATCTCAAGGATGGCTTTTATTTTTGCGGGGAGTCGACTTGAATACCCACGATGGAAATGATAAAACCTAAAAGTTTACGGTGAAGCCATGAGCACGCACTTAGGCTGGATTTAAGCGAAGGCGAAAGCGGATAAGCCTCTCGAAAGAGAGGTGCGAGGATGAAAAGATGATCTGACGGCGTTTGGACTTGCCAGAGGAGATCGTCGACATAATCCTCCACGATTTTGTCACGAAGATCATGGAAGATGTACGTCATTGCTCGTTGATAGGTTGCTCTGCGTTCTTAAGGCCAAAAGGCATGACACGATAGCAAAAGGTCCCCGAGGAGTTATGAAGGAAGTCTTATGCTTTGGTCTTACGAAGTGCGATGAGAATTTGATTATATCCGGAGAAACCATCCATAAGAAAGCATCTCATGAACATGATTAAATCTACGAGTTGTCGATATTAGGAAGAGGAAAATCATCCTTTGGGCGAGCAAGATTAAGATCCGAGGAAGTGGTGCAAATTCAAATTTTCCCGGTAGCCTTGAATTCTTTTGATACTTTACATTAGACACCCATTGCGAGATAATCGATGGGTTGGATGAAGTTAGCAGAAGCAAGCGTTGTAATTCTTCTTTAACGAAGGGCTACTCTAGGGTGCATTTTACGCAATTTTTGCTTGGCTGGTTTGATGTTGGGAAGAGTAACGATATTGTGGACCATGAATATCGGGATCGAAATCTGGCATATCTTCATATGACCAGCGAAAGGCTTGGCGATGTTTGGAGAAAAAGCGGTAAGTCCCTAATTCCTGTGGATTAAGGGATTGGCCGACCTTGATGATGCGAGGTCTTCGAAGTCCCTATATTAAGGTCGATAGTGGCTTCGTTGAGAAGGGTAGGCGTGTCGAAGGAATAGTCTTGGGAGATATGAATCCTCTGCCCCAGAGATAGGTGAGGACGAGAATCATCATCCATTACAGTGGATAGTGTTGATAGTAGGAGAGTCGTCTCCCATTATTTCGGGAAGATTAATGGTATGAAAGCGGATAGATTGTTAGTCTCATAGACTAACGGCCTAAGAAATGGTATTGATAAAAAAAAAAAAAAGTTAGGTGGGATGGAAATGTCATCGTCCACATCGAGTGATACTTGACTTAGTGGGGAAAGATGGTTCTTGATAGGAAGAGGCTCATCGAGAATAGTGACGGTGGCCTTTGAAAGAGTTTAAATCCTAAAGCAAATTTACGATGCGGCGTGAGAGTAGGAATGGATTTGAGATCATGTATACCTTGTTCATATTTTCCAGGCCAAAACCTTTCCACAGCGCATCGATATAGATAAGTTTTTGCAAGCGTGGGATTACGTAGATAATCGAAACCTGTTAGTAAGGTTTGGCTCTGGGAGGAGAATCCGAGCGATAATGAGGTGTATCAGAGACCACCGTAGATGAAATTGAGTGCATTGATTGGGCAAATCAATGGTGACGATGCGGCCAGAGACTGGTTGATATTCGGAGTTGTTTGTGCAGTCTACCATACTCATTAGGTTTGAGATGGGCATCGAAAGAAAAGAGGAAGCTCTCTAGTGAGAAGCATTGCAATGTCTCTTCCCATTTTGTAAATCCGGTAGTTTGGTTGCAGTATGGAAGAAGATGAGGCCTTGTCGGGAGAACATGCATTTTCTTTTAAAGGGGCAGATCTTGTGGTCATGTCGCATTGTGCGGAAGGAAAAGGATCTCTGGATGAGTATATATTTTGCCCTCATATTGATATTTTAGGCATCGATGGAGGATGGATGGGACCTGATGCATTGCGCGAATCCCGAGGCGTCAGAGGATCATGTTATAGTGGAACTTTCCTTCGACGATGTAGAAGAGTTCATGGCCAGCGATTTCTTACCTACTCGAATGGGTAAGACCACGGTTCTAGAGTGACCACCGCTTAGCTGATCGTTAAATGATCGAAGGGCGAAAGGTGGGGGTGACACCACATTCTTTAGTAAGTTAAGTTGTTCGAATGTGTGCGAGGAGATGGCGTTGAGTGCAGCTCCACTATCGATCATAACACGTTTTAAGGTAGTGTTATTGATTTGGGCTACGTGATGAAGAGGGAGCCTCGAATCTTGGAAGAAAGAGAAGGAATTTGAATCTTCAAAAGAAATGGTAGTTGATGGTCCATTCGGTCAATGACCAACTCGAAAAGAAGTGCGGCTCATCGGAATTCAACTGCGATGCGATGCGATTATCGTCAAAGCTTGGTGATGTTGTGGAAAGGATTGGATGAGGTCAAAAGAGACATTTTGGCCAAGCACAGGTGAGTTGTTTCGTAACACTCTCCTCAGCGGACACGGGAACTTGAGCAGGAGGTGCGGCCACGAATAGAGACCACAGGTCGTGGGGCGATGAGGAAGGAGAAACGCCTTCGGGGCTGCGAAATAATGACAACTCGTGGTCGAGATCTTTGAAGATGAAGATGGGTTATCATAGTGTTGGGTTCTAGTGGCGATATGGATTGTGTCGATTTGGGAAGGTGGAAGATCGAGTGGGATGGAACCACTTAGAGGTCTAGGTGGATGGTTGAGGTTTGGATGGGGCTAAGATGACGGGAGGTAATTGTTCCTCCTCGGCGAGTCACTTTCTTCCGGAAGGTTCTTGATAACGGCTTGAAAAGAGCTTTACACCCCTCGAGTGTCATGACCGGGAGTGCGGTGGTAAGCCTGAAATCGAGATCGAGGATTAAACCAGTAGGTTTCACTCCTTTAGGGTTATAAGGTTTAATCGGAGGAAGGGTTATGGATGAAGATTGGATGAGTTGATGAAGGATTTGAGGTATAGAATCCGGTGAGACGAAGAGGAGGATAAAGATGATGAAGATGGTTCTTTTACCTTAATCGATCACTAAGAGTAAGAGAACTTGCGTGTTAGGTTTAACCGTCTCTTTAGGGATCCTCTTATTTGTTTGGACATTTGGAGGAGCAGATCTTGGGCACTTGAGATGGGAGGCAAAGTGAGACATGATTGACTTTGGTGGAGGAGGAGCCCCTAAAATAGATTTTGAAGATGAGGGATATGCGACAAATTTTGCGGTCTTTGGAGGCAAAGGGGTTGCTTGGTCGAATGTGCTTGATGATTTAGATAATGTTGGTTTAGAAGAGGAAAAGCTCCCAAAGTAGATGAGATTGGAGGGAGATAGGTGTCTTGGTTTTGGTAATGAAGATGATGGTCTGATAGAAGAGGTGGCGTCTTTTTAGTAGGTAAGTCTACTTTTTGGGGTATTGATAAAGAATGTGTTGTGGAAGAAGATGATGGCTTTGATAAGTGTGTAGGAGAAGATGCCTTCCACGGCGGGCAATCGATCGTTTATGAGGCGTGGAGAGAGATTTTTGTGGAAGAGCACCAAGAGTTTTGATGGTCGAAATATGGGCTTTCCTTTTCGGGGATGGTGGCGACTTGGCATAAGGTGATTGTAACCTTTTGGGGGAAGCAAATGGGGAGATATTGATGGTGTAATGTTAGATTTTGGTTGTCTCGGTTTAGGTTCGGGAATCGAGTGTATAGGTGTTGGTCTTTACTTCTTTTGATTTTTCTGAGTAGGTGAAGTAACATTGGTGATGGAAGAAGGGGGTGATGACGAAGCGGTTCTTGGGAAGGGACTACTTTTGATGCGATAATCATGGGTGAAACTACTTTGTAGGAAAAAGAGATAGGAAGGAGTCAAAATTGAAGATGCTTCCATTGAAGTTGGCACAATGATTAAGTATGTTCACGAGGGCATAGTTGCGAGCGGGAATGGGAGCAACGAGAGTGGATGTGTATCAAGTGGAAACTCGAAGGATGTAATTGCCTCGAGTATTGAAAGAATGTATGATGATGAGACAGATGAGGATGACAGCACTTTGTCTCGGAAGTATGGATGGTAGGTCGAGAAAGAAACGGAGAAAAGATGACTCCGTGCTTCGTAATGTAAAAGGATATTCAAAGGTGGGTCATCGAAGATAGAGGAATTCCGGTGATTGATGAAGTGGAAGGGGGTTACGATTCGATTGATGGGTTTGCGAGATGGATTGGTTTTGAGAAGAAGAGTCCTCGGTAGAGATGAAGTTGATGGTGTGGGTATTTGGTTTTTGAGATTAGAAGAATTATGATTTGGGGCATGATTGGGAAAGGTTGTTTAAAAACGTCCGATTAGCTTGATTTGGGGAGCATTTGGGTTATCGAGAATGGCTCGCCTTTATCGATGAATTTTGGACAAGGTTTTGAAAGTCTGGCATCGTTGATGTCATGACCCTTGGTTACATGTGATAATGGCAATCGTTTTCCCTATACGAGAATGGGCGTTCTCGGCTTTCATCAATATCCTAATGGGTGGAAGTTCGATCATGTGAACTTCTGACATTTTTTCTAAAATAGAGGAATATGATTCCCCGAGGAGCGAAGGATCGAGATGATGAAGCCCCTTTTCGAAGCCGGATGAAGGGTCTCTTCGTGATGGTTGATTAGAGAGTACTACCGGTTCTTGGTGTTTTTAATACGATAGCATTTGTGGACCCTTGATTCTTATCTTTAGGAGGAAAGAATTTGGTTTGGTGAACCGGAAATCTGGTTTAGATTTGGAGCGAAGTTTTAGTTTTCCTTGTTGATGGCACGAGATTGAGTTTGCGTGCCATCGTGAAGGCTTCTTGAAGGTATGAAAAGTTTGGATCCTTAACGTGGAAGAAATGTGACTAGCACAAGATCGGGTGAACAACTCGATCTGTTGGGATTGAGGAAGGGAAAAGACAATTGGTTGATTATCCCTCTCCAATGGCGACAAGTCTGTGATAGACTCATCGTCGAATTGGCGAATGTTGTAAAGATACGTAATTGAGATCTTATGCGCAATATTTATTAAAAAGTTTTCAACAAACATACTGGGCCAATTGAGAGAAAGAAAATAAGGAATGTTGAGGAATATTATTGTACCAGTCAGCGGGACCCAGCTTTAGAGACATAGAAAGGTATGGAGCATGAGTTCACGATCACGGACGATGAGGTAGCAAGCGTGTTTGAATGCTCGCGAGATGTTGTTGGGGTCTTCCGACTATGAAATTTTGAGAATTTGGGAAGTTCCCATTGGGGAGGATAAGGCTTAAAAGCCATAGAAGGATGAATGGGTTCATTGCACACTTCTTGAAGGAGTATGAAGGATGGGCTCCTTTTGTGGAGGCTTCCCAGAGTCTGCCATTTTCTTGAAGAGAATTTGAACTACGTCGGATTGGGGAGGAGGTACATTGGTATGTCCTACATAAGAAGCAAGTAGTGGGTGTTGTTGGTGTCGATGGAGGATTCATCTGGTGATGGATAGGATGATAAGAAGAATAACCCGGTGTTAAGGTGACACGGGTGGGGTATTTGTTGTGAGATAACTTGCGTATAGGCGGTGTGAGATAATAAGTGGTTGAGCAATATAAAGGTTGGGTGACGGATGGAGCTTGTGATTGGTGGACTCTATGTTTGTTGATTGGATCGGACAGACGATTGAGAATATGGGTGTTGGTTGGATTGGGCATGTTGGGGAACAAGACACGAAAGGGCCTTCCTGCGCCGGGTTAGGTATTAAGGTGCCGATGTTAGAGGATGGGCGAAGGTCACAATTGCTGGAATATTGGAAGAAAGACCCCCAGAGGAGAGTAGAAGTAGGAGCCCGGCCCGACTATTCGGAGGGTTGGCTCATGAAAGAGTATTGACAGGACACGATGGAGGGCATAGATGAATTGGCAAGATGTGCGGGTGTGCGAGCGCATTCATTATAGCAGGCGGAAGACCTCTCGAAGTAGGTTGTGGAATATTCGAGAGTAAGCTGCGGTGTTAGGGATAGGTAAGACTAATTGAGAACTAGTCGACATGGTAGGTGGAAGAGAAAAGGAGGCATAGGGGCCTCGCCCTTCTCCGTGGCTCGAGCGAGAGATGGTGTGGCTTGCTCTCTCTGAGCCTAGGATGATCCACGAGGATAATTGTACACTTGTCGGATTGGTGGGTCTTGGTGAGATATTTGGATCGACTTGTGTCTTAGGTAGTCCATGAGGGCTATTGGATTGCGATCGAGAGGCACGAAGTCGGGATCCCCGCGAGAACATACTCAAGGCAGACGATATCTCGGAGGGGCCCAGGAAAATTCTGGACGTGATGGAGCGCTTTGGTTTGATAGAAGGGATTATCGACCATGAGGAACCAGTAACTGCAGTCCCGAGGAAGGTGGAGGGGTGCCCGAAACATCCTGTTGGTGGTGATTTCGGAGGAAGAAGGAACTGTTGGGCCATTTTCCTAGATTGTGGCCAGGTGATAACCGTCATAAACAAGTAAGAAAGAAGATTGTCTAACTAATGCACAAACAATTCAAGCGTATAGTGATTATCTCCTTTAAATTTTGATGCCTTTAAGAAAAGAAAATGTTAGGAAAGGCTTTTTAGAACAAGAACTACTCGAATAGCCAAACTAAGGATGGTTTGGGTAATGTTTGGTGAGGAGTCCCGAAAGGCACTTGATAAAAAAGACCGTGCGTGGCTTGATACAGGCCTACCCCACACTTCACACACCGCCATTGCGATAAAGGGGGAGTCGGGTGCTTTGCCAATATATACCAAAATCTTCCGTGAATTTATAAGCGGCCGTTGCAGTACCGTAGGCTCTTCCTCTTGGATATCACTTCCAGTAGGCGAGGCCGGGAAGGAGTTTTGTTTAAATGCTTTATACCTAGTGATTTTGGCTTTGTGTGCGGGTGAAAAATAAAAAAATCAAATAGTGTCACTACCGATTTGGATCAATTTTTCCAGACCTATTTAAAACTAGGTGAAAAGCATACGTGATGACAAAGAAAAAAGTTCTTTTTAAGCACTTAAAAATGAAGTGTTTGATTTCGATGAAAACAAGCCAAACAGATTCTTTCCCCAAATGCGATTAGGTTCTTTTTAAGCACAGGCGAAGTGTTTGGATGTGATAGACAACCAAGCAAAGAAATCCTAAAAAGGAGAAAACAGAAAAGAGGAATACTGTAGATTTAGCTCTCCAAGGTGTGTAGACTTCAAAAAGCACGTTGTTGAGCTCTTCCCCTCGAACAATCCCACGAACAAGCAAAGTGCTCCGCAAGAAGAGGTTAAGCAAACACCAAAGAAAACCCAGAAAGATATATCCAGGTAATGGTGAAACGAAAAATTTCTATTTTAAGGAACTAGAAAAATTTCGAAGATAATGATTTCGCCTAAAAAAGCAAGATTGAAATGATGCAATGAAATGCTCAAATAGGACTGATAGAAATCAGTGAAGAAAAGGAACAAAGTTCAAAACTAGAAAAGAAATGAACTTACCAATAAGGGACTTTGGTTCAAGTCCCACTTTGGGCGTGGCAATAGAATGTAGATCAAGAATTTTGCGCTTGTTACTGTCGAGTTAATGCACCAAACTAAACACAAAAACCACCCAGAAAAACCTCAATGAAATTGATACACGATGAAGATGTAGACGGATGAGGAAGCCGATGTAGATAAGGCAGGCACACACGAGCAATTCGCACAATAGATCCGAATAACACTGTAAAACACCGTGCTTGACGAGAAAAAGACCACGTTAAAAGATATTTAAGTGGGTCGCCCGAAAGCGGGTCCTAGAAGCGATAAGCTTCCTCGGCGGATGTCGATCCACGTTTTCAATTAAGAAAAGAAGCATACATGATAAAAGATGTAAATAAAGACTAGATTTTCGATTGCGGTAATAAGACAAGAATCTAAATGCGTGAGCGAAAGAAGTACAGAAAACGAGGAACTATGAAATAAATGCTGGATTTGTGTTACCTGTATCCTTTTACCTATCTGTAGATAAATTGGCGTCGGCCAGGTATAATCGGCGTCGATTGAAATGGTCGGCGTCGATTGAGATCGGCGTCGGCCGGAGGATCGTCAGCGTCGGCGAGACGATCGATCAATCGGGGCTGTGCGACAAGATTCGGGAATGGAAGGTGAATGTGGTGCTTTGGATGTGCCGAAGTTGGCGAGACACTTTGGAGCAGGGTCACCCAGAGATGATAGATAGTGGTGTACGATCGCGTGATGACAGGGGCGAGTAGCAGTGCTCCTCTCGAGGGATTGATCGGACGAGATCTCGCCTAATACAATTGATGCTTAAGAAGATCTCTTTTCTCTCAACTTTGTATCTTTCGCTCTCTGCTCACTTTTTCGCTCGTTCGTAATCTCTTCTTCGGTCTCTTCGCTCTCTTCGGTCCCTAGAAGGCGAGTTCTGGACTTGCTTTTATAATCGGCGCCGCTCTATAAAATCGGCGCCCGACCATATGGAGTCGGCGCCGATCGCGGAAAAAGACTCTGAGGTGGCTAAAAATGATCGATTTCGAGAAAGATAAGACTTATCCCGACTACGGAAAATATCCCGCTTAGGAAGATTAAAAATAGATGTGATACATGGGTAGAATAAATTTGTGGTGGATAAGTGACTAAGATGCATGGGAAGAAGCGTAATTAAATATTTAATATTTAATCACTCATGGGCAAGATGTGATGGATGAATTAAATTTGGAATAAGTGATTAAATCACAAATTGGATAATATCCCAAGGGGATAGTTGGTGACGTATAACGTGCCCGAAGTTACCTAAGCGGTAAACGAATGTGAGGGACACTAAATTGAGTAACCAAATTTAGGTGTCTACAGTTTGATTAAGAGTCGGAGTTCACCAAATGATTTCACTTTTTTAAAATTCTTATTTCATTGCATCTTAAGATTTAGTGTGTTTCTAATTAACATACATAAAAAGGATGAAATAATGCAACAAGAGGATATTATGATTTAATTAACTTCCAACATTAATTACCCAAATCAAAATAACACTTTACAAAGTGACTATTGACCTAACAACTATCAAAACACAAAGGAGAAATTGCACTTAGCTAATTTTATGGGGATATGGGAAATTGTGAGAAATCTAATTGCAAAACAAGTTGATATGAGACTCGAGAGTGCTTTGTTGATGAAACTAGCACATGAAACTATACTATTCAAAATTGTACAACTATGTCAAAACCATCTGTATTGTCTTGACCCCTCTGTATGGTCTTGCACTTGCTTGGATTATAGATTAGTAACTTTATATATGCCTACCCTACCTAGAAATTACTATCACTATGTTTCAGTCTTCTTTCTTTGTCCGTCAGAATGGATCTGTAACTCTACTCAAACCCTTCAACCCTTATAGTGTAAGATGGAGTCTGTACAAAAAAAAGTTAGGTGGGTTGTAGACAACTCTTTGTACCAAAAAAATTGCCACTACTCGAAGAGGGCTTAAAGCGCACTGTATTTGTTATCCTAGCATGTGATATCTACCATAGTGCAATTAGAATTTGAAAATACCTTGCTTGAGTTTCTTACTTTCTCAAATACTTGGGAAGGGTCACTTTGCTTGCTTGTAAAGAGAAGATGGAGACTCCTGGACCTAGTAGGAGACTTCAAATATGTAGAGGGTGTTGCCCTAATGGATTTGCATTAGTTACTTTGTTGTTTAGGGAGAAATAAGTTCTTTTAGTGATTGCTTTAACATGAGAAGAACGTAAAGTTCCAAGGCCTTAAATGAGGCGTGATTGACTTGCTTATATAGGATTTTAATGGTTATTATGTCATAAAAGTACAAACAAGAGGGAATATTAGTCTATATGAAGATGATGGAATTGAAAGTTTTAATACATAATGTGTCAGTCCAAAACCATACATTAGGGTCGTTATAGATTTAGACAGACTAACCCAAACTGATGGTTTTGAGCCAAAGGGAAAATCACGGTTTAGCTTTACTGCGTCAAAGGATAGATGTCTTTAGATGCATTTAATGCTATAAAATCTCAATAAATAATGATAGAAAAGTGTTCAAAGATAAGAAAGCATCCAAATAAATATCATGGGTGTATTTGTGCATGTAAGTATGCAATGTCAAGACCAATAATGTTAAGTACGACTAACCGTGTTTAAGAAAAAGAGTAAATTACCAAATTTCAATGTCTACATAAACATATTGTTGACTTTAACTTAAGATTCAAAAGAACTTTGAGGAGGATCCTTTTGAATTCAAACCATTACTATGTATGACTTGTATTAATTAAGAACTTTTGGTCTTGATTTAGCAACAAAGATTCAATCCATAAATGGAAAGGCTCTTTATAAAGCCTATGAAATTGTTATTCAAATTGAGAAACATCTCACTCAAACATGTTTACTTTTGTGAAAACTTGTACTTCCATATTTAAATTTTTGTAATTTATCCTTTGGAAATGACAAGTTTGTATTTATTCCTTGTTAAGACAAATGCTAACATTCTAAGCCTAATAAAAACATATATATATCTCTCTCTTTACTTTATCATCCCTACACTATGCTCTATCATTCATCTAGGGAATATTAATTAAACAAAGTAGTAATTCAAATTCAGGTATTATTCTTGAACTTTAGTTTTTATCTCACTATCTATCGGGAAAAATTGTATAGACCTAGTCCGTAGTGGACTACGGTCTTGAACGACCTATATAGTCCTCATATTTTAATCTAACAACTCTATTTTTAATTTGATTATCATGTATGTATCATTTAATCTTCATATGGTTAGAATTAGCATGACATTTCACCTATGGAAGCCTATATAAGCAAGTCAATATCACTTCATAACTCACCTGAAACTTTCATAAGATCCTATTGCAAATATCAACACAAAAGCACATAAGGATCTCTAAATATTTCTAAATTAGTTGCACATCATTTATATTAACCTCTACATCAGGTTTAAAGCACTCAAACATGTTAAAGAGTCTAGATTCTTACATTTCTAAGCATATAAAGGTCCTATAGCTATCTCTTAGCAAGAGAGAAAAGTGACTCTAAGCATTGTCAAAGGTATTAAGGGAAAAAGGGTTTAGTCTAGTAAATGGAATACACCACATCACATTACTACCATGCAGAAACATTCTCTACTCTATAGTTAGACCAATATATTTTTGATAAGAGACACGAGGGCACACATAGAGGGTTGGCTTAAATGGTATCTATACTTGCATAAAGCACTAGTAGAACTACACGATGCTTGATATCACTCGAGGGAATGTATTGAAGCACTTGGGATTGGTTGTGCGGGGTTGACCACTAAGGGTAGTCCAACCTCACCCACATAATGATTTATCCTTTTATCATCTAATGTTTTGATGACTAGTATTACAAGTATCTAGAGTTTCCACTTCTACTAAGTCATTACATGTTGTGCAAGCTATAATGACATACATTGAGGAAGATTTCCAAATAAGTGAAGGGCACATAAAGTTATAAAACCCCATTACAAAGGTCCAAGACCATATAGAAGGGTAGAACTATATATAATAAGGGAAGGACATTGTAGTTTTGGCTAGAGACAATTTCCATTTATAATAGTAGAAATCAATCATCTTCACATTTAAATCAACTTGTTTACTTAGCTTGTACATACAAATATCCTCTATTCCACTCTATACAACTAAGTGTTTATCTCCTATTGTGGTCAGAGGCTATCATTGCATCATTAATCAATTTTGCAAGTATTAATGCATTACTCACGATTATACATGGTTAATTTTAAATTAATTTATTCAAAATAACCCCTTATAACAAACCCTTACATCCTATATTTGCTTACATCATATTCTATATATATTTTTAGGGTGATTTTTTTGGGTGAAATAGATTGTTGATCAAATATATCACTCGGGAAAACACTAGTTTCCTAAGGTTTCTCCTTCTTCTATTGGTCCACCATCCTTGTTCTAGTATTTTTGTTTTTGTTTTTCTTGGATGTTATCTTGGATTTTTCTAATGACCATTATATATTTTGTTGAGTATATCCAACTTAACCCACATGTAAGGACATCATTCAAGACATTTTTCATAATACAAAAATATATTATAATACATTCTTTGCATATGTAACATATTTTCCTGTTGTCATGGTAAATTTATAGCATGAAAATTTGAATTTTTTTTTGCATAACAACTAAGACCACACTAAAAATCTTTGAACCGGGTAATATAAACCTGCCCTCCCCAATTGCTTTGACTATGTAAACCCCCATCATGGTCGAGAGGGATGTGATAATTATATAATTGAAGTTTTTTCATGTGTAGGTAAGTTTGTGGGAAGTAATTCATGGATTCATTTTGATCCACTTTGAAGGAACTGCTCCCAGAGGCCCAAAAAGGCCTATTTTAAGGGCTTTTACACCTAATGAACACCCTCTGGAGATGAACCAAGAAGAGATAATGCATCCAAGTAGTGTATGGAAAAGTTATGATATCATCATAGGAAATTTAGGAAAGATATGTAAGGATAAATAGGTTTAGGAACAAGGTATGCAACACCAGGCTACTTATAACATGGTGCAGGGAAATGAAAGTGTTAAAAATGCTAGTGGGCTTGTTCGAATGGTTCAGAGCCTCGAATATTTTGTGAAGTAAAAAAATACTCATCAGAAATATAAGAAGGCATACTTCACATTTCAAAGTTTTTCAGAGATTATATTGTCCAGTTTTTGAGACATTTGGCCCGATAGTGTAGATGAAGATCCACGATCCCCGATGGAGATTCAAACGAGCATTCCAATATTTATATGGGTAGTTGAAACCTGATTCAAATCCCATGTGACCTATTAAATTTAATATTCAATAAAAAAATTGGTTTCCCTTTTCATCATCATTCTATTTTGTATGCTCACTTTCACCTGTACTTATTTTATGGCAAACACTTTCATGGGAAAGGAAAGTGTTAAAAAAGCTAGTGGGCTTGTTCAAAATGGTTTAGAAGCATCGAATATTTTTTGAAGTGAAAAAGAACTCATAAAAAATCTAAGAAGGAATACTTCACATTTAAAAATGTTTAGGAGATTCTACCGTCTCAGGATATTTGCCCAAGACAAAGGCAGATGAAGATCCCTAACCCCTATGGAAATTCAAACGAGCATTCGGAGATTTATATGGGTAGTTGAAACCTGATTCAAATCCCATGATGACCTACTAAATTTAATCTTCACTCAAAATGTGTTGGTTTCCATTTTCATCATCATTCTATTTTGTGGCGATCACTTTCATGTGCACACTTCTATTTTATGGCAGGTCACTTTCATGGGAAATGAAAGTGTTAAAAAAGCTAGTGGGCTTGTTTGGAATGGTTTAGGAGCCTCAAAATATTTTTTAAAGTGAAAATACTCTCATAAAAATATAAGAAGGCTTACTTCACATTTCAAAAGGTTTCGGGAGATTCATTGTCCGATTTTTTGAGATATTGGCCCGATAATGCGATATGAAGATCTCTAATCCCAAAGTGGGTATTCAAATGAGCATTCTAAGATTTATATGGGTAGTTGAAACTTGAATCAAATCCCATGATGACCTATCAAATTTCATCTTCACTCAAATTTTTTTGGTTTCCCTTTTATCATCATTATATTTTGTGGTATCACTTTCACTAGTGCACTTTTATTTTATGGCAATCACTTTCACGAAATGAAAGTGTTAAAAAGCTAGTGGGCTTGTTTGGAAGGGTTTAGGAGCCTCGAATATTTTTTGAAGTGAAAATATACTCATAAATAATATAATAAGGCATACTTCACATTTCAAAAGTTTTTAGGAGATTCTCCATTCCAGTTTTGAGATATTGGCTTTGACAAAGACAGAGATGAAGATTCCCCGATCCCAGTGAAGATTCAAACAAGCATTCCAAGATTTATATGGGTAGTTGAAACCTAATTCAAATCCCAATATTACCTATTAAATTTCATCTTCACTCAAAATGTGTTGGTTTCCCTTTTCATCATCATTCTATTTTGTAGGCACTTTTTCACCGACGCACATGGTTGAGCAAAATCATAAAAGGGGGTAAATTTAGAATTTTAGTAAAAATAGCTCCTAAAAAATTGGGGGAATGATCTCAAAAGACCTTTTGGATTCAAAATGATATAAGGTTTTCCTAGGTAACTCTTAGGGATGCTCATGGGGTGAAGAATCACTCTTCGATGTCTATTTTTGGCAACTGTTGGTGAAGGCTGGCTTTAAAAGTATCCAGGGCACATTTTCACACCTTTGATGCATTTTTTCACCTTTAAAATTGGTGAAAAGGTGCATGGGGTGAAAAACATGTGCCACCATTGTGAGAAGAGAGGGTAAGATGGCTTTTGTCACTTAAGTGACAAACTTAACATGTTAGGTGAGTGTTATGCACTCACAACTTAAATGACCCCTATCCATGAAAAAGCACACCCATGACACACTTGGGAATCCATGATGAACCTTTTCACCTGGTATAAAAGTGTGTGAGGTGCAAAAAAATTATGCCACCAAGGGAGATGAGTTATTTTGTCACTTAAGTGATAACATGGTGTGTTAGCTAAAGGTTTTCAACTCACACTTTCCAACCACCCCTCTCCATGACACACCTCAACCATGACATACTTTTTAACTCCTATTACACCTTTATACCTAGTGAAAAAGTGCATCGGTGTAAAAACATGCACCACCATGTAAGCCTTTTCTCTCTCGACACGCACAACTTCAAAATAACTTCCTAAGTAAAACAAAGATTTAAGGTTCATATCGCAGGTTAAAATGTAAGGATGGAAATTCTAGATCCCAAGTGTTGTTTTCCACTCACTTTGTAATAAACAAGTGTGTCCCATTCTCATGATGGATACCCCTTATGGCAAATTTTCTCCACATTATTGCACCATTTCACCTCATTCACCCTTACTAAATTTGGTAAGGGACATTGGAGGCTCCCAGACCCATTTAGTAAGTCCCAACTCATCCTCAATCAGGTTAAGAGGAAAGTGCTACAAGTGAGTCAAGGGTGAGTTTTGCTTAAGTTAAGTTAATGTTCAATTATTTAAACATATATTATGAATTTTGGAGCAATGTTTAAAAACTCTCCTCCCTCTATTTCTGCTGTAACTGCTCATGCTTAGATTTCACCATGAAACCCTATGTTAAAAACCACTATATTGCTCACCTCACCCGTTTTTGACTGATTACTTTGAAATTTTGCCTATGCACTCCAATGGTGTATGCATTTGAGATGATCTAAACACCATCACCATTGATCCTATAATTTTTTCATAGTCCCTACCTGAATATTTCAGCAAGAAAAATTTTCCTTTTGATTCGAGAGATTCGAGAGGATAAAAACACCTAGAAATTAGTGCAAGAAATCACAAAGAAAATTCCTAATCCAACATGACAATTTTCATCCCTATTAGAAAATCAGAAGGCCTATTTATATTTTTAGTAAGTTAGCATCCGAGCCTTACTAAGAATAGTAAGTCTAACAATGAAGAAGCAATCACCTTGAACCCTCTATGCAATCCTCAAGTTCGGGACCCCAAAATTGAAATTGGGAAAATTGGCTAAATTTAGAAAGTAAAGGTGAGGTGTGACTTAATAAAAATAGTAAGTTCTTATATCACATTCCAATTTTGCATACAACCTCATATAATCATTCCATCATTGTCCCCAAGAAACCATGAAGATCAAATACACTGGGTATGATCCAATTTCAATGCTATCTACTAAATATCCACTTATGGGAGACAATGATGTAGCCCACCCGCATCTCGGAAGAATGAAGAATCATATAAAAAATGAAGTTAGAGAACTAACATAAGAAAATATAGCTGTCAAGGATTTTTCGTAGTACGAGGTCATCCACTTTTAGTACATAACAATGAATTGGTGTTAACTTGTGCCAAACACTATGACCTCCTCCATAAATCACCGCATATAACAACTCATTCAAAGTGGTCCCGACTCCAAAAGGAATTTCAAGTTTCCTATAAATTCGACTTAGAGAAACATGATGATCATCACAAAGGAATGTACAACCCAAAAATGGCTTGGGACAAACTCCTACTTATAGGGGATTGTAGTTGGCTCTTGGTTGAAACCTGGGAGAAAACCATCAAGGCTACTAAAATCACTATCGAGGAGTGAGTTTCATGAATCCTACTTAGATGCCATTGTCTTACTGAGTAGAGTAATGGGTGAATAACACACTAAGGACTTCCAGAATGGATTCCTAGTTCACACTGATCATGGAGGGAAATCAAATGATATATTGGGGCTAGATCATCAACAATAATCTTCATTACTTGATTAATGCAATTGTTCACCACTAAGAGATTCAAAATGACCTCTTATCTAGTGTATGCCCTCACATACACTAGACCATACCAAGGATTTTCCATTTCTTATAATGTTCCTCAGAGATCCCCTACCTTCGAGAAGTAAAACAAATTACCTTTAAGGAAAGTAATGTTCATTTCACATGGGTGAATGATGCATTCACCATGTTCATCATCCTGCTCCTCTAAGTAAATCCCAAAGAAGAATCTCTCCTCGGAAAAAAAAGTTGATTGAGAAGTATGGGTGTCATTTCACATAGTTTCATACCTTCACCTACATCAGGGTGAGTGGTTTCAATCTTGCTCCACTCAAATTACCCAAGTATCCTAGTGATAAGATCATCATAGTAAAACTCTCCATGCAACTTTCTCGGTGCACCTCAAATGTAAGGGTTTGAAGAAGAAGGGCATCTCATTCCCCATCTCACTCGGTTTCCTCTCTTGTAAGTGCAACATATGCCATAAACATTGAGGCCTCCACGGTATGTAATCCGACCCAAATTTGACATACGAAAAGATCCCGAGTCTTTCCATGTTCTGGATTGTATCATAATCCCCAATTGGAATACTATTGGGAAAATTATGATAATGACCTTGAGGTCGTGAAAAGAGACTACATGAGGATGACCGTGGAACAAATGGAAACATTCGGATTTGATTAGTTCACTGGAGGAGTTTAAGAAGATGGTTTCGAGGAATGGTTCGAGAAGAAAAAGGCCTCTATTAGGGAAGAAGGAATAACTTCAACCCTACCTAGACAATAGATTAACTAAAATGTGGATTTATTAAGTTAATATAACAAGGAACAACAAAAATAATAGTAAATAAAAGTGGTAAATAAATATATAAAGTTACCAAGAAGTAGTATTGGTTGCTTACCGCTTTGCTGTTTGCTTTTTTGTCTTTTTTTTGCGAGTCTCTTTACTTGCTTTTTTGCGGTAATTTTGCTGTTTTGTCTCGTTTGAGTAGTCATTTTACGGCTACTTGAGCTTCATTGTAACACTCGGATCTTGATCCATTCTCTCCGATTCTCACTCTTATTCCGGCTCTTAGGCCTTCTTTTTGTTCTCAAGGGTATAGTCCCTTTCAAAAACTATTTGCCAATAATAATAAATTATATATATATATATATATATATATATATATATATATATATATATAAAAAGTTACCCAAGCAACTAGGCTAATGAAAATAAAAACCATAATATGCAAAGAAGGGTTGGAAGGAGCTTAGCTTAGCCGATTCGGTGCACTTTGGACTATGTCGTAGAGCCGACTAGAGAAATAGGTAGAGGAAATGACTATGCCGAGGTGAAGAAACTTGTAGATATGGGAAATTTGAGTGGATTGAGGCACATGTGAGAGTATCGGGCGCTGTGGGAACCCTAGTCTGTGTTATGGGTGCCCTGGTCTATGCAGGAGGTTCAAAAACCATATTTACAGGGTTGCTAGATGATATGAAGCCTTCACTATCTGTCACTCTAATGTATCTAAACTATGCTTTCAGATGTTGTTGGTAGTCAATGATGAAGAAAAGCCCTGTGAAACCCAACACAAACATCAAACCCTAGAAAATAAATATGCATATGAAGGGGTCGATGACCTCACCGGCCACAATGGTGGACTTACTAACTAAGCGTTGCACTACATCTCAGACCCGATGTATTTCTATGTGCAAGTGTGTGTAATCATGCCCTAGGTGCTCTTATGCTAGTCACACTTTTTAAAAGTAGTGAGCAATAACTATGTGTAGAAAATGTAATAGAATGGTGGATGGAATAGAATAAACTTCCCTCCTATGCTTGTGTGATGCAGATGAACCAACCTTATGCCTTGTGATGGAGCTAGATGGATGTAAATGGAGCCTTTGATGGATGTAACCTTAGGTGATGATAGTAGTGACTAGTGCTTGGTCCCTCATTATGGTTTCATAACTTTATATTTATATGGTTCTCTTGATCTAATTTTGTAATTAACCCCTGAAGAGGCCAACCACAAGAAATATGAAATGCTCAAATGGCTAGAAAGTGCCCAAAAAGTGGCAAGAAAGTGGGAAACATATCGGGGTGCCCCAACTAGTATCAAGGCGCTTTGGTGTCCCGGTACTAGCCTTTGGCACCCTAGTCAAGGCTAAAATGATGGAAAATGATGAAACTGACCATGCATGCATGCGTGGGAGGTTGTGAAAGTGATGACAAAAAGAAAATTAAAATGGCCAAAATACGGGGTTAATTAGTAATTTATTCACTCAAAAACCATATGAATAGTAGTATGAGATCGGGACTAAATAATGTCTAAAGTGTGTGATTTTGTGACTATAATAATAGGGTATTAATGTTAATCTAAATAGGAGGAATAAAATGATGTAAATAAAGATGCTAAACATTAATAAATGAAAGTAAACTAATGTGCTAAAATGATGTAAAGTAATTATACAATTTGATCTAATGGAAATAAAACCTAGAATGCAAGAGGAAAAAGGAAATGACTTAGCTGATTGATGGTGACTATCACATCAGTTGTCGCAGTCTAGAAACTAGAAACTCGACTATGTAGATGATCACTCAGGGACCCTACAAAGGATAGATTTGGACTATCTGAAGTGACACAGCACTGTGAGTGTCTTAGGGTGCCTTAGGGTGCTCTAGTCTAGATTACTGGTGCTCAAATAATTTAAATTCTCAAAACCCTAATTTGGTATGGTCACTAAGTGTCTTTGAATACTTTGTCTATCACACTTGGATTCATTAGATGAACTAGATGACGCCTTGCACATGAAGAAGAAGAAGGGGTTGACTGACCTCAGCTACCAAACTGGTGGACTTATCATTGAGCATTGCACTACATTATGGACCACTTGATGTAGTTCTGGTGAGTGTGTGTATGTCATGCCCTAGGTGCTCTCATGTTAGTTGCACTTTGTGAAATAATGAGCTATGGTAGCTATAGAAGATGTAGATAATAGAATAGAATGAATAGAATCCCTCCTCCTCTAAGAATGTGTGTGATGCAGACTTTCCTAGCTTGAATGTATGGTGCTATGTGGATGTAAGATGGTGCAATGGATGCAACCTAGATGGAGTGATAGTAGTGATAGGATGTAATGACCTAGGACCCTCATTATGGTCTTATAAGCTTTATATTTATAGGGCTCTCAAGTTTAATTTCATAATTAATCCTAAAATGTTGATTGGAGGAAAAGATAAAGATGACCAATGGCTAGAAGTGACCCAAAAAGGAGCGAAAGAGGCTAAGCATAGATCGAGCACCCAAAGTGGGACCGAGGCACCTCGGGGCGCCAGTATAGGGTGGGGCACAATTAGGGCTAGAATCTCGGGAAGTTAGAAAATGGGGTGATAAGTATCGGGAAATACACGGGAAAGATGAAGTAAAACATAAAACAAAGATGGAAAAAGGTGGGATTAATTGGTACTTTGTACACTTGAGAACCTTCTAAATAGTAGTATAAGACTAGGCTAAATATTGTCTAATGTGCAATATTTGTGTCTACATTTTCCCCACTTTATGTTGGTGAGTGAACAACTTGGTAACATAAAGTAGATAGAAAAATGTACCTGATGTCCATGTAGAGTGTAGAAGAAAATGTTGTCGATGGACTAGAAGCGTGGAATGAAAAAAAAAAAAAATGGAGGAGTGTGGATTCTAAAGATGAAAATGTGTAAAAAAGTGATGAGAGTGAACCTAGGGTGGAATGTGTGTGTAGTTGTTGCATGTGTGTGGTGTACTTGCATGGTTAGTATGGAAAGTACCATCATGGTGTGTTGTTCATTGTCATTTGTCATTATCATTGTTTGTTGTTGTTGTTTTGCCCCAATTTGACTGCTTGTTTCTCATATGGACACTGCGAAAGGAGAAAATGATCAAGTAGTCAAATATGTATGTATGTAAAAATGTTGTGTAAAGTAAAATGTAAATATGCTAGAATAGAAAGTGTAAATGGAAAAATGGAACATGTGCACCTAATCCATGTCGAGAAAAAGGGTGTAGAAGGATATCCTGTAATGTCATGAGTTTTTTGGGTGATCTCACACCACCCTGGCTAAGAAGTGTAGGGAGGAAATGCTCGGTGTCCTCCAACTCTAACCACTTTTACTAAATTTGTTGAAGATATCTACTGTATTGCACTAGTTTTTTGGGATCCTACACCACTAGATGGAGAAGTGTAGAGAGGCCACCCACTATAACCCCTGAGCCTATGACCACTCCACATAATTTTTTAAGGACACCATGTCCTGTTAAGGCCATTGTGTATGGAGTTTGTAGACTAGTCTAACTCACTCATTGTGTGTGAACCAGTGTAGATATACGTTGTGTTAGTAGAAACCCTCAATGATGCCCCCTCTTTGGGGGTGCATGTGATGACCTTGAAGGAGAATGCGGCCCCAAAGAGGACCAACCACACTCTGACCTTGTAACCAACTCAGCCTTAGTAGGGGAAAGGGAAAGCACTTGGTAGATACCAAGGCACACAAAAAAGGGATGGCTAGCCAATACAAGTGTTAGTCCAAACACATGCATGCAAATAAGTGTAAAAGACATAGATAATGTAAAAAACTACTAAGCAAAAGTAGTGTAAACATGTAAGAAAAAAAGGAGACCACACAAAGTGGGTTTCAAACATGGGACATCACTCACGATGTCACAAGACACGTAAGGCCATCATGGCCACAAACAACAGACAAGTGTGCACACAAAAAAGGGAAAGCCCACATACAATGGAAAACAATGCAACAAGTAAAAATAAACATGTAGTCATGGAAACATGTAGTCCTACAAAACAAGTGTTGCACATGGAACACCCATTAGCATGTTAGAGTGAAAACCAATATGTCAAAGCATGTAGAATAAGTAGTAAAAGATGCTAAGTACAAAATGAAACAATAACACTTATATGAGATGAATGTGGATGCCCCAATGACCAGTATAGTAAGGGTAGAAGGTGAGCATCCATGTCACATGTGTAAATGTCATGTATCTACGATCACACTAAACAAAGGCATGAATGTGCATGTGTGTATGATAATGACATATAGGAAAGCAAAGATAACATGTGTAATAAATGATCATGTAAAACACTAGTAAGAAAAATAAATGCTACCAAGACAATGCAAGTATGTTGTGGATGGATGGAATGGAATGCAAGATGGAATGATAGGAGCAATGTGCCCCCCGAGTGTATGGAAGTGTATGCAGTGAGGTTCATTTTGTTTTCCCCTCGAGATCAAGAATGAATCATAAATGAGAGTGCATCATCGAGAAATGGTCAAGTAGTGTTGGTTGTGTCTAGCGCACTGCGATGAGTGTGTATGTGTAGTGGTGATGAAATGTGACATGGGGAGATGTGTGAACCCCTATATAGCCAAGCATATATCATGACTTTTTGATCGAGGAGTGATGATTTATCCCTAAGTGTATATCACTATAAGATGAATGGATGAGGATGAGAGGTATGGAAAAATGTGTGTGACCCTATAGCCTAAGCGTATACCATGACTTGGTTGAATAGAGGAGTGATGATTTATCCCTAAGCATATATCACTACGAGATGAATGGATGGGAATGCGTCATATAGAAAGGTGTGTGTGGACCCTATAGCCTAAGTGTATACCACAACTTGGTTGGATAGAGGAGTGATGATTTATCCCTAAGTGTATATCACTATAAGATGGAAGAAGAAGGTGATGATCTAGCCTATAGTGTATGTCACTACTAGATGGGTGATGAGGGTGTATGAAGCATAGATAAGTAGGTGGTGGATAACGGAAGGTGGTGATTTTAGCACTAAGCATAGACCACTATGTGATGAATAAGGTGAGGGTGGTGATTTAGCCTAAAGTGTATACCACTAATGGATGAGTAGGAGAGGTGATGATGTAATAGAATGACTTAGAAGAGGATGATAGAATAGGTGATGATCATATGTAAGAGGATAATGTAGAATGGGGAAAGGAGTGGTGATTTAACCTAAGGTGTATACCACTACATGATATGATGATGAGTATGGGTGATGATATAGCCTAGAGCGTTGGTCACGAGTCCGATGAAATGTGGTATGATGACATGTCACATGTAGGTAAGGTCCATTTGATTGGTAAACCCTCGATAGTCAGTATGGACCAGGAACTAGAGTGCATCATAGGGTGGTGAGTGCAGCATAGAAAAATGTAGTGTAGATGACCAAGGTATGTGAATGTGTGGTGTATGTAATGTAATAAATGTGTAGGTAGAAATAGAATGTGGAATGATGATGAGAGATAAAACTAGACCCAAGTATAAGGAAATCTAGTGTAGAATGTATAATAGGTAGGGTGTATGAATGCAATGTGGGTATGGAAGGTGTAATGCAATAAGTGTGTAGATAGGAATAGAATGCATAATGATAATAGATAAAACTAGACCCAAGTATAAGGAAATCTAGTGTAGCATGTAGAATGTATAGGATGTATGGATGACATAGAAAACTATCTGTAATGAATGATAAGGATCATAGATGATGATGACTATATGCTAGTGTAGCATGTATGAGATAGATGAGGTAGAAATGACTAGTAGATGAGGTATGTATAGGATGATGTAGGATGTGCATGTATATGGGTCCAGTAGTGTAGTGTGTGGGGTTCAGTGTAATAGTAATCCCTCAATAGTCCAGTGTGAACCAAAGCACTAGGGTGCATCATCGGGTAATGAGGGTGTGATAATAGATGATGGAAATGTTGATATGATAAGGAAATGAAACATGTATGGGTGTGAGAGGTATCAATGTGAAAGTGCGGATGAGGGGGAGTATGTCAGGTGATGTGCCCCCCAGTAATGTGAGAAGAGGCTATGTGAACTCATCAAGGAGATCGTCATCCTCTGGTCAAAGTCAAATGGATCAGAATTAGCAACTTGGCAGGCTATAGTATGAGGTTGATCACGTAATGAGCTAGTGAGAGACAAATGGTACATGCCCATAGCGTATTCTTCATGTCATAAATGGAGGATGTGGAAACCATGTGTGTACCATCGAGTGAGGTTGGGTGAATGGCCAAGAAAGGAACTATTGCAAATGAAAATGTGGCCAAAGGGCATGGGGAATGAGATGTCAGTGTGACTAGGGTCTAATGTACCTCCGATGTAAGTAAGCTAGGATTCCCCTAATGTGAGTGGTGAAGAACATGGGGTACATGGTAGATAAATGAGGAGATCAAAGACACACAAACCATAAGTGGCGTATGAATGGTGACAAAACATAATAGAGATGAGAGGCATGAGTAGATGGTTGAAGGTCATCAAAGGTAAATCCAAGGTGAGCTAGACCAGTAGGAGAATAGATGGTTTCATCACATGTGGGATCAAATGGAACATGGTCCCAAAATGAGTCATGGATAAAGAGGGTACATGTGAAGGGTGGGTGCATGGCTGATACTGGCAGAGATGGGATGATAGTGTTCATGGAGGGAGGGGGTGATGATATGGAACTATGGTGGTGGGAATGGGTGATGGAGGGAATGCATCTACTAAAAAAATAGCTCCCTCAAGTGGTGGTAAATGTGGTTGATCATCCAAAGGCTGAGGTTCATCGGTGGTGTCAATGTGAGGAATAAGGATACTAGTATGAGGGTCATGGACACAATATTGGAATGGATCATGATCTTGGAAGATGGTATACTCAACATGCTCATGTAATAATTTGACACAATGGTGGATGGTAGAGGGAATGATTTTGTATGGCATGGAGCCATGGTCTACCTAACAAGAAATTATATGAGACAGGGAAATCAATAACAAAGAAAATGGTGGGGAGAGTTTTAGGACCTACAGTTAAAGGAAAAGTAACATGGCCTAGACATGGATGAATAGAACCATCATAAGCACATGAGGGAAATGGAAGAAGGGCTAATGTCACGGAAAACAAACCTATGGCTTGGAGAAAGGACATGGGGCATAGATTAAGCTCGAGCCATTATCGATAAGAGTATGCTTGACAACAACATTGTAGATGCGAGACATGATGTAAAGTGGTGGGTCATTATCAAAAGGGTGAATGTCAGCATGGGAGGATTGCCTCAATGCTATATGTTGAGAAAAGGCCTCGAAAAATGTGTCATACATAGATTCTGGATGCATGTCGGCAAAAACATCGGTAGTAGCAAAAAGGGTTTGGACTCGATGAAGCAAATCAGGGTGGGTAAGTAGGTATTCAGTGATAGATATATTCATGATGATGGAATGAAAAATACCTAGAAGGTGGTAGAAAGTATCAAGTTCACCAAAATGATTAACAAAAATAATGACCTAAAAGGGGATTTAGGGTTCTAGTGTTAATCTAAATAGGAGGACTAAAACACTTGTAATAAAGAGGCTAAACAATAATAAATAACAACAAACTAATATGCTAAAATGATGTAAAGTAATTACATGATTTGATCTAATGGAAATAAAACCCTAGAATGCAAGAGGGGAGTAAGGAAATGACTTAGTTGATATCATGGTGGATCATGAGGTTGTCACAGTTGTCACAGATCTGGAACTAGAACTCGACAGTGCAAATGAACACTCAAAGGCCCTACGAAGGGAAGATTTGGACTATCTGAAGTGACACAGTGCACGGGAGTGTACTAGGGTGCCCCGGGGCACCTTGGTCTAGATTATGGGTGCTCAAAACAATATAAATGCTCAAAACCCTAATTTGGTATGGTCATAAGTGTCTCTCAATACTCTTTGTCATGCACATTGATTCACCTGATGAACTAGATGACACCTGCACACGAAGAAGAAAAAGGGGTTGACTTACCTCAGCTTCCAAACTAGTGGACTTATCACTAAGTGTTGCACTACATTACAAACCCTGATGTAGTTTGGTGAGTGTGTGTATGTCATGCCCTAGGTGCTCTCATGTCAGTTGCACACTTTGTGAAATAGCGAGCTATGGTAGCTATAGAAGATGTAGATAGTAGAATAGAATGAATAGAATCCCTCCTCTAAGAATGTGTGTGATGTAGACTTCCTAGCTTGAATGTATGGTGCTTATGTGGATGTAAGATGGTGCAATGGATGCAGCCCTAGATGGAGTGATAGTAGTGATAGGATGTAATGACCTAGGACCCTCATTATGGTCTTATAAGCTTTATATTTATAGGGCTCTCAAGTTTAATTTCACAATTAATCTCGACAATGCCGACTGAGGAAAAGATAAAGATGACCAATGGCTATAAGTGACCCAAAAAGGAGGAAAGAGGTAGTAAATCATAATCGAGGGGCCCAATGGGACCGGGTGCACCTAGGGTGGGGCACCCAATTAGGGCTAAAATCTAGAATGGGGAAGTTAGAAAAAAATGGGGTGATAAGTATCGGGAAAGATGAAGTAAAAACATAAAACAAAGTATGGAAAAAAGGTGGGATTAATTAGTACTTTGTACACTTGAGAACTCGGATCCATTCCTTGGGTGCGTGACTTACTTAATGGAGAATCAAGAACGGTGCAATAAGTTGCAACACCGAAATTCAAGGCCATCTCAAAGTACATGAAAGCCAAGAAGTCAAGGAAAGCACAAACAACTTCAAGATTCTACATTGAGGCTTCGGATCTCAATTCATAGAATTTATAAGACCTAAGGTAGATAAACCTCTTGAGGAAATGACCCCAAATGACACCGAGATGACAAAAGTATCACTCGGTCGAGGCTACACATGAAGGTGATGCTCATCTTTTCAAGGATTCTTCGACTCAGATATTGGAGCGAGAATAAGAATACAAACAAACCATCGACCAATTAGAGGAACATGTGAGGACCTTGTCTTCATATGTCCAGTCATTCTTGGAACCAGGCTCATCATCCTTACCTCTAGTTAAGGTAGTCTTACCTATCAACAACTTTGACTGTGAGGTCCTCAAGAAATCCCAAGGATTCACAATGCAGGGAGGGAAAATGATAAGTGGGCGGGGAAAATCATTGAAAAGGGAATGCACTTTTTCCCAAGGTCCTCTCTCTTTCTGCTTTGTTTCAGTACCATCTCAAGAATCAAAGGCACCAAGGTGGAAATGGAGAAAGAAAAAGATGATATGGGATAGTTTTCTCCCATTGACCTCTAAAATGGGGAGTCTTGACTCCTCATTCTTGATAAGAAAAAATGTGTTCATAGAACTAGCCGAGAACTTGTCCCCTATTTGGTTCCACACTATGGCTGCAAGGTACGATGTACTGAAAGATGATTTTTAGAGCTCGAGGAGTGTGAGAATAATGCTCAGGGAATTATCAAAGATCTAAACAATTGTGTAGAAGAACTTGGGACCCCTCTAATCAATGAAAATATATCTTTGGAAGATCTCATGACTCCTTTTCAAAAAATGGTTTAGAAAGAGGTAGGAGATCCCTTCTCCTTCAATAAAGACACCCTATAGTCACTCGCAATGATCCATGGTTCTATTTTAGACATTGCTCAAGATCACAATGGTTGATTTCACTGAATGCAGAAGCTAAGCCACATTCCAGAGACTTGGATCAACACAGGATTATGTGAGCATTCTTTATTCGAGAGAAGATGACACCGACGGTTGTCCTTTTTGTCGAGAAAGTGAAAGGACTTGATTTCAAGCCAATTGAATTTCCACAAGATGCATTGGAGGCAAAATATTCATCACAAGAAGGATCTTCATTAAACAACTAAGCTACTTCATCCTTCTCCATTATTTTTCTCCTTCTATTCTCACTCTCCTTCTACTCCCTTTCTTCTAATTATTCATTGTGTGTAATAATGACTTTTTGTCTTATTCATTAAAGTGACTATGTAATATTTTTGCAATGTAAAAGTCCCTTTTGAAATTATAAAAAAGGGGACTTATTTTGTCTTTCTTAAGGATATTTGAAAAGTCACTTGTAATGGGAATATGAAAAGTCATGTGGGGGTAGATGAAGAGATGGATTGTAAAGCTATAAAAGGAGATGATCTCCTCATTATAAAAGGATGGTTAATTCTTGTTTACTAGCTCCCATTATCTTTCTAGAAACAAGTGCCTTCATTTCCTCTATTCTTGTATATATTGTTATTTTATGTCCATCTCAACTTGTACTCCATGAGCATTGTAAATTGTACAACATGATGCAATAAAACTTTGTATTTCTTGTTGATTGTTCCTCTTTCTATGCGAATGGTTTCTTTTGAATGATGCAAGTGAAATAATCTAATTTTGATGCAATAAAATCAGCTATGGTATTCATTGGTTAAAATACCCTCATATTTCCCTCTCATATCTCTCCCACTAAGCAATTTTACTCCCTTGTATTGCATCTGACTAATCACCATAGGTTTAGGGAAGTATTCTTGTGTGATCCTCGGTCTATGAGCCACCCTAGAAATTAGTTTAGTTTAAAATTGTTTCCTTACTTTCAATAAGTGGAACTGTCCCATTGAAGCAAGGGACCCAATCCCAAAGCATTGGTGAAATCCCAAATTTTTTCCTTGTGACAAACTATTTCACCAACCATTTTTGACACCCACATGTGGGGTAGAGTTTGCTTGCTCTGCACCCTTATATATTCTAAAAAAAATAAAAAAATAGATATTTAAAAACCAAAAAAAAAAATTAAATATGAAAATCCATTGAGCCTTGTGCCTTCCACTAATGGTTATTATTGGTCCTCCCCCATTCCCAAGACCTTAACTTCTTTTCCATACCCAAGAAGATATTGCATCAGACTTAAGGGAGATCATTTGACACAATATGGTATATTTATTCCATTAATGGAATCTAAGGAAGAACATGCAAAATCTTTAAAAAGAGCAAGGAAATCTCAAATTCAACAAAGGAGAGTATGATAAAGTTCATAGTTGTGTTGATTTAAAGTCTACAAACTGGATGATCGTAGATACATCAGGTTTGAGAGATAAAGAGGAACATTTGATCCTACCTTTGAATAACTCCAAAGACAACAAGAGTAAATGAGAAATTATCATCACCTCTTTCCTCCTGTGACTTATCACATTGGTAGCTCAAGTGGTGTTGAAAATCCCAATATACTCCTCTAGTTTCATCTTTGGTTACTCCAATTTCTCCAAATCTATTAGACATTGAATTTGCAGATCTTGATGAATACTTTGAAGAAGAAGAAACATAAAGCGAGAATCAAAAGCATAAACATAAGCAAAAGTAAGAATGGTAGAAGAAAGAGAGAGGCCTCCACAAATTGTGCCATGGGGTAGAAACACAGGTCTACTTTCCCTCCCTCCACCTATCCATGAATTACCAAGGGATCTCTTAAGAGCTTCCCCAAATTCAGAGGTGATAATACACAACTCTTAGAAGAACACGTAACAACATTCATCACAACATGTGGTGTGTTGGGAATAGAATATGAATATGTGTAGGTAATATTGTTTGTAGAATCTCTGCAAGAAAAGGAAGTGGAGTGGTTGTATCTCCTACCATCCGGATCCATCAGTAACTTGAATGAAATCAAAACCAATTTTGAAGAAAGGTTTAAATCTATTGAAGATTGTCAAGACCTCCTAGTTCAACTGGTTTAGATGAAAAAATATCCCAATGAGACTATGAGGGACTTTGTAGCTCATTATAATAGGTTGCTCAAGAGGATACCCTTTGAATCTTTGCCCTCCGATGACAACGTGAAAAGATTCTTCATCAATGCTTAATTTCCTGAGGTAGGATTCATCCTTTAAAGATCTTTACCTAGGAATTTTAGAGAAGCTCATGAATATGCCGTTGAAGTAGAGGATGATTTTATTATGTCAAGAAAATTAAAAAACCTAAGTGGCAAACAAAAAGGTCAAAACTCCAATTCTACCTCCATGGACCCTCTGGGTTCAAAAATTGGAAAATGATCTGATTGCACTCAAAAAAAAACTTACACAAAGTACTTTGAGAGATGCTCCAAGGAAGAGTAATTTTTAGAATAAAAGAAAAATCGCAGCACCTCCCCAAAGAATTTCTCTAAAGGCTCTCCTTGTCAATGTAGCTTGTGATACACAAGATGGTGATGAAGAATAGATTGTCGAGCTAGAAGATGATGAAGAAGAAGAGAATGAGCTTGAAATTGAAGAAGTTGATGATGTTGAGATTGGGTACTTCATAGAATCATCATCGGGGACGATAGTGAAGAAGATGATGTAATAAGTTTCTCTTGTGCAAAGGTGTGTACCCATTATCAATCCAAAAATAAAGTTCTTGCATTCTTGCTCCAAAGAAGAAGAAATATGCAAATCCTTCTCACGAGAATCTAGCCAACAAAATAATCAATAGAGGAGCTGCACTTCCACCTTATATGGAATCTGCTCAAGAAAAACTAGATCTTGTGGCATCCAAGAAGACCTCACCAAACAAGTAAGCCTCCCAAGTCTACCTTCGTCAAAGCTTCTTCTTCTAAGCCTTCTAATGCTACTTCTAAAACAGTGAATGTTTCTAGAAAGACTTCTGAGGTATCTAATAAGCTCGTTGTAGCTTCCAATCCTACCTCTATTGCCAAAGTAGCCCCTACTTCCAAAGTAGTGTTTCCTCCACTCCCTAAATATTCCATAACCTTAGAGACATCTACTTCCTCCTCTTTTGATATCATAGACCATGTTAAATGATCTAAAGTTTGAATTTCCAAGCATGAATATTTGCAAATGCATCCATTTTTTTTTATAAACTAGTATGGTTTATTAAAGGTAGTAACCCAAAACCCAATCTTTTGTCACACCTTCTTCCAAAGGATTTCTCCTATACCTCCTTCCCCGTCATCCCGAGAACATGCTAGCATTAAGTGCATCCAATATCGACAAGATTGGACCATTCTATCTTGATCTTCTTATCGGAGGCTACCAATTGAACAATTTTATCACGACCTTTGGTGCTTCTAAAAATGTAATGCCAATTAAAGTAGTTAATGCCCTTGGTATCACCCTAACACAAGATAAAGGGTGGTGTTATTTTATGGAGACTAAAGAAGTTCCACTTGTGGGAAGAATAAAAGATGCCCAAGTTGCTCTAGCTGATTTTCCTGAAAAGAAAGTCTTATTGACTATCTTAGTGGTGGACATTCCAGCCTCATATGGGATGTTGTTGAGTAGAATATTCTATAGAGACCTAAGAGGGGAAATTTAGATGGACTGGTCTTCATAAATATTCCAGTCAAGGGCCAAATGAAAAAGTTGTTGCCAATGAGAAAAATTAAGTATATAATGCAAAAATTAGAAGATCTTAGAGTTGCTATTGTTTATCAAGATAGTGGACATGAGAGCTACTTCATAACTTCACGGAGGAGATGATGATGTGATCCTTATCTCGGAGGAAGATGAAGATAAGTTATGGACTATAGAGGTCGATGGAAGCCATTGCGACAAGCTCCGAGGCTTGTGTGGTTCTTATTTTCCAATCTGTGAGTTGTTTCCTTTTTATTTTAAGCTTTAATTTGAGAATACCAACACTATTACAAAATATGAAGCTCTTCTTGTAGGCATGGAAGTAGTTGAGTCCATGGGCATTAAATAATTGAAATGCGCAAGAGATGCAAAAGTGACCATGAAACAAGTACGAAATCAATACCAAGTGAAGAACCCATGGCTTAAAAATTATAGGAACAAAGTGTGGGATTGCGTTGAATCCTTTGATGCTTTCTCTATACAAGCTATTCCCAAGAATAAAATGAAAAATATGATTCTCTTGCTTTGTACAAATTTTCTATTAATACCCCACCCTTCCTTTGACAAAGAGAAATATTCTATTAAGATGATATGCGGGCCAAGTGTGTCTCCGATAATGCCACCCATTGGCAAGTGTCCAATGATGATAAACATATCCTCTCTTTCCTCGAGTAGCAAGATAATTTTAATAACCTTTTATTTGAAGGAAGTACTTCTTTATTTTGTGAATCAACTTCAGAGGAAAGCAATGATGAAGTTGAAGAGGTTGATTCGATGGAGTGCTCATGCTAAAAGGTAATAAGATTCCTAAAGCCTAGTCTCACTTGAAGAATTGTTTGACAGACATGATATATTTGTGAAAGATAAAGCTAAGGAATATCCTAGGAGAACTCGCTAACTTTGAGAAGGTAAATATCGAATAGAGAAGCAACCTCGGTTGTTAATATAGGAAAGTGTTACTCACGGAGGAAAAGAGAAACTTTGTTTCATTGTTGAAAAAGTATTCAGATGTGTTGGCATATTATTATGATGAGATAAAATATTTTAAACCAAAAGAGATGTAACACTCTATACCTCTCAACCCTCGAAGAAAAGCCTTTCCATCAAAAGAAAAGGAAATACAATCCCAATATTACCAAAATAATCCGAGAGGAAGTTTTGAAAATGTTAAATGCAAGGATCATTTTCCCAATTCACCACTCCACATGGGTGGTAAACATTGTCCCCATGTCTAGAAGAAAATTGAGTAAATAAGGATTTGTGTAGACTTCTAGAATTTGAACCAAGCTTCTTTAAAGGAAAATTATCCACTCCCAATCATGGATCGATTCTACAAGAGGTCACCGGTTTGGAAATGCTTTCTATCTTTGGATGGATTCTACAACTACACTCAAATTGAAGTTTCCTAGAAATATAAATATAAGACTGCTTTCACAACTACGTGGGGAGCCATAACCTACAATCGATGCCGCTTGGTATAATCAATGCTGGGCCAATTTAAGAGAGCAATGGACTTGGATTTTAAGGATTTGAAGAACAAATGTATTGTCATTTATCTTGATGATCTCATAGTCTTCTCTAAGAAGAGGAGAGAACATTTGATACACCTTGAACAAGTCTTGCTAAGGTGTTAAGAACATGGCATATCATTGAATCCAAAGAATTCAATATTTGGAGTGATCAAGGAAAGCTCCTCGACACATTGTGAATAATGAAGGAACACATATTAACCCGCAGAAGAGTGCAAGCCATTTAAAAATCACTTTTCCTATAAGCAATACGGGAGTTCATTCCTTCTTTAATAAGGTAAAATTTCTCCACCGCTTTGTTCCGCATTTCGGTGAGTTGACCAAACGTATTAAGAATATGATGAGGCCCCAATAGATCTTCAAGTGGAGTAAGGACGAAAAATAAGATTTTGAGAATATCAAGTAGGCCATAGCCAAAGTCCCAACTATGGTATGTCCCATTTTCAATAAAGATTTCATTATATATTACTAGGCATATGAGCACACTATTTCATCCATTTTAGTTTAGAAGAAAAAAGAAGGGATCGAGTCCCCTATTTCCTTCACAATCTATCCATTGAATAATCATGAGCTTGGGTAATCTACCATGGAGAAGCATGCTTATCCTGTGGTTAAGGTGGTAAAGAATTTCAGATTCTACATCCTAAATTCTCACACCATTGTGATGGTTCCGGGATCATCTATAAAATCTATCTTGACTCAACAAGACCCCACAGCAAAAAGAGGTAATTGGGTATAAAAATTCAAGAGTATGACCTTGAGATAAGGCCATATAATTTGGTTAGAGGAAATGGATTATGCATGTTGATGGCTAAAGACGAGTCTCTCGATGACTCAAAATGAAGAAAAGGAGTGTCAATGTTATGGACGTGTAAGTAAGAACTTCCCCAAGTCCTTTTTGTAAAAATTACCAATGAATGGTACAATGATATTTCTTATTTCCTCACTTACGATGATTGTCCTAAACATATGGATTACAAGCAATAGAGAACCCTCAATGGATTCTTCTTAAGGTGTGTTGATAAAGAGAAACATGAAAAGTTGCTAAAGGTTATCATGATTAAATTTGTGGTGAAAATTTCTCTCGCCATGGTCACTGCACACAAGATCCTTTATGGGGGTATTACTGGCCTATTCTCTTTCAAGATGCTCAAAAATGGGTATCTAAGTGTGAGCCTTGTCAACAGTTTGTGGGAAGACCACAACTCACTGCACTCCTTCTCAGACCGGTGGTGATTAAAGAGCCTTTCCAATAATGGGGTCTAAAATTCATTGGTGCTCTTAATCTCCATTCAAGTGAAAGTCATACCTTCATGCTCACAACAAATGACTACTTCACTAAGTGGGTGGAAGCCATATTGGTCAAGTAAGCCAATTTGGAGATGGTATGTAACTTCATTAAAGAAAATATTATTATCCATTTTTTCATTTCATAAAAGATAGTTATTGATGTAGACAATAAATCATGCACTTTGGGTATCTATCTAGTCTTGATCACATACTACTATTCATATGATTCCTAAGCAAGAAAAGTACTAATCAACCCATGTCTTTAGCCATCTTTGCTTGCTTTTTGTTATCCTTCTTGGTCTTGCACACCTTCTTACCCACCTCTATCCTTTTATACTTCGACATTTTTCATCTTGGACACCAACACTAAGCACCCCCGTCCCCTCCGGTGCTCCCAACCTCTTTGTAATTTGTTCACATCTTTTGGGTCCTTTCTATCCATTTGAGCATCTTATATTTTTGGTAGTCGGCCTTATCAAGGTTAATTATAAAATTCAAGCAAAGGAATCATACAAATATAAAGTTATGTAACCATAATAAAGGACCAAGCACCAAACATTAGCTATCATCACCTAAGGTTGCATCCAAAGGATTATCAAGAGCATTGAATAATCCATCTTACATACATATACAAGGGCAAGGGATTGATATCTCTGTATAGACTTCATAGGAGGGGAAGCTCATTCTTTTATGCATATATATATTTACATTTCTTACATCTAGTTATTTACTCACTATCAACTGTGAAACACACAAGAGCCACCCAGTGGCACAATCTCTTCACACACACATATGAATACATTGGGTATGAGATGCAGTGCAATGCTCAGTTGTAAGATCACTTGTTTGAAAACTGAGGATAGTCTGACCCCTCATTTGCATTATTTTATTTTTGGGATTTGATGTGCTTTTAAGGGTTTTGTAGGTCATTTATTTATTGTAGGTTATCGAAAGAACATCTCATGGACTTGGTGTGACATACTAGAGAGAGAAGCGAAGGACAACAAACATCTTGCGACCCTGTAAATCTAGATTTCGACATCTTGAGTAGTCCCGACACCCGAACAAGTCTCCAGAGCCCCATGTGCCCTCGACCCTCCATGAGACACCCCGATCCAACATATTATAGAAATTTTGCATTTTTCGAGGCTCGTTGCATGTACTCTTCCTTCTTTGTTCATCAATTCGACACTTCGACATAGTCTAGAATTAATTACAAATCAACTAAGTCCTTTTATATCTTCATTTGTACTTAGGGTTTTAAATATCATTTTCTTATTTGCTTGGGTCATTTCTCGTACTTCATTGCTTATTCATTTATCACATTGTAATTAGATTTAGGCATCTATAAATTCTATAGTTACATAATTTGTTGATAATGCCACATATTTCTCTTCTATGGAATTAACCAAGTTTTGCTACAGATACAAAATATCCTTAGCATATGCATATGATTATTACCCGCATGGAATGGTCAAATAGAATCTAGAAACAAGAATCTCATGACAATTGTGTAGAAGCTCATAGATCGGAAGTAGATAAATTGGCATAATAAGATATATGATGCACTATGGGATGATCAGATCACTCCCAAAAAGGTTGTTGGTATGTCTTTGTTTCAGCTCTTATATGGAATAAATGTAGAAGTTCCAATCACTTTAGAGTTATCGCATTACAACTCGATCAAAGTAGTAGAATATGGTGAGTTCCAAGACTCACTTGATAAAATGATTTTATACTTGGAAAAGCTATGTGAAGATAGGGTGTTGGTGGTTGATCAACTAAGAGACCATTAATTGAAAGTAAAGAAAATATTTGATAAGAAGGAGAAGAAGAGAGATTTTTAGATTGGTGATCTTGTCCTACTATGGGATAAGAGGAGAGAACCAAAAGGAAGTCATGGGAAGTTTTATTCATTGTGGCTTGGCCCATTTCAGATATGGGACACATGTGGAGAAAATACTTTCCAACTATCTTATCTGGATGGAACTCACTTGGAATTTCCTTGCAGTGGGCAATATCTGAAACTATACAAACAATGAAAGTGGGTTGTCCCCGCATGTACCATAGGTGAATATAGGTTTGTGTGTTTCCCTTTCCATCATGTGTTTCCCTTTCCATTGTGTTTTTTTGTCACGTGTTGTGTTCAATAAAGAAGTTTTTGTATCCATCCTTGTTATGCAATGACTCTATAGCCCAATGGATAAGGCATTGGTCCTCTTAGTGTCTTGAGATTCTATGGTTCCTACTTGCTCCATCCTCACTTTGTTCAAACAAAACAAGTCTCCAAGCTAGATCCAATTGTTGTCATGCTAAATGTCTAACATAAAAATTTGAATTTTTTTGCCATGACAACTAAGCCCACACTAAAAATCCTTGAATGCAAATGTAAACCTACCCATCGACCGATTGTTTATCAGACTATGTAAACCCCATCATGGCTGAGAGGGATGTGTTAACTATATTTTTGAAGTGTGTTTCATGTGCAAGTAAGTTGGTGGGAAGTAATTCATGGATTCATTTTTATCCACTTTGAAAGAATTGTTCCTGCTTGCCCAAAAAGGCCTATCTTAGGGCTTTTACACCTAATAAACATCATGTGGAGATGAAACAAGAAGGGATAATACATCTAAGTAGTATGTGACAGATCTAGGATGTTTAGTAAATTTATACAATGATAAATAGGTTTAGGAACAAGCTATGGAACACTGGCCGCTTATAACATGTCATGCAGGAAATGAAAGTGTTAAAAAAGCTAGTGAGCTTATTCGAATGGTTTAGGAGCCTCAAAATATTTTGTGAAGTGAATATATACTCACCGGAAAGATAAGAAGTCCTACTTCACATTGCAAAAGGTTTTGGGAGATTCTACATTTTGGATTTTGAGATATTGACCCAAAATTGCAAATGAAGATCTTTGATCCCAATGGAGATTAAAATAAGAATCCTAAGAGTTATATGGGGATTTGATACATGATTGAAATCCATATATGACCTATTAAATGTTTTATTCACTCAAAATATATCGGTTTGCCTTTTATTATCATTATTTTTTGTGTGTTTGTCACTTTCACCGCAGGCTTGAGCAAAATCATAAAAGGGGGTAAATTTAAAATTTAAGGAATAATTGGATCCCGAAAATTGTCGAAATGATATCGCAGAAATTTTTGAGTGAAAATGATACATGTTTTTCCTAGGTAACTCTTAGGGACGCTCTGGGGTGAAGAATCATTCTTCGATGTCTATTTTTAAGCGATGTTAAGGAAGGCAAGCTTTCTAAAAGTATCCATGGTGCATTTTTGCATCTTGGATGAAATTTTTCACCTTTTCACTTGGTGAAAAGGTGCATGGTGTGTGAAAACATGTGCTGACATGGCGAGGAGAGAGGGTAAGATGGCTTTCTTCACTTAAGTGACCAACTTAAGTGTTAGGTGAGTGTTATGCACTCACAACTTAAAATGACCCAATCTCCATGATAAAGCACACTCATGGTGCACTCGGGAATATGTGATGCAAATTTTTACCTCATGCAAAATTTCATGAGGTGCAAAAATTTCACCACTAAGGAGATGAGTTATTTCGTCACTTAAGTGACAACATGGTGTGTTAGGTGAAGGTTTTCAACTCGGACTTTCCAACTCCCCCTCTCCATGACACACCTCACCCATGGTGCACTTCTTCACTCCTAGTTTACCTTTTCACTTGGTGAAAATGTGCATCGTGCACAAATTTTTTTTTCCACCATGTAAGTCTTCTCTCTCCTGGCACTCATAACTTCAAACTAGCTTCCTAGGTGTTGTTTTCCACTCATCGTAATCAAAAAGCTTGTCCCTTCTCATGATGGATACCCCACATGGCACATTTTCTCCATGATGTTGCACCATTTCACCTCACACACCATTACTAAATGTGGTAAGGTAAATTGGAGGCTCTAGACCCATTTAGTAAGTCCCAACTCATCCTCAACTTAGGTTAAGAGGAAAGTGCTACAAGTGAGTCAAGGGTGAGTTTTGCTTAACCTAAGTTAATGTTAAAATATTTAAACCTCACTTATGAATTTTTGGATGCATTTTAAAAATCTCTCCTCCCTCAATTTCTGATGTAACCTATTCATGCTCATATTTCTCCATAAAACCCTATGTCAAAACCACTAAATTGCTCATATCTCACCCGTTTTTGACCGATTACTATGAAATTTTAGTTGTGCACCCCAATGGTGAACGCCATTGAGATGATCTAAACACCATCACAATTAATCCTATGATTTTTGACATTCCCTACCTGAATTTTCAGCAAGAAAAGTTTCCTTTTTCAGATTTAGAGAGATCCGGAGGATAAAAACACCTAGAAATTGGAGCAAGAAATCATAGTAAAATTCCTAATCTAACAATACAAGTTTCATCCCAATCAAACAACCAGAAGGCCTATTTATATTTTTAGTAAGCTCGGATATGATCCTTACAAAATAATAGTAAGTCTTACAATGAAGAACTAATCACCCTGAACCCTTTGTGCAATCCTCAAGTTCGGGACTCCAAAACTGAAAATTGTGAAAATTGGGAAAATTTAATTTAGAAAGTAAAGGTGAGGTGTGACTTACTAAAAATAGTAAGTGCTCAGATCACATTCAAATTTTTCATACACCCTCATCTCATCATTCCATCACTCCTAGAAACCATGAAGATCAAATACACTGGGTATGAGCCAATTTCAACCTTGTCTACTAAATATCCACTTGTGGGAGACAGTGATGTAGCCCACTTGGATTTGGAAGAAATGAGGAATCAGATGAAAAATGAAGTCGAGAACCGATGGAAGAAAAGATAGTTTTGAATGGGATTTTTAGAGCAAGAGGTCACCCACTTTTAGTACAAAGCACTTGAATTGGTCTTAGCTTGTGCCAAACACTATGACCCCCTCCCGAGAAATCACCGCAGATGACAACTCACTTGTTTGCAGTCTCGAATCCATAAGGAATTTCAAGTTTCTGTGAATTCTGATTCAAAGCAACATGGTGATAATCACAAAGGAATTTTCAACCCAACAATGGGTCGGGATAAACCCCTACTCGCGAGGGGATTGTAGTTGGCTCCTAGTAGAAACCTAGTAGAAACCTAGGAAGGCTACCAAAATCACTATCAAAGAGTGAGTTTCATGAAGCCTACTCAGCTGCCATTATATTAATGAGTAGAATAATGGGTGAAGAACACACCAAGTAATTCCAGGACTAGATGACCTAGTTCATGATGAAAATCATGGAGGGAAATCAAATGATAGATTGGAGGTAAACCAACAATGACAATCTCCACCAACAATTGATACAAATGTTCACCACCAAGAGATTCACAATGACCTCCTATCTGGTATATGCCCTCACATACACTAGACCATGTCGAGGATTTTCTATTTCTTAGAATGTTCTTTAGAGAGCCCTTTCCTTCAAGAATTACAAACATATCACCTTTAAGGAAAGTAATGTTCATTTCTCATGTGTTAATGATGCATTCATCATGTTCATTAACCCTCTACTTGAAGGAAATCCTAAAAGTAGAATCTCTCCTTAGGTAGTGGAGTTGATTGAGAAGTATGGGTGTCATTTCACATAGTTTCATACCTTCACCTACATCAAGGTGAGTGGATTTGATCTTGCTTCACTCAGATTACCTAGGTATCCTAGTGATAAGATCATCTTGGTAAAGCTCTGCAGTAACTTTCTCGGTGCACATCAAATGCAAGGGTTCAAAGAAGAAGGGCATCTCATTCCCCATCTCACTCGGTGTCTTCTCTTATAAGAGTGCAGTGGATGCCACAAACATTGAGACCTCCCTAGCTACATTTCATTTGTTTTCATATGTCCCTAGGCCCAACTTTGACATAAGGAAAGATCCCGAGTCTTTCCATGTTCCTAGATTGCATCATATTCCCCAATTGGAATACTATTGGGAAAATTATGTGAAGACCTTAAGGTCAAGAAAAGAGACTACATGAGGATGACCATGGAACAGATGGAAATATTCAGGTTTGATTAGTTCACTGGAGGAGTTTAAGAAGATGGTTCTGAGTTGTTTGATCCAAAGTACCAGAAGTGAAACCATTTCCCCTTCCTCCTCCCTCATGGAGCATTCGTGAAGATAGAGATATAAAGGAGAGGACCAAAGTGGTGATTAAAGATCGAGGGACCGCTTCAAAAAAAGAAGGCCTCTAGTAGGGAAGAAGGAACCACTTCAACCCTACCTAGACAACTATCACACTCACCATCTCTCAAGGATCCTGAGAGAGTTGTTGGTTCATCCCATTCTAAGAAGACCTATAAGAGGAAGGTGGTGGAAACCAAGAGCACCTTTGAAGTTTCACCTCCCGTGGACTCTCGCAAGAATGTTAAAATAGAAGAATAACAAGTTGAAGAGTTAGAACAAGGAGAGATTGAGCCCTCTTAATATCCCTTCCATCAAGTGGAACCAAGTGTCTAATATGAGGCAATTGAGTCAACTCACAATGAGCACTCATTGATCTCAGTAATGAACAACATAAATCCTTGATATATTTTCCACACCATCGGATCCATTCGCTTGGGTCCATGACTTTCTCAACAGAGAATCAAGAATCATATCCATTTTTCCCTTTGGGCATTTTAATTCAACATTCAAACTATTCCTCCTTTGGGCATATGTAACTCTCTAAGTCCACATTTGTGGCAATCTCTTTTTTCCTTCGGGCATGTTAATCATATCTATTCCCTAATTCCACCTTTCATGGCTATAATCACTCCTCTTTTGGGAATTTTATTTTATAATCCTATCTAATTCGCACATGAAGTCCTCCTTTGAGGCCATATTCATCTTCCCTTTGGGCATTACATTCATTATATAAAGTCCAATCTTGTGGCCATATTCGTGCTCTTCCTTGGGGCACCATTACTCTTCATCAAAGTCCACCTTTGTGGATATGATTTTTGCCTATTGAGGCATACCTTTTTATTTTCTTTGCCTTTGCGCACCTTAGATTTTCCCCACTTGGGGCATATTTGAATTTTCCTCATACTTTCCCCCTTTGGTGTATGTTACTTCATCACTCACTTTTTCATTTTTCCTTCTCAACCATTTTTCGTGTCCCATTGGGTACCATATCATTCATCCTCATTCCTGGTGAACACATACCTTTTCGCTCGATTTCTCGGGTATACGAAGGATTTTGCATACTTTTCGCATATAGTTGCGCATACTTTGATGACTTTCCTATGATCCGTTGGTCATCCCGGCTTGCATCCATACTACAATTATCTCCACCCACTCACGAACCCATAGAATGTTGTTGTCCGTCTCGTTGAGAGTGCAATTGTCCCCTACCAATGTGATATTGAGTCACCGCCATAGTTTTCCATCATTATTGCGATCCTTTTTGCCTAGGCATCTCGCCTTAGTTATGCCTTTTACCCATCCTTTCCCACCCGCCCTTCATCATTTACCTTTTTCAAACACGTCATTGATTTCCCTTAGCGTCATTGATTCCCCGTTTGAGGGGGAGCTTATCATCAATCCTTTTTAGCCAAATCTATCTCTCATCCTTTTTCTCTCATGGCTTGCTAATGCAAACCACTCAACAAAAAGGGGAAAATGTAGACACCTAAAATAAATATCTATGCCTTCATTCACCACGTGTGCATATTTAATTGTTAATTTAATTTATCCCTCCTTATTTAATTAAATTCCCATCTAACTCCCATTAATTAATTAACCCCCATTAATTAATTAATTAATCATTTAAATTCTCATTTCCCTAACCAACCTTCTAATTAGGATGCTTTTATCCTATCTATTTTTATGCCCTAACTACCCATATCTCATCCCTTGCACCTTTAATGCTTTAAAGCACTCACCTAATCTTTAAAAGCATCAAATCCCAACCAAAATAAAAAATCATGCCCATTGGGGAAAATTTCCCCGTAGTCGGCGGTGACCCAACCCAGTCGGTGTCGACCCCTATAAACCAAGTGTTTTCTTTCCATTACGGGGGTAGAAATCAGATGCATGTAATTCTCATCCTTCCTCATGCCTGAGCAGCCCGAGACATCCCTTTCATGTGTTTGCATCGCTCATGATCATCGTTCGTGAGATATTCTCATCATTTTCATATTGCTTTCTATATCTCTATCATATTATCATATATGCTTTGTTTCTAACATCTTGTAGGTATATAATAGCTTCGGAAACACTTAGCAACCTTCTCCTACAACTCTTTTTCTTACAGGTTACCATTTTCATCTTTTCATCCTTGACTTTATACCTTTCTGATACAGTCACCACCGATCCCCCTTGGTCGCCATCGACCAAGGCCTTGTCTATCCAATAACCTATCTAAATTCTCCTTTCCTATCCTTTATCCTACTTCTTGCCTCTTGGTTCTCTTTTGCATATCCTTTTACAATAGTTACAGCCCTCATCGGTTTTCGGATCACTCTCAAACTTGCATGTCTGCGTATTTCATCTACAGTTTAGATTCATCCTCCTAGGTTACCACCGACCTACTTGATGCATAGTCCGGGTCACTGTTAACCCGCACTAGGTAACACTTAATTCATAGTTATTACAATCTAATCAACTTTAGATCAATTTCTGTCATTTTTTAGATTCAAGGCTGCCCTCCTGTTTCTACATGCTCTTTCCCTTTTTATTTCACTTTATCTAAACAAATGAGGGTTGACATCCACCAAGGAAGTCAAAAGCTTCTTGATCCACTTAGTTGGGCAGCCCCTGCATCTGTCTATCTAATCAACACCATTTTTAGTCTCTTTGCAGTATATCAACAAAAACAACCAATCACCCATCATTATCTTGTGCCCGTATCCTTCTTCGAGGTAACATAAACCCTCCATCATTTATGAGTTTCTAATTTCTTTAGTAGCTAGTGCATTAACTTCATTACAAACAAGAAATTTGGACAACACTACTACTTGGGAAAAGAACAACATTCAAAGACTTCATTTGGGCTACATTATTCATAGCATAGGGGGTTTCTTCTCCAATTCCATTTCACACATTCATCTTGGGGAAAGTAGTTGTAGCATGTTATCTTGGTGCAACTAGCATAATGACAACCTAGCTTTAACACACACAATTCCAATAACATAGACAAGAACTACATAGAGCTGAAATGTAGTGCAATGTTCGGAAAAATCACATTGGGGTGACCACCGAGGTCAATCCAACTCAATAATATGGATTATATATTTTTCTAATGTTTTCTTGAGCTTTATACATGTGGCTAGGGTTTATTTTACAAGAACAAGTGTGATACAAGAAGCATACTACGTATCTAGAGTGATAAACGATGAAAGGAAGGAACCAAGTTTAGAATCAAAAGACCAAAAGTAAAGTTGTTGCAAGGACACTAACACCTAGATCAAACACTAGCTCTTGGGAGGTTCTGACCTATGGATGCTCATGTCTAAAGAAGTCTCAAATCTCGCTTTCTCAAATAGAGCCTACACAGCTCTATATCTAACATGTTCTAGTCAATTTCTAGCCCATAATCAACCCAAATCTCTTGATACAAGCTAATTCACTCTTATCTCATATCTTGCATACTTACTTTTCCTTTTTAATGTTAGGTCTTGTTTGTTATTGATTTATCCATTTGATCTCGGTCCTTCGATAAAAATTAAAATTTCAGTAAATCATTTGGTGAACCCAACCTTGACATGCCCATTCTCATATCTATATTTCATACCCATTACTCATAGTGGTCACTTTGGTCTCCCACAACATATTGATATTCTCCTACAAACCCATAATCATTCCAATAATATGGCTGAAACCACACATGATAACCCCCTCTTCAATTCCCATTGAGTTCCTCTTGAGGATATCAAAGCTTTTGATAGTGAACACTCTTATGATGAAGATACTAATGTGGATTAGGCACAACTTGATGTTGTCACCACTTTCCATTCCACATTATGTGATAATCCCACTCATTTTCCAAATATCCTTGACACTTTATTAGTTGCTCAACATGCTCGTGACAATGCTACTCATGTTAGTATGGTTTGCACCTTGCACTCTCTACTGTTATCCCTTCTTCTATTCCAATTTCTTCTTCCCCCACCATTGTGGGGGTATCCACCATTCATATGCCTATTTCTACACCCACTACTCACTTCTCTTTGCCCATCATTTCCCACATCCAAACTAGCACTTCTTTAGGCACCCATGCCTTAGAGTCTTTGTATCATGATTTGCATACTCAAATTCATCAATTGTAACATGCCTCCTCCTCTTCTTCTCCATCCCTTGATTCTTTTCTTCTTCTTCATATTCCTCTTTGCACCCAATGTTTCTTCTTATCCACTTCCTCCTAATTTTTCCTCACCTAAGTTTCCTCTCTTTGATGGCCATGGAGATCCCCAAGAGCACCTTCACTCATTTCATGTTGCATGCTTGGATTATGCTTGTGATGACACACTCTTGACCAAGTTGTTTCCTAAGAGCTTACATGACTATGCCTTATAATGGTTTTACAATTTTCCTTTGCATTCCATTCGATATTTTACTCCTCTTGCAAATATGTTTCTAGCTCACTTTTCCATGAATATTGGCACAAGATATCATATGCACAAATGGAAAAAATGAGGCAAGGAACTAACAAGCATCTTAGTGACTATGTGTTGTGCTATTAGAGCAATCTTTCTAGAATGAACAACATCTTGGTTGAATATGAAATTATAAGATCTTTTTCATCCAAAGCCTATTACCTCCTTTACAAGAGTGTGTACTCTTTGATTCTTTTCACTCTTTTGATCAACTATGTCATACTTTGAAAAGTAGAGAGATCAAGTTACTTTCTTTGGGAAAACTTAAATATGGTGCTAATATTTCTACTAACAAGTTCCTAATAAAATCCACCTTTAAGGGAAAACCTAGTGACACAACCTAGTTTCAATGCTACATCTCAACGTACGAAGCTACAATTATGACCCACACACCACACTTTTACTCCATTACATACCCACCACATATGTTATTACCTCAACTCCTTGAAAGCAATCTACTTTCTCTTCCACCTCCTCTTGAGATAGATCCTACTAGGCCTCGTTGCAACCAATTTAATGAACACATACATTGTGATTATCATAGATGCAAAGTGGCCATTCTACTAAAACATGTTTCAAGCTTAGACATATCATTTGAAATCGATTGACAATAATGACACCGAGTTTCTTGAATTTATCTTTTTCTATTCCAAAATCTACCAATGTTTTTAACAATATCATATCCCAATGGAACCCCCATTCTTAGGAACAGGGGAGCTTTCCGTGAGGCCTCCTTATGGCTGGGTGGAGAACAACAGTTTTCACTAGGAGCATTCCCTAGAGACTCTAACCCTTTTGGGTGGGGTCAGTATCGCTAGATGTAAACAATAGAGGGTCTTTGTTGCTCGGTATCTTTCGTGGGGAGGAGTGACATAGACTAGGTCCCACTACTGGGTGCACTATCAGACTTGTAGAAACTGAAGTCGAGGGTGATTCCCGAAGACTACGCTTGCCCTTAACCAACCCGAGTAAGGAACTCTTCTAGTTTAGGAAAAACATAGACCTTGGTCATACATTTGTATACTCTTGACCGCCTTCCTTTTCCTTTACTTTGAACCAACATTAAATTTGTGACTATTGTAATAAAAAGATACATTGAGAAACAATTGCCGATGATCATAATTCGAAATATTACTAACACATTTATCATTAACTTTCATTCGAGATGACAAAAACCATTTTTGTTTTTCATGCATGCACTCATAGATCTTACTAATCTATTGAACATCATATCATAGAACTAAGCTCTAATCTTAACTCATCATAAGCAACATTTTTTTGGTTGCTCGTATTCACTTACTACTAAAAACAACACCTAAAGATACTCACACCAACATTTATAGACATACTATGTGGGAGACTTTTTCAATGACCTCCACTATATAATAACAAGGCCATGATATGGAAAATACCGCTAAAGGTAATGCTTTGTAAGATGTTGGAAGGAAAAAAACATATATACAAAATTATGAAACAAATACAAGAGTGACAAAGTTGTGAGTTTTGGTGTGTGACTTGAGATTTTATATTCTCCACAATCAAAAGTACTTGGTCAAGCTTCCTAAATCCCATAACTAAATTATTGCGAGTTATTGATCAACTTAAGTATAAGCTCCTCATACAAAATAATGTTAATGTTTAGTGTGGAACTCTAGCCACTAAATTTGGTGAATAATAGTAATTGTATTATTATTATTTAAAAGCATGTTCAAAATTTTATAGGACTTGTACTCAAACAATTAGAAGACACGTTAAAAGACATCCCAAAATTAGATAGGAAATTTGGTAAAATGAAATTAAAAAATAAAAAATTGTGGAAGAAATTAAATAGAAATAATAATAAATGAAAATGTATACAACTATATAGTTGTGAAAAGAAAATTATGGAATGTTTTAGGGCAATTATTTGTTTTGGTTGTTTTCATGAGTTTTGGAAACCCACTACCATAGAAGAGCAAAGAACCAATTACATGATATGTGTAGGGCAAGTTTATTTAAAAGGGTTGTCAAACATCGATAAAGGCGAGATATTAGATGCAAAGGAAGACCACTCAACTTGTGCAAGAAGGAGCATAATTTTCGATAAAGGGAGGAAAACCCCACATCACAGCCCACCATCACACCAATCCTTGCCATAAGGGGAGGTTTTGAACAAGTTGCGGTACATCTATTACAACATAAGCAAAAACACTTTTATTGTCGATGTTTGTAAAACATGTTAAAAGGCATAGGAAACTTTGAATGTAAAAATGGGAAGTGGATGCCTACATAGCTTGTCATCTCTTCATGTATCATCCTTTTACATTTGTTCAAGAGCCATTGAGACCGTTACATAAAATATAAGAAACAAATGTTTGACATGATCATAACCTTTGCCATAATTTCAAATCAAGGTAGCTATGAAGAGCACCCCTACATTATGTGGGGTAAATGAAATTTGTTTCATGATCAACCTCATTTTCCCCGCTTGAGATAAAAATTACAAAATAAAATGAGATTGTGATAAAGAATTTTCCATTTCAATTGTTGGTTAGGAGATTACTCAATATTTCAAATATGATTTGTTCTTTGCGAGATCAACCATGGTATACCCATAAGAAGTGACCAAGGTACAATGAGTAGGATTAATCAAGGATAAATAATTTCAATTTTGTTCCATACATGAAAAGAGAGTCACCATCATGACAAATGATATCCCAATTTTTGCCGCATTAAAGGGGAAGAGCATAAATTTATCTCTTTTCTTATATTCATTTGAGGTGTGTTGTCATGCCACTTCATTAATAGAATACATGTTGTTGTAGTCTCATGTTTTTGTAGGGTTTATTTTTTTGGTTTCTTATATTAATGGATTTAAGAGCAATTGTCACTTGCCACATGTTTTACTCCTTAGACAATGTGTCAAATTGTTAAAGAAAACTCTGTCTGGGAAAAATATACAAAATAGATGATGCTTTATCTGTTAATAGCCATACATGCAAGATAAAATATATATAACATGATATGAGAGAGGAAGTGGAGGATAAAATTTAAAGCAATGGTTCTCGTGAGCATTCGAGCAACCCTCCCGTGGTGAAAGTGGATGACAACGAAGAGCACATGATAGAGATTGACGAGACCTTGTTTGTTTGTCGAAATATAGAAATGGTCGGCTTAAAACCCAACCCAAAAATGTTTTCTCACACACTCACAATAATGGGAATTTTTTTTTACATTGAGTATGGAAATTCATGCAAGCATAAGATGAATTCTTCAGCTATGCATTCAATAAGGGCCCTATTAGAAATATTTGTAAAATGCGGATGTATGGATAATGCGTATGAACTGCTTCGTTTGAAACAATCACTCAATAAACCCTGCTGCAATTAATTGATAGTTAGTCAACAAAAAACAACATAAACTACCCAAAAATGGGTCACAAATAATTTCATCATGTGTTCATTATATTACACACTCTTGTATGTGAAATGAAAGACAAGGATAACATATGTGTGCTCTGTGGTGGAAGTCAAATACAAAAAGAACTACATTACATTAATACATAAATTTACTTCGTAGAGTGAGCTATTTAATTTTATAATATCAAGCTAGATCTTCATTCGGCTCAGACATGCTACGCCCTTAACCTATTGCTTGTAAAATGATATGGTAAGCCAAAATTCAGCTACTCATATCCTAATGCAAGCAATAGGTTAGTCAGCCACACAAATGTGCTAAGAAGAAGTTGTTCTATATTGATGGAGGTAATGAGGATGATGAGGATGCTGAAATTATAGGAGAGGTGAGGAACCAAAGAGAAGATGAAGTAGAGGATCACCAACCTACAATTTCTTGCCATGCATTGTCAAGTATTAGTACTCCTCAAACACTCAAGGTTATTGGCTTTACGAAAAAATAGAAGGTGATATTTTTGATTGACTCGGGGAGTACTCATAACTTCATTAATAGTAAGTTAGTTGCCGTTTAGCTTGTTTTATCTACCCACTCAAAAAATGCAAGTTATGATTGCAAATGGTGGGATAGTCAAGTGCACAGAAAGTGCCATAAGAATAAGCTTTCTATGGGAGACTACATGTTAGACTCACCTATGTTTGCTATTTCTATGGGAGGGGCAGATATTGTTTTGGGTGTCCAATGGCTCACAACCTTAGGTACTATAGAGATGAATTTCCAAGAATTGTTCATGTGATTTCATTCAGATGGAAGGAAAATACAATTGAATGGGATGGTAGCTAAGTCTCCATAGATTATTAGCTCTCATCGATGCGAAGGTTCTCGAAAAAAGGATTAGACGAATTTATAGAAAATTTATTTTCCATAGAAGTACAACATACAAAGTCTTCAATGCCACCCGATCTTCAAAAGATTGTTGATGCTCACTCATCTATTTTTGATGTAATTCCAAAGGGACTACCACTAGTTAGGGATCATGATCATGCCATTCAGTTGATTCTAGGGAGCCAAACACCTAACATCAGACCATACAGATACCCATATTCCCGAGAAAAGGAGATCGAGAAAATGGTTCAGAAATGTCAAGGCGAGTATCATCGGCCTAGCTTGAGTGCATATTCTTCACTAGTGGTCATGGTACGTAAGAAGGATGAAACATGGAGGATGTTTCCAGATTATCGAGAAATCAACAAGTACACCATCAAAGATAAGTTTCCTATTCTAGTAATTGATGATTTACTTGATGAATTGCATGGTGCTATTTATTTCACAAAATTAGATCTTCGTTCGGGGTACCATCAAATTAGAATAAAAGAGGAAGATGTTCATAAAATAGCTTTTAGGACTCATGAGGGCCATTATGAGTTTTTGGTAATGCCTTTTGGTCTTACAAATGCGCCTTCAACCTTTCAAAGCTTGATGAACACTTGTTTTCAGGCCATTTTAAGGAAATTTGTATTAGTTTTCTTTGATGACATATTGATTTACAGTAAGACATGGGAAGAACACTTACAACATGTAAATAAAGTGTTGGAAGTTTTGGAGAAACATACTCTCTATGAAAAGCCATCCAAATGTTCTTTTGGTGTACAAGAGGTAGAGTACTTGGGTCACATTGTATCCCATGAAGGCATCAAAGTTGATCCTCAGAAGATCAAAGCTATGGTGGAATGGCCAAGGCCCAAAACTCTCAAAAATCTTCATGGGTTCCTAGGACTAATAGGGTACTACAAAATATTTGTGTGGGGATATGGTAGAATAGCAACCCCACTCACTGCATTGCTAAAGAAGGATGCCTTCCATTGGACAAACTTAGCCACTAAATCCTTTGAGCAGCTGAAGGAAGCCTTGTGCAACACCCCAGTTTTGGCTACTCCCAACTTCTCAAAAACCTTCATTGTTGAATGTGACGCTTCAGATCGGGATTGGGAGTAATTCTAATGCAAGAAGGAAGACCAATTACATTTGAGAGTCTCCAATTCAAAGGAAAAGATCTGCTCAAACCGATCTATGAGAAAGAAATGATGGCTATTCTTCATGCGGTCAAGCAATGGAGGCCCTATCTCATGGGTAGACACTTCAAGGTAAAAACTGATCATGATAGTCTTAAATACTTTTGGAGTAAAGGTTATCATCCGAGGAACAAAAAAGTGGGTAACAAAATGTTGGGTTATGATATTGAAATCATATACAAAAAGGGTAAATAAAATGTAGTAGCGATGCATTATCTAGAAGCGATACATCCGCAGCGGATGCCTTACTATGTGGAATGTCTATGTTGACGATCGATTGGGTGGATGAAGCAAGATTGGAATGGGATCAAGACAAGGATACAAAATCTCTAATACGAATATCAAGCAAGGATCTATAACATCTAACAAATTTGAGTGGAAAGGTAATGCCCTATGGTACAAGGACAAGTTATACTTGAGTAAAGGTTTTGAGTTGAAGCATAAGATTCTTGCAGCTACATGCTTCGCCGTTGGAGAACACTCGAGTTTTTGAAGACATATCATAGAATAAAAAGAGACTTCTTTTGGGAAGGACTTAAGGGGATGTACAAAATTTTTCATCGAGTGTTTAGTGTGCCAACAGTAACAAAGGGGAAATAATTAAGACACCAGGTCTATTACTGCAACCCTTACCAATTCCTAGCCGAGAGATGATGGAGGAGGTCTCCATGGATTTTATCACCAGATTTCCTTGTTCGGAGGGTAAGAATGTTATTTTCGTGATTGTGGATAGGCTCACAAAATATTCCCATTTTTTGCCCTATCACATCCATTTACAATAATACATCTGCATCATTATTTTTGGAGACAGTTAAAGGCTACATGGAACCCCAAAGATAATTGTAAGTGATCGTGATCCTATTTTCACAATTAATTTTTGGATGAATTATTTTCATGTTTGGGTACTTAGCTAGCTCACAGTTCATCTTATCATCCTCAAACTGATGGGCAAATAGAAGTGGTCAACAAATGCTTAGAGGGGTATCTACGTTGTTTTGTATCAGATAAGTAGGAAAGGTGGATTAAATGGCTACCACTTGCAGAATGGTGGTATAACACATCTTTTCATACCTCTTCTCAAATGACCCCATTTTTAGCATTATATGGTTACCATCCACCTTCTATCACTTCCTCCTTGAGGGTGCAAACTAAGGTCAGAGATGTTGAGGAACACATTCAACATCAACAACAAGTTTTGGCTAGTTTGAAGGAGAATTTAGCATTAGCACAAAACAAGATGAAACAACAAGTAGATCAACACCGTAGTGAAAGACATTTTGAAATTGGTGACTAGGTTTTTGTATGTCTCCATCCTTACAAACAGATGTCCCTAAAGCAAAAAAAAAAGGACAACAAACTTGCTCCTAAATATTATGGCCCTTATCAGGTTCTATAGAAAATTGGCAGTGTTGCTTATAAACTAGAGTTGCCTCCATCTTCACACATACACCCAATATTCCATGTTTCATGCCTGAAGAAGGTTATTGGACAAAAATTTGAAGACAGATAAAGTTACTGAGAACTTGATGAGGAAGGAAGAATAATTTTGGAGCCGAGAAGATTCTGCGAAACACGTCTAAGAGGTGAGAAACCAGAGACATTAAGGAATATCCGATCAAGTGGAAGAATCCGAGCATAAAAGATGCAACCAGGGAGGATGAAGGTTTTCTGCAAAGAATGACATCCAGATTATTCAACGTTGAGGACAACGTTGGTTTGAAGGGGAAGAGCATGCCACGCCTTAACCTATTGCTTGTATTAAGATATGAGTAGCCAATTGTGGCTTACCATATCATTTTATTATATCATTTATACTTTATCATGCTTAATAGGTCGACCTTGGTGATGGCCATAGCATATGAATAGTATATATAGGGGATTGTAGGTAGCAGTTGATTATCATTTGAGCATTTGAATCTTATAATATGGTTTGGAGGTTGCCCCTCAAAGTGGCAAAGCTATTATAATTGCATATTGAGATCATTATTCTGAAATATTGTGTTATTTGGTGTTCTATTGCTTGCTCATAATCAATTATACTAGTAATTTCATTACAAGACATGTGATTTATTTGTAGCGAGATAATTTACTCCCAAAGGATTCAATAGCCTTTCCATCCATATTTCTCTTGGGCTTCACTTGCTTTGACCCCATTTTCCCATACCAACGTCGTTGCTCATCAACACATGTTTCTGCACAAATTTATGAAGCTCTATTATGATTCAAAACTCTAGAATCACCCCACACTTCTAAGGCAACTTTGTCATTATAACTACTAAAAGTAAAAATTGACAAAATAGGAAAATCCATATATGCAACATGTAAAATAGAATGCTAAAATTCAATCAGTATATATTAGGCTACTACATTCCTACATAATGTTAGAGGCAAAATTAGTTTCTCCATTTAAACAAAGCCGAGAGTAAGACCGTATTAACGAAAAAATATGTAATAGATAGAAATGAATCAGATATATTGTGATTATTTACCTTAAATAGAAATTTTTGGTAGCCATGTTCATCTTTTAATGGTAAATGAAATTTTATATTTGAGTGTGTTCTTTAATGACTAAAGTGCAATTGTTTGGGGATGTGAAATATTTAATTTTGAAAGAGTTAGAGATTGTTTTCTTCATAAATGTTTGTGGAAGCACCTAGAGAAAACTTGTGAAAGATCCACGTCACAAGATATGTAATTAATAATCTTGTAGCTCACAACAAACATAGTCAAAATCACAGGCAGTAGAATAGGCCATCTATCCACTTAGTTTTTTTCTATTTATTGTTTTTAGAAAACTCGACATGAGAAGGCTTAAATTAAGTCACTTCGAATTGGATATGTTAGTCCATCACCGACTATAAGATTTGAAAAAATCTTATATGCCTTGGGTTTCTCAAATTTTTTGTCATTTTCCATCTAATCTAGAGCGGGAAGAATATTCTTGAATAAAGGGTGATGGAATATTCTCATAAAAATTTAAGTAAAACTTTAGATAACATGAATATTTTGACACATGGCATATTGCTATTTGATAAGTCAAAAAAACTAATAGTTATGTAGAAGCCAATATAGTTGCCTTGACGATTATAATAAAAGTTACCCTTAATTAAAATTAATTATTTAGTTACCCTTTGAAATGGGTGGCCTAGGAATAAAAATCACTTTCAAGTCCATGTGGATCGTGAATTTGAGATCCCCATGTCCCCTAAATTATCCAAAGAAAAGCTTAAAAAATATTTAATCTCTCCAAAATCAAGGAGTAAATTATGGGTTAGATTAAAGGAACTAACGGTCTCAAATCACTTGTTCACATAGTTTAAAGTTAGTCAAAAGGTTAAAATCAAACTCTAGATAAGGTTGTCCGAGTATTTTGGGAGCCCTCTTTATCTTCCCTATTGTGTCGATGAGTTAGAAGAATTGGTGTGGAGGGGTTCACTTTGTCACATGTGTAGTGAAATTCTTGAAGTTTTATTTTGAATATAAGTAATTTTTTTTGGAAATTAGAGGAATCATTACATATTACATTTTTAGCACAGTCTCTACCAGCCTCGGTGAATTTAGCTTGGGTGAGGATGGGACCACTAGGTGCACAAGTTTCACACCGCCTCCGTTCAACTGAAGCCTAGGTTTCATACCACCTCCGTATAGCTGGTGTACACTTCATACCACCTTCGTATAAGCGGCACACACTCGGGGGCGTTGATCGGACTACTCCAAAGAACACCATTGTACAAGCTGCCGCATACTCGAGACATTAGTTAGACTACTCCTTCGGCACCAGTGGGAAAGTTTTTTTGAATATAAATATTTTTGTTTAAACTTTCACAACAAGTTTACTTGGGACACATTCACGTTGAAAAAATATACGGTGAATGAAAATATTTATAAGTACTAGAAAAGAGATTGGAAGACCACCAAAGGCCTTATTTGGGTTACTTACCCCCGATAGTGTTGTATGTGTAAACAACTTCAAAAATAAGGGCCAACTCCTACCCAATGAGTGGCATATACTATGAACATGTTAGTATGTTACTTCAAAATAGATAGATCCAAATTTTTGGGTGGTCAAAGGCAAGGAGAGAAGAAAAGTTACACAAGGAAAAGATCAATTAGGTGAAACAAATAAAAAAATAGATGAGTAGATAAGACATTAAATTAATGAATACCCAAACCTTAACAAAGATATAAAAAGTTAAGTGAATGAAAAATTTAGAAATCATGTGGAAAAAGGAAGCATGGAATGACAAAACCGACTAGGAAGATGTGAGACAAGTAGATGGATGAACCCTAAGAAATATTGAAGAAAAAAACTATGTTGTTCCCCAACAAGAGCACTAGAAACAGAGAAGCATCTCAACTTAGAATGCACAACATATAAGGACATTCAAACCAAGCACATGGAAACGCGTTGGGACTACGGCTCAAAATTATTTGAAGAGATGAGGATAAAAGGGTTGGTATAAATCAAGAGGAGAAGGAACAACCATATTAAAGAAAAAACTCATCCTCTTTAAATTTTTGGGTTCCATAGGTATGGATCTTGTGGACGTAATTAAAACCATTTCATTTCAAATAGAAGTTGAGTGTTCCCACCCATTCATCAATCCGCTAGTAGGGTGGGTCATTTAAAGCAATCAAGTACAACCCCGATTTGAGGCTACCATGAAGAAAGATAATGTGAATCCCCAGGAAAAATTACTTGTTGTTGTAGAATCACAACACCCCTGAAATCTGCAACTTGATGGGTTGAGATCCTCAGTGTGACTGCACAACATGGAGCATCTCTCAAAGTGTGGGACTTTACGAGTCGAGAGAGCTCTCCGGATGAAGGCCGGATCCTATTCCTCTATTCAGGGTGCACACAAATAAATTACAGAGGATCTACTCTAAAACCTACTCTATCTTACCAAGGAGACAAGGTTGAGAAGATAAAATAAACCTAATCTAACAAAGGTGATGCACCAAAGGAATGATGAACACTTGCATTTCTTTTAAACACAAACCATTAAAATGTAAAACAATATCCATGCATAGATGACCAAGATTGCAATGAGGGATCAAGAAGAAACAATAAAGCATAAGAGGGGGTTGAAATCATCCACAAACTTATTCTATTGCTCCAAGAATTGATATACAGTGCATTACAACAGCCAAGAGGTAGAAATTGCATTACAATTTGGATGGAGGGGTTCGAGACTCCACAAATTCACTGCAGAGCAGAGAGAAAGGGAGGGCGCAAAGCAAGAATGTCCAACCTCTTGAAATTTTCCCTCTTGTACAATATATAGGAAGAATGAGAGAGAGAAAAGGAGGAAAATCCAACCTTGTTCCAACCGCCCCTGAAGGGCATTGAATTCCCCTACCACAATGATGGGTCTCGCAACACCCATGCCCCGTCATTGTTCCTTGCTTTGGACAAGAAGGGAAACCCATTCTTCATCATGGTGGCAGGTAGGAGACTTGATGGCCTTAGTAATGGTGGGTCGAAATATTAATGGTGGCAGGTGGGTAGCAGGTGCCGAGAGCTCTCTAAAACATCCCCTCTCACTTGATTTGGAGCTTCTGATCGAAAGATATGGCCACTTGAAGGTATTTCGGATCTGGAGTCTATTCACACATGTCCACATGGTGGCCTCGTGCATCTCAAAGTTTTTCCCCCTCCTCTACACTTTTGAAGTTACGCCAAGAGACACATGGCGCTTCCGCGGCCTACTCTATTTCCTTTATATTCTTCCCAAGCTCCCCTATTGGATGGACACTATACCTGACCCGAGACACGTGGAGAACTCGGTGCATGTTTGAGTCTTCACTTTTGATCACCCCTTTGAAGTTGTGTGGCCGTGACACGTGGAGGCCTCCAAGTGAAGCTCTCGAGCTTGGAATTTTCAATGGCGGGTGTTTCCTTTTCGGACCTGGGACACATGGGAGGCTTGGCGCTTGTTTGAGATTGGCCTTTGGGCCATGCCTTTTGAATTTGTGTCGTTGGGGCATGTGGCACCTTCCATGGCTGCTTCCATATTTCATCATGTGTTTGGCTAAGTCTCTTTTTTTGGCAGGCCATATGTCGACCTTGACACGTGGAGGCTCGGCACACATTTGGGACTCTGCTTTGATCTACCTTTTGAATTTGTGTGGAGATGACACGTGGAGGCCTCTTCCCATCCCTTCCATACTTAGTCGAATTTAAGCCAATTTCTCTATCCCTTTTTTTGACTTTTGGACATGTGGAAGCTCTGGCTCATTTGAGTCTCTCACCTTTGGCCATCCCTTTTGAAGTTACACCACAGAGACACTTGGCACTTCCTCCCGACTCCGCTTATCTTAGAATTTTCAACTGGGACTTCCTTTACTCTATTTTCCTTTTAGGAGCACTCATGACACACGGGAAGGCTCCAGCGCTTGTTTAGGACTCCTATCTTTTAGATTTACCTTTGAAGATGCATGGAAGAGACATGCATGTGGTGCCTTCCGCGGTTTGCTCTTACTTAGCCGATTCTAGCCAATGAGACCCCTTTTAGAGAACCTTAACTACGTGGTGGGTTGGCACTCGTTTGAGACTCACTCTTTGGCTTTTACCTTTGAAGTGGCGCCGATTGACGCGTGGCACCCTCCTTGACCTTGACTTAGATTTTTTGGGGCCGGTCGGGCCTCTCTCCTTTTTTTTTTAGGGGGGTCCCTTCACTTGTTTAGGAGTGACTTTTTGTTCGTTTGGGACACCAGCCGGCACTCCTTGGGGTCCCATCTTTGGATTCTCCCACTGGGATTGTGATGAGGAATACTGGCTTCCTTCCATAGCTCACGTGGGATTGCCTTTTGGTCTTATTTCCTTAAAGGTGCTTTGAGGCCACCTTTCGAGATTTTCTTATACTTAGCTCTTTGGACCCTCTTACCTTTCTCCATTGTTCTCATGTGCACCTCCTTCTCTTCGAGCCTTTTTTTCCTTTTTACCAGAGTCCCTTCATGGTGAATCCCCCACCTCTTGATTTGGGATCGATTATGAGCTCACAGACTAGACCGACCCTTCGATTTTCTCCTGTGCAGGGGGGGCATGTTTGATTAATTTTTCCTAAGGGGAAAAATTGGTCAACAATTTGGTGACTCACGGATCACCTGCCTGCTAGGTGAATGGATCAGTTGCCTTGTTGTATCCATTGGGCACGGAGTCATGGGTGGTAGCTTGATACTTTTTTAGGTCCCGTTCTTGAAGCTTGAATCCAACGCTTGCACTTGGTGACCTTGAACCTGCCCCATCTTTGTTCTGGAAATGGACTCCCTCGAGACCCATTTTAGTTGCTCATATTTGTTCTATTTTAAAATTAGCAACTGTTATGGCAACTATGGGTCTCCCTATTGTAAATGCTGAAGGGCCTGATATCTGGTCTTCACCGAGAGCACATCGAATTGTATAATGACACAAACCTAGAGCAACAAAACCTATGTGCCAGAGCACTTAGGGAAATAAAACCTACACTACAACAAGACAATGTGCACACACACTTAGAGAAATTAAAATCCTATGCTAATATTTACAAGGGTGGAACCTTCCTTTTCAGTAGCAATGTTTAAGATGGATCCCATTGACCGGAATCGAAGTTCCTCTCCTTCCAATGTAGACAATTGGAAGGCATTGCTACTTTTACATCTTGTGACCATGTAGGGGCCACTCCAAATGGCATCAAATTTGGAATGCCTTCCTGGTTTTGCTCGATCTACATCCCACTTTAGAACTAAGTCCCCTTCCTAAAGGTCCTTGCTCTTGCTTTCTTATCAAACCATCTCTTAATTAAGGTTTGATCCTTTTCCATTGTTTGAACTACATGTTCCTTCCCTTTCTTCTAACTCCATCAAAGCAGCTCTGCATACCTAGCCTCCATCGGCTTGAACTCATGAAACTCCAACTACTTCATGAGCTCTAATGCGGGCAATTCTAAAGATATGGGCAACACTGCCTCTTTCCCATAGACTAATTTGTAGGGAGAATTACCTGTTGACCTCTTAGGGGTGACTCTATCTACCCAAAGAGCCGATTTGAGTTTTGTGTGCCAAGTTCTCTGATTCTCATCAAGAGTCCTCCTGATGATTCTCAACAAGTTCTTGTTCATGGACTCGCTTGGCCATTACCTTGAGGGTAATAGTTTGAAGAGGTGCTTGAGATATACCCCATTCTTGACATCCCATTCAGTGATTTTTGTACCAAGGAATGCCAATGCATTATCTGATATGATAGTAGTAGGGGCACCAAACCTTGTGATTATCCCTTCATAGAAATCCAAGATGTTGGATTCATTTGCCTCCTTAAGTGCCACTACTTTAGTCCACTTGGTGAAATAGTCAGTCACTGTGAGTATCCACTTGTGGCCTTGGCTTGAATTTGGGTTGATCACTCTAATGAAGTCCAATCCCCATTACATGAATGGCTGATTTACCAAAATTGGGTGAAGAGGCAGGGTTGCTAACCTTTCCTTCCCTATGAAGAATGCACACTTCTTGCACTTCTTGATCCATGAGTAGCAATCCCTAAACATCGTAGGCCAATAGTAACCAGCCCTCATAATTTTGAGCGTTGTTACCCATGGAGCAAAGTGGCCTCTAGCTTCTCCATCATGGAACTCATGTAACACCTTCTCAATTTGGATTGTCCCAATGCACCTTAATAGACACCATTGATGTCCTTTTGAACAAAACACCACCAATAAGCACATATGGGATGGCTTGTAATCTAAAGTATCTCCTCTTTTCTTTGTTCCATTTATGGAGGGCACAAACCTGTTTGGAGATAATGCACCAAATCTTGAGTCCAACATGGAATGGGTGCATCATTAGCTAGATGCTCTAGATCATTTTGCAGTAGTAGACAACCTCTTCTTCATCCGCTGACTCTTAGCTTGTTTCTTGGAAGCGAGTTGCTCACACAAACCTTTTCCACAAACCAGCTTGGTCACTTTGATTTCAATATCATACTCCATTACATGAGTGATCCAACCTGCTCTCTTCTCATTCAAGTCCTTGTTTAGGAGAAAATCCTTGACACCAACATGAGACACTAGTAGTTGAATCTTGTTGTTCGAGACCAAGTGTCTGAAACTTCTTCAAACTCCTAATGACAAAGAAGGACATGCTTTTCAATGAAAGAATACTTTACCTCATAATCCTTCCAAGCCTTGACTGAAGAAGGCTATGGGCTGTTCTGAACCTTCCTTGTTAGGCTGAACCAAGATAGCTGAGATTGTGTCTGACCCTCCAAAATCATACAACATGAAGTCCTTTGAAAAGTCTGGGTTAATGAGAGTTGGGGCCTATGATATTACAAGTTTGATGGCCTCAAAACTCTCTTTTCCTTCTGTTGTCCATTTGAATGCAAGACCCTTCTTTAGCATCATCATTAAAGGCTTTACAAGAGTGGAAAAATCAGGCACAAACCTACGGACAAAGTTTATCCTCCCTAAGAAGCTTTGGAGGGATTTCTTGTGATGTGGTAGTGGTAGTGTTCTAATGGCTTCAACTCTTTCAGGGTCAATTGTCAACCCTTATTTTGAGACAATGTGGCCCAACAACTTGCCCTCATGTGTGTGCAAAATACACACTTCTTTGGATTCAATGACACTCCAAACCTTCTACACCTTTGAAATACTTTCTGAGGGTGAAAGAGGTGGTCTGATTGCTTCTTTGAGAAGACAGTGATATCATCTAGATACACCAACACCATCTTGTTGATCAAGCCTTTGAACGCCATATCCATAGCTCGCTGAAAATGTTGCTCCACATTGGACAATCCAAATGGCATCTTCTTGTAAGCATATGTGCCCCATTTTGTGGTGAAGGTCATCTTGTACTTGATCTTCCTCTTTCACCATTATCTGATTATAGCCTGAGTATCCATCTAGCAATGAAAACCTTTCGGAGCCAGCTACAACCTACAAGATCTATTCCATTGATGGAAGTGGATAATGATCCTTGAGTGATGCTCTATTCAGATCATGAAAGTCCACACACAATCTGATTTCTCCATTTCTTTTCCTCACAGGCACCAAGTTTGCAACCCAACTTGAATGCTTGATAGGGAAGATGATGTTGGCCTCAATTAGCTTGTTCAATTCTTTCCTCATGAGAGGTTCAATGTGAGGGTTTACTTGGCCTTTGCTTATGTCTGAAAGGCTTAGATCCCAGATCCAGCTCAATAGTGTGTTGTGCCAACCTTGGGTTGAAACCTCTTAAATCCTTGTAAGTCCAAGCAAAGACATCTGGGAATTCTTGACAAAGTTGAATGAATTCAGATTTTTCTTGTTGAGTACTTACCTTGCCAATTCACAACGTTTTTCCTTCTTCTATGGAAATGGGCTCTGAATCTTCACCCTTTACCTAAATATTTTCTTTCTCCTTCTAGAATTGATCATTTGGGTTGAAGATTGACTCCAAAGTTACAAGACCCTTTGGTAATTTGTTGGTTCTCAGCTACACCACTTGGTCACCATACCATTATTCCAACTTGTCTTGGTTTCTAGCAGAGAACTCAACTTCTTCTTGTAAAAATTGACAATTTGCTTGATCATTCTCGAAGACTTGCCAACTTGTATTGTTATCTGAACAACTGGTCTCACAACCACTTTAATATGGGGCTGAGATTTCTCACTCTTGATACTCTCTACTACATCAAATGCCACCCCGATTGCTGCCAATCTGTCCGCTTGCTTCATTCTTCTTCCTTGGGATGGAATTGATGTAAAAGCTTCAAAATCTTCAATGAGATCCCATACCCGATTCTTGTAGTTTTTAACAGATCATTCTTGGCAGCATTTTTTCCTCGGACTTGATTCACAACCAACTCACTATCGCCAAACACTTGTAAGTTTTTAATCCCTCTTTTCTTGCCAATGCAAGTCCATGGATCAAGGCCTCATACTCTGTTGTGTTGTTCAAGAAGAAAATTGGAAATGGAAGGCTGAGTAATATTTCATACCTTGAGGTGAAACAAGCATAGCTCCTCCTCCGGCTCCTTGTCTACTTCTTGAGCCATCAAAGAATAACTACCATACCTCATTATCATCCTTGTGGTTTGGCTTAGTGATGTTAGGAAGAGGATGATTCTCCTCATGCAAACAATAAAATCCTAGCTCGATTCCTCCATTTCCTTGTAAGGGTCAAAAGCATGCCTCTTTCTTGCCCATTCATCGAGAGTCAAGTCTGGAATACACCCAACCTTGGTATCTACCTCATAAGTGCTTGGGAGGTCTTCCTGATCAAAGGCTGAACAATTCACATTGATTGGGCTAGGTACATGAGGCTCAATATGGAAATCCACAATGGGCTCAGATCTGATCGTAGCCTTAGCTCCATACCTTGTTCTAAAAAGCATGTGTGACCAATCAACAGACAAATAGCCTCCAATTTTAGCAGTGAAGTCTCTTGACAAACACAATGCAAAGTGTGGTGGCAAGTCTATGACCGATACATTTGAAATATGGTCACATTGGGGCATGTGTGTAATGTGAGGCTCAAATCCTTGATGATTCCAACCATTGTTACCATTGTCCCATCCAATTGCTACACTACGCCCTTGGAGATGACTTCATATTGAAGACCCAACTGATCGGCTATTTGCTTTGGCATGACCGAGCTACTTCGCTCCCGAATCAATCATGCAATTATGTACCAATTTGTCCCCAATGATCAATGAAACATAGAATGGAGGGGGCTTCAGATTCTTACCTTGTTGTCCTCCATGATTTCCTTCAGCTGAGTTGCATTGGTAAGCACTTTCTCTTGTTGGTTAGGGGGCTGATTTGAGGTTGACCAATTGGCTATAGCAGCCTACAACATAGACTCTCTATCTTGGGATAGCCAATGAATCCCACATTGAGATGTTTACATTTTTTTCTTCATCTTGTTCAATGATGTTAAATGGGGATGAGCTATCTTTTTGTTGCCCCTTTCCTTGCACATTCTTCTCTTGCACATGGGTCATTACAACCGACACTGAGTGGGTCTGGAAGGTGGCTTGGGCTGACTCTGCACATTGGGAGTTGCACTTTGTGGGGAAACAGAGGGCTATGGACCATTTGAATTGAGGATTTCCCCTCTCCAATATTCCTCTTCTTGGACCGTGTATTTTCTACCACACTATGAGGAGGTGCTCGATTCATACCACATAAATCTTCAGCCTACGCCAATTGACAAGCATGGTCTCACTTGGAGGTGCCTCTTTCTAGGTTTCTTGCTACTTGATTTTCCTCTTGACTGGGCTCTTGGGACACACCAATGGTCTATACCATCAAGGCCTGTTTAGTGCACCATTGAAACACATTGATTGGTTATGGGGCTGATTGCATGGGAAACACCAATCATATTCTTGAGCCATGTTGTTTTGTGTTGGAACCAAGGCCCTCGATGTCGAAGCTGCGTTTGGATCATATGGTCGGAAAGGCCTAGTAGCTTGAGGTTGTCCTTGGTTTTGGTTTTGATTTGCAGCTTGAGCTGGTGGTCTATTTTGCTGATATGGGGTCTAGCTTGATATTGGGTTTGAGGTTGATACGGCCTAGAACTCTGAGCTTGTGTCTCTTGATAGTCACTAGCTCATTCCCTAGGTTCTGCAGTTGTTTCATAACCTCTTGTAGCTCTTTTGAAGTGCTAGAAGATGAGGTGGAGGCTTCAATTGAACTCTGATTCCTTGGAGCGGGTATGGGAGCTAATGTGGGTGTTTGACTAGTGCTTGGAGCTCCTAGTTCTAGATATAGAGGCATGGGTGGTCTAGGTGCAAGTTTACCATAGCCTGAATTAAGCAATTTTCAGCTCTAATAGCAATGTTATATGAGGCGGGTAAAGTTCTACCTCCCATTGATTGAATCATCATGGAAATATCAAAATTTAAAGCTCTAAGGAAGTATAGAAAAGCACCTTCATCTGTTGGTCTCATGGCCACCGGAACCCTATCCCACGTACGTTGGAATCAAAGTTGAAATCAGTCAACTACTCATTAGGGGCCCTCTTGATGGTTGTCAAATGTTCCAACAAGGATAGATTGTCCCCTTTTCTCCAAATTGGTTATGAAGGGTTGTGCACAAATGGTCCCAATTATGGATAGATCCCGCGGTTAGACTCCTAAACCATTATAAAGCTTTACCTTTAAAGGAGGATGCCAATAACTTAACAACAATGTCCATTTCAACAATCTCATGAATTACATAGACATTTGCAATGTCTTGAACGTGATCACCAGGAGTAGTCTAGTTCTCTCCGGTGAAATACGGATGCTCTTCAATGCTACAACTGGGACTGGATTTTGTGCGTTAAGAGCCAATGGGCTGCTGCCAATGAAATTGACGTAGGGGTTGGGCTATGCCATCCTGATTGGTCGAAGGACTCTAGTTGATTGAATGAAAGGCCTACCAGGTGGAGGTGTCGACAATGTCCTGTTTGGTGGAGATGGAGACCTTTGGGCTCTTCTTCCTCTCCTTACTCTTTCCAGGGATAAATGTAGATAGAAAAATAGTCCCTCCTCTCTAGTTCTTGACCTTGTTTGTATTCTTCTCATGAACTTGGCAAGCTTGGACTACTGAAACCAGTGGGTTATGCCTCTTTTGGAGTTGCCAGATGTGTAGTTTCAGAGCTTCTTAAAAGTTGGGGACTTACAACAAGTGCACATCAATCTTGCTGTAGTAAAATGAAGAATTCTTGTCCCACCGAGCGTGCCAAAATTGTTGTTGCAGAATCACAACACCCCTGAAATCTGTAACTTGATGGGTTGAGATCCTCAGTGTGACTGCACAACATGGAGCATCTCTCAAAGTGTGGGACTTTGTGAGTCGAGAGAGCTCTCCTGGATGAAGGCCAACTCCTATTCCTTTGTTCAGGTGCACAAAAATAAATTACGAGAGGACCTACTCTAAAACCTACTCTATCTTGCCAAGGAGACAAGGTTAAGAAGATGCGAGAAAATAAACCTAAGTTAAAGGGTGATACACTAAAGGAATGATGAACACTTGTTATATTTGTGGAGCCTGTTTTCATGTTAGATTTTGGTACACCTTCTATGTGTTACACTCGAGATATTTATACGGGCGGCCGCACTCACCAAAGTGAGCGGGTCAAGGAGGTTCGGGGCGAAGCCCCCAAGTAAATTTTCATGGGTGGTTTATTAACCAATGGGTAATGGGTAACCGTTATGGGCTGTTTTTGGACCCATGGTTTTTCTAATACCCATTATTTTGTAAAACCACCTCTTCTGGCTATCTATCGATGTACTTATAAATAGATAGACATATAATAGGATTTAGATGAGTGTTTTTGTGAAGGTGAATAAGTGTGTGCGAATTCAAGTGTGAATTCAGGGAGGGTTTGTTGAGCACAACTCCAAACAAGATCTCGATTATCAGAATAATGAAGATTGTTAGCTTTTAATAAAATTTGAGCAAGTGTTCTTAGTGGATGTAGCCCACATTGGGTGAACCACATTAAATATTGTCTTGGTGTTGTGCATATTTCATTTCTATAATTTCTATTCATACTTCTTATTATTGTGATTCTGAGGAATTATTCCGCATTAGATATTATTAATTCCTAACAATTGGTATCAGAGCCTGGTTTGGTTTGTTGAAGTGTTGAATCACAAGGAAAGTTTTTAGCTTGAGTGGGAGCTATGACAGATGATGGAAGATCTAGGGTTGATAAATTCAACGGGCAAAATTTCAATCTTTGGAAGATGCAGATGGAAGATTACCTTTATCAGAAGGATCTTTATACTCCACTGTCTGAGAAGGTGAACAAACCCTCGAGTATGACAGATGCGGAATGAGATTTGTTGGATCGGAAGGCACTTGGAATGATCCGGCTATGTCTTGCATCTTCGGTATTATTTAATGTTTCAAAGGAAAAGACTACAAAAGAACTGATGGATGCATTAGGGAAGTTGTATGAAAAACCCTCTGCCTCTAATAAGATATTTTTAATGAAAAAGTTGTTTAATATGAAGATGTCTAAGAATGGTTCAAGATCGATCATCTAAATGATTTTAATACGGTCAGTAAATATGATAGCTTCATTACAATAGAATTTGATGAAGAAGTTAGGGCTTTATTAGTTTTGTGCTCTTTACTTGAGAGTTGAATAGCCTCAGTAATGGCGGTAAGCAACTCGATTCCCGCTAACTCAAAGTTGAAGTTTGAGGATGTCAGTAGGGGTGATTTTAAGTGAGGAAATGCGAAGAAAAGCTCGTGGTGAATCTTCTACTTCAGTGGAATGCTTGACAAAGGGAAACTAGAGGGAGACAAGAATAGAGGAAACCGTGGAAAATCAAAGGATCGGCAAGGTCAAAATCTAAAAGAAAGATAATATGTCGCACTGTGGAAAGTTTGGGCATGCAAAGAAGGACTGTTGGGAGCTTTAGGACAAGAAGAAACAACAAGAAGAAAACAAGGAGGCAAATGTGGCATCGGGTAATGTATGCCAGATGCTTTGATTTTTCTTTGCATAATATTACCGAATCTTGGGTTTTAGATTCAGGGCTTCTTTTCATGCTACTCCACATAGGCATTATTTTGTTGATTATGTTCAAGGGATTTTGGGCATGTTTTTCTTAGTGATGATGAGCCTTGCAAAAGATAGTTGGAAAATGTTCTGCTCAGTGTTAAGATGCATAATGATAATACATGGCTATTGAAGGATGTCGACATGTGCCTACATTAAGGAGAAATTTGATATCGGCGGGCAATTGGGAAGTGATGGTCAGACCGTGATATTTACAACCGACTCTTGGAAGGTTACGAAGGGTGCTCTTGTGGTGGCAAGAGGTAAGAAGGTTGGAACCTTGTATTTAACCACCGATAGTACTAATGATTGTAATCTTGTGGCTTCGATGCATATACAACATTATGGCACTATAGGCTCACCATATGAGCCACAAGGGCATGGACATCATAAAGAAGAATTTACCCGATATACGTAAGCATGTTTGGATTTCTGAGAACTCGCATATATGGGAAACAAAAGCGAGTAAGGTTTCTCAAGGTCGGACCTACGAAGAAAGAGAGTAAGTTAGAGTTGGTACATTCTCGATGTGTGGGGCCGGCTTAGTATCATCTCTTGGGGGCTCAAGTTATTATGTTACTTTTATCGATGATGCAACAAGAAAAGTTTGGGTTTATCAGATTAGAAACAAATCTGATGTATTTGATACTTTTGTTAAATGGAAAGCCTTGGTAGAGAATGAAACATGTCTTAAGTTAAAATGTCTCAGGTCGATAATGGAGGGGAGTATTACAACAATGAATTTGATGATTATTGTTCTAAGAATGGAATCCACAGGCAAAAGATGGTTCCAGGAACCCCGCAGCAGAATGGGGTGTCAGAAAGGATGAACAAAACAATAATGGAACGTGCTAGGAGCATGAGGATACATGCAGGACTGCCTCTTTATTTTTGGGTAGAAGCGGTGAGCACAACTTGTGTACTTGATAAACAGAGGACCCTCAAGTGCCTTGGATGGAGGCATACCTAAGGAGGCTTGGTACGGTAAGAAAGTTGATTACTCATTTCTTAGAGTCTTTGGATGTGAGGTGTTTGTTCATATTGACAAGGATGATAGGACCAAACTAGAGGCTAAATCAGAAAAATGCACTTTTATTGGTTATGGTGGTGATGACTTTGGATTTAAATGTTGGAGTATTAAGGACAAGAAAATCATTCGGTCTAGGGATGTGGTCTTTAATGAGAAAGTCATGTATAAGCAACAGTTGCAGGAAAATAGGGAAGAATCCAAGAAAGAATATGCAGTGGTAGAGGATCTTCCAAATGGGACAATGACACATGAATCAGTTGAGGAACCTACTTAATAGAACACCAAACTCTTACAGTGAGGAGGTCTTCTAGGGTAAGAAAAGAATCAACGTTTTTCTCCTTCTCTTTATTATTTATTACTCACCGATAGTGGAGAGCCGTAGAGCTTTGATGAAGCAATGCAGTAGATGCTAGTAAGAAGAAGTGGGAGCAAGCCATGGGATGAGGAGCATAAGTCTCTCATGGAGAACTTGACTTGGGATTTGGTGAAGCTACCGGAAGGCAAAAGAGCATTGCAGAGAACAAGTGGGTGTACATAGTTAAAGATGAAGGAGGAAAGAAAAGATATAAGGTCCGGTTGGGTCAAGGGGTTTGCATGTAAACAAGGTATAGATTTTGATGAGATTTTTTCTCCCGTAGTAAAAATGACTTCTATCGAATCGCTCTTGGAATAGTGGCAAAGCAGAAGACTTGCACTTAGAATAGTTAGATGTAAAGACTGCATTTCTCCATGGTGATTTAGAGGAGGAGCTATATATGCAGCAGCCAGAAGGATATGAAGTCAAAGGTAAAGAGGAGATGGTGTGCAAACTGAAGAAGAGCTTGTATGGCCTGAAACAAGCTCCACGTCAATGGTATAAGAAGTTTGATAGCTTCATGATGGAGCAAGGTTATATTAAATGTCATTCTGACCATTGTGTGTATACAAAGAAATTTGAGGATGGAAGTTATATTATCCTATGTTTGTATGTTGATGACATGTTGGTTGCAGGTAAAAACATGCAGGAAATAAAAGTACTCAAGAAACAACTAAGTGAATCCTTTGATATGAAGGATTTGGGGGTAGCCGACAAAATCTTTGGTATGAGGATAACTTGGGATAAGAAGGAACGGAAGCTGAATTTATCTCAGAAGAGTACATTAAGAAGGTATTGATAGGTTTAACATGCAGGATACTAAACCGGTCGGGACTCCTTTGGTAGGCCATTTTAAGTTATCAAATGAGCAAAGTGTCCCAAGACAGAGTAGAAAGAAACTAGATGTCCAAGGTACCTTACTTATCGGTGGTTGGCGCTTTGATGTATGCTATGGTGTGCACTAGGCTTGATATTGCCCATGCAAAGGGGAGCCGTGAGTAGATTTATGAGTGATCCGTAAAAGCATTAAAGCAAGCGAAGAAAGTGGATCCTTCAAGATTTGAGAGGGACCATGGGGACAGCTTTTGTGCTACAAGGATAAGACACCACTTTACGTGGTTATGTAGATTCGACATGGCTAGAGATGTTGACAATAAGAGAAGCACGACAAAGTTATATTTACATCAGTAGGTGGGACAACAAAGTGAGCTGGATTTCATGACTACAAAAGCCGGTGGCTTTATCAATCCACGAGGCCGAGTATGTTGCACGCACAGAGTCAAGCAAAGAGATGATTTGGTTACAACAATTGCTTGAGGTGTCGGGGCATAAGCGGGAGGAATGTAAGCTGCATAGTGATAGTCGAGTGCTATACACCTAGCTAAGAACTCGCTTTCCACTCCGTGATGAAGCATATACGCTGAGATATCACTTCATCGAACAACTTTGGAGGAAGATAAGTTGAAGTTGAGAAGATTCATACCAATGGTCGAATCTTGTAGACATGATGACCAAGGTGGTCACAAGGATAAACTAAAGCTATGTTCAGCTTTGGTTGGCCTTCGTGATGACATGAAGGGTTGAGAAGCTTGCTCGGTGGAAATCGAGTCTCAAGTGGGAGATTGTTATGTTTGTGGAGCTTGTTTTCATATTAGAGTTTGGCACACCTTCCATGTGTTACACTCAGATATTTTTACGGCAGTCCCGCCGCCATGAGCGGGTCAAGGGGGTTGAAGCCCCGGAAGCAAATTTTCATGGGTGGTTTATTAACCCATGGGTAATGGGTGACCGTTATGGGCTGTTTTTTTCGGGCCCATGGTTTTTTCTCGTACCCATTGTTTTGTAAACCGCTCTTCGGCTACCTATTGATGTACTTATAAATACATGGACATACGATAGGATTTAGATGAGTGTTTTTGTGAAGGTGAATAGTGTGTGTGAATTCAAGTGTGAATTCGGGAGGGTTTGTTGAGCACAACTACAAACAAGATTTGATTATCAGAATCTGAAGACCGTTGGCTTGTAATAAAATCTCGAGCAAGTGTTCTTGTGGATGTAGCCCACATTGGGTGAACCACGTTAAATATTGTCTTCGTGTTGTGCATATTTCATTTCTCAGTAATTCTATTCATACTTCTTATTATTGCGATTCGAGGAATTATTCCGCATTAGATATTTTTAATTCCTAACAACACTTGCATTGCTTTTAAACACAAACCATTAAAATGTAAAACAATATCCATGCATAGATGACCAAGATTGCAATGAGGGATTAGGAAGAAACAATAAAGCATAAGAGGGGTTGAAATCATCCACAGACTTATTCTATTGCTCCAAGAATTGATACAGTGCATTACAACAGCCAAGAGGTAGAAATTGCGTTACAATTTGGATGGAGGGGTTCGAGACTCCACAAATTTACCTACAGAGTAGAGAAAAGGGAGGGCACAAAGCAAGAATGTCCAACCTCTTGAAATTTTCCCTCTTGTACAATATATAGGAAGAATGAGAGAGAGAAAGGAGGGAAAATCCAACCCTGTTCCAACCGCCCCTGAAGGGGCATTGAATTCCCCGCCACAATGATGGGTCTCGCTGCAACACCCATGCCCTCGTTGCTATTCCTTGCTTTGGACAAGAAGGGAAACCCATTCTTCATCATGGTAGCAGGTAAGAGACTTGACGGCCTTAGTAATGGTGGGTCGAAATATTAATGGTGGCAGGTGGGTAGCAGGTTTTGAGAGCTCTCTGAAACGTCCCCTCTTGCTTGATTTGGAGCTTCTGATTGAAAGATATGGCCACCTAAAGGCGTTTTGGATCTGGAGTCTATTCACGCATGTCCATGTGGTGGCCTCGCGCGTCTCAAAGTTTTCCCCCTCCTTTATAATTTTGAAGTCACGCCGAAGAGACATATGGTGGCTTCTGCGGCCTGCTCTATTTCCTTTATATTCTGCCCAAGCTTCCCTATCATGCGAGACACTATACTTGAACCGAAACACATGGAGAACCAGCGCATGTTTGAGTCTTCGCTTTTGATCGTCCCTTTGAAGTTACGTGGCCATGACATGTGGAGGCCTCTGCAAGTCTGTCTCGAGCTTGGAATTTTCAACGGTGGGTGTTTCCTTTTTTCGGGCTCGGTACACGTGGAGGGTTGGCGCTTGTTTGAGATTGGCCTGTGGGCTGCACCTTTTAAATTTGTGCCATTGGGGCACGTGGCACCTTTTGCTGGTCTATTCTGTTTCATCGTGTTTTGGCTAAGTCTCTTTTGCTTGGTGAGGCCATATGTCCGACCACGGACGCGTGGAGATGACATGTGGAGGCCTCTACTGTCCCTTCCATACTTAGTCGATTTAAGCGGCTGACTCTATCCCCTTTTTTGACTTTTGGACACGTGGAAGCTCTGTGCTCACTTGAGACCGGCCTCGGGACGCCCCTCCGAATTTGTGTCGTTGAGACACTTGGCACCCTCCGCTGACTCGCCCCATCTTGACTTTTCAACTGTCGACTTTGTCCCTTTTCGGACCTGGGACACGTGGAAGGCTAGCACTTGTCTAGGAGACCCACTTTTAGATTTACCTTTGAAGATGCGCCGAAGAGACACATGGCGCCTTCGCGAGTCTGCGATATTTAGCCGATTCGGGCCGATGCTTTTCTCAAACCTTGACTACGTGGCGGTGGCACATGTTTTAGTCTCGCTCTTGATTTACCTTTGAAGTGACGCTGATTCGACGTGTGGCACCTTCCGCCGACTAAGACTTTTCAATGATCGGTGCGACTTTTGGGGGACTCGACACGTGAGGCTTTGCGCTTGTTTGGGAACCGCCCTTGGCTTTGCCCCTCAAGGTTCGGGCCGTTGAGACACTTGGCAGCTTCCGCCATCTCTTCCATACTCACCAATTTGGGCCTGCTCAAATCATTTGTGAAGCCCAAGACTTTGAGCCTTTCCCCATTTCTCTCCTGAGACCCTCTGGCCTCCTTGACCCTGTTTGCCTCCTTTGAGCCTCTGGTTTCTCCATTTCCGAGTCCACCTACAACCCGACTTGTTGGATTCAAACATGAGCTCGCAGATCGGATCGACCCTTTGATTTTTCTCTGCAATGGCAGTGGGCGTATTTGATTAATTTTGCCTAAGGGGCAAAATTAGTCAATAATTACCATATATAAAAAAAGATAAAGACGTTGAACACATGATTCCAATTTCATGCAAGCTAAACAAGCCAAGATCTCCTTGAGTAGAGTGAATGAACATTGGATGCACTAAAATAGAAAATTGTGTATGCTATTTTACAAGCTACTTCTTGCCACATTCAATTCACAGGGTTCCAGACTAAGTTTCACAAGAATTTGTGTCTTGATTGCATCCCTCTTTTACAAGCTACTTCTTGCCACATTCAATTCACAGGGTTCCGTACTAAGTTTCAAAAGAATTTGTGTCTTGATTGCATCCCTCTTCACTTTTCCAGTTGTGGTTCTTGGAAATGGCTCTTTGTGTTGAAGGAAAATCCTAGGCACCTTAAACCTGTTAACATAAAGCACAATGCAGTTCTTTTGTCAATAATGCCACCACATAAAAGATCGTAGTCTACCTTATTACAATTTTTGTCGCTAAGTCATATTTCTCTTCTATCTCAAGCAAAGTCAGACTACAAAATGTTATATGCTTAATACACTGGTCCGATATAATGAGTGTAAATATAATAAACTATTTAGACATGCTTTTCAAGGATGATGGAAGAGACATACCCAGAAAGTCCTTGCTGTTTGCAATAGAGTTGCAGCAGCTTTGGGGACAAATTCTTGCTCTTATTCCCAGCTACATGGTTTGGCAATGCCAAGTTCTTATCTTCCCAGTGCCAACCATCCCTAGCTGGATACTTGCAGAGACAATTTCAGTTAATCTTGGATCTGGAATTCCAACCACCACAGCAACCAAAATACCTGGATGCTTCAATAGGACCTTCTCCACCTGCAACAATAGACTACCATTCAGTACCACACGTATGAAATAGATGAATACCATCTTGACTATTTGTGAAAATTATGTTCTAGCAATCAAGCTTCAAATTGGCATTCAGGTGGATGGCATTTACCTCAGAGAGATAAATATTTTCTCCACCACTTTTAATCATGTCCTTAGAACGTCCAAGAAGCCATAATTTGCCCTCTTTATCAATCCACCCTACATCCCCTGTATTTAGCCATCTATTTTCACTCAATGTTGCTGCGGTGGCTTCCTTTTGGCCCCAATACTTTGGCATCACATGGGGCCTCTTGTTAATATATTCCCCACATTATATGCCTTGTCCCCATTGAGACACTCAGTTCTTGGGTCAATCTGTATTTCCACATGAGGAGCAGGCTTTCCCACACAAACTCCTATTCTTTGATTTTGAAAATTATTCTTATTGGGTGGTGTCATGGAAAAATCCTGAATGGTGTTACAAGTGTCTTCTTCAATCATTGGATCATGAGCAAGAGTGAAATTCATTGAAGAGCAAGCCACTGTCATACCTTCAGACATCAATCAAAATTTCAGAAAGGAGAACAGGTTTGGAAGGCCTCCTAGGTAGTATAAATGTGCTTCTGATATGTTATGTAGATATGGCTGAATGTTATAGAGTGCAGCTAAATGACTGAATAATCTGTGACAGGAAGTTTAATGTGAAAATGTGAAAATTTTCAATGATTCTATCATGCTCCTTTGCTAACAACAAAAAAAAACTGCAAACTAACCATAGGCTGAAAAAATTCTAGCTCTTGGAAAGATTTCAATGGCATTTTTGATAAGTTGTTGTGACATGCTTCCCGCTCCATTGAGTATCTTCTGAACTGTGGAAAAGCATAGGTTGGATCCTTCTTTCTTGCTTCTATTACAAAAGCATGTGTCTCAAGACAATTAGCATTACATATGTTTAAATTTATGCTCTGAAATTCATTTTGCCTTTAGAAACACCATAAGAATATATGCGCTGCATAACACAAAGAATGTTTTCAATTACAAACACTATAGTGATACATAGGCTACACAAAACAGAGATCAGGGTTTTCAGTTTCAGAAAAATTTAAGATAGTAGAATAAATCAAAAGGAATGCAGAGGACCGCACAAGAAAAAGAAAAAGTTAGTTGCATATCATAAGAGATTGTAGTTTCAAGGTTATACCAACTCATAGCCACTTCTAGCTAAGCAAGTAATTCAGAGTGTCAACTTTTTTAACATCTGAACATCTTATAAGGGCTGTAGTGGCCACGCTTGTCACAGATACCTAATCTGCTAAAGATACATTGGTACTCATTATCTAGACATTCTGTTGGAATAGATATGCAGCCTTCTGCATAAGAAACTGATATCGAGAGCTTAAAAGAATCATTAAAAATGGAGAAAAACTTAAAGATGATGTCTAGTTGACTTCAAAATATGATCAATAAAGAACTTGGATGCTTACCTGGAAGCAGGCTACTCTGCCGGTACCCCCAATTTGGCTCTTACCACCAGGCACATGGAGGCCGTTTAAGGCCATGCAAGGTATTCATTACTTTATTCTTCTCTTTACATGGCATCACAAAAACTTCATTCTGAAAATCTATTCTTGGTTACCTGTCATGGAGACCATATACCTCAAAAATTCTAAACAACCACTTGTATCCTTCTACTTTTCTCCCTTATGAAAAAGGTGCCAATTCCTAAATTTCATTTTTCATGAGTAATAATATTTAGAATGTACTGCTTGCAAATGGAATAGCTAAAGCTTCTATCATGGTTTGTGGTTTTATCGTGGTAGAGAGAGTAAAAACAAGCATATTATCCTCTTGTGCAGCTTGTGAAAGCTCTCTTACATTCCAAGTGGGCTTTCACCCTCCAGTAAACCTTCAATGCTCAATTGTTATCTTGGTACTTGAACTTTCTCATTGCCCTTACTAGCCGAGATTCCTGTTCTATGGTGAATCTTTATTTGGAAAATCTCCCATCTGCTCATCACTTTGGTCCTGTCTTGATGGCTGTCTTGGTGTTTTTAAATTGTATGCTACCTCTTATTTATTTTCCTTTGATGTAGTTGAAACAAATTTTGCAAAATACTATCAATGATTTCATCTCTGCTTACTATTACCTTCTTGGCTTCAGGGTAAGACAACTTGTATCCTTTCTGTCAGAACGATACCAAACAAAGATTGTCTTTAACACTTTTTCCGTCTAGTTTCTTCCTCTTTCCAGATGGAATATGCAATGCAGCCAAAGTGTCTTTGGGTGTCTTCTTACCTCTTTGGACTCTATGGCTCTAATGACAGTAGACCTTTTACAAGTCTACAATCTACACTTACAACTGAGTATATATCTTGCCTATTCCACCAAAGTTTTACTCTCCCATTTGATGACATTTGTGCAGTCCATAAGGAAATGTAGAATATTGCATTATTCCTTGTTCTCTTATGATCCTGATGAATTATATGAATAGGCATTCTTTGTGATTGGCACATCTCAACACCCTTCCAATATTTCTTTTAACTAATGCGTGAAAGGTTTTGACTGCTTCTAATGCTTTGATTTCTTTAAGGAAGGAACAACTGTATTCTTCTTAAGTCATCAAGAGAGTGATGAAATCCAAGGGCGACAGAAAATGATTAATGTGACCACTCTAACACCTTTCCCTTCAGTCACTGTCACTATGGACAGCTTATTCTTCAAAAGATGGCTTCTATATCAATTTTTTTGCCTCATATTTCTATTGTAAAATGTCCTAGTCTACTTTCAATGACTTTGCAGTAGTTCAAATTCATTGCCTATCCTTTGAGACTTATAACAGTATTGGCCAATAACTTAAGGCTTTAAAATTATTCAAACCTCCTTCCTGATCAAGTTTGGAGCCCCAGGTTCGAAAATTTTCTGCCCTCAGGAGTTTTTCCTGCAAAGACTTTTGAGCTGCTACTCTACAGAAGTATTGGTTGTACTCTCTTACCACATCTTTAATTTAACCAGACACCTGATTACCGTCTTATCTATAAAATTTGTAAAGAACAACAATTTAAGGCAGGTGAGTTCCTTAGGAGCAATTGGTATGGTGCTATTTGCCATTACATTACTACAACCGAACGTTCTGCTCACTGTTTGTGTAGGGAACTGATGAGGCACACTTGACCCAAGACAAATATGTCGATTGTTCCTTATAAAACACATGGCTGTAATAGAATTTCATTTCTGGCAGGGTTTGACAAACAATAAGAGGCATGTATTGACAAAGAGTTTGAAATGCTGTAATAAAAATTACTATAATTTTTTCTATATGTTTCTTAGAAAAGGATTTAGCTAGCCAAGCAACAAAATGTTATTAGCATACCTCGAATTGATGCAATATGTAGCTATATCAGCAAGCATAGTTGGTACAGTGATCATTGCTGATACAGAGTGTCTCTGTATTGCAAATACGGCAGAAGCTGCTTCAAACTTGGGTAAAAAAACATGGCATCCTCCTGCCAGAACAATGGACAGTGCCGAAGAGATTCCACCAATATGACACAGTGGAGAAGTGTGGAGATAAATCTGCCAAGCAGGACATGATGAAGAAAGAATGAAAATTCCTCATTTTTTTCTGCTTCATTGAATAGGGAATGACTTCAAAACAACGATACATCTTCTATAATGTTCTTAATTCAAGGTGAACTACTAAGAACTTACATCATTGTGGTTGTAGCCTATAAATGCAATCTTTGCTTGTGACTGAACTACCAATGCATCATGGCTAATTGCTACTCCCTTTGGACTTTCTGTTGTACCTACACAATGAGAGTTACAGGGAATAATCATTAGAAGCACATAGAGGAAAGCAAGAACAGTATAATGCCATGAAACTGAATCCAAATAGGCCATCATTGAAATAATGCAGTATACCTGATGTAAAGCAAATCAGGGCTACTGAATCCGGTGCCCACCGAAAGCCTAGCTCCTTGAACCCTCCTGCATGTAGCCCAATAGATTCTGCACTAATCACTGAGAAGACTCAAATTGAGTTCTGGCTTTCAAATTTTCATCAATAGAATTTCCTATGCAGCCTAACCAATTAACCAAAAATCAAAAACCACCTAGCTACGTCAACATCAGGTACAATGCAGGCCTTAATTAGCTAGTTACTGGCCAAATTGATTGAAGTGGCACTGACCAGTATTAAGGATTAGGAGCTCGAGTCTTTTGAATACATCTCTACTATTTGAATTTGGTTATGCCGGTTCATATTAATTCAAACTTACATTGAGCATTCTGAAGGTCCAAATCTTCTCCAAGGAAGACATGAAAGCACAAGCTTGGAATTCTATTCATGAACCCCTTGGACCATGCCAGGCAGAAGTTGTCCACAACCAGCATCACGGGACCTACTTGCGCAACAGCCATTAATGCCTCTTCAAAGCTCTAACATTGACACATTAAATTGGCCAGGTAAGTTAAAGAGCCAGAAACAAAACCAAGAGAGAATAAAACAAACTGAACTATCATTCATGAACGCATTCTTTTTGGGTATTAGTTTCCATTGTTCATAAACTAAGCATGCAGATTCATCATTCAAATAAGAGCTTTACCCAGCGGTAGTTCAGGGGACCACTATACACCCAGCACACATCACAGCCAGCATCCACTCCAGATACAAATCACTGCAACAGTGATTCAACAAAAGGAAGGTTTCAAGGGGACTTCTGCAAAAATACAAATGCATTTGGACTTTCATGGGAACCCATCCCATTACTATTCTAACTCAAACACGCTTGAATGGAATTTTCCCCACAGTCAAGCCAGTTTAGCTTAAGAAATCTTAGCAAATATTGAAGCTAAAAACCCATTCAATTAAAGATTAAGTAGCTGTTGTATACTTATTTTTAATCCAATAAATCATAGTAGAACTCATTTATAAAATTAGAAGCATTCACAAGTTTCTCATAGACGAATGGTATGGCAATGGCATTGGAAACCATTTGAAAGCATATCAGTAGAACTTCCAATCATTTATACTACTCCAACTCAAACGTACTTGACCATCGATTTTTCCCAGTCAAGCCAACTTAGCTTAAGAAATCTTGTCATAACCTTGTTACAATTCATTTTTAGACTAAGTGGGCTCTATTATATATAAAACTTAAAAGTAGTAGAAATCATATTTAAAATGAGATTGAATTACCGAGTTTCTCATCTAGGTGAATAATCTGGCATTAAAAACCATTTAAAACATCAAATCTTTCATACTATCCTAGTATCCACTATCTGCCATTAACTAATAGAAGACAAATCATAACTCTCAATCCCTTTCCACCCACAATTATAAATAGGAAGCATTTAATCCCTTTCTCTAACATATATTAGACCTGCCACTATCAATAAATAACAATTCCAAATCTTCCTCTGTTCATAAATCCATCTTCTCCATAAGCTCCTTTATACTTTAAGCATTGGAAAACTTCCAAATTCAATAATATAGTTAAGAAATTGTACTAAAAATAATAAAAGACTAGCAGCCAACTTGTGTAAAAGAGAATTAATGACTAGGCAGAACAGTTTAAAGACAAGTTTGCCTTCTGTTATAAGAGAACAGGACAATTCAATGACAAGATGTGGAAAACCTGTTGAGTGCAGCAATGGCTACAACATTTCCTCCTTCAAACCCAACTGTATCAATCCATTTGCAAGAGCTGCAACTCTGTCTAGGAATTGCATTCCAGTTTGGTGTGTTATCCCACATATTGTTACAGTCATGTTTGCACGTACTTCTTTTATTATGTTCAGAGAATGACCCACATGGATTCTGCCATGAGACATTATGGTGCTCATCTCCTTCTGAATGGTGAAACTGGAATGCAGGTTTCTCAGCCATTGATTGACTATATCACATGGATTATGTAATCCTTGTGTACCCTGGAATGTAATCTTATCCTCCTAGAACATTGGACTTTATCCACCATATATCCTTGGATTGCAAATCCGCAACAATCAATTAAGTTATTTTCATTTTTATTAACCAAAACTATTGTTTCCACGATGATTTAGACACGAATGAATTAAAAGTAATTTGAATTTTTTTGGAAAAATCCGCAACAATCAATTATGTTATTTTCATTTTTATTAACCAATAAGTGTAGAAATATAGATGGGCCACTTAATTTTAAGGTTGTTTATACATTTCAAACTTGTTATAAATTCGTACATGAATACATTTGATACCATTTTCAATAGTTAATTAATTTTATAGTTGATGTTGTATGTATTTAATTCGGGTTTATTGTGTTAGTTGTGCATCGGTTGTTCGGTTGGTGTTTTGTTGGAAAAACATTTATTGTACAGTTGATAATGTGTGTGATTGATAGTTGTAGTGTAGGAATTTAGTTGAAACATTACATTGAAATGTTGTATGTGTACATTTAATTATGTTACAGATTCGTACATTTAAAGTTGCTTTTCATATTTGAAAACATCAAATAAATGAAGATATACGTACACATAATGAGACATGTATACATTTGCAGTATTTATATTATGAATGGTAGCCTTTAGTGGGCGATTTCAGTTTCAATAAACATGATTACATTTGATACCCCTTGAACGACAGTGTCGTTTTGGATACAAGAAGTGTTGAGTATAGTAGTAGTGGAGGTGTTATCAAAGCAGAGGGTAGTATTTACGATGGGTTGAGTGATAGTAGTCTTGCTTCCTCCTTTCTTCTTGCTCCAGTGTTGGTACGTGCGCCATATTTGAGTATCTCTCAATGAAAAAGCAGGTGAAATGCACAGATTTGCAAGCGAGGGAACTCGAGAAAGTCAGAATGTCGACCCCCTTTTTCAAAGGTTCCAATGTCGACGGTTGCTCATGCAAAGTAAGTCCTTGCGACTTGTGGATAGTTAATCCCCATGCCATTTTAATCGGCAATTGTCTTCGATTCCCTCTCGAAATAGGGGGTATGGGAATATGTAATGGGTTGGAGGGATCCCAACATGGGCCATTATATCTATCAAATTTGACAACAACAAATAAAGGTAATGCTGGTGGTTACATTGATGTGTCATAGACAATGTCGGTGATTGTTCTTGTGGCACCATTCACGAGGCCTGCATCAACCCATAGATTTGCAATAAGCATGATTTTTTGTTGTTTGCACAACAAAACTTTGTGTTCCAACTGATCATCATCAGGATTTCCTGGTCCAATCCAATGTATTACTTTCAAAGAATGGATCGGGTGATCGAAACGCTCAATGCCTTCAACATCTGTAGGTTGTGGGAGTCCACCAGATCATTTTTTTGCAAACAAATGTGGTGCGTCCTTAAAATGTTGAGCTCTTGCTGAGTTAGGTGTGTGTCTATGCGAGACATTAAGAGTTCCCAATCCTCAATTAGAGGGGTTGAATCTCGCATGTGGAGCAGTAAATTCCAGAATGAAACTTGTGCATTGGTTGTTCCTTGTTGCCGAAATATTGTTTGCAATGTAATGGAAGACTGAAATCCCTTCCAAAGGGTTGCTCCATAGGAATTACTTGCATAAAGAGGACTGTCCAAAACCGGTGGTAATTGCCGAGGTCACCGAGGAGGATGACTGATTTGTTCCCAAATTTAGATGTTCTTGAGTGTGGGAAAGCTTCACGCAGAGCCTACTGTCAATTTTTCTTAGTAACTTTGGGTCGATGAAACTCATTTCATCAATAAGAACATATTCTATATGTTTCAACGACTCTTGAAAAGATGATAATGCACTACCTTCAAGGGGTTTCAGTTCTTTGATTGAATACGCATGGTTACGTGGATTATGGATGCGGAGATGTTGAATGTGAAACACCGGTAGGGGCGAGCACAAGTAGAGGTGAGGGAGATGTGGTTGATGTTGTGAATGAATTCCATTTTATTTATCAGAAATGATTTTCTTGTGCTAGTTGTTCCTTGAATTATCAATCTTAGTGGAGGTAGAAGGGTTTTGTTTGTTGAATGGTGTAGTATGGTATCAAGAGCTATCTGTTGTTCTGGAGACAAAGGAAGTGTGGAAGATGGTGGTGTGGCATGTATGTTGTTGTTAATTGTGTCTGCCTTCTCTCTCTCGATGAATGATGAACCAGTTATCTGGCAAAATCATGGGGAACGTCATGTATGGTCCAATTATTGTGTATGTCAAAATCTCGTTTCCCCAACATGTCAAGACTATCTAGACCCGTGTTGTTTCTAGGGTGAAGTTGTGTGAAGACCTGCCATTCTTGCAATGGTTCTTGTTGAATATTGTATTCGGGCTCAGAGTCAGAACTAACATCTATAATAAGTCATGTGTCTGCAGTAGTGCGTAAAACATGCCACGATGGTCTAGTAGTTGTGTTTGAACATGTCCCAAGTGTCGTTGATGTCATGTGGGGTTGAGCCAAATTCAGATGCAATATTTCTGAAAGGCTTGTATAAAAGGAGTTCTGACCAACAGAAAAGGTCATATGACGTTGAATCTTGAGTTGGGACATCCACAAATCTCGGGTGGACCCGAACAATTGCTTGTGTCGGTCACTTTTTCCATTTATCACCTTTACGGTTCTTGTTATAGCTCCAATCTCGAGCAACTTGAATAAGTGGTAGGTGTTCCATGGTTGAGGATGAACTTTATATGCATCCAAGAAAGTGGTTGTTTGTTGTGCATCGACATCACTTTCAATGACACGTCTAATATTTTTTCCAACATTTAATGATACAAATGAATGGCTACACATAACAAGTGGCAATTTTTGCAGCATGTGGCATGTTTCTTGTGCACTTATGTCATGTTCAAACAATGCTTTCTGTGAGCATTTTATGGATCACAATATGTGTTGGAGAATCTGTCATAGCATCTCTTGAAAATATGGATAGCATTTGGTGATATGTTTTTGAACGTTGTGTGATTTTGTCATATTTTCAAATATACTTAAGAACATATCATGGTGGAAAGTACCGGTTTGGATCATGAATTTTCTCTCCATATGTATATCATTGTTCGATTGTGGATGTTCAATCCATCATTTCGGAAGGGAGGTAGCATTTTCCCATCACTTTCAATGTGCAAGGAAGAAGTATGTCAAGCATATTTTGCAATATACTTTAGAATGGCATGTCTGCTCCGAACATTTAGTGTGGTCAACTCGACATTTTCTTCATATGTATATCATTGTTTGATTTGGATGTTCAATTTGTGTCATTTCTAAGAAGGGAGGTACTTAATTTTCCAAAATCACTTTCAATGTGCAAGGAAGAAGTAGGTCAAACTTATCAAAGTATTGTTTTGTGGCCTCAATAATCGTATTGTGATTGTCTTTTATGTAGGCATGTCTATCAACATTTAGGTGCATTCTCGGCCACAATAAACCGTGACATGTGTGGAGCTCTTCAAGGTCCATTCATACCTGAGATGAGGAGGATAAAATTTGCTGTGTAGTCTTGGAAAAAGCAAGGGTCATCTAGAGTTTGACCTCGCGAACAAAATCCAAGCGTCCAAGTTCCTTCTAAGGGGGTTCTCAGGAAGACACAAACTTATCAAAGTATTGTTTTGTTGATACTCAATAATCACAGTTAGAGATCCTCCCAATCCATTTCATCAACTTTAGGTGCATTCTCAAGCCACAATAAACCGTGGACATGTGCAGAGCCTCTATGTTTCCATTCATACCTGTGAGATGAGGGAGCATAAATATTAGATATGTAGTTTGGAAAAAACTTTGAAATAAGTAGATTTGATTACATGTACCAAAAGTCTACTGCTCCAAGTTCCTTCTGCAATATTTCTTCCCAAAATATTGTGAATCTGTGATGTAGGTATGTTGATACTCGATGAGGGTTAGAGACAATGTTAAGTGTTCTCCAACGTTGTGCAGCTCGAGGATCAACTTGGGCATTCACCAAGCATAATATTGTGGAGATCTAGCCATTTAGTGTCTGCAGCACTTAGAGTGAAGAATAAGGTTGGTGTCCCCAATTGTTCCACCATATCTAAAATCTCGCTTCTAATTTTTTCCCAGAATGAACGTGTCCCTCGAAGGCTCGATCCAAAGCGCATTAAGTTGTCTAGGAGGTTGTCTTTGGGGCATTCCAGTAGTTGTCTTCGCAGCTCTCTAATTGTCGGAGGGATTCCAGATTCACATGTTTGTTTCATAAAAATTGTTGTTATGGACTGGCTTCTATATCGCATTATGAGGTTTAGAAGGAAGTAACAAAATATTGGGTGGGAACCAAAGCACCCATCATGGTAACACATCAAATGAAGAGCGTATTCATGCATTGGAACTTCTTTTATGCGGGTTGTTGCCACATTGATTTTCCTGTTGGAAATAAAGTTGGGAAATCCATTGAGAACAGCCTTCCATATTGTATTCATTTATTGGCAAGAGCCCAAGCTCTAGCCATGGCATGGTAAATGGAGTGTTACCATCATGGTTGAGTCCAGAACTGCTTGATTTCCTCTTTTGTTCCTCGTATTGTGAGGTGTTGGCACGAAAGACGATGAGTGTTCATATGTTTCATCAAAGTCAGTGGGAACATCAATACCATGAGTTATAGAGAGCAAGTTTGCATTTGGGGCAGTTCCATTGTGGTTGTGTTAAGAGAGGAGGAAACATTTGATGACTCGGATGGTAGAGAGGAAAGGGCATCATCATCGATTAAGACATATTTGTAATAGGGATCATGTTGGATTTTATATTACAAGGCTTCCAAAACACGAGATCTACTGACGTAGAAATCATAATTTTTAAATTAGATCCTTCCCTTTGTATGAGAACTATGTCCAAATCTCCAAGGCAGTGGGGTAGGGTCTTTTCTATTGAAGTAATGTTTTACATGGGAAACTTATGGTGTGTCCTGAGTATTTGTATTGCCCGCCACGTACTTGGGTGACTTGCATGAATGGATTAACTCGTGCGATAAGCATCTCCTCGATTTGGGTTAAAGACGCAAGAATAGTAGGTTGTTTTTCGGGTCCATGTTGTTCCATGAAGAGAAGCGGTGGCCTTGTTTTTCACTTTTGCATCTATTACAGGAGGGAAAGCCTTCAAAGGAAATTATTTTAATTCCAGGGTAATTTTCCAAATAGATTGAGCAAGTTTGGATGTTCACTAACAAATCTATTCTTTTTCGAAACTAACATTGGGCTTCAATAGTCAGCATCGAGGGTGGGAATATGGGAAATCTCTGTGTATTGGAAGGGGTGGGGTGTTCTTTTTGATTCATTTGTGGATTACAAGGTGGAAAGCATTAAGGAGAGGAGAAACTATTTGTATATGTGTGATGAACTGAAGAAAGGTTGGTACTTGAGACAGTTTCATGTGGCATCCCAGATATTTGGGGAAAAGTGATAGTTGTTAGCAAAGATGGGTTCGTATACGAAGGAATTGGTATGCTCGTGAAAGTTTGTTTCCATGGAAGTTACATGCGGAATGTTGGTTGGCAATTCTTCAGTAGTTGTATTTGATGGAAAGATTGGAATGTCAGGGAATCGTAGGTTGTTGGTCGTTGTAAGTTGAAAGATATTAGAGATTTTCATTGTTCTATGCTCTAATTTACGACATCGTTGCTCAGTAGTTATGTGTACTTTATTTTTGTGTAGTTCTCTCTTCGTTGGGCTCATTTTGCAGGAGTCGACATGATTGTGAAGTCACAGATTATGGAGTACCACCTGTTGGATAAAGATCATGTGGGTTAGCAAGGAATGATACATTGTTTGATGACATACAAATGCAGAAATAAGTCAAAATATAAAACTAAATTCAATTGTAATGCATGTGGAGTTCCAATGGGAAATACGCATAAGAGGTAACAATTTGAGTATCGAGAAACTACATTTTTTCTTAAGGAAAAGAGTATTAGATATATAGAAACATACAATGTGTTCACATAGTACACAAGGATGTAAATACATACATAACAAAAGTGCATGTATTTTATATTTATTTTCTTAAAAGTACTAACAATCCACATAAGTAGCAGAGACAATAGTATGTCAGTGTATAAGGGAATACAACAATTTTCTTTTGAAGTAGGAAAAAAGTGAAACATAGATATGAAATAAGAAACATAACGGTGATAGTTCAAAGTATAGAATGGGATGGGTGAGGGTGTAATGTTTGAAGGGACGGGTGGGTTGGAAATCCTTGCGTAAAGGTTATGGAGGAGTTGCATTGTTTTCCACTTTCTTTGAACTGAGGATGACACATTTCAATCTTGTTGTTTCCGCAATATGTCTCTTTTTTCAGTGAAAGTGTGAAGCAATATTCATTTTTGATGACATTACTTATAATTTCACTAGTCACATCTTCGTCTATAGACAATATATGGAGGTCGCTAGCTGCAACACCCATGATTAACTCAAATTGTCTCATCAAAAGCGGTAATTGATTGAAGTTCTCTTGTTGGGTCCTTTAGATCGATCCTCAGTGCATATCTATAATCATAGTTTTGAACTTGTATGTTGCAACTCAACATAACCATGAACCATTACCATTCTCTCTCACCTTTTTCCTGCATTGTTTGTCACCTTTTTGAAGAGGACATGCCTTGTAAAAAAAGTTGTCCATGTTGATATTTGTGATTTCTGCAGAACCATGGCCCATTCATTTCTCTCTGTGTTCCCCATATGTAGTACCTCCAAAATCATTGTTACAGAGGTCAAGCTTTTTGGAGGGCCCATAAATTGGCTTGTGATAGAGGGTGCCGGAAGGGAGTAGTCATCGAATCTACCCAACTATGAAGTGTATTGGTTTATGAAATTAGAGGGTTGATGTAACATTTGGTACTTGAAACAATGTCGATTGAGTTCCCATTGAAACTGGAGATGCGAGCAGCTTTCAAGGCAAGGACCGAAGAGGCGGTATAGAAAGCATGTCTTCAAGTTCGTTGCTTATCTCATCTAAGTGTTGTCCCCACAATGTGACACTTACACTGAATCCTCGACATGTCCTTTAATTGTAGTGTTCTTCTCTTTGTTTCGACTTGTCATGCCGACAAATTGTTGAGCATGGTGACATCGTAACAACAATGCCAATCAAATCAACTATAGAACCTTCAACGCTTGCAGGTAAGTCCTTGATTTTGGTGAAGTGAAAGTGATGGGAAGGTATTGTATCCTCATTTTCTATGAGTGGAGATATGGTTGAGGAAGGTTGCAGGAAAATCTCCAAAGCATTGTTCAAATGGTTGTAACATAGCTTTGCATCAACAATCCTCGCAATCCTCCCATTGAAATTGTATATAGCTTCCCATTTTCAATCTGCTCATAGAATGCTTCCGGCCTCATTGAAATAGGTGATGTGGATTTCCCCTCCTTCTTGATCAACAAAATCAAACCCAAACACGAAACCATTTCCCCTTGCATTATGATATTGGTGAAGGGTTGTTTTTTTAGGGCACGACCTCTACGGACCACATGCACATAGATGTATTCAAACCACTTATTTTAGTTGGTGTTCTCACAAAATATTTGTTAACCCGATTTGCACTTGCATTTGTTTGCACGGAAACTAAATGTGTTCGAGAGCATTTGTTGGTAGTCGATTGAGCACCGATTACCAAATGTGTTTCGACAACAACATCCATTTCAATGATAAGAACGGTGTTACAATGGAAAAGAAAAACGATAGAATTAGAACTGAGCAACAGATGGAAAAAACAAATAGAAAGAAATTTTAATTAATATAGGGAGTTTATGTACATTGGTAATTGAGCAAGAGATGAAGCTTACAGTTCACTTTTGATCATTCTAACGAGGGATTTGTGTAAGCACACAATGGAGCCTTCTTGTATTGATTTTTCGGTTACACGACTTATAAATTTGGAGGGTAGAAGTGCTTGTCTGAAAATGTATCCCATCTGAAAGGTCAACACGATGTTGGGCTCCCGTGTTGAGAATGGACCTTAGAGAGCACAAGTGTAGTATCAGAAATGTGGGGTCAACATTGGAACCACCCTCAATCAATTGAGAAATGCCTTCGTGTGTCAAAGTTATTTCCATGGCAACTAAAAGATGCTCGAGATTGTGGGAATTCTGCAAATATATGGTGGAAAATGTAAACTTGTAGGGTAGTCAATCATGAAATGAAGGATTTGTTTAGGAAAGCATGCATTTGTAAAGAATGAGAACCTTTAAAGTTGGCTTCCTTATTATTTTATATTTTCTAAAAAGTGCAAACATGAAGTCTAACCCTTTAACAATTCAATATGCAAAAAGTGATATAATGTACAAAGCTTTGGTTGAAAACAACTAAAATTTGTATGGTTGTTTCTCGACATTTAAAAACTATATATATTTGTGTGCAAATATTATGAAGAACACATTAAAAATGTGTTGTTGGTTTACATAAAGTAGTATAGCAAGAACACATTAAAAATGTGTTGTATAAAGAAAAATTCAAAAAATTCAACGCGTGTGTTGAAAAGTTAGATTATGTGCTCCATATGTTCCACCGCAATATATACATGCATTTATTTGAAATGAATTACAGATTATTATGTTAAGAAAATAGAATGGAAAACAATAAGAACAATATGTACACTTGAAGTGAGAAAACTATAGGTATTTGTATGGAGACACAATGATAAAGAAATTAGGAAAGCATAGTTGTTGGATAACAAAAAATGAACATGTGTTTGATAAGTTTGATTCTCTGTTGGATATATACTGCCACAATACATACATGGAATTATTTGGAACGAGTTATAGTTTATTTCAAAAACACTTATAAACTAACCACTACAAGCTATTTTTTAAAATCAAATTTCTTGCTTTTTGCTTGTGCAATTTTCTTTGCATGTTTCTTGTATTTTTGTCCATTTACAGATGCCTCGATTGGAATTCCCATTCTCCTCAATTTGTGGGGTGGTTCATATTTCAGTGCATCTTCGTTAGAATCATAAATCAAGCAGAAGCCTCGTGAATGATCTCCAATCATTCGGATTTTGGAGAGAAAATTTGGGATGTTGGCATCAGGTGGAGGTGATCTCTGATCATTTCGGCTATCACTGTTTTAGGTGGTTTCGGTTGCCTACAATGCAAAACATTAACAACACATTGAATACACTTAAAATCTTCCTCCCTCTGCAAGTGAGGCATAGTTAATGTCAATCCCATCATGGGGGAGGGGAATTGTGTTTCTAGTCTGCATCATATTAAATTAGAGAGGGAAAATAAGTATGTTAGTCCACCAAGATGTTCTTAGGTATGATGGGAAGCTTTAAAAGCCTTGTCGCTGATCAGTCTAACGTCCAACTTGGGATGCTTCAAATGGCCTCATTGGGGAACAAGCCCCTCAACACATAACGAATCATGTCATTGACGAAGGCACGTGCCCCCACATGTCACTTTGGAAAAAGGATTGGAGCCAACTACAAATATAAATGGAACAATCCAAACCAAATAACATGAAAACTATCTACAATAATTTTTTAGTCCATAACATGCAATAAACAAAACAATTGAATAAATACTTCAATCAATATTGAAACCCACCTTGAATTTGTCTAGAGACAACACTCTTTTCTTTACCGCCAAAGAAAGAGAATCACAAATATCCTACAAAAAAATGAAATAGGAAGTTAATAAAACTAAATGTATCTGCGAATTCAAAAGGAGGGACTCCTCCATTAAGATTAATCTATATTTTCAATTTCATTCTTAGTTATAATACAACAAAACCAAAAAGATTATAAAGAGTTATTAAAAATTGTATATTAGTAGAGGCCATACATAAGAAGATAGTAAACTTATTTTTTTTATTATGGTTTAGAAGAAATTGCACAAATGTTTCTCTACAAAAATAATATTTCCCCATTTAGTTTTTGATATTTTTACTGTAAAATAATTACACCTAAGCATACAAGATATAATAATGGTAGAAACACAAAAATAAAACCACTAAAAAGGGCTTTTTGTTGGCTATAAGAAAACCATTTAATTAAAATTAGAAATATCTTACAAAAAGCAAAAGATGAAATTAATATATAAAAATATGGTAAAAACTGATGCTTATAAAGTACATTTAACATTACTAGTTTCAAATACCTAGCCTATATACATCCAAAGTGGATTTCCATGTAATAACAAATCTATATTGGTTTCTTCATGGAAAATTAAGACAACACAATTAATCAACATAACTTTAAAAAAGTTAAAATAACACGAGAGAATTTGGTTTTTAAGAGATAGTACATCTAGTTTCAAACTGCACTATATACATCCAAAGATTTCAGTCAATAGAACAATAGACAATATTCCCATTCCCTACATGTGGCATGTTAGTATAGGATTTTTCATGTGATTCTAGTTAGGTTCTGTTTTCAATTTTTTGTTTCCACCATTAATACTGAAGTTAGTACATTAGAAAACATCTATTTACTCAAGTTTCGGAAAACTACACTGGAAAGTTAAAATATATGGCCTGAGTAGAAAATCATTCGGAATTGTTCATTATATGTACATTGTTTCTCAATACCAAACATTTTTGTGCTAATCCCATTTCTTATGTGCGGTGATCACTGATTGAGCAAGCTACAAACGTGGAACACCTATAGCTTAGATTTTCAAAGAGAAAGATGAAGAATTATTCAGGATCCCGAGGTAACAATGATATATATTTTTCATTAAATTATAACATAATTGTATACAATGTGATGAGGGGAACATCAAAGCCTTCCCTTTCTTGGATCCTTTATTCTTTGCAAGTCCACTGGCCATTTGTAGTGAAGATACCATATGGGATTCTGTGGGATAATAGTTTTTCATGTGGTCAATGTATTGGGTTATTATAGGGAACTAATATAGTTGGCACATGCTTGTTTGTAGATGTTCTTATATGTACTTCCTATTTAGACAAGGTATTTGCAAGTCCTTGTGCGTGAGTTGATATTTGACTTTTCTAGCTTCCATACATGTGTCTTTGCTTCCCTCCCTATCAATAAGATAACTATCTGCTCAGTATAAAAGTAAAGCTTTGTGTGTTTCCCAACATGTAACAATACCCAGATTCATGATGTCGATACACAAATACAAACTCATTTTAAGTGGAGACCATTCTCATATTGAAGGTACTAAAATTTTCTCGGTTTTAACTTATTGTAACTTAAAATTGATTGTTCTCGCTGCATTCTACAATTTCAGCATAGTTACAAACGTATTCCCTTTCCATACTCACTTGAGTACACAACCCATTCCCATGTGAGCTTCATATCAGAAAGGTGATAAGTATATTGCCAGCGTACTTGCTCACCAACAAGATGAGCAATAACAAGTAAAGTAAGGAGAAGCAAGCTACCAAGTAGACTCAAGAGTCACATATTTGTGTTGACCATGCTCTAATGCATACCATACCATCAATAACTCTCTATGCAGAATTAACATCAGCTAAGCTACTGGTTAACCCTAGCTGGCATGCATAGAATGTTTTGAAACCACAATAATCACTTGAACTGATTGCCTGACAACCAACTAACAAAGACTAAAAGAGCATTTACCATTCTTGTACAAAGAAACTGACAAACAATATCACAGATGAACTGCAGATGATTTTTAGCGAACAAGTGTAGAGTTGAAAATGGTTTCTATAAAATACTCATCTACTACATGTTTAGCTTATATTTTGATCAGATATACAATATTCTTACACTCTAAAGAGACAATGAAAGCCCATTCACATAAAACCAACATAAGTACACGTGCACGAATGAGTGGGAAAGTGTAAGCAGAGTCATTAGCAAGGATTGAGACGATTGTAAAGTTAGAAAGATTGAAGCTTAGATGGTAATATCCATGATCCGAGATAGGTGTTTTTTTGCATTGGTTAACAATTAATTGTGCAAAACCCAAGAATAAGGTGTTAAAAAGCATCACGTGGGCTAACAAGTTATTGGTAGGACCATGAACTTCTCACTTTGGGAAGATGGGTTTCAATTCCCAAGCTTATAATTTTGTGTGGCGTAGCGTATTACTTTTGGTTGAATCAGAGGATTCCTCCTGGATCAACTCACATATGCTCTTGTTCATGAGTTGAAATGAGGAAAACAATGAATTGATAAAAGGTCTTTGTATCTCATATAAGATTCTCAAAACCAATTTCATTGACCTCACCTTGCCTTGCTAGTCATTTGTTTATTATTTGGCTAACAATCATCAAAGAACTACTTTGGGTGCAACACCCATCGCTTCTCTTTTGAAGTAAACTACATGTGTCATTCTAAGCAATCTCAAAAAGTTACCAAGGGCAATGGTTCACAAATAGCATTCACTTTCTACAACATGGTATTATTTATCGATTAGACATTATATGTATGATGTTTCTCTATGTGATTTTTGCTTGGTAAATATTTGGTGAGGCTATGTGCCATATTTAACATGGAATAATTTGGATAATTGTGCATCTTTCCACATAAGTCCTATTGTCTAAGAAGTCATGTCAACTTGAAACCTCTACACAAGTGATTTTCCTTTAAAGTTACAAAGCTCTGCAAATTTTCACGCAGTGCGTCACGCCCACAACCTCCTCACAGAGAAAAGGTTCATGGTAACCTCAATTGCACGAGCTGCTTTCATTTGGAAGAAGCTAAGTGTTTTGAGGATAAAACTCGCACAAGTGTCTCACAACAACGTTCTACAATGTTTCATTTTGGACACACTGCAATTCTGTGAACTGCACACAAATTACAACCTCTCAGCAAAGTGCTTGAACTATGATTCACATGTGCACAATCTTCAACATTTGCATACCTAATGAGAACATTGTAAGCAACAAAAGTTGAAGGATCACAAAGGGAAGATGAAGTGTCTCATGTACGGAAGCTGAACCATTTAGACTTTCATAATTGTTCTTGATGAACGCCTTGATAAGGAATAAGTTCCCTTAGGAAAAGGCATGGCTGGATTGGCTAGGAGTTTGACTCTTCTTCAGGAATGATACTTAAAGCTAGCTCATAAAGAGTACTTGCTTGGAGCACACATGTCTGGGATAGCTATATAAGATGAGTCTATCAATTCAAGGGACTAATGACACATTTATGTCTATGTGATTTTTGCTTAGATAGAGTATCCCAAATTAGATAGAGTATCCCAAATTGTTGCAAGATATCATGTTATAGAACCAGTTTATCCTACTGTTGCAGTATCTTTGAATCTTTTATTTGCTAGTTTTTAAATTTGTTATTTATTTGGTATTGGTTTTAAACAGAAAAGGAATATGTGGCGATTTATGCAAATCACTCACTTACTTGCCACAACCGATTTGCAGAGACAAATCCTTTGAGGCTATGTTATATATATGATCAATCAATCAATTGTTTACAATGCAAAAATTGTTATTAGTGAAAAATTAAAGTCCTTGAAAGCATAGAGATAAATTATAGTAGAACATAAAACAAGCAAATATCGGTGTAAAATTAAAGTCCTCGAAGCATAGAGATAACTTACGTGAAACGTAAAACAAGTAGAAATTGGGTGATCTTCGTAACCAAATCGGGTGATGTTCCACATACAAATCGTGTTTCAATATGCCTTTTTCTACGTATTCTTAAATACTTAAATACGCTATCAATAAAATTTCGTTAAAAATAGTCATCTTTATTAAAAATAGCGCTATCAAAACCGTTAAAAATAGCCAAAAGCGTCCGGAGGGTCATCAAATTTAACATCGCTGCAAAAATGTCGGGTGGTCCTTTACCATAGGGGGAACGCCTTTGGCGTAATAGATTCCATTTGACCACCTTCCACCCAAAGACATCACTTTTTAGGTTTGAAAATTCAAGTTATATAGAATTATTGAATGTTGTTTGACTCAATGGTGAAGATGTTTGGCTCTTAAAGAGCCTACCAAGGTTCATTTCTCACTGAAAGCGAGGGCAAGAAATACTGTAATAAGGGATGAGGTCGGGATCATGCCCCGTCGAATTTGGTGGAATGGAAACCCCTCAGTCCTTGGCCACTTAGCCAAAGAAGTCTGCCCACTTCACCGGTGGAATATGACGGTCTATGACTTGCTAGATTTCAAACAAATTTTTTTATATAGAATTATGTTGTGAGTAAAAACCCTTGAAAAACAATTGCATGCCCTCAAACAACAAGTGTTGGAATTATCTTCAATTGTCATGGAACAAAATAAATTGATTGCCAAATAGTCTGAGCATATTAAAATTTTCATGAAACCTCCATGGCAGAATTTAAATAATCTTCTACCTTAAAATCTATTAAAGCAACAATACTTCTAAAGAGCTTGCCCATCTTCATGTTGAACTGGTGGTTAATAGAGAAGAACAAAAGGATTTAGCTACCAAAGTGGATTCTATAAATCCAAACACATGGGTTCAAGTTGTCAAAAATAATAAGAAACCACCTCCATTGGTTGAAGTTGTAATTCAAGCAAAGTTTGAAGAAGATAGACAAAGACAAGCCAAAGCCCTTAATCTATGAGTCAAAGGATTAACCAAACAAGAAAATGCCATTCAAAAACATATGACTTCATTACTATGATTTAGGACTACCTAATATATCCCCAGATAGAGCTTGGTTCAATCAAGATGACTCTTTAGTTATTCACTTTCGCACATCACAAGATAGATTGGAGGCACTTAGATCAAAGAAAAAGCTATTTGATCATGTTGACAAAATTTATCTAGATGAAGATTTAACTAAGTTACAACAAGAAGAGGTAAAAGAAAGTAGGAAGAAAGTTATTGATGCCAGAAAGCAAGGGAAATGGGCTGTAATCCATAATGGAAGGGCTTGGATCAAGGATTCTCCTCCTGATTGGTGGACTAAACCTTGGCCTATTTCTACATGATGTCAGAGCTCTAAAACATGGTCTACAACCTCAATTACAATAGCAGTTTGGAATTGTGGTGGTTCTATCTTCTTTTCCCAGGGTCTTCTAAAGATGTGATTCTTAACTCAGATGTCATTTTTCTCATGGAAACTCATGAAACCAAGGAGAAACCTCTACCCTCATATGCAGGATACTCATGGATTAGTGTTCACAGACCGCAACTTTGACATGGCACAAAAGGCTCTGGTGGAGTTGCTTTCCTTTATAGAGATCATCTCCATTCCTCTATTCAATTTGAAGGATCTGATGAATTTGCAAGATTTCTATGGATATCACTTGCAAGAAGACCTCCTTTGCAAAAATTGTTCATTGTTGCATGTTACTTCCCTCCAAGATACTCAAACTATGCTCTAGCTCTTGATGGTGAATCTCCCTTTGTAGACTTACAACCGGAAATAACAAAATACTCTGCTTTTGGTGAGGTTCTTCTTCTTGGTGACTTCAATGCCCAGATTGGCCACCTTCAGTGTGCTAATCATGATCTTCATAATGACCCATTGATGATTTATGAAGTTGATCAACATGAATCAGGGCTTCAACGTTATTCTGTAGATTCTACGAGTGAATGCTTATGGACAACACCTAATCAAATTAGGTGAATCTCATGATCTTGTTATCTTGAATGGTACAGAACACTTCCCTAATTCTAGAGGCTTTACTTGTTTTCCTCATCTTGGTGGAGCTAGTGTTGTAGACTATGTTATATCATGTAAATCTTTTTCTTTGAGTATATATGATCTCCAGATTTCGACTTCTCCCCCACCTCTCATAGACCATGCCATTCTCTCTTTTTTGTACACCTGCTGCGAAACCTATTACAACTTCTTCCCTTGGGCTCTCTCACAAACGTATTACTATTCATTTTGACCATGAATATGATGAGATCTATACCAATATCCTTAAAACCGACCTCATGAACATTTATGATATCTTAGACCCTGGTTGAGAGGGCTACTAGACTATCCCAGGGAATTATGGATGCTACTTTTAAGGCCTTCCCCCACTCCAATCATACTTCCTAACTCCATACCCATGGTCATTTCCCTAGAAATTCTTGGTATGATGTGGATTGTAAAAATGTTCACAAGTTAAATAAACATATTATGACTTGAAACCCCTCTACAAGCCAAGTTGGCCCAAAAGCTTTATAGAAAATGAGAAGGGGTAGGGCCATATACTTTATGTACAATATAGACTATAATTGTACCTTCTTGAACTTGATTATATGGTTTTCAAACCTTTGGTAAGTAGGATCTACAACTCCTCAAGTGCTTTTATTTTCTATAAATTCCCTTCATTTGTATGTCACTCTTACTCACACAACTTTGGGATGACCTGTAATCACCTACTACAAAGTGGAAAACATAGAAAATTTTAGTGCCCTTCACCAAAATATTAACAAATAAAAATCTAAATCATGTGTGTGTCGTGAACATGGGATACCCTTGGTGGTCAACCCTAGCTTCGAACGATCAAGTGTTAGACTACATGCACTTTTGTGAGATTAAGTCTCGTGTAGCTCTATTAGGTATTTGTGCAAGTGTGAGTGCAATCTAAGCCAACTCCCTAAGGGTTTCATTATGACTCTTGAAACATATATAAAATGTTAATCTTATAGTGTAGAATGTACCTAACATGGTAGTAGTGTGATGTGGCATGTCTCGATTATATGACCTAACCCTTTGTTCCTTGAAACCCTTTGACAATGTTTAGAGCGACATTGCTCTTGCTAAGACATGGCTCTATGATCTTTGCATGCTTGGAAATGGAGGAAGCTAGAATATTTGACCTAATTGAGTGCTTTATATATGTAGTACAAACTGCTCTAATTTTTGCGCGATTGACTTGGGTAAATTTAGAAGACCCTCAAGTATTTTTGGGGTGATATTTACAATATGAGCTTGTAAGAGTGTTAGGTGAGCTATAAAGTGAATTGACTTGTTTATGTATCCTTTTGTAGATGAAAAATTCTAATAAGTCCAACCTTAGGACGATGAAATGATGCATTTAAGACATTAAAATTGAAAACATAGGAAAATAATGTAAAGGGACATGACCTGCATACAAGTCGGCCAAGACTAGACTCCACATCCCGACCAAGCGTATGGTTTTTACCAAAGGATTGTGATGTAAAATAGAAAGTTATGACATGTTTGTACATATCTAACCACTGAATTAAATATCTTGATGGATTTAATTAGGTGTATAAGATATTATTAGTTGGTTACTAATTTAAAAAATATGTAAAAATACAATAAGTAATTATATTTACAACTCATATAAGATAAGATAGATTACAACATGTCACTTAATCTAACATGCAATTGAAATTATAAAAATAGAGGTATATATGCACTTAGTTTGTCATAACTAATTTTTGGACATATTTAGAAGTGTTTAACATTAAAAACAAGAGATATGAACTTGAGGAAACCTTACAAAATGAATAGGAAGTGTAAAAATGCATGGGTTAGGACTCAAAATATGGTCATAAACGTATGGGGGCAAGACCATACTTTGTATGGTTACTGAACTATTTGTATGGTCTTGAACATGTGCTTTGAGTTTTGCTAAAAATTTGTTTGTAATTACATTTCTGGGTTCATGTACACTATTTGTACCTACATGTTCCCCCATAATTCTATCTATATTTGTTAAAAGTATAAAATAAACATGGATTATATGCCTCTTCTTTTGAGGCATGTGAAAAAACCATGTTTGAGCATGTGGATCAAAATAAATAGGTGTGGATTTTTGAAGGAAATATTTGAAAAGTTGTGTAGAGTACTAAAGAGGTGGCTACCTTGGAAAGCTTATACCTACAAAAATAAATGTGTTTACGCATGTTGGAAACCATGGAATGCAACAAAAAACAATGCTAGTAAAAAGCAACAATAGTAGTAGCGAAAAAAACTAACAAAAAAATACATGTATAGAAAAACACAAACAACATCCATGTAGTCAATTTGCAAACAATGTCATAAAAGAGCATACAAAAGGCTTTTGAGGCACTGAAAACACTTTTAGGACACCCACGGTGTCATAATATACTCAGGCACATAGGCTAGAAAAAATAACAAGCAATGTGTAAACAAGTTGGGATGATGCCACAAACATGGGAGACCCACGGTGTCACAAGACAATCAAGGCACATAGGCCACAATCAAGGAGAACAATCAAGCAAGAACACATATACCAACATGCATACATGAAGGAAATATATTAAAACATCATAATATGATGTAATAACCAACATAGGTGAGATATATGAAACAAGAGATGTCAATGTTGCACAAGACATATGTGTTAGTCTTGTTAGTCTAAAAAATAACAAGTACACAATGTAGATAATTGAGCATAAATGAGGGGATGAAAAATGAACCATATCATAAAAATAACACCTATAAAATGTGGAGGGATTTGTCCCAAATGATGTGAATGTAATATGATACATTAGGGATCCTATAAGAATGTATCAATATGTGTGTCTTTTATCTAGCTCAATATACAAAGTGAACACATGTGTGTAAAGAAATAAATCATGTTATTTATCAAACAAAATTAGCCAACAAATTTGTATAATGTGAAGTGCGAACAACTCAAGTGATATGCACATGTCATGATTTCAGATTTTTGAATTTTTTTTTGAATGTTTTTATAGTATCACAATGCATAGATATGTACAAAAAGGTGCGAATAGAAAAATAGCTAACCGATTTAACAAAAATAAACTTTTTGTATAAACCCTAATTACGAGAATAACTGAATGTACACTATGATATACAACATCTTGATACACTATGACACAAGCAATATGAAAATAAATATCAAACCTTAAGTGCAAGCGAGAGAGGAAATAACTTAACCGATTTAGGCACTCTCTAGGATTGGTTTGAATTGGGAAAAGCTACTTTGACAGAAGGAGATCCGTGTCATCAATGCTCATATTAAATTCTCAGTGAACTATCGGATAAGGACGGATCAAGGCACTTGGACTCAATCGGGGCACACAGGGCACCGAGTGCATTACCGAGGCACTTGTGACTACAAAAATGGTCGAACCTAATTTCTATAGTGTCGCAAGAGTGTTGCTAATATTCACTATTAGCTTTATATCCACTATATGATCACTAGATGTACTGTAACCTAAAAATAGATGTTCACTTGAAAAAACCAAAAGACCACATCGAATCCAAATAAATAGAGATCTGATATGGGGAGTCGGGATGATGTGATGGTCACCCGATTACGAGTGAAATTACGAACAAGTGCTACACTACATCTCGGACTTCATGTAGTTCTTATGAGTGTGTAAGTTGTACTTAATAGTAGACTAGATCTAGAATGTAGAAATGTATAACATGTGTGGGTGGAGTAATCAAATTCCCCTTTCCTATGTAGTGTGTATGCGAGAAAATGCGAGTCCCTTGTCCACTGGAATGGATTCTAGATGGATTCCTTGAAGTGCTTTAAGTGCCTTTTAGATGCATGCTTAGGTGATAGATATTATGTTTAGAGATTGGTCCTTGATTTTGATCACATAGCTATGCATTTATATGATTCCTTGGTTGAATTTTGTAATTGATAAGCTGGAAGGCCGACCCATAAGAAAATAAGATACCCAAAAGATAAAAGAGGACCAAAAGAGCGAGTAAGGTAGAAAGAGGTCAAGGGAGCCCATAGGGGACGAGAGTGCCTAAGCACCGACATTACAGGCTGAGCCTTTGGTGTCCTACGTCATAAAATATAAGCAAGTAAAGTTTTGATTGGGTTATAGGATTTGTAAAACCAAACAGAAAATAAGAAACGTAGATAAGAGGCCAAAGATAGATGTACTAGTTTTATCGCTTAGGAATCATGTAAATACTAATATGATTTTAGGACCTAGAAATGTACCCAAATGTGTGATTTTGTGTCTACATTTTCCCCACTTTATGTTGTTGAGTGAATAATTGATAACATAAAGTAGTTAGAAGATGCATACCTTTTGTTCATGTAGAGTGTGATGGCGATAGCGTGCCGAAGAGACAAGTGAAAACGTGAAGTGATAAAAATTAAGTGTGGAAACTAAGAAAGAGGAAATGATACTAGGGGTGAAGCGTACTATGTTGTACCTATTATTGTGATTGATGTAGGGTTTCTTCTTGTTGCATATTAAGGATGGACCTATAAAAGAAGAGTGAAAGAGTAATCAAAGTCATGTATTATGAAAACTATGTAAAAATATGTAAATGTGTGTAAAAGTAGTAAAAGGAAAGTGTGTACCTAATGAACATGAGTGTAAAATGATTAAAAGATGTCCTGAAATTATTGTGTAGAGTGAGTTTTTTGGGCGATCTCATGTTGAGAGTGAGGTTTTGGGAGATTTCACGCGAAGAATGATTTTTTTGGTGATCTCACACCAAACATGAGTTTTGGGTGATCTCACACCATGGAAGAAGATCATTGGGGAAATAGGTCTAGTGTTAATCTCCTTCCATGACTGATTCCCAATTATAGACCAATGGAGATGGTGTGATATTGTTTTGTTCTGAGTTTTATTAAATCAATTCTAAATTTTGTTTCGATTGAAATGGAGATAAAATTCATTCGATTGTTGGAGGACTACTCTTGTACTATGAAAAATGATATGTAAATTCTTTGTGAAATGTGTTGATATAAGAAAGTAACCATGTATGCCTCTAGGAAATAGATGCCCATGGGAGGTTAGGAGCACCCCAAGTGCTAGTGTCTAAATTTGGGCGCTGGTGTCTATGCTAAATTGAGGACCCAAGTTAGATTGCGGGCCATTTATGTAATCAGAAATGTGTTATTCTTGTACTCTTCTGCATGTATCTGTAGCTTTGAGTTTCTATATGGGTGAATGATTCACCCAACATATGCCTCCCCCTCATTTGGGGTGCATGTGACGTGGAGAGGAGTAGGCAGTCTAAAAGAGAGGACTAAAACCCGATTCGAAACTATGTCCTTACAGATGGATGCGATGTGCATGGTAGAAACCAAGGAACATGAAAACAAGTGGCCAAAAAGATTTTTTAGTGCAATCAAAGCTAGTATGCAAGTAGAATACAATGTGAAATCAATAAAGCAAGAAGACAAGATAGATCGTGAAAATGGGTTTGAAATGGGACATCACTCACAATATCACAAGATAATGAGGGCCAAAGTGACCAAAAGCATACAATGTGCATACAAGACAAAGGGCATAGCCCACAAAAATAACATACAATGAAAATAATGACAAACAAAGTGTAACAGAAAACCATGGTGGCATATAGTCTTGCAAAGTAAATGTTGCACATGAAGCACCCATTAGCATGTTAGAAAGATAGAAAGTACATTACCATCATAACCTAAACTCATGGCATGAATACTAATTAATATAGTTATGACTAATTATCTTTATTTTGTGGTATTTTTAGTATGCATTTATTCTTATGGTTGCAATAAGTTGTTTGAATGATGCTTTGTGTGATGCCACTCTTGTTTTTAAGAAACTTGTTATATGCAACAAAGGATGTATGCAAAGAAAGGACTCATCTAGCCAACAACAAAAAAGGGAATCACCTACAACCAAAGGACCTATCCACAACAACCCATCCATAGCCAAAGAAGATCACCTATAACAAAGGATCATGATTATGAAGATCTCTTGGAATGTGAAGGATGACACTCCAAGTCTGTACATGTCGTGGAAGAGGTAGTTACAAACTAGAACATGAGAATTGAAGATAACTCAACAATAGATCTGATTACTCATTACAACTCACTTGAAGAACTGATTGATCAATTAAATACATGATTTCAAGGAACTTGATGGTTACTTGAGTTATGTATTTGATATCTAGACAACTATTAGTTAGTTCCATTACATGCATGTGTTTAAACTCTTGTTGTTTTGTTTAAGATCTTCCACTTGTTTCATTGAAGATATTTTACTTAGTCTATTTGAACTCCTAGTTGAACTCTTCTTCTCATGTTTTTTTGTAATTGAGGAGTATAAGAGAAAGAGATTAATGCTTGGAAATGTATGTAGAGATCTAGATGGAGAATTAGAGAATAGAGGATACATAGATAAAGAAGTTTTTTTGTTCCTAAATGTAATCTTCATGCCAATTCAATAAAGAATCTGAGTTTTTTTCAAGTAGCTTTTAGTTACAAGCCTTAGGAGGGATTAACACCCAAGGTAGGGCCCACTTGTGGTCTGCTAAACCCTCCATAGTTTTTTTTCTTTTTTTTTATTGCATGATTAGGCTAGGAAGTAATTTATCTTTTATCTGTATTCTAAATTTATAAGCTTTACTTTTAGTCATAGTGTTAGAAGCCATTTACTTTCATTTGAGTTTTGTTTCAAGCATTGTACTTTCAAGATTTTTATTATTTTAAGTATAGTAGTGATAACTATTTCTTTCCATACCTCCTAAATTATTTGTAATTGTGCATACAACACTACATTATTGAAATTTTATGTCCCTTGGTTTGATGATTAAATGATTGTGAATTAGTGAACAACATATTAATTATTGCAAGTTAATTTGCACCACCATTTTTGGCATGTTTCATAGGGATACTTGCCAAGTTATAAGGTTTTTGAGAGGTTTTTCATTTCTTAGAACAATTTAGGTTTAGGAAATTCCACCTCCAAACCCCCACTAATGTATGTTGAGTGAGTTGAGTAGTTTGATGCATGCACCATCCAAGAGATGCCCATGGTAGATTCTTACCCAATCCACAAGTAGCACAAATTTCTATATCTATGATTCTAAGAAGACATATCTTCCTCTATACAAGGTTTGATAGTTAGAAGATCCCCTCCAAGTGAGACTTTTGAAGTTTTTCCTAATCATCCAGACATGGCAAAAGAAGTAAACCAAAATGTTGAAGACAGGGGAAACTACCTTTGAGTTTCCCATTTCCAACAATGATGAGCCTACTACTATGAAGAATATTTCTCCATCAACCCTTCCTAACTTTCATGGATCCATAACTAAAGACCCAAACACCTTTTTTTTTGAGTTTGATGTATTATGTAGAGCTATGATTATACCACCGATGCACATAAACTAAATTTGTTCCTTTCTACACACTCAAGGATGCAACCTTGAGATGGTTCATGGGTTTAGGAAGAGATGTCATTACCACCTGGGCACAGATGAAGGAGAAGTTTCTCACTAAACTAGGACTACTAGGCCAGAGAGTAGCAGAGGAGGTGATGAAATCTTCAAGATGGCACAGAAGGAGGATGAGCCACTTTGGAAGACTATCTAGAAATATTCATGTTCTGTGTTTAGAAGACAAGGCACACAAGGATACTACCTCCATGAATCTCTCAAATTACTCTTTTTGAAGGGACTCAATGAGGAGGACATGGATGCTCTAGATATGATAGGAGCTGAGACATTTCAAAAGCTACCTTTGATGAGATTTTTGAAGCTACATGAATTACTCCAGAAGCCACTATGAAGAGAATAAGAAATGTAAGATCAAGGGGTGGATCAACTACCAAAGGAATTGGGGACATATCCAAGTCAAGATTGTCAACATGTGTTCAAGAACATGAAGTAGAGATTTTTAATGACATGGCCACTCAACTAGATGCTCTACATGCCAAGAAGAAAAGAGAAGATGTAGAGGCAACACTTATAGAGTTTTTCCATGCATGTAGAAGAAAGAAAGTTGATTTAGATGCAGAGGATTAGCTAACATTGCACAAGAAAGGGAAGCTTCAACCAAAATTCAAGATGATAGAAATAGAGGATGGACAAGTCTTCTATGTTTCTCAAATAAAACCATGGCCACCAAGACAAGGAGGTATGTCACAAGACCCTATGCCATCATTTCATAATTGGGCTAGTAATCCATATATACAACCCCCACCTTGGGCTAATCCACAACAAGGTTGGGCTCCATACCCTAGCCAATACTAACAACAATGGAAACCTCAATTTTAGGCCAAAAAAATGGAAACAACCCCCTTCTCATGGCAAAACCTTGGAGAGGAGGGAAAATGGAATAACCCACCTCCTAATTACCAAAATCTTACCAACAACCTCCTTATCCACAACAACAAGCTCTGATGCCAAATCCCCAACTTGGATCTCAACCAAAAGAACTCAACTACCAAGCTCAACCAACACCTAACCCCAACAATAAAGCTTCTCAACCAACCTATTCCACTGAAATCATCTCAATACCCTACCTATTCAGTTGATGTTAATAACATCCATCTTCACTCAGGAAGAGAACACTTCCTCCACCAAGTAAACCCACCATTACAGAGATTACAGATGAACCACAATTGTTGCAGAATCCATAAAAAATCCAAAAAACACGTGCTGTAAGATGATCCACAAAAACCTAACAAAGTTCTAACAAGGGTAAAGTGTAAGCTAATGAACCACCATTTCTAGAGAGATTACAAGAAAAGAAGATTGACCTCAAATCATAATTGATTATGATTTTTTTTTCAATCAACTAAGGATATTTGTGTCAAAATTCCACTTATTCAAGCCATCAAGGATGTGCCCATCTACAACAAGTTGGTTAAGGATCTATGCATTAAAAAACTAGGAAAAGAAGGAAGGATCCATCCATTGTACAAGTTATTAGACAATTGGTTGATATCATGCTTGGAAATTCAGTTTTACCAAAGTATATAGATCCAGGAGTCCTTTGGTAAACATTACAATTAATGACACAACAATAAAGAATACTTTGATTGACTTGGGGGCAGCCATTAACGTCATGACCAAGAAAATTATGGATGATCTGAAATTGGAAGGACTAAGGCCAATAACTATAGTCTTACAACTTGTAGATAGATCAACAGTGAGACCTTGAAAGAGTCCTTGAGGACATAGTTGTGGTGGTAGACTCTTGGGAATACCCTATTTGACTTTATTGTCCTTCAACCAAAAGAAAGTTTAGGAGGATATCCTATCATTCTAGGAAGGCCATGGTTGGCCACTGTTGATGCATTCATAGGTTGTAGGTCTGAAACATGATTATTTCTAATGGAAGTGGTACTAAAAAGTTGATGCTCTATCCTCCTGCCCAACCATTGAATGATGAAGATCAAACCATTTGGGTAGAAGAACCAGAAGTAGATCAAAACTTTGTACAATATCTCATGATGTTGGAGAAGTCTTGTACAATTAAGGACAAGAAGAAGATTTTTCTCTCTAATGTCTTGTACAAAAATAATTATGGAAGAAATGAAATAAGTGGATGATAAAGATTAAGGTGTTTAAATTTCCATTGAACCAAGTTCTACCATAGCAAAGCACCATGGACATTCTAGGTAAGAATTGTATTCTTCATCAACTTCTTCCCCATGACTTCATACTAAATTATGTTAGCAAAATGTATATTCAATGATTGATCTCTCCAAACAAGTGGAAATAACACTAGGAAAATCACTTAATGTCAAAAATGTTAATATGCAAACAAGAAGAGAAATTGTTGATTTCTTCTTCTAAAAAAATAAAAAAACATTTTGCATGGGATTATGGTGATATGCATGGAATTCATCCTAGGCTTTACACACATAAAGATTTATATCAAAGAAATTGTAAACCAATCAGGAAGCCACAAAGAAGAATGAACCCAATAGATGGGAGATTGTTGTAAAAGGAGAATTGAAGAAGTTACTAGATGTTGGATTTATATATCCAATATCAGATATTCAATCAATGGGTGTCACCTCTTGTCATTGTGCCAAAAGAAGAATGGAAAATGGAGGATATGTGTAGATTATAGAGAGTTGAATGCAACAACAAAGAAAGATCATTTTCCATTTCCTTTCATTGATCAAGTACTTGATACTTTGGCTAGGTAAAAATATTTCTCTTTTCTTGATGGATATAGTGGTTATAATCAAATTTAGATTACACCAGAGGATCAAGACAAAACTACCTTCACATGCCCATGGGGAACATTTTCATATTCAGTTCTTCCATTTGGCTTGTGTAATGCACCTACTACATTCCAGAGGGAAGTCTTGAGCATCTTTTCAGATCTAAAAATGACTGCATGGAGGTCTACATGGATGATTTCACAGTACATGGAAACAATTTTGAAGAAGCTATGAAAAATATGGACAAATTTTTGAAGAGATGCAAAGAGCACAATTTGTCCTTAAGTAATGAAAAATGCTACATGATGATGTCTGAAGGTATAGTTTTGGGACACTATCTTTCTTCTTGATGGAATTCAAGTTGATCTAGCAAAAGGTATATTTTTATAATTAACCTACCAACACCAAAGAAACAAAAGGATGTTAGGAGATTTCTAGGCCATGTTGGTTATTACAAGATTCATACAATATTTCAGCAAGATTGCAGTGTCATTGTTTGTATTATTAGGAAAGGATGTTGCCTTTGAGTGGACTTGAAAAATGTGAGACTGCATTCCAAAATTTGAAGAAAATGTTAACTATTACTCCTATATTAAGAGGACCTGATTGAACCTTCCTTTCCACATCCATACTGATGCATCAAACCATGCCATTGGAGTTGTCTTAGGAAAAAAGGATGGAGTTCTGAATTATGTAATTTATTATGTTAGTAAGAACTTGTAGCATGCAAATGAACTAAACTACACAGTAATAAAGAAGGAGTTCTTGGCAATTTGTATATATGCTATCAATAAATTTAGGCACTACATCACATAGTTATCCAATGTTCATTCACACTACCATGTTGTAATCAAATATCTATAAATAAACCAGTAGTAAGCAGTAAAATCATCATAATGGTTTCTCCTTCTACAAGAGTTTGATGTCACAATATTGGATAAGCCTAGAAAAGGACAACATGGTAGCATATTTCCTTTCAAGAATGGATACTAATGATGAAGAACATGTAGTTGATGACTCTTTTCCAGATGAGCACTTATTTTCTATTTCTACAAAAACACCTTGGTATGTAGATATAGCCAACTATTTGGTTTCAAGTAAAACACCTCCACACTACTTATACTCTGAGAAGAAATATATAGTTGAAAAGAGTGTACATTTTTCTTGGATAGCTGGATTTCTATTTCATACAGGACAAGATCAAAGATCATGTCATGAGAAGATGTATAGATGATGAGGAAATATATGATGTCCTCAGAGCCTGCCATAGTGAACCTTGTGGAGGACATTTTTTTGTAAAAATAATAACACAAAAAGTGTTAAAAACTAGTTATTATTGGCCAACATTGCATAAAGATGCAACACTATACACCAGAGATGTGATAAGTGTCAAAGAATGGGTAAGCCTACCAGATCTAATGAAATGCCATTACAGCCTCAGTTGGTCTTGCAACCTTTTGACAAATGGGGCTTGGACTTCATTGGCCCCATAGATCCTAAATCTCAACAGAAGGAGTACATCTTGGTATGCATAGATTATCTAACTAAGTGGATAGAGGTGAAGGCATTACCAAAGTCAAAAAAGTGAGAAAGTAGCCAAGTTTCTCTATGATCATATCTTCACCAGATATGGAGTTCTAAGGGAGATTGTCACTGATCAAGGTACACACTTTACTATTGATGTAATTTTTGATCTAGCTAAAGAGTATGAAATCAGGCATAGGAATTCTACACCATACCATCCCCAATCTAATGGCCAGTAGAGGTAACAAACAGAGATAGAGGCTATCTTGACAAATACCATTGCACTCCATAGAAAATATTGGGCAGATAGACTTCTAGAGGTAGTATGGGCATTCAACACAACATGGAAAAACAACAACTGGCTTCACACCATTTGAACTCTTGTATGGTAAGACTATTGTTTTTCCAATTGAATTTGAGCACAAAACACTAAGGACTACACTTGAACTAGGCATAGATTTATCTAAAGCTCAAAGGAAAAGGATTCTCCAACTCAATGAGTTGATGAAATGAGAAGATAAGTTGTGCATAATACAAAGGTAGTGTAGAAGAAAAGAATCAAATGGCATGACATAGGTACATCAAGACAAGACAGTTTCAAGAAGGTGATTGGGCACTCTTGTTTGACTCAAAGTACAAGGACCATATGGGAAAACTCAGGAGACAAGGTGGCTAGGCCCCTATGAGATTGAGAAAATATTTCCCAATGGAGTGTAAAAACTCACCACCATAGATCCTGTGAGGTTCAAGTTATTGGTGAATGGTCATAGGTTGAGATTGTATAAGAAACCAGTTGATAAAATACATTCATGCAATAGTTTAGAGGAGGTCAAAGTAGGATGGAAGTAAGGACATCAAAATGAAAATCAAAGTTGAGCCTGTTGGTTCATCTTCTGAGATTCCAGAGGATTGAGAAATTTTAGTGGCCTTGGTATATTCAGCTTGTTGACTATTCCAAGGGAAAATAAAAGTGTTGTGATCATCCCTTTTGGTGATCAACAACACTCAACTAACACATTTTATTTCTTAGAGTTTTTTTTTGCATAGGGTTTTGATGTTAGATGGTTGCAAGAGTGCATGATCTCCATCACAAGGAGAGATGCAATAATGACTAAAGGTCCACTTGCAGCAACATGTAAAAAACCCTATTTTTTTTTCATGTATGATAGAAGCTCATGATTTCATGAAGAAGATCAAGATATATTTACACATGTGAAAGATGGAAAAGAGACAATTGACACCCCAACAGATCGATTCCCTCTCTCCGGGAGTTATCTAGTTTTAGTAAGGAGCAAATAATATAAATTCAACACACGCATGCAACATCATAAAACAATCACAACATTATATCAAGGTTGCATGCAGCCAAGGCAAAATTCAATAAGCATGCACAATCATCATTCTAAAATGAACATCGAGATAAGTGCACTTGACTACCACTTTATTAAAGTATAATTAGAATGATTATTATTAATTCATATTTATGCCAAGTCATCATGTATTTAATGCATTTAAAATACCACCATCCTTTTATGCTATGATGTGTCCCTCCACATAATCCCATGTTGTCAATTCAATTCAATTCACATGCTTCATATGGTCACATCAATCAATGATCTCTCCCATAACCATGTTGCATATCCTTTCAGCCTCAAAATTTGAAAATACTCAAAACATTCACACAACTCAATTGTGCATCTTCTTCAAGAAAAAATTGTGTGATTGTGTTGAGACCAAGAAAGATGTATTCAAAATGGGAGGAGACTTGATTCACCATGAACCCACAGAGCACTCTCAACTTCTTAGCAACCCTCAAATTTTACAGTATTTTCAGATATAATGGGTGGCTAGACTACATAAACCAATTCCAGGGTTTCAATGAATCAATGGTTGAAGATTTTCTAAAGACATTCAGTGAGTGGGAAGAAAAAGTGAAGGGTTTATCAATAAGAATCAATGATGACATCTTGAGAGGTAACTAGACTTCCTACACAGGGAGAACTATTTCCAGAGAAGGCTAATCTAGAGGTAACTTAGAGGGAATTTGTAGATGTTGATGACCAATTTATCTCATAGATAGGAAAGGTACACAAATAACTTCTCTTAAACCTTTTATGGGATGAGGTTTCAAATTATGTTATTAAGTATTTTACCTATGAGGGAAGATATTCTAGGTTGAATACGGTTCACTTTAAATTGTTAAATCACTTAAAGAACAATCAACAAGTGAACATGCCCAATTTATTACATGAGATATTGAAGAAGATGAGTAGGGAGGCACATAAAAGGGTTGTCTACACTCTCACACCACTACCTCATAACCATGATAGTAAAGCATACCCTACAGAGGGATCATCCTAAGATAAGGTGGGAGGATTTTTCAAGGTCAAGAGATATAAATGATTTGTTGGGAAAGAGGAGAAAGAAGAGAAAGAGTACTTGAGAGTACCTCTAAGCATATCACAAAGGATGTACCATCAACCTCCCAACCTGAAAAACAACCTAAAGAACACCCTTGCCTCCTAAAAATTTACCACCTACTAAAGAAAATCATGTTCTGTCTCCCCTGAAAGAATATTTATTGTTGAAACCCTCTTAGAATTCTCTACTCCCAAATCATCTACCTCCAAGGGTAAAAGGAAATCCTTCCAAGTCCACTCCTACACCACCAAGGCACTCTCATAGACTAAAAACCAAAAACCAAAAACCTCCAAGCCAAAAAATCACATACCATATCACTTGATAGTGATGTGGAAGTTAGAGGAGAACATTGAGCCCACACCAATGGAAATAATGCAGGGAGGTGATGATGCTACATTTCATGAGAAAAATAATGCCTTGAAGATCCCATGGAGGAATAGAAAGAAAAAGCTCATGAATGTGGAGAATATGTGTGTAATGGAAGGGCCATGTGGAAAAAGAGGAAGAAGTTGCGAAGAAAAACTAGACAAGAATACCTGAGAGTCCATGGAGGAGCATGCAGAGGAAGCTCATATAGATGAGATAATTTCTAAAATGCAAGGTCATGAGGAGAAGATGGGAGAATAAATTGGAAAGGAAACTAACTAAAAATGGTTGCATCAAAAAGGTCAAAGAAGAAAAAAAAAGAAGAAATTGGTGAACAAATTGAACATGAACACATGCCCCAATTTTGTTGAGGAAGTCATTGAGCACCTGGTACATGGAATTGAGGAAGGGAAGATGTTTGTAGAAGTTGAAAAAGTACAAGAACACACTCCTATGGTTGAGGAAGATGTAATTGATCAAGTGTTGGAGAAGACACCACCATTTTTCCCACCACATGCTAGCATGCAAAATTGAATGTAGCCCCATTGCAACCACAAATTTCATCAAAGAAGTAATAAGAGAGCCTGTCAAACCAGTTTGTAGGGAGATGGAAACACAAACAACGTTGATTGATTACTTGGGTGAATCAATTTGAAACCTATGTTAATAGGTTAAAAGGAAAGTGGGAAAGAGAAAAATAAGAACTCATCTTCCAAAGCACAAGTAAGAACTTGAGGAAAAAGATAGGAAATTCAAAGGCTAAAGAAAAAGAAAGAAGATACCCTTCAGGTGGCCCATGAAATATTCAAATGCAGGCCTCCCTCCAATGTTTATGTTATCTTTTAAAGGAAAATATGTTGTAACTCAAACTCACTTGTATCAATTCTGAGATACCATTTGATATCAAGTGCAACTAGGAGCTTCTTTAGGTTATATCTGAATAGCCTCATGAAATTCAACTCTATTATGTGAACTCTACATGTACAATTATGCTCTTGAGTATGATAGGGATTGGATTCTAGTCCTATACATTAGAGATGTTCTAGTTAAAGCACTTTGTTCTTATTTTGTGAATGAGTTGGATAGAGAAAGACAAATGGAGGAATACATGCATTTGGAGAAGGTGCAACCACTGATGGTCAAGGATGAAGCTAATAAAACTAGAGAAGTTATAGAATAATATGTAAAGTATATGGAGAAGAAGGAAATTAGAAGGAGAGTATGGAAAATGAGGAAAAAACACATGAAGAAGTCAGACATGATTAAGGACCATGGAATACAGATAGTTACAAGCATGCAGGATGTGCTGAATGAGATGTCTCCTAAGAGCTACAAAAGAAAGAAATGCATTCTTATCCTAATATCATGCCAACTCTAAGAAGAGTGAATGCATACATTGACATTTCTACCGAATGTGCAGATACTTGGCTTCCCATTGGCTATCATCCCCAATCTTCCACTTTCCAATACCGCATGGACAGTGATAAACCACTGAATGAAGTGATACAAAAAAGATTTTATGTAGAGGTTAAGGATGAATGGTGGTTACTTCTTCACAAAAGAGGAAGGGATAGTGACACCATTTGACTTTAGGTGTTTATGCTCTTTTCAACAACAAGAGGAAATTGAACCACTTAAATGAGGACATTTAAGAAATTAAGCTCTAGGGGTGTGATGAGTCATGTAAATTCCCTTTTATAAACACCTCCTCATCTGTACTTTTGTTAATTCAGTGAAGCTATGTCCTTGTATTTCCTATATATTTGTTGAACATTACCATCATAACTTGAACTTATGGCATGAATACTTGATTAATATAGTTATGACTAATTATCTTTATTTTGTGGTATTTCACTCTTGTTTGAAAACAACTTGTTATATGTAGCAGGACCCTTCCACTTGTTAGGTACTCATGTACAATATATCCATGAAGAAATCTCAACCAAAAGAAGGAAAGAATCCTCTGCTATAAGGAAAGAAAGAAGAAGAAGAAGAAGAAGGAAGATGTTCTCACAAACACCCCCAAGAACAACTTCCAAACCCCAAGCATTCCACGCAACTCAAGGTAGTGAGGTGATGCAAAAGGCTTCAGTAAAGATGTCTCGCAACTCTGTCTTTGAGTCGAATGTACTCCAAGCAAAAAGAACTCCATCCTGAATGTGCTGATGAATGAAGTGGATGTGTATCTCAATATGCTTGGTCCACTGGTGCTCAACTGAGGTTATGAGAAATGTGAATTACACTTTGGTTGTCACACCAAAGTACAGTCGGTGAATCCTATGGGAATCCAAACTCTGTCAATAATTGCAAAGCCAAAGAATCTACTGACTCACTATAATTCTTCCCCTGTACTCTCTACCTCTGAAGATGAAAGTGCAATAGCCTGTTGCTTTTTACACATGCCCAAGCAACTAGAGAAGAACCAAGATAAAAAGATAGCCAAAAGTGGAATGCCTGTCATCAATAGAACCTACCCAATCTGAATCATATACCCAACCAACTGAGTAGAACCCCTAGTGTAGTGTAGGCCAAAGTGGGAAGTGCCATGCAAATAGCACAAAATCCTTTTAGCAAATTTCGCCAATGACTACTATGAGGAGAATGTGCAAACCGAGATACAAGCCCTACTACAAATGAAATATCAGGTGAGTATGGGTCAAGTACATGAGACTCCCAACCAACTACCTATACAATGTAGGATCACAAAGTGGTGTGGTACATGTGGAAGTAAGAGTAACTCCAGACTGAAAAGGAGATGGACTTGGCTTGCAATCAGCCATATCAAAGCACCTAAGAAGATCATGGGTGTACTTTTTTGCTCAAAATGAATCCCTGAATCTATCTGAGAAATCTACAAACCAAGGAAATAATGCAATAGCCCAAGATCTGTCATGTCAAACTATGTAGAAAGAGCCCTCTAAATACTCTTGAATGTGGGAAGAAGAGCTGCCAATAAGTAACAAATCATCAACATACAAGACAAGTATCACAATATCCTCACCAACATGCTGGAGATACACTTGTATGATCGAGTGGCAATGAACAAAACCAAGTAGATAGAAGAAAAGAATCCATCTTCTCATACCAAGCCCGAGGGGCTTGTTTGAGACCATAGAGAGACCTTCGAGCCTACAAACAAGAGAAGAATCCTAAAAAATCCAGCCAAGCTGCTCCATATATATTTCCTCTTGTAGATCTCCATGTAAGAAGGCACTCTTCACGTCCATCTGGTATATGGGCCACCCCTGTGATGCAAAAATAACAAGTACAAGGCGTACAAAATCCATCTTGGCAATGGGTGCAAAAGTCTCAGAGTAATCAATACCTTCAACTTGTGAAAAACCCTTTGCAACAAGACGAGCCTTATACTTGTCAATGGACCCATCAACTGCGTATTTGGTTTGGTATACCCACTTACACCTAACCATCTTTCTTCCTTTAGGAAGAGATACCAAATCCCAAGTATGATTCTTCATCAAAGAAGAATACTCAACTACCATCGCATCATCCCACTCCTGTATCCCATGAGCCTTTGAAAAAGACTTGTGGATCCTCAGAAACTACCTGACACAAAAGTCCAGAACCTGTAGAATGTGCGTGATGATGCCTAGTGGGTGGAAGATCCTCTATGAAAGGTGTTGCCTCAGAAACTATAGTACGAGCCCACTTAGGCATAGTGACAACATCAGTGGGAATAGGATCCTCAATGACATCTATAACCTCCTCATCAATCTCCTCAAAGAAAGGATCCTCAAGATGAGATGAAGAAGAAGAAGGAATGGAAGAAGATGAAGAATCATGAGGAGTGAAACTCATCAAACTGAACATGTGTTCAAAAAATAACATCATGTGTATCAGATCTAAAAGATGATAAGCTCTCATGTCCTCACAATACCCTACAAAGATCAAGGGTTTACTCTTCTTATCCAAAGCTTTCCTTTTCTTCTTTGGCACAAAGGCCCAAGCATGGCTCCCAAAGACTCAAAAATGAGACATCTAGGCTTAGTGTTGGACCAAGCTTCCTCTGAGTCAAATGCTCAAGTGCTCTATGTGGTGTGTGATTCTAAATGTAGTTAGCACAATTAACTTTTTCCCAATAGATAGGAGGTATATCTCTAGAATGCATCATACAGTTAGCCATTTCCTTCAAAGTTCTATTCTTCCTTTCTGCTAAGCCATTCTGTTGTGGAGTATGAGGAACAAAATGTTGGTGAATAATGCCTTGAGTTGCCAAAAATTTAGAAAACTCATTGCTGAAGTACTCCCCCATTATCAGTACGAAGGTTCTTTATGCTACTAGAAGATTGTTTCTCAACCAAAGCCTTGAAGACTTTGAAGTGTGAAAAACATCACTTTTGTACTTGAGAAAATAAACCCAAGTACGCCTCAAGAAATTATCAATAAATGTAAGTGCATACTTAGCTCCATTGAAAGATGGGGTAGGAAAAACCATCAAGTCACTATGCACAAGCTCAAGTGGTGAAGAAGCTCTCTTAGACAAATTCTTAGGAAAAGGATCTTGGTGTTGTTTCCCTAATGCACAACCATGACAAACTCCCTCAAGACAAGAAACTCTAGGAAGACCATCTACCATACCATGAGTGCTCAACTCCTTCAAATATCTATAATTGAGATGTCCAAATCTTTCATGCCAAAGCTTACTCTCTAAATCTGATGAGAAACCAATCCTGTCCCTATAGAAGAAGTGTCATCAAAACCCTCAAAGTGATATAGTCTAGAACTATGATCAACAATACCCTGAGCAACAAGTGAATAAGGCTCCAACAAAGTTCTTACTTCTGCCCCATGTGGTGTAAAAGTCACTATTTTCCTTGACTAGAATGACAAATTTGATATACATAAAGCAAATTTGTAGTGATGTTAGGAACATATAGTGCATCTTGGATATTGCCACCATCAAGTTGTATATCACCTTTTCCCTCAACAGAAAGAAAGGAAGAATCTCCAACCTCAATTTTGGAAGTAGAACTCAAACCTAGAGAAACAAAAGACTCCTTGGAAGAAGTCATGTGATGAGAAGCACCAAATCTATAACCCAATTGTCTACAAGTGGTGACTGAGATCTTCCAACAACATTAAGTGCTTTTCCATGCTGATTAGAAGGAGGTGGAGTGGAGATAGAAATTTTGTGTTTCTTGACTACATCCTCTAAGGCTTGCATTCACTTATAACACCTATGTTCTTCATGATTACTACCCCCACAAAAAGAGCATGAACGGCTAGACTTATTCTTGGATTTAGAAGACTCCTTGGGTTTTGAGTTGTTTTCTTTGGGTTTAGGAGCATTTTGAGATGGAGAAGGTGTGGATTTGGTTTTACTTTTTGGTTTTCCCTTGCCCTTAGGATTAGATGCAACTAATGCCTTTTGAGAGGTGGAAGACTCAAGGTGAGACAATTTGGATTCTTCCCTAGTAAGTCTTTCACAAAATGTTTCTAAGTTAGGCATTTTGAATGTGTCACCTAAGGCATCCATGCTAGAGAAAAAGGTAGAAGAAAAAATTTGGAATGGTCCTCTCAACTTGGATAGAATCAAGTAAACACACTCTTCATCTTTCTTATCTCTTCCACTCCCCTTCAACTATGTCAACAAATGCTTGAACTTGGTAAGATAGTCTATAATTGTTGGAAAATCTTCAGGATTAAGAGAGGTGATCTCAATTTCAAGTTGCATGGCTCTCATATGATCCACCTTACCAAATAAATCCTCCAATTTCTCCCATATTTTGAAAGGAGAGTCACACTTTTCCAAATGAAACAAAATACTGTCACTTACATAAGTTCCTATCAAACCCATACACTCATCAAATTTGCACTTGGTACTAAATTTCTCATATTCTCTAGTGAACACTGGTTGTTCTGAAGAAGTTAAAGCCCATAATCCTTTCCGCTTAATTATTGTTTCCATTCTTGGTTTCCATGTGTGGTAATTATGTGTTGTTAATGGCTCAACATGATCTAATGCAGAAGTAGATAAAGATGCCATCCTCAAAAAATCACCAAAATAAATGCAAGAACCAAGCAATGCAACAAGACCCCAAGCAATGCAACAAGAGCCCCCTAGATTTTGGCACTTTATAATGAGTGCGTGTTACAATATGGAACTTTATAATTATAGTGTGATTCTCAAAATAAATATTTCCAATGGAAAGAGCATAAAAAAAAGCACTTTTGCAAAAAAATGACACTCAAAACCGAGTTACCGATCAAAAGTTACAAGCTTTTCAATATTATGCTCTACTATTTATTTTAGTTGCCACTAAAACAAAATAAAATGCTCTTGCCTTCACCACACAAATAAAATGAAAGGGGGCTGGAGTTAAGCACCTACTAGTAGGAATCACAAGCTTTAAGCCCATATGACCATACCATACCATATGACCAATGGGGTAAGTATTTTAAAAGGATTTTTTTTGAGAAATTCACATCCAACTGCTTCTTCTGGTAAAAACTATTTCTATTTCTGAAAATGACCTTCACCACCCAAAAAGTATGCACATTTTCCCGAAATAGCAAAATGCACCATCTCTAGTGGACCCCTGCCAAAAGAGGAAAGAAAATTCTTTCCTTCGAAAAGATTCTCCACAAAAAAAAATGCTAAACAAAAAAAACCCACTGATCAGATCTCAAAAAACTAAAAAAACCCGAAAAAAATTTTCTTTCCTTTTTTCCTATGACATGAATCCCGAGGTGAAACCAACCATGTTTTCTCACAACAAAAAAACAATTTATAATCGATCTTAGGTTTTACCACCTTCCGAGATCCAATGGAAGCCTTTATTTTGCATAAAAATGCACGCATCAAAAAATACGAGAAAAATCCCAAATATATGAATATATAAAAAATTTATTTGCAAAATAAAACTTACAGATGGATGTCAATAGCAATCTCCTACTCTGATACCATAAAAGGAACGATAACCAAATCATACCAAGCCAAGAACATAGATGCTAATCAAACATCACGATCAATAAGATGAAAGCAATTTGCCGAATAACTTTACAGCAACTATTAGTTAGTTCGATTTATTGGCGCATGTATTTAAACTCTTTTTGTTCTATTTAATATCTTCCACTTGTTTAATTGAAGATCTTTTACTTAGTCTATTTGAAATCCTCGTTGAAATATTTTTCTCACATTTCATTGTAATTAAGGAGTATATGAGAAAGATATTAATGTTGAAATGTATGTATAGATCTAGATGGAGAATTAGAAATAGAGGATACAAAGTTAAAGAAGTTGATTTGTTCCTAAATGTAATCTTCATGCCAATTAAATAAAGAATCAAAGTTTTGTTCAAGTAACTTTTGATTCTGAGCCTTAGGAGGGATTAACACCCAAGGTAAAGGTCCACTTGTGGTCTGCTAAACCCCTCCATAGTTTTGTTGTTATGTTTTATTGCATGAATAGGTTAGCAACTAATTTATCTTCTTATCTACATTATGGATTTATAATCTTTGTTTTTATCCATATTGTTAGAAGCTATTTTCTTTTAGTTAGAGTTTAATTTAAAGCATTGTGCTTTGATCTATGTTATTTTCAGTATAAATCTTGACAAATATTTCTTTCCATACCTCATAGATTCTTTGTAGCGTACCATGTATCTGACACTAAAATTATTGAAAGTTTATGCCCCTTGGTTTGATGATTAAATGAATTTGAATTAGTGAACAACATATTAATTTCTACAAGTTAATTTTCACCACCATGCCCTTAGGAGCCTCAATTGAATTTGGTAAGAGGTATAGTGCCAAACATCATTCTTTATGTTTAAAGATCTGTAGAAAGTATGCATTCACGACTAAAGATCAATTGAACGTGCATGTGTACATAGAAAATATATTGACATACTAATTTTGTATCTAGCATGAGAATACAAGTGTACATGTAAGTATAAGCAACAAAGAATACTTGTAACCAAGATATGTAGTATGTTGTGTGTGAGTGAGATGAGATGGTATGTAATGTGAATGTAATAGGAGTAGTGTGATCCCAAATGGATGTGGATGTGAGTATGTGACGAGGTTCATTTATAAAAGACCCCTCAACAGTCAAGAATGAACAATAGAACAAGAGTGCGTCATTGGGAAATAGTTTTGTGTGCGCTAGAAAAATAGATCACGAAGAATAGAGCATAAAAGTGTAGAAGAGGTGAGGTTCATTTCAGATTTCAGCGATCAGTATGAATCGCAAAACTAGATTGCATCATAGGGTAGTATGTTGTGTGAGAATGGAATCTTTAGAAATATGTATCATGAAGCATAAAGTGTGAAACATGTAGTGTGTGAAGTTCATGGATGTAGTATGCCCTCAATAGTCAAGTGTGAACCTTATCACAAGAGTGCATCATAGGGTAATGACGATACAAGATGTGTATCAAGTTGTGTAATACCGATGATAGATAGGAAGTATGAATCACGGAGCGTAATAATAGAAATGATAGACAGCTTTGGATGATGATATGAAGGGGAAGAAGTAAGTGTGATGCCCCCCAAGTATATGATGTGTATAAGAATCAAGTAACATAATCTAGAAGATTTTCATAGTCGGGATCATAGCCTATTGGATATGGGTTGGAAAATTGATAAGAAATAATGCGGGGTTTCTCATATAAAGAGACAGCTTGTGACATAAATTGTATATTCCCATAACATATTCTTCATTAGTGAAAGGTGGTTATGGAAAACCATGTGCATACCATCAAGTGAGATTTTGAGTATAGCGAAATAAATCATTATAAATAGAAATGTGGCCAAAAGGCATGGGAAATGTGATACTAGTATGATTAGGATCCAAAGTGCCACCAATGTAATCAAGCCAAGACTTTGCCCAAGTGTAAGTGGAGAGGAATGAGGAGTATGTGCAAGGAATACTGATAAATGGAAGAATCGGAGGCCATAAAAACAATAATGTAGTCTTTATTTTCACTAGAAACGCTATACGCCTTGGAACCTCATTCGGTATAAAATGAATGCTCACCGAAGTATGCGCAGCTACCAAGTCCCTCCTTTGTGTTTTCTTGTCAAGATGTTAGCATGCATAATTACCATGATAATTAACCAAGTACTCAATCAAGTATTCTTAACCATTACATAAACTCACTTTGGAAACACACATAATAAGGAATCATAATAGATCAGACCATAACTAAGATCAATTGCACCATTAGATCACCATATTCATTCATATCAACAACCATAATCCATCCACAATAATCCATTATACTAAAATTATTACATAACGAAACCGAAGATATAACATCCGGTCTATGTGAATAGAGAGTCATGTGTACAACCATGTCGAGCAACATAATACTAGCACATAACAATGATCGAGCTACTAAAATAGTAACGTTTAACATGTATATATAGGGGTGGGGGCTTTCCCTTCATCGCTTATGCACTTCTAATAATAGGCGTACTAAAAATAGATAACATGTTGTACATCCAAAATGACCATAAAGCCATAAAACGTGCATGCCTTTACAAGCGACTAATAAAAGATCTCCTAAAGATTATGGTTTAATCATATTGGTAGCTCTTCATGTGTGTGCTTTATCTGCATGTCTATTATCCAAGAATAGTATTTTCTTGCTCTTGAAGTAGCTTTGCCTTTATACTTTTCTTTCTCGGCCTCCATCTTTTCTTTTCCTACTTTTAGCCCTTCACGGAAAATTGGCTAAGTCCTCGTCTTTGCCACTGTGCATGCACATTCTCGTGTGTCGTCCTTCCCCTATTTGTGCACATCCTTATTCATGCTATAAAAATCCTCTCCGCACGCGATCATTCCAACGTGTCTCTCTGAATATCTTGTGTGCTCATTTCCACGCATAACCCTTTATGCCTCTTTATACTTAGTCATTTTAGCAACCTAACATTACCCCACACTAGGTATGTTGTCCATTCGCAGCAACACAGAAACTAATTCTCTAAAAGAATTGTATAACACCCACCATGAATAAAAAAATAAAGAATGAAGAATATGGATTTTGACAAAGAATCAAAAATCAATATTCTTTAGGGGGAGGAGTACGGGAAATTCCTTGACCAATATTTTCTCTAGCTCCCTCCACCCTTCTAATTCCTTAGTTTCCTTAAGCGGCACGACATCAACAATTAAGGGGACCTCTACGAGTTAATTAATCAATTTTCCCCTTGAAATGCTCAATCAAGTTCTCCGGGTGTTTGACTACGTCGTCTAGCGCATCCATCTTACACGTAATCCCCGAGGGAAAAAATCATTTAGTCTATCTTTTAATGAGGTCTTGAAGGTTTATCACTTCCCTTTTCTACTCCACCTCAACTAATAATTTCTCCGTTCTGCCTTATTATTATTTTTCTTGGCCTAGAACTCCCTCAACTTTGCTTCATCTCTAACAACAAGCAAACTCACAACATGATCAAATTCTGGCGGTTATCATACAAAAATTTTACCATCCTTGACCTCCTTATCCTCTACCACTAGTGCATCATACTGCGTGAGGTGTTCCTCGATATGTTCCTTGTCATTCTTCTTCTTTCGGGCCAATGATTCTTCTACATATTCTATTATGATACTATTTTTTTCATGCATGAGCATATACACCAAATCCTCTAGACAATGTAATTCCATCTCGTACAAGGACTAGAATTTCTCAACTAGATCTGGGTGTGTGATTGTAATAGCATTTGCGATGCATTCCACCTAATATTACGCACATGTCCGTACCTTCTCTTCTCTTATTTATTATTTCAATTACACAATTTATCTATCTTTCTTCTCGATCTCTTTATTATTATCCCTTATTTCCTCATCCTTCTCCTATATCTCCTTGTGCAAATTATTTGTCGTGACCCTTATAAAAATTTCTCACCCCTACTTCATTGACAATTTGTTAAGCACATTACACACTTGTTCATCTATTAACACCTATGCATGGACTACCGATATGTTTTCTGGTGTGGACTTAAGTCGAGTCTTAATTAATGATTGTGCACTAACCTCGAAATCGGGTTCTTCTATGTGCGATTGAAATGCCAAGAGAGCATCTTTCTTATGCGCGGAAAGGCCTATTCCTTTTAAAAGAATGACCAACGAAGAGATATTTTGTGGTCACTATAATCTGATATCTACGCACACAAATTTTTTGAGGATATTTAACATATTACATCATAGGGCCCTAGGGTGTGTGCCTTGGATTTCTATTCTTCGCATGGGTCCTTATTGGAAAACCCAACGCAAGAGGGTTATCCATGCCACCTTCTCCTTCATTAAGATTATTTTATTTTTCCTCCTCATGCCCTACCTCGTGCTTGAAAATACTCTCTACCTCACACTCAATATTGCACTCAACTTCATGCTCCTCCTATACTCCTGCCTCTCCTCCAAAATACATGTATTAGGAACTCTGTTGCCTTCTTTCTCTGGTTCCTTGAATGGGATCTCCGCATTATGTGCATCACACTCTTCTACATCGACTCCTCAACCTCATGAACCAAGGGATCCTTACGCCAATACTTACCCCTCTACATTTTTCATAGCATCCTCTCGTGTCTTCTTGCTAGACACTATCTTTGGTTTCTTATTCACTAGAGATTTATTCTTGATGGCTTCTTGGTTACTTTTGAGGCGCTCACACTTGGTCTAGACTCCATGTGTTGGTTCCTTCTTTGTACTTGCACTCTTGACGAGAGTCGGTTTTATTTTCCTCCTCTTCTTCATCAAGAGGAACATCCTCACACATTCTATTCTTTTTAATTGTATTCTTCATAAACTTAGGGGGTCCTGACCAATGTACTCGTGCGATTCCTAGTTTCCTTGCCTTTGCTCATCTTCTTCCCTTTCTTCTTCTTATTATTCTATGATGGGAGGAGTCCCTTTATGGGTCCTCTTTTTCCCACCATTTCCTTCCCCTAAGTGCTTAAGGAATCTTCAAGTCATTCTCCAAGTACGTCGCATCAAAAATTCTTAGCTTTTCAAATATATATAAACCTTTGCGACCTCCCGATTTCCAACCGCTTGGTCGAGGAGTTAATATTGATATCATTGTCTTTACATACACACTTTTTCTAGAATAGACATACGTTTTGCACAACGTATGATATTCAAAATCTATCTTGTTTGCATCGAAATTCAGTTTGTCCACTTACAGTGAACACGGTCACCAATACTTGGAAGTATCGTCTTTATAAAGGGAAATGGGAATTATCACCAAGAAATCTTAATTTTGTCCTTAAAATAAAATCTGCCAAGGCATAAATGTTGATAAATGGAAAACTTTTCCTTCCCTTCCAACTCTGAAGGTAGTTCACTCAAGAATGTGCCCTTCTGTCCAAATGCCTTGCACATCCATTTATACCATCTATCCACCCTAAGCTTGTAGGAATTATTGATCCATACATGTATAATTGGTGAACATGTTTTGCGGGAACTTTTCTTCTGGGGCAAGCTTCACATTTTCTCGTTTGGCCCATCTAGCACCCCAATTTCAAAGAATATAATCAACAAGAGTTTTGCGCCAAAGGTGATATTTTCTCAAGATTCTATAATTTATTCAGCAATAAACCCAACAAGGTTGTGAGCGAGTTCCTTTAGCCATATTATTTTCTATGTGAAGCCATCACCTATTTACCTACATTCATCATTCTTACACGCACTTGCAATTTGTGATAAGTCATGTGACCATTATGGAAAGCATTTCGATGGCGATATCATTCGTAGGCCCTCCTCATTGATACTTTAGAGTGGCAAACGGTGATATTCAATCCATCATCATCTTTTAAGTCGGTCATGATTTAAGCTTGAGCTCTTGAGGCGATAATTTTCTCAATCAAGTGCACGGTAAAGGGGCATACTTCTTCCTACAAAGTACAAATTTTCCTCATGTACACATGACATAATCCACTAATAAAGTTTCTCAAGCTTAAAAAAATAGGGATCTAATAGAATTGAAGGGATCCTATGCTGCTAAAAACTTGACATCCCTTATTATCATAAATAGGCTTATCATCTGCGGTCCTCTCACTCGTTCTCTGAATCAACTCAATTTTTATTTCACACTCATTGGAATCGAGAGATGATTAAAGTTACTAACTATCGTATTATTGACATGGGACACCCAATCTACCCCATAATAACTCCTTCAGGTACTATATCTTTGAATACAAGTCTTCTTGTATGTCCTCGACCATGGGCTTCACCTTGCCCTTTCCCTTCACCTTGGGTGACATGGTTGTTGACTTCCTTGGTGCCATGTATTCAAATTGCGTGAATTATCTACCCCTTAACTTATATCTTCATGCGTGAAGTACTTGTATTTCCTTGTCTCCAGCTGTCCCACGTCGAAATACCCTTCTTACCTTTTCTTCTTAACCAAATATGTGGCTTAATTACAGTAAACCCTAGCGAAATAATCTTGTAAATATTTCTCTTGCAAATGACCTTCCATGCCACCTCGAAGCCTCCACTTCCACACAAAGGGAGCTTCCCTACTTGGCCATGTACTTTTTCCAAGTTGATTTAGTCGATTCATCCGAGTTTACTCTCAAATTTGCAAGAAATCACACCAATTCGGTCTTAAAAACTCCTAAGTTCTTCACAAGGTAAGATGAAAATGAACTCACCCCAACGCCCCTTTGATAGGTTTCCAAGTTTTATCACATTAAATGCTCACCACCTACCACCGTACTTCCACTTTAATTATGATTTTATGCTTTTTCACACTTTTTCCTCTACTTTCTTCTGCATGATGCAATAGTAACCTTATGGCGTGCTCCAACTTATCAAGCCATAGACCTCCTTACGTGTACCTCCTGCGCCGTAGTACATAATGCTTTGCACCATATACCAAGTAGTTCATCCAGATGTTTCCTACCTCATGTTACACTATGTGACCTTTTCCCCACGTGCTCTTTAATGAGAAAATTTTCATGAGCACCATCATCCTTAACACTTGTGATACTTCATCCCTTTTCTTATGTGCACCTTCCAAAACATCCCACCTTTATACCTCGCGTGTTCGGTGTCATAAAATTCACCTTATATACAAGTATCAACAAAAATATCCTTTCCATGCACTTGCACCTAGCTCACCACACACTAAAAGTACGCATGGTCCTCTATGCATGAAATTAATAAATAGTAATCAACTTCACATGCACAAGCGTGCTTATTACAACAAAATAAAGAAAAATAAAATAACCGAAGAGAAAAGTAAAACATGAAAGTGAAATCTAATCTAAGTGGGAATATTTCCTTATTACAAACACTAAGAATATTATTTATAGTAGGGATTGACCTACTCCCATTAAAGTAACCGAAACATGGTGCCATCTAGCACTTAATTGACATGCACCTAATTTAAGTATCTTGGTTACTATAAAAGGTCCCAAATAATGCACCTTCAACTTCCTGGGTGGCGCATAAACTTGGAGTCATAGAGAAGGACCATCTTGCCAACTACAAATGTCTTGTTCTTAATGTGCCTATTATGTCGAAATTTTTATCTTGCCTTCTTAGTCTTACTGGCTCCAATGTGAAATGGCTGGCCAATCATCTAGTTGTATCGGTTTCTCAATGTGATCTTGAATAGATTTCTCATCATATAATCCTCCTGTGCACACAATACACAAGGATGATAACATGAATTCCACGGTAGTACTACCTCTATGCCAAACACCAACTAAAAGGGTGTGGCCTTATTCAATCTTTTATAAGTGGTCCTGTAAGCCCAAAGTACAACTGAAAATTTATCATCCCAATCCTTTCTTCCAACATCACAAATATTTGTAAAATTTTGTCCCAAAATCTTGTTGAAATCTTCTATAGTACCATTAGCTTGAGGGTGATAAGGGGTGGTTTTATGGTGTGCCACCATAAAATCTCGCGCGATAAATTCCCGATTATCTCATTTAGGAAATGAGTTCTTATACACCCGCTCTCTATAACTAGTCAAGATTAATGGACAACTATACCTGCTAATTATTTTCTCCCATAGGAACCTTGCTGATGTGGGTGTAGTGCAATCTTGACCGATTATACCCTCTATACCTCTGCTAAGGTGCCTATTATGTCAAACTTTATATCTTTCCTTTTTAGTCTTACGGCTCCAACATGCAATAGTGGGCCAATCATATAGTTGTATCGGTTTCTCATTGAGCTCTTGTATATATTTTGCATATCTAATCCTCCTGTGCACACAATACAAAGGGATGACAACATGAATTCCACTGGTATTACCGCCTTTTTTGCCAAAACCAATTTGAAAGGGTGTCGCCTTATTCAATATTTTATAAGTGGTCTTGTAAGCCCAAAGTACAATTGAAGCTTTATCATTGCAATCATTTCTTCCAACATCACAAATATTTGTAAGATTTTGTCCCAAAATCTTATTGAAAGCTTCTGCAGTACCATTAGCTTGAGGGTGATAAAGGGTGGTTTTATGGTGTGCCACCATAAACTCTGCCAATAAATTCTGATTATCTCATTTAGGAAATGAGTTCTTTTATACTGCTCTTTATAATCGGTCAAGATTAATGGACAACTATACCCAATTATGTTCTCCCATAGGAACCTTGCTTTGATGTGGGTGTAGTGCAATCTTTAGTAGACACAAATTCGGCCACCTTGTCAAATAGTATGTGTAAGTAATAATATAGTGTACTCTAGTCCTATGCGGGGGTGGTTTAATAGGTCCTAAAAAGTCAATGACCCACTTCTTAAGAGGTTCCAGCTCCTTATAGGTCTAAGGGACATATCATCTCCATTTCAGGCTTTCCAATGCATCGAAAATGATCACATGCCTTAAAAACGCCTTAACATCCCTATACAAAGTTTCCCACAAGAAGCCATTAATGTTTTGCATTCATTTGCATTACTTGCATAATGTCATCCTACTATTCCACCATGGGCCTCTTCCATAATGGCTTTGCACTCATGTTCAAGCACACTTCATGTGTAAAACTTCATCTCTACCTATTTTATACAAGCCACCTCCAATAAACCGATAAGGAACTGCACATATAACAAGCTATTTTTTTTCCAATGCCTTCATTCCTTGAATATCCTAGTGCGCAAAAATAATGCTATATAATCCAAGTCTATGGGCATGCGGTTCAATCTAAACAACTATGCATCAAACATTGTGTCCTCAATACTCTGTGCATCCTTGCCAAAATTGATCCTTGATAGGTGATCGAGCCTTGAGTTACTCTTACCTTGCTTTATAACAATTGTGAAATCAAACTCTGAAAATAAGTATCCACTGCAAGTGCACCCTTGCAAAATAGGATTGTTGACCAAATATTTCAATGCCATATGATCTTTTTAAAATAAATGCATAGATAATAGAAAATACCTTACACTCGGTGGTGATGTAATTATGGTCTAGTGGTGTCGACTTATTTGCTTTCGCATGAAAGCATATGGGATGATCCACATTTCCATCTCTAGGTTGTGCCAAGATTGCACCAATAGTTGTACTAGAAGCATCAACATGTACATGAAAGGGTTTTTTCCATGAAGGAAAACACAAGATAGGTACGATGGTAAGCCTCTCCTTGATTTATCAAATGCTTATTGTTGTGCGTCACCCCAATAAAAATTTCCTTTCGCCTTGAGAAACTCTTCCAGGCGTGGAAATCTTTGCATACCCCTTGATAAAGTTTACATAGTAACTTTGTATGACCCAAAATCTGCATACTTCAATTTTTTTGGTAGGATCTTCTAAACACAAGCGTCTACAACCTTCATAGGATTCACTAACAATCCTTCTTTACAAATTATATGTCCCAAGTAGAGTGCGAAAGGGTGTAAAAAAATACACTTCTTGATATTAAGAGAAATACCCAGTAATTGCACATCTCTTAAACACGAGCCTTAAATTATCATAGTGATCCTTAACCAAGCCATAAATAGTCCATAATCCACAGATACAATTGCGAGAACTTATGAATGAAATCATAGATGGCTGTATAAAATGCTCGAAAATACATCGGACACATTCTTGACCCAAAAGGCATAACAATATAAGAAAAGTTTCCCCATTCATCGGTGAAAGTGGTGTTTTCCCGATCTTACGGCGTAATGTGCACCTATAAAAGAATAGATTTCACACCTGCAATGCCTTCAAGGATTTCTTTTGTAAAAGGGGTGGGAAAAGGATCTATGACGCATGCGGCGTTAAACTCTTTGTAGTCCACACGAGATCCTAATCCTTCCATCCTTATTGATGCTTATAACTATACGGATAACACACTTAGAATCATCTATTGGTTCAATGATTCCATACCTAATAATTTTATCAAATTTCTCCTTGATTTCATGTGCGATTATGATTCATCCTATAAGGTATCTTCCTAACCAAACGCACACCTTCTTGTAGCCTAATTTTCATTTCTCTCAATGATGGGTGCACTCCTTTTGATTCATGGTAGCCTCTTGGAAAAAAATAATAGAAGTCATGTGATAGCTTGAAGATCTTTGCTACCTCTGCTTCGACCAATAATCACCAATAATGGCCTCCTTAAGAATGCCATCAATACCAATGCTTACCTTTTTTTTTCTTTATGGGTGTGTGGTTGAGTGCGAGCCTTTTCATCTGTTGTATCCATTACTTTGCATGCACCTTTTGTATGACTAACCTCTAAATTCTTAACCTTTTCATCATTAATAAGGTAAACCATTTTACCCTTTTCTTTCTCCTTCCAAGCATGACTCAATTATAGTTATTCTATTTTGTTAGCATCCAAGAATGCCTCGGAATCAGGTTCTCCCAATAACTCAAACATGAGCTCTCTACCTTTGTGTCATCCCCTAATGTGATGCACTTCATGATCTGAAATTCTTCATGCATGGAGGTTTATTAGAAAAATAATCAAATGTATGGACCATACCTTCATTCATATCTCGCCATCTTGTAGTCTCTTGTTTGAGCTCAACATGTACATACCACACGCATGCACAACCTTATAGAGTGGAATATAACTTATGTACCCATAGATATGGTGGTAAGGCCTCCTGGCCTTGCACCCATATTCTCTCACAATTATGGATATGTGCCAAGAAGGAGTCTTCCCATGATATTCACATATATGTGTAGGTGCATTACTCCATGTGAATTTGGTTGAGAAGGTGATTCTCGGTTCTCACGATTCCAACAAGTTATCTTTGTGTGTTTCCCACCAATGTAATGTTATTCCACGTAGGGTATAAAATAACATGTTCCTTCATCACCCTTGTTCTTCCAGGTGTTCCTCCATGGCACACGAGAAAGAATCAGAGCTTTTCTTCACCAGTGGAATGTAGTAACTAAACTTTTCCTATGTACCTAACATGTGTGGCCTAATCATCCTAGTTACTCTTCCTTTCATCTCATGCCTAACCATTTCATACATGTCATGGGCCCATTATCAAAACAACACTTGTGGTGTTGATAAATTACTATGCATATCCCAGTGTAACACACTTCCTAGGATCCATAGTCTCGGGGTCATGTATTATGCATGCATAAATCCTATTCGATATTCTTCACTTAGAGGATCAACATATGGTGTATCTTTTTCTTCATTCGAGGTATAATGATGCACTCATTCCTATTCTCAAAAATATGTATCCCTTATTGAAGTGTAGGTTTGCATTATTCACATAACACCAGGGCACTCAGTAATGCTAGAAAGGTGTCCGATTCAATGCCGAGTTATAATACCTAAAAATATCCGGTAAACTTGGCTCCCTAAATAGTAATAAAAGCATCCTTCAACACCCCAATAGGCATAGCCCTAGTCTTATTTTCCATATAAAACACATTAGAATATGGATGTAATGTTGGTCTCCCCATCTGATTCCATGCATCCAAAGTTAACACATTTACCTCAGTGCTGTATCTATCAAGATGTTTCTTACCAACCACCCTTGAATTACTACATTGAAAATGATTTCCTGATCATACTCATGGTTCTATATTGGAAAGTTTGCATGTAGTATTTGTCACTCACTCAACTCAAATTTTGCAAGTGGTACCTTTTATCACAATCATTCTTCCTATAGAGGAATGAAATTATCTTGTGCAACATATTACACACCTCCTTGATCATCCACATCCTTCTATAGGGAGCTCAACATGCTTTGTGCCTTCCTTTTACACACTACTCCTTCAAGCACCTTTTATCTCACCTCCTTGAAATTCTATGGTGACTCCCATAGTCTCTTGATAGACTTCATTTGATGAAAAACATCTAGATACATGAAATGCATTACTTATTCTCTCATTATGATTGGTATGCCCTTGAGATATTTGCATGCATGTGCTTCTTGGTATGAAGTAGTGACCACCAAAGGTTGCGATTTAAGATCTAGTATTTTCTTTGGTATCCATTGATCACCCTTCATACATTGCACCTTAATCATCCCATGCCCTTTTCCTTCTTCTTGTTCTTACTCATGTGTTCATACGAGATCTAGAAAATCCTCTAACTTATGCTGCTTTCCACACCATGAACAAACTATATTCTAGGGACAATCATATTGGTAATGATATGGGGACCCACAAGTATAATAGGTCCCACATGGAAATCTACTTCTACCTCTGCGACCTCTGCTCCTATATCCTCCACGAAATCCACCTCCTCCATTATTACATTCTTCAAAAGGTTACATTTTGAACTTTGAGAGAGATTTTACCACTAGTATGTCATAATATAGTTTTGCATGCCTCATGAATTTGATCTATCAGTCGATAATCCTTTATATCATGAGTATGCGCATTACAAATATTACAGTACATAGATTCACTCTTTATAGTCGCATGCTTCAGAGAGGACAATTCCAAACATCATGATCCAGTGGAAAATTTCACAAGATTGTAATAACCCATATCTTCAACCTACACGAGAAACTATCCTTAGTGTGTCCTTCAACCTCACAATCTATGCACCATATACCACTTTTAGTCTCATGTGCGAGTTGGTAGAGATAATTCTCAAATTGCTTTACCATAGTCTCTATCTGCGCATCCAAAATGGGCTCAATCCATTATCCACACTCTAAAGTGCTTTAGCGTGTAGAGCTACTTCGAATGCCTCATGGGATCAATAAAGTCTTATGAGATACCACCCGTCGAAATGGATTCAACAATCCCCAACAAACCATTATGCGTCTTGACTTTGATAAATGTCATAGGATAACTTAGACAAAAAAGTCTTTAACTACACATCATACTCCCTTACGCTTTCAGATAAACCTTGCTTGATATCCTTGAGCCCTATAATGCTCCGCTATTCAAAATATGGGATGTGAAACTCATCCAAACATAGTGCACAAAGCATTATAGTCCACCAAAGTCGATGTGGGTTATACTTCCTATACTTAGCTATGTACGCCTTGTAGCATAGTAGAAATTGGCTTTCCTTCTATCTAAAGTTATAATTCCCTTAACACACCATAGTAAATTTCACATAAACTGATGTGGTGTCTATACTTTGTGAGGTTGGTTCAAAATGGTGGTGGTGTGGACCTTACCTAGGTTAGGACTGAATCAAAAACCATAACCTCCTCTTGGATTCCATCCATGTGGTGTCTAACGTGATCCTCTTCCTCCCACACCCCGCTGACGATTGCGGTATAGTCGATGAACTTCCTGTGTCCCGGTTTAGTACTAAACTGGACACCTACTATCTATCTATCACAACACCTAAAAAGTGCTTCCAATGGTCTACGTGTCCAATACTTTTCCCTGATGATGCTCCTGAAAATAACCCTACAAGAGTACTCCCAAGCATTGACACTTGTGCTTCCATGGGCACATTACTAGTGTGATGAAATTTTTGATTCAACACAAAATGATATCTACCTATATGCTAATTACCTTCACTACTCTTTCCTTGACTACCTTTAGATCTGGAACACCTAGCGCAGGGCTAGGTAGTTAGGTTGGGTCGAATATGCACACCCTCGGTTCTCATTCTCTCCTCTGATGTGCTCTCATCCAAAGCCATTGGGTACTCTCTATCACACTTTCCCAAATTCGAGGGACTTGATGCTTGTGGCTCCTTGTTTTCCACGAGAGATTAAAAAAATTACGAGCCATCATTCTCCTCATTTGTTATGTTGCATCAATCTCCCTCTCTCATGCTTTATTATACTTGAGCTACCTCTCTTCTCTCTATCTATCTTCCTCCAGGGCCACCATCCTTTTCCACACCTGCTCCTACCCCTACGTGTGGTGGGGATTTAGCTAGTGATAAGAAATCTCTCCAAATCTAATTCTATCATCAAGATCTTGATAGCTAAAGGGATAATGCACAAATAATATCCTCTGGCTTGCACGAGAATATAAACTCATCTTCTATGAATAAAAATATGTGGTAATTTCATACTCCAATGTATAATTGTGCAACACACTAGCACACTAGTGATCTACATCTCTAGTCTAGTATTCATCTGCATCAAAAGCATATGATAGTCTTCTTACATCTAAACCCTCAGCCTAGGACCCCAATCTTTGTTCGATGAATACGTTTCCAACCAACGATAAAACTCTATTAGAAAGAAGCTGAAGAGGATCTCATATAACTCATGATAAAGGTTATATTCTACCCACTTACGCATGTTAAATCTAGGATTAATGCTATATCTTTGTGAAAAATTATCATGTATATCTTCAGCCGAAATCTAAATAATCTCTAGAGATAGTTGGTATGTCATCTGCACGTAACATCTGGCATACAAATAAAAAAAGAGGTCCTGAAACATAACCACAATGTAGTCTTTGTTTTCACTAGAGTGCTTTGCATCGACACCTCGTTTAAATCTGGACTGAATGCTCACCTAAAGTATGCACAACTACTTTATGTCCCTCCTTTATGTTTTCTTTTCTAGATGTTAATATGGACATGATTACCATGATAATTAACCAAGTACTTAATCAAGTATTCTTAACAATTGCATTAGCTCACTTTGGAAACACATACAATAAGTAATCATAATAGATCATACCATAAATAAGATCAATTGCACCATTAGATCACCATATTCAGTCATATCAACAACCACAATCCATCCACACTAATCCATTATACCAAAATATTACATAATGAGAAATTTGAATACATAACATTTAGTCCATATGCGTAACCATGTCGATGGCAACATAATACTAACACATAAAAATTATTAGAGCTACTACAATAGTAGCATACAAAAAGTATCTATAGGGGTGAGGAATTTCCCTTCACCACCTATGCACTTCCTAATAATAGGTGTGCTAAAAATAGATAACATGCACGTACATCCAAAAATATCTATAAAGCCATAAAACATGCATGCCTTTACTAGTGGCTAATAATAGATCTCCCTAAATATTTTCTTTAATACTATCGATAAATATTCATGTATGCTATTATCTGCATGTCCATTCTCTAAGAATAGCCCTTTTTCCCACAAAGGTAGCTTTGTTTTTATACTTTTCTTGCTCAACACTCCATCTTTGCTTTTCCTATTTTTAGCCCATCCTAGAAAATTGGCTAAGTCATTTTCTTTTCCTTGTGCATGCACATTATCAGGTGTTATCCTACCACTATCCATGTACATCCTTATTCATGCTTTCAAACTCCTCTGCGCACTCTTGTTCCAACGCGTATCTCTGAATATCCTATGTGCACTCATTTCTACACATAACCCTTTATGCCTCTTTATACTTAGTCATTTTTAGCAACTTGACAAGTAACAAAGACACATCCATGATAAAGGTGAGGAGAATGAGGTGGTGGGTGGAGATCATCAAGTGTAATTTCCAAGTTGGACTAGGCCATCATGCATGCAAATGATGTCGGAGAAGCATGATTGAATGGAATATGAGGCCAATAAGAGTTATGTATGAAAATAGTGCATGTGAAAGGCGGTAGTGTCGGGCGGATGGAGTTGAGGCACATGATATGATGTCTAATGTATGGAAATAACCTAAAAATTATCATAACATTATTAGAAGGAGGGTTTCTTGAATTGATATTCACCAGGGCTAATAGGAACAAAAGTATCATTAAAGTAGGACTCATATCTCTAAAAAGTAAAGTTAAGATTGTGTAATGTCATCATTAGAATCAATAATGTCATAATTAAGCTCTACTGACATCAATATCATCATTAGAATCATCAACGATGGCATTTTCATGTTGAATAGCGTGAGGATATTGGTAGGAGTGGAGACGGATGTAGGGGCAAGAAATTTTTGTGACAAGAAGAAAAGTAGTAACGATGGGAGTATACATGGTGGTTGAAATGATATCAATGGCATGAGTGGGAATGGATGGTATGTTGATAGAGATGGAAGAAGGATATGGAGCACTATATTATCCAAAGCATCATAGGTACCCGATATTGCTTTATATGGAATAGGCTGCGATGAAGGAATAGGAATAGTAGTGTAAGATCTATGCGAAAAACTTGGATGAATCCGGTCAATGGAAATGGTATGTTAATAGCCATCATTTAAGAATTTAACGCATTGATGAACTATAGAAGGTACGACATGTATTACATGAATCCATGGTCTAACCAACAAGATATTATCTTTGGAATGATGCATCGATAATGAAGAATACCATAGAGACGATCTTAGCCCAACTTATATAGGTAAAGTGATAGTACTTTAGACATGTGTGAGTAGTGGAATCATAGCCATGAATGAGAGTAGAATTTTTAGTAATTAGATTATCAGTAATGCCAATTTTCCCTAGAAAGGAGTGAGAACATATATTTATAAGCAGAGCCATTGTCAATGAGGACACACTTGATACAAAATGGTGCGATGGTAGTAGTAAAAGTAAAGGTGCACATGGATTATCAATAACAAATGGTGGTATATCCTCATCACTTTGAATGATATATCATGTGGTAGATTTTTTAGGGACTAAATAAGATGTTTGAAGGCCTCAAGAGACTTGTTGCTTTCAATGTGGATAGAGCGAAGGGTGGCCTCAATGTATGATGAAAATTGGGCTCAACTGCGTAATAAATCATAGAGAGAATTTTTCTTTGGTGTATTCTTAAGCCATTCTATGATGTCATAACCATTATAGGTGGTGGTAGGGTTTGTAGAATTGATAGGTGGTGGGAAAAAAATGGGTTGAGTTGTAGGAGGATGAGTGCGGTGAGTGAGTGATTACATTGGTGGTTGGATTAGCCATAGGAGTAATGAAATGAGGATGATGTTGGTACGAGCCTTCACATAAAATTAGTAGCGGTAGTAACCATGCCGAAACCTTAGTTGGGGTGAAATAAGGATAAGAAGATTGATCCATTAATTTAGAAGAAGGTGAAAGATTGTGATGTATTCTCAAAAGGTGGGGTTTGAGATACGGGTTCACCAAATTATTTAACAAAAGTAAACTTTTTTTTAGAAACCTAATTACAGAGTAATTGAATGTACACTATGATATACAGCTGCTAGATACACTATGACACAAGAAATAAGAAAATAAATATGAAACCCTAAGTGCGAGAGAGAGAGAGAGAAAAGGACTTAAGCGATTTCACGCTTTATCTAAGACTAGTTTGAATTAGGAAAAATGATGAATGGAAGGAGATGTATGTAGTTAATGCTCAAATTAAATTCTATAATTGTTGGATAAGGATGGACATGGGTGCTTGGGTGGAGTCGGGGAAACTATGCACTAAAATCATTCTTGGCACCGTGACTATGAAAAAGGGTTAGAACTTGATTTTTGGAGTGTCGCAAGAGTGTCGTTAATATTTTCTATTGTTCTCCTACATGTCACACTATGATCATTGGATGTACCTGTAACCTCCAAAATAGATGTTCACCTACAAAACCTATAGTACAAATCAAATAAAAATAATAAAAGATGTAATATGGGGATTTGGACTAACCATTGGTCACCCAAATGAATGAACTTACAACTAAGCATTGCACTACATCTCAGACTCCATGTAGTTCTTGTGAGTGTGTGAAAATGGTGCCCTAGTATGCCCTTGTGAAAGTCACACTTGATAGCATGATAGATCTAGAATGTGGAAATTCATAACATGTGTGGATGGAATAATGAACTTCCCCTTTCTTATCAGTGTGTATCGCAGAAAATGTAGTCCCTTATCCCTTGAATGGATGCTAGATGGATTCCTTGAAGTGCTTTAGGTTCCTTTTGGATGCAAGCTTAGGTGATAGATAGTATTCTTAGAGCTTGGTCCTTTATTTTGATCACATAGATATGTATTTATATGATTCCTTTGGTTGAATTTAGTAATTGACAACTAGAAGGATGACCCATAAGAAAATGATACACCCGAAAGATAAAAGAGGCCCATAAGAGTGAATAAGGTCGAAATAGGTTGGGGAGCGTAGAGGGTCGAGGTGCACTAGGCGTTGGTATCTTGGTGGGAGTTGGTGTCCAAAGTCATAAAAGATAAGCAAGTAAAGTTTTGAATGGGATGTAGGATGTGTAAGACCAGATGGAAAATAAGAAACACATACTGAGAGGCCAAATATAGGCAAGGAATTCTTGTTTTCTTGCTTAGGAATCATGTAAATGCTAGTATGATTTTAGGAACTAGAAATGTACCCAAGTGCGTGATTTTTTATCTACACTAACCAATGAGATCCCCCTAAGGAGGTGAAGGGGCTAGTATTGAAGATGATAGTTTAGGAAGAAATTTATATGTAAATGCTAGTGGTACCATTGAGGTGGCATGTTCAAGAGGCCACAAATGTGTGGTAATAGGAGTCGTAGTATGGGGCTGATGCGGTGGACTAGAGGAATGGGTATGATGACCAATAAGAGGGGATCAAGGGGATATGGAAGAAGAAATTGAACTAGAGGAGAAACCTAAAAATCTAGGGAGTGAACATTGTGAGCACGAGCTAAAGATGAAAACCTTATGAGAAGGCCTAGATTCATGAGATGTAAAATGTGTAATCGAAGGCATATTAGGAGGCCGAAGAGGATCGATGCTAGAAGTGTATGAAATGAAAGGTATAGGTGTATCTATAGATGTAGAACTAGTGTACAAGAAGATTGGATGAGGGAGTAATATAGAAGTGATAGAGATGTTATGCACAACCGACAGAGACTTGTCCATAAGAGGACTATGAGAACAAATTATAACTAGAGTGGGAAATGAACTAAGGGGGTAGCTTCAAAGAGAATACAATCTTTTGGTATAAAAATGGACTAGGGGGTGAATTAGTCCTACAAAAATTTCATTTCACTAACCATTAATTACATTCATCATTACATTCATTCATTTAACATTCATAACCATATTTACAAATTAGGTGTGTAATAACCATTCATAAGTACATGAAGCAAAGAAGAAGACACATGAAAACCACATATAAGTGGGAAAAACTTAAGGGGAAGAAAGCCAATTTATACATAAAATTTACTTAGCCATTTTTAAAATTTAGTGAGGCACTTTTGACCCCACACAGGCACTGACCATAGTTTGTAGAGATCCCGACCCTACAAGGGAGCACCTGACCCCTAATTTAGTGAAGATCCCACTCCACAGGAGGATCTGACCCCATAGGATGAATAAACACAAACTCAAACACCTAAATATGATGATATATACTTTTTTTTTTGCCACAACCGATGGATATCTCTAATTCATCTCATACACACACCTTCAAACCCTCATTCCTTTAGCTTGCTCTTTCTTCTTCTTTCTCAACTTATCTTAGCTCTAAATCCTTACACACATGTTCCAAACCACTCTTAAGATTTTAAAACTATTCTTCGTCTTCTGAATTCATGTGCTTCACCAGACCTTTACACTCTTATGTAGGTCGCATTTCCCCACTATGAACATTAGTTCAAAATGAACTCAAAACATTGCTTTTATATGCATTCCTTCTTTCAACAAAAAAGAGGTCAATAATAAACCTTTTATTTGACTAATAAATCATAAAAACATCCAAATATATTCATTAAAATTTTCACATATGACCCATATAGGTTGGCTATGCCCAAAACCATCAAACTTACACCAAATAAGTTTAAAGCCCATCACTAGAATGAGTAAAATCCACTAACACCAAAATTGTGATTAATAAAGCCCCAAAATTCATCAAAAATGTGTAATATATCATAAGAAAATCATCCATGGTCTTTAATTAGCTTGAAACATCAAATAAATCCTAACACAAGCCAAAAGGCTCATATCCTTCACCAAAAATCTACTTTTATCACCCTATCTTCACCTTTGGGCCTCAATACCACCCAAGATCAACTCAACTATGGCATGTAACCCCTATATGGAATATTAAGGACTTTTACATCGCATCCATGTGTGTTATAGCTCTTAAAACATCCATATTCTCAAACCACAAAAAAATTTCCTCTCCACCAAATTAAGCTTCCTTGAAACCATTTATCAAACTCAAGTAGTTTTTGACCTTTCTACCACTAGAAATACCTAAAAATTCCTCCAATAGGAACAAAATTCATCCCTATTCACTCTCGATTTATATCAATCATAAAACAAACCATTTAGTGCTTCAACCAACTCAATCTTTTTTGAGTTATCTTGTCACAAAACCAAGAAATATTATTCATTGACCTGGATTTCCCATAAAATATCATCATTATGAGACAAAACCTATACCACTAGAAATATATCTGAATCCTCTTTTCATAACATATTATAAATCCTTAAAATCTAAGTGGGAGGCCTTTAACCAAGACCATCTCTGTAAATTGCACAGGCCTACCCCAAAATTGCCCTTTGACTAGTCTTCACAAATAGGGTACATTTTTCTATTTAGGTTCATCACCATGACCTTAATCCCAATGGAAATAAAATAAAACTCCCATACTAAAAACAATGTCCTTTTATTTTGTAACTCCTTTGGAAAACCATGTCCCAAACCAACTTCTTCGGAAATAACCATTTTTAGGTGGGGCCCACATATAGTCACATGTAATATTATACCTTTCTAAAAATATGGAATAGTCCTCTAAAACATCAAATCATTACTTTGGAAAAAAAAATTAAAATTGGTTAAGTACACACATTTTCTCTAAGTCACTTTGAGCTAGGGTTTGAAAGCGAACTTATCTTCTTAACGATCGTTAAAAAAATGATGTTAAAACCACCTCATTATTTTTTAAAACCTTCATAACTAAGCTAGGAATATATGTCAAATAGCTTAGGTCCCAAGAAATCATACAATTCTACAACGAGCATCAAAGGTCCACTTTTGCTTTAAAAACACCTTTGTAACTTACAGGTTTTGCCAAAACTTGCATACCTTGCAAAATATTATTTAACTTGACTTAAAACTTGTAATGAAGTATAATGAAAAAATTATATAACTGTAAATACTCACCATATATCCCAAATATCTCTCAAAATCTCCACCCATTAAGCCTTACTTTTCTCTATACTTCACATTTCTCTCACTGCATGCTTCCCAAGGACCTCATAAATGCACTATACCATTGAATACTGACCTAAAAATCACCATAAAATTCATATATACTGCCACCATGCTGAAATCATGATTAAAAATATTTATCACCTACAAAACTCATACATCCATATCATTCTGCATGCACGGGACAAGGAATAGGTGCAGAATGACTTGACTCAACACATACTGACCCATGAACTGACCTTTCTAACCTCATGTAGACTCATGTACACCTATAACACACCTCATGGAACATTAATAATCTCATGAAAACATCCAACCAACTAAAGAGACCCCATACCATGACTATGTAAGCTAGAACCATGCTTTAGGACACCATAAAAGTCACCAAAACTTGACACTTATCAATCAACCTTCATGATTGACACTAAATGACACCTCATGAATACTAATACAATTCCATGAAACCCTTTTCCATAAATGGACTTGACATCAATGACAAAACAAACACACAATGGAAAACAAACTCCCCTTTATCATTGATGGCACCCGACGAAAACATTGATTGCGGCCAATGCAAGACCAACACACCTACTTGAATCTTTCCCATGTTTCTAAAGATTATCCCCCCTCTAACATATATTAAAAGGCTACAATGACAATTATACATGGAAAAGAAAACACACAATGAAAAAAATGCAGACAACAACTTACTTGACTCGAGATAGCTCCCCGAGACCTGAACTCTTTTCTCTTTGACTCCTTGACAACAACATATGATGATCCTATGGACCTAAGAAAATCATGTAATAATCTCCCCTGTGAAGATAATCCTCATTTTACCTTCATATTTGTCATGCATCACTCTTCTAGGCCATGATCAAACTCAAAAACACCATTTTTTTCAAATTTAGCCTTTTCACCTTTTAGGACTATTGCCACTGAACAATATTCTTAGTGAAAAAATTACCAAGTTCATCTAACTATAATAGCTCAATCACAACATGAGTAATCTCCTTATGGACCCCTCGAGCTCATAACATCCAATTCTAACTGAAAACACAAAATTTGAGAATCTTACCTTACTTTGAGGCCATGAAAATGACTCAAACTTATTGCCTACTGTCCTAAAATACATTTTCAGTCTTCTTAGCCTTATACTGAAATCACTTTACTATACTATTGTACAGAAAGCATTCAATACTTTTCCTATTAAGGCCTTCTAGACCCTTAAGTGCCTAGTGTATGATTCAAGCTAGTTTTCCTTTCTTTTGATTGCACTTTGCACCATTTGATTAGGAGACCATTATTTCTCCCCTACTTGAACATCTTCTGAGGACCTCGGCTTGGAGACAATTGTCCAAACTCCTCTTGGACACCTTGAATCACATTTCACTTCCCTTGACATCAATTGATCATCTCATAATTTGGCATATATTGCTAATCCTTTGATCTCTTCATGTTACTTCATAGTCATTTTAAAATGGATACTACACTAAAGACTTACATACTCGAGATTCAAACATTGTGTGACATCACCTTTTTAGCTCAAAAATAATATGGCATACTTGAGAATCTCATTTCACACAGTATTTTCATAGACGGGGAGATTTGCACTATCTCCTTGACCACAAAACCATGAAATCATTACCTTGTTTAGGCTTAATGTATATGTAGGAACAAAATAGAACCCTGAAAATAGATACACAATGTCGATCTAATAAATTTAGATCATATATGCATACCTTCGAGGTCACACTAATTCATTGTTTCCTAAGCAGGACATAAAAGATAACTTCATGCTTACTTGTATAGTGAAATACAACTTTGAGAACTCATGCCCATAGGCTCTAATTTGATAGAATCTCAACCTCGATAGGTTATCAAACTTTGACCTTCAACTGCATTGGAGCAACAACGTAGAGTACGACGTTCAAACCTACTTAACCTAATGGAAGGCAATAGGCCAACTTATAGAGCATGACGATACAATTTCACATAGTTAAGCTGTCTTAAATCACTTAGACATATCTTTGATGCTATAAAACCATCTCTTGTCATAGTATGTTCTTCATGATGATTTTTTTCATTTTAGATCTTAGTCTCTTTTTTGAGAATCACCAACCTCATACCTAGTTAACCACTGCCAGCAAGATCATCCCAGGAAGAAACCACTATCTTTTGTAAAAGTATCACCGTAGGTCGTTTATAGATACTTACCTTCTTGAAGGCTTCATACTATTGACACAGGTGGAGTACGATCATACATGTAGGTTAACGAGGAGTTCTCCTTTATCACTGATCCATTCCTAGACACACATGTATTGATGGTAATCACAATCTCGGACCCCAAGGTACTATCCCTCATTATGACCTTTCAATCCTCAATGCTCTATAATATACCTTTTACTTAACTAAAAACTACTTGTGATTACATAGGTCACTTTATAGACTAGAATTCCTTAGCAAGACATATGTCGAAGTGATATCTTTGATACTCAATCTTAACATTATATGGCTTATTACATACCAAAACACAAATTAATTTAACATCTTAGGATTGAACTAGTCATTTAGACTTACACAAAATTGGAAGTCTTTGGGTTTGATGAATTACATAAACTTGATGAATCCATATTGATTCACTAGATCTCTGTGTCGATTCCTTTCTTAGAATGTAGATGCATCTCCACAATCCATAAGCTCTACTTTCTTCCTCACTGTCCTTCCTTAAGATGAGAGATACCCATAGACTAGTAGTGTATTATCTTGATGCTTCATGGTGCTATATATATATATATATATATATATATATATATATATATATATATATATATATATATATCTTCAACCATTCCTTAAGTAGAAAAAATTATATACTACCCTTGAACTATGAAAATAAAGAGAAAGAGCCACCCTTATTATAAGATAGTTTCTCAACTAACATGTAGGATGTCACAAAATTGGACCTTCCTTGAGATATAGTATAAAATCACAACCCGAGAAAAAGGACTTCTCATGATCTTTGATATCTTCTTAAGCATAATACACCGACTCTTTTCGGATCCTCGGGTGACATATTGTAAAATGAATAAGATAACCTTTGTTTTAAATTGAAAACCTACCTTGACATGACCTTTTAGTTTCATGATTGATCTCCTTGATCACTATCCACACTAGAACTATCTCATAGATACTTACATGATCCTAAGTCACTTTAGGATTCTAAATTTCCAAAATGAGAATATGCAATATACCTCCTTGACACCTTGAAGACTTGAAGTAGACATAAATTTCCTTGAAAAATAGAATTCATCCGAGATTTGCGACTAGTAAGGCTTTGAAATACTTATATATGATCTTATTTCTCCACATAGAGTCATGACTATCCTGTCACTCTTTGATGTCCACAGTCTTCATGTTGAACCTTAGACTTAAACCACCTATCGAATGACTTGTCACGAGTGTGACCAAAGAGATATAAAGAACCCATTTGACAAACCACCATGAATCATACTCAAAATAATACACTAGACATGAATTTTGATACTTATTGACACTTCTTCAAGGTGTGAATTAGTGCTTGACTATAGAATTAGACCATACCCAAACACTACAAAGATATTCATGACCTATATTTCTCTTTATATATCCAAAATTTCTATCTAAACCCATCATAGCCTTAGAAACTACTTGAAGATTCAACATATGGACTCGAGAAACCTTATTGACATTTTATACTTCAATATAAGTTATGAGACCTTGTGGATGCATATGTGTAGTCACAAAATCACACACTTACTTGCTATTATTATACCTCCAAGTATGTTGTTTTATATATGGATATTACATGAGAAAAGTATTCAATGATGACCCATTCCACTATTCGGTCATCTATCTTGTTGGTCTTTACCACTTTATTGATCTTGTACATTTGTTAATCACTCGTAAATTTCCAGCTAGGTCTCAAGAATTCCTATCTATCAGTACTCTCTTAGTTATCATCACTAGTCTCTCCGACTAGGGCACCTAGAGAGAGATTAGGGCACGTGGGGCACCGTGGTCCCGATTCTAGGCGCCTTGGCCCCCATCACACATGATTTTATTTTTTTCATTTGAGGTCGGTATTTTCATTTTCCTCTCTCACTCCCTGAGATACTAGTCGGCATGTTGGGTCATTAGTGTTGAAATTTGAGCAAGAGATCCCTATATAAACAAAACATACATACTAACTTATGGGTGGATTATTTCTATAAAGGGCTAGTTATCTATATAGAGCAAGGGACTGCATTTGGGCATTATTCATAAGAAGAGGAGTATATTTTATCCATATCACACATCTTGCATTTTATCTAGCTACTTGCACTACTATCTCTGCGTCATTAGAATTAGGAAACCTAGGCACATTATTACACACATGAACACACAAAACTACATTGGGTTTGAGATGTAGTGAAACTCTCGTTGTAAGACCACCATTGTGGAATTTGAGGATAGTCCGCCCCTTCATTTGCATCTTTATTTTTTTAGGGTTTGATGTTTTGTATGGGGTTTTGCAGGTGATTTTCAATGCAGTTTACATCGACATCGATTAATCAAGTCGACACTCATCGACCAAAGGTGAATAATTACGAAGTCCTAACGATCATATCGAATCGAGCTCCGAGCTTTCCGGTAGACCGAGGTTGCCTATATTTCGGTCTAGGGCACCCACAGGTGCCCCTATCCCTCTCTAGGTGCCCCAGGTCTAGTTAGATCTACCTCCACCGCACTTTTATGAGGTTTTTGCGATGATTTGTTCCACCATTCCATCACTTTGTTCAGTCCCAGATCATTACGAGGTAAGACCAATTCAGGTAAGTACCTTCCCCTATCATTTCATTTCATTTATAATATCAAATAAATTACTTAACATCTACATTCCATTATATGTCATTTATCATAGTTGTACATTTCAGATTTTAATAAAATATTTAGATTTTATTTAATCATTTTTGTGAACCTGTAGATTAGAATATTTTCCTTAGGATCCACTAAAACCCTAATGGCTAAGGATATCTCTTCTCCTTCTTGGCTAATCATGCCTCATGTTAGTGTCAATCCTATCTATGATGAGGAAACTATAGCTGAGCTCACTACCCTATATCATGATGTTATTATGCTAGATCATATTCAACAACAACTCTTAGCCAACGAATGTAATGTGCCTACTAGCTTTGAAAATTATACTATTGGCATTGTTTCTGATGTGATGAGCTTCACTCATTATACACCATGTTATACAATTAGCCATGATCCTCCTTGACATTTCCAAAGAAAATCTAGATGATTCTCTTATTAATTTCATGCTTGGTCTTGATAATAATACACATGTGCATATTGATTCTCCTCCTAATCGGACTCACTACTCTAGCTTGCATCTCATGCTTATTCTATTTTTGATGTTGTTTCTCATGATCCATCACATACTAGTTCACATACTCCTTCATATTATGTTGATGATACACTTACTTGATATTTTCATATTTGAGCCTCTCTCCGATTTTGATGAAACACTTAATAGTCATGAGCCTACTACTTTACATCTTGTTGAGTGTGAATCTCTGCTCCATTTTCATTTTCTTCTAAGGTCGTATCTAATAATATGTATAACTCATATCCATCTATTAGTTAATCTCCTCGTACCACTTCATTTCCTCCTATCATCACATCTCCATTTGATTCTTCATCTCCTAAGGATGTTTCGAATGGTAGTCCTACTATGTCTATGGATGTTCCATGCTCTCCATTACCTATTGATTGTTTGACACCTACACATAGTGTGCCATTAACATTGTAATCTCCTTTGTCTCCTCTTGACATCCCTATGATTACTCAAAATGACAAATTACAACCACTTAACACGTTATTTCCATCCTCTACTATTCCTTAATTGGATATCTTATCTCTCATGCATGTTTTGGTTCATTTACAATCTCGGGTTCAATCCCTCAGTTATTAGAAAGAAAGGAATACTATGATTCCATTGACAACAATTCATGCACAAAAACCTATTCCTAAGAAGATTCATAATTGAGAATTTCCTAAGGATTTTATCATGCCCACCTTTTCATGTTTCGATGGTATTGAAACCCTTACTTGCATCTCAAGCAATAATGTATGGCTATGACTTCATATTCTAATGATCACTTATTACTTAATTGTTTTTGACATAATCTTATAGATGCCATTAAAAAATGGTATAATCATCTACCATTTGGATCTATTAGCACTTATTGCGACATGGAAGAATATTTTCTTCATTTCTTAATCATCAATAGTGACCATGCGTTACATATGATCACCTACCTAATTTACATTAGGGAAAAAAAAACCTATCATGGATTACATCTTACGATTCAATGCTTGTATGCACCTATTATTATTTCAACCTATCAACTTAGAGAATTAATTTATCTTCTATCGTGCTTTGATTCCTGCACTAAAACAAATATTACAATATGACACATGTGAATCATTCAAACTTCTATGCTATAGAGTTATTGATCTAGAACATGACCTCATTGCTACACATGTTATAAATCCTCCACCTATTGTTTATACCACTCGCATCATATAGTTCTTCTCCATTTCCATCTATTAAGCATCCTATATGATCTCCATCTCCTCCTTGCAAGAAATTTCAACCTACTACATCACATAAGCATCCTTCTTCTCCTACTTTGCATGACAGGATACACCTCAATATTCTACACCTATTTCATGTGATCCATTACATTTCTCTCATCACACTCGACCACATGATGTGCCATGTGATTTTCTCAACGAGTGTTTAATTCACTTACCTTATAATCGAGAATCATCCACAACATCACTTACAACATTAGCATGATCAACCTATTGTAACTATCACCGTATCAATGGCCATAGGGATAATGATTGCTTTCACCCTTCATGATTGATTACAATGCGATTAGAGGATAAGGGCATCATTTCCTTTGGCTCTCATTCATGTGAGTGGTCCATATCTCCTCTCCTTATCCATGAGCTACTACTACGATTGAATTATCTCCTTTATCTAGTGCTAAGGTCATTATTTATCCATCACCATAGGTTGTCAATCATAAGCACTCTCCATAACGGCCACCCAACACTACACCATGCCATCAAACTCATCCATATCATACATTGCATCATGCTACTACTTCACATTGGCTTCCACAGCCTTGAAATTTACACCTCCCACCACGGTCCATATGACATTCATTTTGGTCCACACGCTCACAATGCTTTCATTCCACATGTTTCCACCAATTAAATGCCACCTTGGTATTTTGTAGGTGATTTATACCACCCTAATCTCGATGATGCAATCATGTTCTTATGGTTCTTACATGACTATTGATGTTACTGCTTACAATAATAACCTATCTTTATGTACTCTATCGATTCACATAGCGCACTGTTGAATCATTTCCCGATGAAACAATCTTACTTTCCGGTTCATTCTTGCCACTAAGGGGTCTTATCTAAATGAAACTCATCATTTATATTTTGGGGGCATCACTAATATTTTCCCCTATCCTCATCATAATAACATACATTTCGTTATATACTATTATGACCACATCATCCTAACACACATCATCAATTATTCATCACGATTTTATTTTCGTAATCACATTACACATTTTTTCTATCATCATCTACATCATATTACAAGTTCATCAAAAACATGAGCAATACTCGACACATCAAACATCATATATAGAAACAACAATCACATACATCATCACCACATCATAACATCAATACATAACAAATACAATCATCATATGCCAATAAATCCATCTTTATATATCAATTACAATCTTAGTTAAATAACATCTCATCAATGGGGGAAACTCCCCTATAATCAAATACATCAATAAAAGTCATATCTCACCATCGTTGTCACTATTTGGTATTGTAGAGCTCTAAAACTTGATGCCTCACCATTAACACTAGAACTTGATGCCTCACCGATCACGACCTCGATATCTCTCCATATGTCTCTGTAGTAGTGTCATGTTTATTGAATTTTCTCTAAAAGCAGCTCAGTAGTGTGATGAAATGTGTAAACACATCCTATGTTAAAGGACCCACCACAAATCCTCTCTAGCTCATCGTGTCTCCTCGCATGCTTCATCCCTATCACTCAAAACATTTCACATGTTGTTGTTTCTATGACCATTGGCTCAAAAATGGGCATGATCACCCGATGTCATCCACATTCTCTAACATCTCTCCACTTGCAGTATGTCGGTAGGCACATTTTATGTCAATGTGCGGATGGATGTGCCCACAATCAAGGACCAATACACGTCACTTATAACTAATAGAAAAACACTTAGATAACCATAACCATCACATAAGTAAGTATCCAATCATACAACATAGCTATACAAATACTCATGCTCCGCTTATCACCACCGCTATGTTGTTAGGGCATGTGTTTTCCCCTCCACTCCTTCTCCATGTGGTAATCCCACCGCATCTATAAAAATGGAAATAAAAACACAAATCAATGCGCTTCCCACCATGCATGGTATGCCTCTATACACTCCACATCATCTCCATCTATTAGCTTTATCACCACATCGACCTCATCTCTCTTGGGAGGTACTAGCTTCTCTCATGTGGGCCTTAGTCTAACTTCATCTCTCCTTAGTGCTCTAAAAACTCTTACCCACACTTATGGATTTGGGGGAACATCCTAGGCCATAATGAACTATCGAGATACTGCTCCACTGGAAGAACTCGTGCCACCCCCTCGGAAACTCGATCCTCTAACCATATAGTCCTCCATATGCATCACAACTCTAGCTGAATCCTCTAGGCCATCCTATGTAGTCTCGGTATGACCTCCATATCACTACCTTTGGCCCATATGATCTATCAATGATTTACAGGTGTCGAAGAGCATCCATCTTCCAAAAATTAACACCAATCCATCTCCTAGAAAATATGTCTAGCTTAGCCCAACTCGCTTGCGGACCACCAACTAGCCTCAATAATGTTATATTCTCATAGGCCCATACATGAAATAAAGTAGTAGCTCTAATCCCACCTCCATGCTCCTCTTGTGTAAATCTGATAAAGATCTCTATACATGTGGGCCAACACACATAGTGGCGAGGAATACCTAGTGCTTGATTAACTAAATTTAATTAATTATATAGTATGTGGGGATAGTTAATCTAAGCTATGAACAACTGTAAATGAAGTAAATAAATGTAGTAAAGAAGTATATAAGTGACCAAAAAATATGCAAAATAAAATGCTAACCCTAATGTGCAAGAGAGAAGAGGAAATAACTTTGCTAAATCGTAGACACTCACGGGACTATGTTATAGAGCCGACTGGAGAATCTGGAAGGCGAACGACTGTGCATAAGTTCGAAAATGATGGGTCCTGGAGCATCTAGCTAGAAGGAGCACTGGATAGGGACTAGGGTGCCCGGGTGCTCTGGTTTGTAAACTAGGTGCCTTAGTCTATGTAAAAGCTATGAAAATAAATCTCACAAGGTTGGGAGGTGGTTCAAACCCTCACTATCTATCACATTAGATTCGATGCCCCATCATCTTTGGATGTCACCAATAATCCAAGATGATGTAAATACATGCAAAAGACCAAGAAGAAGTATCAAAACCCTAAAAAAATAAAGATGCAAATGAATGGTTCGAATGACCTCGCACTTCCACAATAGTGGGCTTACTAACTAAGCATTGCACTAAATTTAGGACCCGAATGTTGTTACTAGTGGAGAATGTGTGAATAAAACTTTCTTTTAGGGCCTCCGAGTTAGATGTTCCTTAGTGTGCTTAGTAATCCACATACCATGCACACACCCAGTTTAGTGTGTGTGGTTGAATCCATGGATCTATAATTCTTATTTGAGACTTCTTACACCCAAGCTCCAATCCTCTTCACATTGCTTTATGTGGTCATCTATTTTGGTTACTATGCTATAACTTGGGGAGCCTTTCCATGTAATTTCCTTGTTCAAACCTAACATGCATATCTTCACTTATATGGATCCATTTTTGTAATATTAGTTAGTGACTATCCCACCACTTGGATATTATACCCTTGATTGTGTACACGATGTATTTTATGAATGCTTTTTCTTGGGGCATATATGTATCCATTTGGCTCAAATATTCCTAGAAACTTCCACCACCTTGATAAATAGGCTTTGGAGCTTTGTTTTCTTTTCTCAATATCCCTACATACCTTAACATATAAATTTTTTTCTATTAATCCATGGCTTTAAGATTGATTTTATTGCACCACAATCATGCCCAATCAATTCATGACTCACATGCCCCATTTTTGTTACATTGGTCATATATGAGATTGATTGTGTGTCATTCCATTATAGGAATCCAGTTTTATTCGGCTCAAAATTCTCTAATCCTTGGACCTAATGTTATAGATGTGTTCTAGGTATTTATGATCTTAAACATTCTCAACATATGGTACACCTTATTTAGGATATATTATAAGTATCACACATTACGTGTCATTATAAAAACTTATATAGCACTTCTTAAAACACAAGTTGACATTATTTGCATGAAACCATGATCTTCTAAGTAGCATTGGAAAATTATTTGCCTTTAGTAGGTTTATCACCTCAAAATATCAAAGTAAAATTACTCCCTAGATGATAAAGATTGTGTGCTTCAACACTTTGATTGGAACAATGTGTTTTTCCATAAATAAAACATGTGGTGATGGATGAAGCATGGGTTATCCCCATATTGCTCTAAACATCGGTTTTCAACATGTTAACCTTTGTGCATGTATCTACTAGTATTTATTTGATGTTCCATCTATCTTTTAATGTGTCAACTAGGATTTCTCTATCATGACCCTCTTTTCTAAACAAATTGACTTATTTATTTTTCATATGTCCTAACTTCTTTCCAAACATCATATATCAATTTAATGAGATAACAATTATGAGTAAAGGTATTACATGTTTTATACATAACAATCTATAGACCTCTCAAACGTGTTTCTATCCATATTATCAAAATCATGCATCTTTTCGCTTCTTCCACTAGCACATGATTCTTCCCTTAAGAATTCAATCATTCCCTAAAAAATCATGCAACAAGTCTTTTCTCTCCCCGAAGGATCTAATTTTTTTACTACCTTTCTAGGTAGCCTTTCCCATTTTTAGGAATTTCATATTGTATATTCTCTAATGGGGATTTTGACACATGAATGCATGCCATAATTCTCTATTAGTTATATAAAATTTCATTCCTTGGGTCACCTTTTGGTGTGATTACTTTCTCTAGGATCTCCATTACATATTGCGTGATTTTAATAATCCATGTACCTTTTTTATTTTTTTCTAACATATCCAATTAAAGGTTAGGTCATTCCTCCACCTTATATCCCTTTCCACAGATCTAGATATATAGAATGCTAATAAATCACGTTGGTAGTGATATAGTGAGTTATACATGTAGAAATTTCTTGGTGAAAACCTTACCCTACCTCGTACACTTCTTCGTAACTTTGTCCATGTATGTTTCAATTTCACTCCTCATTATTGTTGTTGTTATTTCCCCCATATTTTCCTACGTTAAGCCCAAATAGTGTTCTCAGTATATTTGATATATTATGCGCCAATCCAAAGTACTATGGGTGTGTGTATCGTATATCTTACAATAGTAAGACACTTTTTTTGAATTTCATGTTGTAATAGTGGGACCTTTCTAACATCATACCCATCTCCATAGATTTCACATGCCATAAGTATTTCCATGATGCTACATTCAGGATGTTATTCCTTATATAGCTCTATACTTCATAATTTGTACACCATATACCGCTTTGCATCTCTCACTGATATTGTTTGTGGCTAAATTATCCAACTATGTAACCATTGATGTGATTTTCACCTCCATAAATGGGCTTATTCATATGTCTACACTTCTAACATCTTCTATGTGTAAGGTTAATTTTAGTGCTTTCAGGGGTTGATAAATATCTTGTGTGATAAAGTACATCGAATGGAAACATAAATCCTTCAAAAAACCATTTCATGTCCCGATTGAAAGGATCTCATAAGACAACTTCAAGATCAAAGTTTTGAAATATGCATCATATGTGTGTGCACTCTCGGTAAGCTCTTGTTTGATCTCCTTGAGTATTGATATCCTCTCTTCATATAATTTAGGTGTATAGAACTCCTTCAAGAAAGTATCTTTCAATTTATCATAGTCAACAACTTCCTATTATGGTTCATGCTTTTTATACCAAATATGCACTTGATCCAAGAAGGTAATAGTGAACTGGCTTGTCTTGCACTTTGGAAAAGTGATCCATTTTACATACCAAATTAACTTTCATTACATATATATTCTATGTAATTATCAAGCTCATGATACTCTTGTAGATGCAACAATATTTCATAAAAAAAAGTGGTAAAGGTACATATTTTGTAGCTACTATAAATCATTACCTTGAACTAGCTTGTAGTGTCCTAGAATATTCACTCCCTCCACTACTAGTATTATATGTGGTAATAGTTCTAGTTTTTTATGTTGATGTGGTACTTCCTTGCATGAAACTTCCATGTGTAGTACTTATTAGTGCACCTCCTGAACACCTCAAGACACCTAAGTTGTCTATGTAATGCTCATCATTCCAAATATTTACACTTTTGGAGTGTTATGGTTGAATTGTATCCTCTTTGGTGTTGGTGTAATCTGCTACAACAAAACAAAAAAACTATTATCCAACACCTCCTTTCCTTTTTTGTTTTCACTTCCTCATCAACATTAGTCTCAATGAGTACTTGGTCATCTATACTTTGAGTTCTTATCGTATTAGTAGGTGTTTAAGGTTAGGAAAGGATTAAATCTACATTATATTATGCCTCTTCATCCTCTTTTTCTCAACACACATCTCCTCATGCTCTTGGTATGATTCATTGTTCCTTTCTCCATCCTACCTAAACCAATGCCTCTTGACTCCCACATTAGTTCCTAAGGTTGAATTTTCCCTTCTAAGTAGTTCTCATTCAACTATGGTTTTCGTTGATCTTATTCATACCACGACCTTGTTAACATATTCTCATTTGAAGAGTCCATGGGTCATTCAATTATTTATCCTCCTTTCCCTTCCCTTATGTGTTTCTCATGTGGATGGGAGGGTTAGTTGTCCATAGGGGAGGTTCTCAATTCCTATATCTACCATAGGATTCTTGATTTCCAATGAGAGTTTCCTTAAGTATGAACCACACAACTCTCAAAATAAGTTGAATTGTGCTTAATTTGTGTAGGAAAATTTTTACAACATGTATTCAAGGATGTATTTTTGAAGTGTTATTTTCCAAGGTCTACATGTGTTTCCGAGGTTATACCATGTCTTAAAAGGATCCTTGTACGCTCTATATTCCAGTGTACTTCTTCCTAGATTCAAATTCTTTCCCAATAAGTAGGCTACTAACCAAGCATACACCTTTGCAAGAAGTTCAAATCTCATCATATAAGTTCTTTTCCACTCATGTCCTTAGAGGGAAATTCAAAGAAAAATTCTCACAATAGGTATGCCTTTGTGTGAAAGCTTTAAAAGGAACAATAAAAAGATATCGTTCCAAGACAAAAAGAACTCAGATGCTAATAAAACATCACACTCAATAAGATGAAAGCAATTCTACATAATAAATTTACAAAAATCTTTGTAAACAAATGAACAATAATATTATATATTATTATGGAACTCTATGCAATACAATGAGAAGGGGCCTTGCTTATATAGGCAAGGAAGATCAATCTAATAACTAGTCAAGGCCATAGATAAAGCCATAAATAAAGGAAATAACTAGACAACAAAGAACTAGTCAAGACCATAGATCTAGGAAATAACTATACAAAATAAACTATTCAATACCATAGATCAAGGAAAGAACTATACCTAATAGCTAGATAATATCCTTCTTAATATCTAAATAAGATAAAATAAATATCCACACATAAGTGGGTGAGGATAAATAAAAGAGAAGGTAAATAAATTACATAGGTGAACATGAGATAAGGTAAATAACCTACTCTAACACCCCCTCAAGTGAAGCTAGGGGCCCAAAATAAAAGTGGCATATCCACAGTATGAGTCTCGAAATAAGGCTTGATCAGGTACTCATGTACAATATATCCATGAAGAAATATCAAACCAAAAGTAGGAAATAATCATGCTAGAAGGAAAGATAAATAAGAAGAATAAGGAAGATATTATCAAAACCCCCAAAGAATAAATTTTTAAACCTCAAGCATGTCATGCAAATCAAGGTCAGTAAGGTGAGGAAAAAGGCTTAGTAAATATGTTGTGCAACCTTCATTGAGTTGGAATGTACTAAAATAAAAAAATCCATCCCTAATGTGCTTGACGAATGAAGTGTATGTGAATCTCAATATGCTTGGTCCATTTGTGCTTAATAAGGTTGTGAGATATGTGAATTACACTTTGGTTATCACAAATAAATTACGATTGGTGAATTCTATGGGAATCCAAACTCTATCAATAATTATCGAAGTCAAAGAGTCTATTGACTCATTGTAACTAGTACCTTGTACTCTAAGTGTAATATCATATTTTGTTTTACACGCCTAAGTAATTATAAAATAACCAAGATAAAAGGTAGGTAAAATTTGAATTCATATCATCAAGAACTTAAGTTTGTATATCCAACCAACTAAGTAGAACCCTAGTGTATTGTAGTCCAAAGTGGGAAGTTCCCTATAAATTGTGCAAAATCATTTTAATATCCTACTAGTGATTGCTATGAGGAGAATGTGAAAATTGAGATACCCCTACCGTAAATGAAATATCGGGGTGAGTATGGTTCAAGCACATGATACTTTTGTTGGAGCTCAAATTACACCCATCCTAGATATGGATGAACTGGAATTTTGAGGCAACATGGGGCTATCTCCAAGTTGTGGGACCTTGTGTTCTTGAGACAGACCTCTGGAGAAGGCTAGTTCCTCTACCTATTTCTACTACTAAAACTACTCCTAGGAAGGGAAATGCAACTACCTAGAACTACTCTATGATTCCAAGGGACCAGGGTGAGAAGGAGATGTATGAAAAGGGAAATCTAAACTAAAGGGAGGTGATATCACCAGAAAGAGGGGGTGAACACAATCATCTTTGAGTGAAAAATGAAGATAAATGTACATAGGGAGGGTGGACACATGTGCCACAGTTTAAAACTTATACATCCATTTTCATGGAGCACAATGGAAAAGGGACCTGTAAGGGACTTGAGAATGCACAACAAACCATCAACGCAAAGGGAAAGGTAAGAAGATGCAATAAAATGAGCTAGGGCAGAGTATAGCCACAAAACAAACTTTTATTGCTTCTGAAAGATGCACAATTGATTACAATGGTGGAAGAGGTGAGTATCCACATGCAGAGAACCAGATCTAAAGGCCTCAACTCAAAATGCAAGGCAATACCTAAATAATGCTCTTGCAAACTAAAGGAGTCCAACCTTTTACAATGAGCAATGCTCTACAATTTATAGAAGAAGAAGGAGAGAAGAGGAAGAGAAAGAAGAGGGAAATTTGGATTCAAAAGTTCAACCACCAACAAAAAGCAATAACTTCCTACAAGGATGTCATATTTGCCTCCCTAGGGAAAATTTTAAGACCCCCAAAAATATTAGTAATTGGTTGGAAAATCTATGAAAATTGAATTTCACACTCATGATGAATATGAAGAAAACACAAATATGTTGTCGTCCGGTAGCATTTTTATGCTCTCGCTAACATCATATATTATGTTGTCAGTTGATAGTATATGATGTCACCCAAAATATATGTAATTTTTTTGAAAAATAATGTTTTGACAATAATAGTTTAAAAATGACTAAATTAGATGAGAAATTTGTCCTTATAAAATATGGTGCAAACAAAGAAATTTAAAAAAAGTGATTTTTTGTGAAAAAAATACGGATTTCACTAATTTTGTGATGCAGGAGCATCAATGCTTAATTTAATGATTTGGAGTCCATTTGTGGTTTAGGGATAAATTTTATGTTCACATGTCTATGTTGGGATAAGAGACAATCATAAGTTGAATAATAATGTTTCATAGTTGCAAAATTTAGTCATATAAGACATATAAGGCACTTTATGTCAAAATTGGCAGTAAATTGGGTTGTTGTATGTGTATTAAATTGTTGTAACTTCTTGATTAAGTTTAGGGATGTTTTTTGTGTTTATACTCTAAGTTTAGAGTATGGTTACCTAAAATTTAGGAGTTTGGTTCCAATGTAGTTAAAGCCAAAATTGGCTTTAATTGGTATTTTAGTTTTCAAATATAGTGTAGCAGGATTAGGAGAGATACATGTAATTTGGAAGAGAGGATAAAGATCAACACAAAAGTGTATGTAATGAGATGATTGAGAATTTGAATGGGAACTACACTTGGGTGCTACATTATTGATAGTTTATGTAATTTTGTGTTATCAAATTCTATTCAACAAATGAAAACTCCTCCATGTATGGTGTGCATTTGCGCAATAGGTTTTAAATGATGTGGATCACATCTTAATAAACCACATGTCATGTGAATGGAATTTTTGATAGGATCTTCTATGAGACACCATAACCAGGTTTGATCCCATCATTTTGTATGGGAATTTTGTTTTTTGAAATTTTTTGATGTTAGCAGTTAAAATCAATGAGATATATGTCCTCTCAAAATATGGTGCGAGTGAAAAAAATTCTCATACCCTTTTTTTTGGACAATAGGTTTTTGTATGCTACTGATTGGTAGCATGTTTTTATGCTACTAGCCGATAACATATATTATGTTGTAGGTCGGTTGCATAAAAAATGCTACCGACCAGGCCAACAACATATTTTATGATATCGACCAATAACATAAAAATGCTACTTCTGGTCGAGAATTTTTTATGCTACCGACTAACAACATATAGTATGCTATCATTTGGTAGCCTTTTTATGCTACCGACGATCAGTATTCAAGAAAATTTAATAAATTTCTATTTCACAGAATGGAGACTAGACCCCTAAAATTAACTTGTACCCAAAAAGTTTGGTGAGTTGGTCTTAATTCCTACCCTAAAATTCACCAATTTCAAATTTTAAAAACTAGAATATTCGTGAATAAATGAATATTCACCACTAAAATTTTCCTGGCCTCCACATGTTTATTTTGCTTGTGGAAGAAGGAAGGAGGGAAAATCGAATCAAATTTGGGTGGTTGAGCTAACTAAAATTGTGCATTAATGGCCTAGAGACACATTTCCCTATTTCTCACCTACCAAATCCTGCCAAAATCTGATTTTAAATGGTCCATCATGTATCACACATCAACATATTTCCAACAAGACCAAAAGAACATGAATCTAAGCTCTATAGAAAACATTATGATGATATGAAGGTTACAATGCGGACTGTGACACTCAATGACACATGACACGCTTTGATTAGTCAAGGATATACTAATCGCTCATTTTTTTCATTTTTGCCACGTGTCATGCCTTCGGTTTATTACTAAGGATTTAATGACCCATCGATATTCTTTGATAAGTTACATGTGAATCACTCAAGTCGAAATCGGTTGCCACGTGGCACGATGAGGATTAGCGCGAAGAATGCGTAAATTGGGCCTCGGAACAAGAGGCACGAGGATGTAGCAATCAAGGCACAAGGGGAACACACATGGAAGAGAAGTAGTGTGTACATCTGTAGAAGGGTACAAATATGCAATCAAGGTGTGGCATCTAAATGGGGAATGCATGACAACAGAAAGGAAAGGGGCGTGTGGAGAAAGCATGCAAGGGACTTGGCTAGAATAGAAGGCAAGTTAGAGGGTGTACTCACATGTGGCATAGTGACCGGAAGGAAGGAGGGCATGCAAGGAGTGTGCAAAAGGAAAATGTAAGAAAATAGAATAATGATGGGGGAGGTGGAATGCATACAGAGAAGAGGATCCTGTAGGGCATGCCAAAAAATATATGACCAAGAAAATAGTTCCAAGGAATAACCAGAGTGCGCACAAGTTGCAATATCGTAATTATAGAGCCATAATGGGGATGTAAGTTGCCATAATAACTAGGGGTTATTTTGGACAATAGTTTGGAAAATTTGGGTCCATTTTCCTCGCTAGATGAAGGAGATTAGTAGTCTTAGAGTATCCATTGGGCATTAAGTCAATCTGAAAACATGAAACTATGATCTCAGAATTTGAAGAACTACCCTCAAGTCACTATAAACTTTGTTTGAACTCAGTATTGAGCCACTACCAAAAAATGTTAGAATATTTTGAGCCAAAATGGCATCTTGGAAGAAAAAAAAGAGATCGTATATGTAGTGCGTGGGAGGAAAGAGGAAAGAACCATATAAAAATAGAACAATGTGCACACAACACACTTGGAGGAATTAAAACTACTCTAATATATGCAATAATGTAGAATAATTAATGGAAGTGTTAAGATAAATCCCATTGATCGGGATTGGGCGTGCCTCTATTAAGGTGAGAAAACTCAAAAGGGTTAGCCTCATTGCAAGAATTGATAGTGTATGGGCCACTCCAAAGTGAATCAAAATTTGAATGGTGCCTTGGTTTAGCTCACAAGATCATCCATTTTAAGACCATATCACCAAATTTGAAAGCTTGAGGCCAAGCCTTTTTGTTAAATCATTTATTTGTTGATCATGGCAGAGTTTCTCAATTCTTCAAGTTCAACCAAGTCTTCTATTGTAATATCTCTATGATCCTTCCCTCAAACTCCAACTTTTGGGTGAGTTATAATAAAGGCAATTCTAGAGATAAAAGAATCCTATCTTCCTTTCCATAAGCATGATTATAAGGTGAAGTGCCTATTGCCTTTTTCACCATGATTCTAGTTTACCCACAACACATGAGACCTTTGTGTGCCACTATCTCTGGTTGATATTCATTATTTGTTTCATGATTCTGATTAGGTTTTGTTAGTAGACTCTGCCAAACCATTACCCTAGGGGTAATAGTTAGAAGAAGTCTTCAAGTAGATTCCAAGGCTAAGCGCCCAATCAAAAATTTTAGTACCAAGGAAGGATTTTGCATTATCAGAGATAATGGTATGAGGAATGCCAAACCTTGTTACAATGCCCTTGAGAAAGTCAAGGATGACTGACTCAATTGATTCCTTGAGTGCAACAACTTTTTTCCATTTGGTGAAGTAATTTGTAGCTATCATGACCCATTTGTGGCTAGCGCTTGAAGAAGGATTGATCATGCCAATGAAGTATAGACCCCCACGCAAAATGATGATATGCTTGGATTGGTCAGAGTGGAAGTGATTTTTTCCTCGATGCATATGCTAACAATCATTCATACAGTTCTATTGGAAAATAACAAAAGAATGTCTCATAGAGCTCATGGTATAAATGTTCCTCTACCCATATACATGAATCAAACTTAGGTCCAATATTGAATTTATGTACAAAATCATCCTCTATGTTCTTAAGCCAAATCTCCATGTTGGTTAGGGTCAAGCATTCCCCCATTATACACCATTATGGAAACAAATTCAAAAGAGGTCCTAACAATAGAACCAAGATGTAGTCACTTTTCCCAACCCTTAATTCCTAGGTGCATTAAAATATCACCCAGCCTAAACTAGGAGCTCACTCGAGGCGCACGAAGGCGCCAAGCCCCTCTTCTATGTGAGATTTGTCAAGAATGTTACCATGAATGGCATAGTAATGCACGATAGAAAATGCATACATCTTATAACAAGAATAAATAACTAAACCCATGCACAGATGAACAATATTATGACTATGAACATCAAGAACAACATGTAGGAATCATATCTAGACCATAAACATAATAAAGAACATAGATATTTAGATCCATTGGGCACTGATATTTAGAACAAACACCATTATATTAATCCACCATTGTTATAGTAGCCAAATACATCACAAGATCCATAAATGGACTAGATACATCAACATAATAACATTCTAACCCTACAATCATTCTGCTCAAGAAGCATTCTCACACATCTCTCGCTGAGCTCTCTCTCTCTCTCTCTCTCTCTCTCTCTCTCTTTCTTCTTGTTGTGCAAATCAATACATAACAAGAGAACTAGGGGACTTCCCTCCACCACCTATTCATCACTCAAGAGCAAACCACATGCCAAATGTCATCATGCCCCACCATACTCAAGTACCCTAAACATGCAAATGCCAACTAAACCATAACTAACTCCACTTTACAACTCTTAATCTTATCATGATAATCATATCCTAAAACATGATTTCCTTGGGCCGCAAGTCTCCATGTTTAGCCTTATCCATAACCAATCCTAGCCATATCTCCATGTGTTCCTCATTTGCAACTCGATCGTGGTCCAAAATACGCTAAGTCTCATGCCTGCTTTTCCTAAGCACAAACCTTCGTGCTCTTCCCGGGTTACTTCTACGAGCCTCGCGCCTTGCCGGCATGTGACAAAACCCTTCATGCCTCAGGTACTTAGTCTTCTTAGGGCTCAACACCCACTATAAATCTGGTGTTCATGTGTTCCTATGTTTATTTACTTTATATTATTGTTATTACATTATGTAAATGCAATATCAACATCATAAGCTATGTTTTAATTTAACTCGCACTTCATAATCTATAAGCTTCGACAATTATTTTTGGATTTATAATTAGTAAATTATTCATTCATTTATAAATCCTAACATGGTGGTTACATATCTGCCATGGTGATTGCGTAATCAACTGCGATAGTTATGCAGCCACCTCTCTGTGAAGAGCGGTGATAGTGTAACCGTGCGTGGTGGTTGTGTCGCCCAAAATCACAATCGTGCCCTAAAATCTTAAAAATCTAAAAATAAAAATAAATAACCAAAATATTTCAAATAAAATACAATACCTAAAAGGTGCCCCATACAAACATTTTAACCATTTTATCAAAATTTCCCCTCCTAGAGATAGTTTTTAAAAAATAATGATTTGGGGAGAAAACACAAAAACACTTGTAACTCACTTATTCAGGGACCCTCTCATACGCCACTGGAGTTTACTACCATCGTGATCAAATTATCTTCCTTTTACTATATTCAAAAGTAAAAAGTTGCTAAAAATCCTAATCTCCAAATTTAGCAAACTTGTTAGGCATAAATGATTTCAAAATGATAAAGAAAAGGCATATATATAGCATGTATTTTGGTTTTCTAATGTTATTGTTAGTGACTCTATGCAGGGATAATGTGTGCAAGGTAGGTAAATTTCTTATCATCGCACATATGGTAAGTAATCTTGTCTTTTTGTTTCAAATTATTTTATCAAGATTATTCTATTACTACACTTGATTCCCATTTCTCTTTTATAGGTAGCGGGGAAGGCTCGGATGGCATCAAATCGGCATGCGATCAAGCAAGGTATATTTATAACCCCTCCATTTGGGAGTGTCATACTCAATAATCACATTTTAGACCATTCATGGTTAAATTCTCTTCAAGGGGGAAATATGTATGCATCTAAAAATTACACGATGCTACATTGAAGAACATGATAAGTCTCCGATGATGAAGAAAATATTCTCTAGATTAATAATGAAATCCAGATCCCTCTCCTTCTCCTTACATGTTTATTATGACTAGTTTTATCCTCATTTTCAAATTAGTAAGTTCTTCCTTTTCCACATGTCATATTGTGTCCTTGTATGCTTCTTTGTTAGCATTGGTTGCGCCATAAACTACTCACGGAGGTTACACAACCGCCATGGTGGTTATGCGACCACTCAGTCTAGATAGAATAGTAGTTGCATAACCACCATGGTAGTTATGTACCCATGGTGGAAGTTGCATAACCACCAGGGTTGTCTATACCAAATGGTCCTATTGACTTAAATAAGAGCATTAAAACACACAATTTTCAACACGTGTTTAGACTTTGAGAGTGATTTTCTCACTCGCTTTCTCAACCATTTCACCTAATTTTGGGCTCATTTGATTCATATTGGAATTTTATTATTGGTTTACTATGTTTATAATGTTGAATTCCCCTTATGTTGATGTGTTATCACTACTTGATGGACATGTGTTACCCGATCTTTCTTCACCATTTTGTATATAAGCCAAGATTTCACCCGAATGATGGGTTGGAGTTTTCAATTTTTGTATGTAAATTTATTTTGCTAAAATTTTGTGAGGAATTACATAGAAACCAATTCTTTTATATGCTTCTTCATGCCATATATTTTCAAATACCACTTTCTTGCAACAAGCTAGCCACAACTAATTGTTTGCACTTTTCTACTACTAGCCAACACTCATGCATCCCAAGATCATCTGGATATCATTTCTAGAGAAGGAAAGAAAGATGAGGAGAAAAAAATGTAACACCATATTTGGAGTTATATCACAGTTCTATAGTAACCAAGTTGGGGTGTATTTGAATTTCTTTAAGATTTGTTTAATTGTATTTTCTAAAATAGAAGAAATCCACTGTATTTTAATTTGGTAGAATTCTTTTCTATGTATTGTTTGCATAAATATTCCATTGATATCCTCTTCCCTACTTATCCCTGTGGATCTGCATGGGAAAAAGGTTGGAGGAAGATATTGTGCCAATAATCTTACAAACTACTTCTTCATTGTTATAATTTGTGTAAATCAATTCCACTTTGCTTGGAAAGTTTCCAGGGTAAAGAATAAATTTCTTCTAAGAAGATTTTATTTACTCTCTTGAGAACCTAAGGTAGAATTTTGATTAGAATAAATCTACTTGTCCGGATTAATAACTTTTGAGTAAATTCTTTGTTTAGCATAGATTTTATTTTACAATCTTACAATAGAGGAATAACTACATCTGATTATTCCCTATTTTAGTTTATCTAACTAGAAGTGTTAGTTTTATTTTAATTTAGCTTCTCTGCGTCTATGTCTACAAAATAGTCTATTTTTATTTATTTTATTAAATATTGAAAATACAAAAAGAATTTAGGAACTTAGTTTGTTTAATTGTTTTATATCTAAAAATAAAAAAGAATTAGCTAGTTGTTGTATTTACTTTATTTAAGTACTTGTAAACATAATTTAATTAAATTAAAAGGTGAATTAATTATATTTTATTTAATTCAAATTCATTTTCTTTACTTATTTAAAGTTAGGAATTAAAAATAGATTAGAGGTTAAAATGAACACTACATCCATTTCTTTAGCATCCTAGACTACCCAAACATAGTATCTAGCCCCTTTTGCCACCGAGTGTCTGATTTCCTCCCACCTTGCTCAAGAGTTGGTGTGTCGTACATGACCATCCCAGTCCACTTGAACCTCGTAAAAGTAATTTTGACCCAATCATCAATCCACCAGGTATTGATCGATATCGAGGGATATTGACATAATTCTTTGAGATTTAGTTTTCATATCTACCCCTTTACCTCCACAAATCATAGGTTAAATTAACACTCTCAACAAACAACTGATCCCACTTAAACAATATTGGGCTAACCTTGCTATTTGAGTAGATCAGGATAGACATCTAAATCTGTAGTTTTTCAATACGTCCTTCATCTACACTCTTGCATGATCCTCTTTGGAGAGGATTATCTAGAGGCAAACAAACAATTTCTTAGGTCCTATAGATAGAATGAAGGTACTTTTGGCTCCACTAATATAGATAAAGAATTATGGATAACAATAATCCTCGACCGTAGTATTACCCCTATATAGATTAGGTGGGCATTCACTTCTCTTAACGAATGGTTCCCAACTTGTAAGTCAAGCATTTACATTTACCTTGATCCCGGATCCTTGTGTTACCATTATTTATACCTATTCCATTTATATCACATTTACCTATTCCATTCCAATCCCATCTATCAAATTTCAGCTTTCTCGGCATGACCTCAAGAAGTCAAGTGCATCTAGAATCACGAGTTGATTTTAAGGTGTAGAGTCACTTCAAAGGGTAGGCTCAAACCATAGTTCTAATAAAGGTCCTCTTTGTAATTAAATAATGTGTATGCCATTAGGATAGATGTTATTTCAATTTGTAGGCTAGTTCATTTCATGTTCTTAGGATAGTTTAATTTCAAATATTTCCTTTTATTATAATAAGAGCATATGTTATAAGAATCTACTCCAAATGTTTTATTCATGACATGTTTTTTTAGTATTAAAATGCAACATTTTGGTTCCATTCTTAGAAAATACATTTACATTCCTCTAAGTAATTGATATGAAAAGGAAACATAGAGGACCATGCACAAAATTTTGTGGGGAGGAAAATGATGTGAAAATAGGAAAAACAACAATAAGATAAGGCTTTGGGAATTATGCATGTTGAGAAAAGGAATATGGATTTTTATATTGTTAGGTGCCATAAAAATAGAGTATCGAATTAGGGTGGTATACACAGGAAAATTTCCAAAGAGTTCATGCACATAAAGTAAAAATAAGTTGGATAGGAGTTAAAAACATTATTGGCGGGAAAGGTAGAATTTTTAACATGTAAGAATTAAATTTAAGGCACAATGGAAGATGGTTAAGTAATGAAAAAAATTGACAAGGAAAATGATCAAAAATAGGAATAATATAATCACATGAAATATGGAAGTAGAAAGGGGAGGTGTTTTCAATAAATCTATAGGGAAAGGAGACACGTATGAAAGAGGAAAGTGTACAAGGGAATGTGACGTGGCCCAAAGTGCAGGCTCAGAATTTCAAATTATATGTGCCTACGTAAAAAGAAAAATTTGTTAACGGTTTAGCTCTTTCACGTGGCTGTAATTTCAAGAAATTTTTATAGATATATGTATAATTTGTTCATATATATATAAATAGGTATTATGTTTTTAAATAAATCCCTTAAAAAAATTGACGGTTTTCAAAATTTGCAGCTCATTATTGTCTCACGTTTTCTAAATTTTTTTGCCCAGTAAAATATGGTTAAAATCACAAAAATGGCCTACAACCTGTCAATTTCTAGGCCCGGGCCCAAGAATGTAATCTAACCATCACATAAAGACACACGAGGGAAATATTAACATAGATCGATGAATATTGTGATTCATATATGTAAGTGGGATGGTCATTTAAGTCAAGTTTGAATTAAAGGAAAAATTGTAAAAATTATAAGTGGGGAACAAATGTCAACCTCTTGGTATTTAATACGGTGTGTGGAGAGTGATAATTCACACATGTGAAAGAAATTAATGGAGTGTTAATTACCCACTTGAGGGGTATAAAAGGAGGAGAGAAATTCATTTCAAGTTACCTTGCATTCAATCAAACAAGAGATCTAATTAAAAATAATGAAAATGTGTTAAAAAAGTGATTTAGAACACGTAAAAACATATACCTTTTTCACCATTAAAGAGATTTCAAGATTTTAGACATAGCGAGGTAGAGAAAAAAATATATAGGAATGGAGGAATTAACCAAGTGGTGGAGAAAGTTTTTTACTTTGAGGAAATAAATTATTCAAGCTCTGTGAAATAATCTCAATTATCATTAATGTGGACGTCGAGTTAATGTGGAAATTTGAGGCTTTAAATTGCCCTTGGTGAAGGATTTTAAACTACAAAAGAGAAGAGGAATAAACCAGAGGAAGTGTGCCGGGCGAGGGATGTGTAAGAATCTAGTTCTTTAAGTGAAACTAGTTGCAACATTATAAGGAATTCATAGTGCCTACAAACATCAATAATGTATATAAAGTCAAGTTTAACATCTAGTTAATGAATATTTAATATGTATTTGAATAAGACTAGAGGATACCATGTGAATTTCCTAAAGTATTAGAAGTAGAAGTAGATTTTTTTGTATTACTAGAATGGAACACTAATCTCTCGGTGCGGTTTAAGATAAAGAGTGAAGAAATGTCTCCTTGGGACAATTGTAGATTAATTCGTATGATCCATTAACTAGATCAAATATGCCAAGAAGTTAAAAATCAATGTACTAAATATTGATGCAAACATCCACACCATTCACACTACATATAAATATAAGGGGAAAAACATGTATGGAGAGAAACATGAAACTAATGTCTATATTCTAGATCTTGTGGAAACTATACAGTAGAAACCAAGCGGTAAGTTCATTATACTACTTAAATCCAAATAATAATAAGTAAACAAGTGGTACCCAAGAAGTAGAAGAGCTAGATGAAGATATGCACATGCCCCTTAAGATACAAAACTAAGGGGACAAAGATGATGAAAAATATAAAATACATCAAACTATGTAGGGAAAGATTGAGGAAGGATAAAAGGAGGATGTTGTGCCACTTTGGAAATATTCAAGAAACAAAGGATGAATGTGGTAAGAACTTTCATTCCGGACACAAGTTTAGAAGTAACTCCCGTAACTAGGGAAAGTGAGTTAAACAAAGGGGGAAATGATGGGTGGGATTATAAAAATTTGAGAAATATCTATAATAATACCAAGGTTAATAAATTCATACTACATTAAAATACATTCCAAATAGATGATATAGTATTATCATTTCTATTTAAGGCATAGGGTTAGAGTAAACCAACACACTAAGCCATATGGACACGAATATTGGGTTTAGTGAAACATAAGTGCATTCCTCCATATAAGGAGAGAAGAAAAACACATATGCACTCATAATGACTACTCCTCTAAAGGATTACCTCTCATACAAAGAGTATTACATGTGTAGTAGATGAGACATAAAAAGGAGGGAATCCTATAGACTCTAACATGAACCACTCCAAAGACAGGAACCACTCCACTCCCAAAAACAAATCCAAATGTAATTAACATTGAATATTAAGAAGGAGAAGGAAAATATAGAGATTATTTGAAGAAGATGGGTGAGAATGAGAAGGGAAATTATGAAGAAGAAGAGTACGAGGATGGGGAGGAGAAATCACATGATGAAGAAGAGGAAATAGGTATCGAGGATAAAGAGGAAGATGCATAACAACGCCAGAAAAATGTAAAGGCATGTAAGAAGAAGAGGAAGAAGACATGAAGTATAATGAGAACAAATTATATGAAGACTCTTCACTCTAAGTTTCAAAAGGGGAAGATGTATAAGGACATGTTTTCATGGAATTATCTTATAGATACAAGGAACAATAAAGGAGGAAAATGCACTATCTCTCACTCTGGATGCCTTCATAGAAGATATCGTGTTTGAATTCATCTTTGGTATCCTACAAAAGGTTCTTAATGAAGCTATAGATCAAGGAGTGGCCCTTGTAGACACTTATCAAATGTCAAAAACCCAAGATGGGGATGTGTTATTGAATCTAGTTGGAGAGGTGGTTCTAAAAAACATCATCAATAGCTAGGATAACATGTATACTGATATGCCAAAGCGTACATGATTTGAAAAAGTAGATTTGGGAAACAAAGAACAAGCCACAAAATATTTCCAGAGAACATAAAGATATAATTGTAAAACATACACATAATGATATGAAAGTGTTGAAATTATGCTAAAGGATTGTGATGCGAGCTAATCACTTACAATAATCCACAATGTTAGAATGTTCCAAGAATTCAAAGACTACCTTTTACTTTACCAATTGATACTTTTCTCTAGGTCACGTACTCTTCAAAACTTGCAATTTCATGAGGTTAAGGGCTATCATTGCTTGATTTTTTCAACTTACCATGTTTCTAAGCTCCCCTTCATGTAACATCAACCAACAATTCATATGGTTTCCAATCTCAACTCAAACACTCTCCCCTTAAGACAAGGAGTCTTAGACCAAACTATTAGTTATATTCATACTTACATTGATCGAATATACAAAATTGGATTTAATCACCTTTTCCAATCCTTCAAGAAATCAATTTCTCCCTCATAAAAACAAATAACATCACTAGTACCTTGTACTTTGTCTTAATGGTTTCTTACACTTGTTACCATCCTCTTAGCCTCTCTAAAGTCTCTAATCACACTTAACACTCACTCTAAGGTACTTCAAAGTCAACCGAGGATGGTTTTAACCACCCTTTATCTTCTTTTGTTTAACTAAGAATTCTCGAGCCTTAACACTTAGAAAAATTTGGACTTTCTTCCCAATCACCTTGTTCTTTAGGTCAAGTAAATTGTCAAGAAAAATCATAGGAGAATGATTAATTCAATCTAATTCCTTCAAAACTCTTAGATGATCGAAACTCTTAGATGATCGCATGAAAAATATCTCCTCAAATTTTCAAGGAATCTAGTTAGTTTGTTTTTAAGAAAAGTGATATTTTTCTTCGTAAACCCTAGTTTGACGGTTTACGGAGTTTGCTCATCAAGCCTAAGAGAGAATAAATTTATATAAAATCACCTAGACATAATTTCAAGGCCTATTTTTTTCCCTAAGGTTTGAACAACACCTCTAAGCTTATTGTATTGTAAGGTCTTGTATCTCATCCACCTGTAAAAAAAATTAAAAGGCTCATATTCTAACCCTAGGAGACAAAGTTTTTATGTTTACCAAGGGTTTCCAAACAAAATAAGGTATTCTCTACCATATAAATATTCTTAAAGATTTAATACATCCTATTTATTTTATTAAATCAATTCCAAACTTTGAACTTTGAACCTTACCTTCCAAATCTCATTTTACGTGTTTCCTTAGCTTGATTTATGCTCTTATATACCATGCTACAGGTATTCTGAAAAGTTCCATAACAATAAAAACAAAAAAATAAATACATGCATGTTTATCTCCATCTAAAACTCACTCTTCAAGTTTGATTCATGTTTTATCTCAAATTCAATATTTTAATCAATGACATACACAACTCATGTTGCATGTTTGATAAAGTTGTTCAAACCATATCCCTCACACCATTCTATAACAATATTACAATAAATAACACCAAAACTAATATAAAAACACTCTTACAAATATGAATCAACCTTCTTAGTTTAAATGCATTAAATATAATGCCTACCAAATGCTCATGCATAGATTTAAGTCTATCACATGATCTAATCTACTAAAAATGTTCACAACAAGACGTTTATTCAACATTCTTTGAGATCTTATGATTTTCACCTCTTGATTATTCAAATGATGTCTATAGAATCAGTTACAAGAAGTTCATTATACATCTTTATGTTGGTTTCAACTAAATGAGAGTCTTTTATAACCTTAAGAAATAATTTTTACCTTTGTTACATCATTATGATCATAATCTTGACTAACAATGACATTAATAAGGTACCTCCATGTGGGTCCCTTCCTTGCAACTATAATGAATACTACTTTTAAAAGTACAAAAGATAAGGAGGGGTGACCCACATACAAGTGTCGGATGGTTGTCTGCATAGAGCTCTTGAGAAAACTAATCTCGCTCTCATTGGAAAATTTTTGGGAGCCAGACCCAATGTGGATATTATCGAAAAAGTGGGCCATGCGGCGTTGGAAACCAAAAGGAGATTTAAATATTACCACTTTGGAAAGGGTTTTTTTAGCCATTTCAATCAGCAAGTGATATGGATTCGATCTGCTTGGTGGCCCTTGGTGTATTGGCAATATGGGGCTTTTTAAAAAAATGGTATCCAGGATTTAACCCTAATACTGAGAATATACATACCATCCCCATCTGGTGTAGACTCCCAGGACTGCCCCTTCATCTTTGGGATGATGAAATCCTTCTTCATATTGCTAGATCGATTGGTTCTCCAATCGGTCTAGATGGGCCTACAAAAATAGATCCAGACTTGCTTTTGCAAGGTTTTGTGTCTCATCTAAATGGAGAAGGAACTGCCTGATCATATCATTCTTCAATCAAAATTTGGGGCATGGAAACAGTCAATAGACTATGAGGCTTTTCAGCTAAGATGCCATAAATGTCACAAATTAGGGCACTTTGCTGGCAAATGTCCTGCAGAGTATGAAGCAAAATCAGATAAGCCTTCTGATCTAGATCCAGGCTGAAAAGGTAAGAAGAGATTGAAAAATAATCTTTGATTGATAGGAAAGATCGAGTATATCGGGGATCACTATGCGGATGAACCTGAGAATCAAAGGGAGAAAAAAGGTTTTAAGACCATAATAAAGAGGCCACTGGTCTATAGAAAAATATGGAGACCAAAAAACCCTTTGTCGAGAAAGGATGAGGAAGCTCGAAAGGGAAAAGATAATGAGCAGGCCAAGGGTGAAGAAGTTTGGGAGGAAGCAGAAAAAGTTCAGACTCCGATGCTTGAGAATTCAAATCCAGTGAAACTAAACATGGAAGTGGATGAAAAATGAAAAAAGTCTACATTCATTTCACCATTTCCAATGAAGAGGGATAGAAAAGATTACCCCTCCCTCATCAAGGGCGGGGAAAATGAGAACAACTCTTTGAAGTATAAAGAACCAAACAAGACAAGACAAGGAAAAGCTAAAGAACTCCTGGAATCCATAACTAGAGATCTAAATGAGGATAAAGAATTTGTAGATATGGAGGAGCTCATAGACATTGAATACAACAGAATCAATCCTATGCATTTTGATAAAGGAAAAGAAGAAGGAGAAATTACCCTGCAGACAAAAAAACTACTTGAATGTGATAAGGATGGATTCATCACAGTCTGACGTAAGAAACGAAGAATGAAAGGCTTTGAAGAAATCCTAGAATCACTTTATAGTGATAAAAAGAAACAAATTGGAAGTTGGGAAGCTTCCACTTCAAGAATCACAAGAGCTACTGCCAAAAGAGTTGTGAATATTGGAGTTCTTAATAAAAAAGGTAGGCCCTCCAAAAGTGAGGTTAGGAAAAAAGAAATAGAAAAAATAAATTGCAGATGGCACTCAAAGCCTTTTGAGCCATCCAGCAACCACCTCCCCAATCCTTTTTAAATGAAGGTTCTATCTTGGAATGTCGGGGGCTAAATGGGGGTCCTAAACAAAGAATTCTTAAGGAACTTAGAAGATCTAGTAGGCCTAGTATCCTTCTAATTCAAGAAACGAAAATGAAAACCAAAGCTATTGAAGAGTGCAAAAAGACTTTCTGGGAGAATGTTGCCTTTGCTGCTTCTGATTCTCAAGGGGCTTCTAGAGGCTTAGCGGTCTTCTGGGACATTAAGCTTGTTCATGGTAATGTGATTTTCTCCTCTCAGAATCATTTAGCTATAAATTTTATAAGTCTTGAGAACAACTCTAATTGGATCCTTTCCAATATCTATGCTCCTAATACTATTGCTGGGAGAAGGAATTTATGGAAAGAGTTAGTTTGTTTTAGAAATAATTTTAAGGATTCAAACTGGCTGATAATGGGGGATTTTAACACTCCTCTTAACCCTGGGGAGAAATTTGGAGGGAACTCTGATTTCTCTACCAGCATGGAAGACTTTGCTGACCTCATCTCATATCTCAATCTTATGGACATTGAACTCCATGGTAATCAATTCACTTGGTCTAACAGAAGAATTGGGAAAATTTGATTCAAGTTAGATTAGATAGAGCTCTCATTTCTACTAGCTGGATCTTAAACCAGATTTTCATCTCTCCTCTCTTCCCAGAACTGTTTCGATCACAACCCTATTGCTCTTAACTTTTTCAATTGGTCTAAGCCTTTTCATTGTAACTTCAAATTTGAAAAGATGTGGCTTGAGCATGAGGACATTCTTGATAGAATTAAAGAATGGTGGTATTGGGAAGGAACAGGAACTGCTCAATTCAGACTTCTTCAAAAGCTGAAAAATGTGAAACAAAAGGTTAGAATCTAGAATAAAGAGGTTTTTGGCAATATATTTGAGAAAAAAAAAAATTAAGCGGAAAATGGAAGAGTTCGAACTCGAAGTCTCAATGAAGGGTATGACCTTGGAGGATCATCAAAGAGAAAAAAATCTTCTTTCGACCTGCATAATATCAATAGCTGCTGAGGAAACCTTTTGGAGAATGAAATCTAGAGCTCTTTGGTTAAAGGTTGGTGATAGAAACACAAAATATTTTCATATGACCACCCTCAAGCATAGGGCTTGCAATAAAATTACTGAAGTCTCCAAGGGAAATGGTGCCATTACTAAGGATGCTCAGGATATTAAAGCTGAAGCCCTAAAATTTTATGAGAATCTCCTTTCTGAAAACAATCCTTATAATGAGCAAGCAACCTCCTTTCTTTTAGACTCCATTCCTAACAATTTGCTTCCTGAGGAGAGATTTAAGAGCCTCTCAAAGGTCACCATTGAGGAGTTGAAAAAATTTGTCTTTTCTCTAGAAGGTGATAAGGCCCCGGGCCCTGATGGATTCTCTACTAATTTCTTCCAAAAATGTTGGGATATTTGCTCTAAAGATTTGTTGAAAGTTGTTAATGAGTTCTATAGAACTGGAAATCTTATAAAGGAGCTAAATAACACACATATTGTGCTTGCAAAGAAGTTGATGCAAAATATTTTAAGGATTTTAGACCAATCAGCCTAGTTAATGTGGTTTACAGAATTTTTACTAAGGTTTTAACCACTAGATTACAGCCTCTTCTCATGGAAATTATCTCCCAACAACAAAGAGTGGATTTATAAAAGGCAGAATTATCCAGGATGGAGTAATTATGGTCCATGAAACAATTCATTCAATGGATAAAAGTAGAAAAGTGGGATGGCAATCAAGTTAGACATGCATAAGGATTTTGATAGAGTCTCCTGGAAATTCATTGATGAGGTTCTTTCCAAGTTCGGGTTTCAAAATAAATTTAGAAAAATTGTCCAAGCTTGCATTTCCTCTCCCAGATTTTTTGTGGTTGTCAATGGAGAACCTATTGGTTTTTTTGCTAGCAATAGAGGCATTCACCAAGGGGACCCTATGTCCCCCTTGTTGTTCATTATAATGGCTGACAGTCTAAGCCGATCTATTACAAAAGCTATTCAAAATGGTATGATAAAAGGCTTCCAACCCACTTCTGGCAATCAGATTTCTTCCCATCAATAGTTTGCTGATGACACTATTCTTCTTCTTATGGCCTCCATCATTGAAGCTAAGGCTATCAAAACCATTCTCAGATTCTATGAGGAAGCCTCGGGTTAGAAAGTAAACTTTGATAAAAGCTCAATTTACTTCTTCAATACTCCTATTGAAAGACAAAAAAATATTGCTCTCATTCTTGGGTGTAAAATCAACTCCCTCCCAGCTACATATCTTGGGCTCCCTATGAGTACTAGTAAGGTTTCTAATGAGGTTTGGAATGATTTGCTTAAGAGATTTCAGAAAAAGCTAGCTGGATGGAAAGGTGCTATCCTCTCAAGTGCTGGTAAATGTTTATTGATTAAAAGTACTCTTCAGAATCTTCCCATATATATCATGTCAATGTTCAACATTCCAATAGCAGTGGTGAATAGCATTGAAAAAATTCAAAAACACTTCTTATGGCATGGGACAGAAGACAAGTTCAGATATCATTTAGTAGCATGGGAGCAGGTCTGCAAGCCAAAAAGGATTGGGGGTTTAGGTATTAAAGATATAAGACATATGAATGTTGCTCTAATTGTAAGCTTGGTTGGAGGCTCATCAAAGAGCATAAACCATGGATTGAGTTAATCAAAGTTAAATACCTTTCCAATCAAAACTTATATTCCTTTCTTTTTGACCAGCTGCTTCCAAATGGTTCAATTTTTTGGAATAATCTTCTTCACATCAACATCTTCTCTCCAAGGGTTGTAGATGGAAACTTGGAAATGGGCATGATATTGATTTCTGGGATGACATCTGGTTTGACACAAGTTGGAATATCACTTTTAGCTCCATAAAAGACAACCTGATTCAAAACTATGGTAAGAAAGTCAAGGACTATATTGAGGTGGTCTACAACATAAGGAAATGGAAGCAACTTAAAGTTGATGACGAAAATATGCAGCCTAATGTTTCTTGCATGCAGAATCATCTCTCACTAATTCATATCAGTCAACAGGATAATAAGGATGAGATTATTTGGAAAGATTCCTTTGATGGAGATTATTCTGTTAGTTCTAGTTATAACTCTTTTTTTGCTTCTATTGATAGTGAAATTGAATGGCACAAGCTCTGGATGCCAGAGCTAACCCCTAAAGTAAATTTCTTTTGGTGGCTCATCATCAAGGGTAAGATTCTCACTAATGACAATCTTATCGGAAAGGTTTCATCATGCCTAACAGATGTTGCATGTGCGGAGAAGAAGAAGCTGAAGATATTAAACATCTTTTTCTACATTGTAAGTATACTTCAAAAATATGGCATCTTATCCTTGAAAATTTCAATCAGAATTGGGTTTTCCCCCATACTTGTCTGTAGGCATGGAAGCAATGGAACTCCCCTTATAAGCATTGTCTGGTTAGGAGGCTTTGGCAACTAGTTCTCCCTCATACCATGTGGAGAGTCTGAAAGCTAGAAATGATGTTATTTTCAGAAATACTAGAAAGGTTTGTACAAAAGTCTTTAATGAAATTATCATTGCAGTGAAAGAAAACATTGAAAGATTTAAGCCTCCCAAAAATAAACTTTATCCTGAAGATGAGGAGCACATTCTTGTTGCTTGGAACATTGGCACTGACAACAGTAAATGTAAGGACAACAATAACATTGATAGATCTACTTATGCGATGGATCCAGCCTCCCACTGCATGGTACAAACTGAACTTTGATGGAGCTTCAAAAGGTAATCCTGGGGATTCGGAGGTGGTGGGGTGATTAGAGATCACAGAGGCTGCTTTGTTGCCACTTTTTCTGGTAAGATGGGTAAGCAAACAAATCACTACTCGGAAGCTTTAGCAGCACTTTGGGGAATAAGGTTGGCTAGAGATTGTAATATTTCCAATATTATAATTGAGGGGGATTCGTTGAACATTATTAATTTACTAAATCAAAAGCAATCTCCAAGCTGGTCCATCAAGGACTTCATTAGTGAAGCTATTGAAATTTGCAATGGTTTTGATAACTATAAGATTATTCACACATATCGTGAGGGTAATAGAGTGGCTGATTGTTTAGCAAATATTGGGGTCAATAATACATTGCAAACTTGGCTAAGTGGTGACCCCCTTCCTGCCAAAGTACTTGATGACATCACTAAAGATATGCATGATTCTAAACACAATTATTAATAGATACAGGGCTGATGCGAAGGAGAGGCTTATTAATGGAAAAGTTAAGTCTAATGATGCTCTTAAAATTCCACACATTTGAGAGGACCCAAAAAGAAAATGCGGTGCTGAGTTGAATGCATTTCAAAATTTGTATATCGTTGTGCAGAGCGGGGAAAAATAGGCAAAATGGGGGGCCTCCTTGCAAAACCGAGCCCATGTATGATCCATCCTAGAAAATAGATACTACTCTTTGGAATTATCTGCAAATGGGGGTATCTCAAATTTCATCGAAAAAATAAAGGGTTTCGATCAGGACATTTCGGTGAAGTTTGCTAATGGATGGAGAAATCACGTGGTTGAGTATGGAGATGCCAAGGTCGAGATCTCTGAAGAGCTCATTGCCTAGGTTACTGGTATGAGCATGGAAGGTACCAAGTTCTTCAACAAGCATCACAGAGAGAGGTGGAGGTGAAAAAATTCCTTGCTGAAGGGGAGAACCTCGAGTTTGTCGTGGCTAGGCATAAAGGTGGCTTCTATACCTAAACCATTTGCTGAGATTGCATGAATGATGGTAAAGTATGTCTCTTTGGAGGGAAGATATGTCACCATTCCCTTGAAACATTTGATTTTCTCAATCATTTTTGTAGAATATTACCATAAATTTCCCGCATTATTTACTAAACTCCTTGGAGAAGTCTATCCTTGAAGTTCAAAAGCACACCAGGGTTGTTCCCCTTCACCAAGGCCTGATCCTACTCATTCACCACCATTGCTTCTCTGGCTCTCATCCTCTTCCCTCTCCCCCTGTGATTAACCCTCTCCCTACTGAAAAAACTTGACATTGCTACCTCGAGCAGAAAGAGGAAAGATAAGAAGGTAAAGGTTGCTCTGCCTTCTTCGCAGAGAGTTTTACATAGTCATAAGGATTTGGAGCTTGCGGAGAACTTATTGCACATTAGTACTCCTGTGGATCATCCCAAGGAAGTAGACCTTCATACCAGAGTTAGTAAACTCAAAGAGGAGATCAAAGACCTAAAAAATGCCCTGAGGAGTATGGAAACAACAAAAGGTAAGTGGAAGTTGCAAAATCCTGATGACATGGACACTGTTGCTGAGATCTACAAAAAGCTACTTTCATTAGATACTAGACTAGGCAATGCCAAGGGGTCGAGATTGCACCCTCTCGGCTCTAAAAGGTATGTATAATTTTATGGAACAACATGTAAAGAGTGTATGCAACCTTAGCGGCATCCCTAAAAATATTTGGGATTCTAACGAGACCCGGACTAGCACTTGCTAAGGTAGACATGAGTGATCTTTCTCAGGCCACGGCCATTGCGCTCTTCATCTCTCTCCAAAAAATTAAGGTCAAGCTTGACAAGGTTGTCAAGTGATGTGGAGCCTTGGTGTTGCTTTGATGTTGTGTTGATGTTGTTTTTGGCGGTTTTGTTGTTGTCCTTTTGTTGGGATGCCCTGTTTTGGATCCCTTTTTGTTGTGTTTTGGCCCTTATGCTCTTCGTCGATCACTTACTGGTTTGACTCTTTACTGCTTATCAGGCATCCTTGTTTAAGGTGTTTTTTGTGGTTAAGTTTTCCCTTACTTGCTTATCGGCTTTTAAAGCCTTTTTTTTACATACCTGGGTATAGTTCCTTCAAAACTTTTATCCTTATTAAAAAAACTTAACACATTGTTTGAATCCCCCAAGGATTTCATTTTACACCAAATACAATCAAAATGCCATCTAAATTCAAATTCACACTTTTGGAGGAAAATATAAATTTCAAATTTGTGAAGGACTTGGACAAAAACTCACCTAGATGACTCCTAATGACCTCTTAAACCTATAAAAAGATATCAAATTAAATTTTGGAGATTACAATCCAAAATTACATGTAAGGAGTGATGCTCCTACATCATACTCCCAGGGGAAAGAGAAAGTTTCCCCATAACTTGTGTTTTACAAGAATGCCTTATTCTTCTTCTGTGTTTCTAGTTGAAAATGATCCTCTTGAAGTATTCTTTGACTGAATGCTATGACTTTCATGCCTTCATCATCTCCTTGATGCTTCTCACATGCTTCTTTATCCTTGCATTTATCATAATTTTGAGTAGAATGATGTTTCTAGGATTGGGTTCGTTGTTCTCTACCTTGTATTTGAAAGTATGCACATGTTTCATCCTTATAAGAAATTCATCTTCACCAAACATGATTGTTAAGGGTTGTCCTTCTCACCTTCCCTTAGTTTTTCTTGGTTCATTTCATCCTCAATATTAAAAACATTATCGTTTTCTTGTAAAAATCACTTCCTCTTGATCTTTCTACCTCCATATTAGCTGCCAAACCTATATATACCTCATTCAAGGAAATATTAGCTTGAAAACATTGATTTTCATCCACCTTCTTGTCCACCATTTCCATTTCATGTTTTCTTTCCTCTTGATTCCGCATTTTCTTGTCTTCTTGATCTGTTTTCCTCAATCTTTCTTGATTGTTTTCTTCTCAACTAATGTTTGATTTCTTCATGACCACCTCATATTCTAAATTTTGTCTTTCCTTGATTGTCTCTTGTGATCCTAAGAGCTTAGTTTGGTCTTCTTCTCTTTCGTGATCTGAAAATCGTCATTTGTCACCTTCTTTACTCACTTTCCTTTGAAAATTACCTTCTATTTTCTTCCCGCCTCTTGGAAAATGATTCACATCTTCATTCAAATCACTTAAACCTACACATTCAAAACTCAAATCACTATTAGATTGAAAAATAGGAGGCCTTAATTCCTCTTCCTTCTTCTTCATGACTTTCTTCTTCTTATCTTCATTCATGGCTCCTTCACACAATATGTTCATTTGAATATTTCTCTATTTCAATCTTCTCATCACTTTCATCAACTACATTTATTGTTCATCATCCATTTTCCCTCCTTTTGGGTCCACATGCACTTTATCATGTGCTTCTTCACTCTTGTTTTCACTTCTTTCTTGTTTCATTATACCCTCTTATTTTTATCTTGACATCCTCTTGCATTGAGGTCTTATCATTCTATTTTCCTATCTAATTTTCATATTATTTTTTGCTACATACTTCTTCTCTCTCACATCTTCCTTTTTAAGTGTCTCTTTATACATTACTCTTTCCTTGCTTGACATTAAGATGTAAAAATATATTCAAGGCCTCTTAAAGACCTCTTCATCTTCTCATTCACTTTATTTGTACCCCTATCTTACCATTTGTTTCTTATCATCCTATTTTATCTCAAGATTCTCATAGGATTATATATCCTCAATCCTTCTTGTTCTCCCATAAAACTAAAAATATGCTTCCTCCTTCATACTTGAAATATTCTCACCCAAATCAGTTGTTAAATCATATACATAAGGCTTAAATACCCTTGGAAGTGTTTCTTATCATGCTTCTTTTGTCTCCATCAAGAAATTATTAGCTGATAACATCATGAAAAATCATGTTTTGGTTCTTGTTCACCTGTAATGGGAAAAAGCATATATTTTCTCCATTTGACACAATAGTATAAGTGTTCTTCTTACCATCATGCACTGTTTGCCTATCATACTGCCATGGTCTACCAAAAACACATGACACACATCTATAGGTACCAAATCACACAATACCTTGTCCTTGTATCTCCCAATCTGAAATTAAACTTGACACTATTCCCTAACCAAGACATGATGACCTTTCGCATTCGGATACTTGATATGGGTTAGGGTGCATTGTATTTTCAGACCCAACTTCTCTACCATCTCAAAAGAAACTAAATTTTTATTGCTTCCACTATCTATGATCATATTACAACATTTTCCCTTAGTTTTACACTTAGTTTTAAACAAATTTCTTCTTTGATTCGTATCTTGCATTACCTTGCTTGGTTTCAATAAAACTCTTTTGAATAAAATAGACTTACCTCTATTTTGAAGAATATGATCAACATCTCTATCAACATCTTTCATCCTCATATAAATCTCATGTCACTCATATGATTTTTGTCTTGGGAATCTACGACACTTGTAGCATTGTCTTGTAAATTATACCCAACCGGTGTGTCACATCCTGTAATTTACATCTAGTTGGCGAATAGGATAAGTCTTAAAGTAGGGGTGAGTTACGAGAGTTGGAGGATAAAATCATTGAGTAGTTGTATATGCGTCCACACGTGTGCATGCATATCCCGAAAAGGATTTACACACTCACTTGTAGATGCATATACATCCTCACAAAACACTTGTCACTTGACACTCATAACATGCTCTGCATTTACAACCTAGGTTTGATTCACTTTAATTTTAAATACATTTGCTTTTTGAGTATGGTAATTCAGATGCTTGTTATATAGTTGGATTTATGTACTTGATCTTAATATTCTAACTTATCTTTTTAGTTGGAAGTAAAGATTGGTATGGTATTATTTAATTCTATACATAGTTGCGATACCTTTCTTTGATACGTGGATATCATTGAATGATAAAAGTTTATTAAATTTCTTTGACTCTATGATGATCATAGATCATATAGAAAATGATCGGAGTTCGTGGGTTTGATTAACCACCTCCGGCGATCGACACTCCATAGTGAAAATTATCTATTTAATAATGCCACCTTAGGCCTATGATGTGTAACTATGGAGAAGGATAATTTTTTTGTTCATACAAATGAAGATATATTTATAATGCATAGGACATTACCATATACAATTTACAAGGTTTAAATATCATGTCAAATGTATGAAACCTTAAGATATACAATGATAATTTGGTGCTCAAGTTGTTATTTCTAAGGGATTGATCTTGCGATCATATGACTTATGGATGTTATTGATGACTATTACCTTGGTGTAGTATTTTTATTATTGACTAATTGCAAGGTTTAAATTGATAGGTATAATAATCTTAGTATTGATTTAAATAAAGGCCTATCAACCTCACTTTGACAATATGAGTTTAATCATATTCACATGACAATGGCTAAATTATTGTTGAGGGTCATTTAATTATCTCAAGGGCTTAAATTATCGATGGTTGGAATTTAATGGGGTTCTTTAAATCAATTTAAATTATTGGTCATTGAACCATGATTAATTTAAGAGATAAATTATTTTTGCATGCCCGGTTTTAACTCATCAAAATAACGGATTCCACCAGATTGGAGGCGGTGGTGTTAGTAGGTTGATACCACTACATGGCACCGAGATTTTAATTTCAATTGATTACTTGGAAGTCCTAAAGCTTCGAGGAGAAGCTACTTGCTTGCATGTCAATCTAATTTGAAGATGTGAGTGCGGTTTGAATTCTTCTCTTCCTCCTTTCGGGTGGACTTTAGTTCAAATCAATGAATGTAAAATTATTGGACCGGTTTTTGGTTCTTCTTAGGTAATCAAAGATTAAATGGAACTGCCATGGAAGTGGTTTTTACCAAGTTTTATTATGGTATGAATTTTTTTATAAATTTGTGCTTGGCTTTGTAAAAAAGGGAGTTATTTCTCATTGAAAGAAAACCTGTGGTGCTCATTTAGTCTCTAATTCAAGGAAATATTGGAAATTATAAGGGAGGAAAAAAGCCTTCAAAATCAAACATGATAAGCCCTAACCCTTTCTCTTAATGGTTTATCCCCTTTAGTATTTAGGTAAATCAATCTCTATAATTTTGTTGAAATTTGTTAATGTGGCCTTTCTAGATTGTCGATGTGCTATTTTTCCTTACTAGGTAATTAACGTTTAGTTTGTGAGATTATGTATATACATATGTATAAATATTTAGACTCATGCTTAGGAATAGATAACTAGAATGAGGTGGGTTTCGAATGACTTATAATGATATTTGTAAAAATAGTATCCATTTATTTTGGGGTCTCATTATTTTCACCTCCTACTTGATTGTGTTCATATAACGTATCTCTGAGGAAGTTTCAAGTTTTCCATCACTTGGTTATGAGCATCTTGTGAAATATCCATGAATATTCTTAATATGGGTGTAGTTTTATTAAATACATTTGGATATATATATATATATATATATATATATATATATATATATATATATAATATATATAATATTATATGGGTATCGTGTTTTAACTTTATTAATATATTTTTGAATCCTTAGATTTGACTTCTAGTGTGTTGTGTCTCAAACCCTTCTTGTGAATCCATTTTACCCATATTGGTCATCTCTCTCTATCATGTTTGGTATTCTCGGGTTGAAATAAGTTAAGTTGTTTTCCCCTCTAGGATTTGGGGCACAATCCAACTACTAGTTGATTTTGAGCCACTTTATCTTAATACGATGGTTTTTTTTTTTAAAGCTTTGTTTCTTAATAATGAGAGTTAAATCCTTGGAATTCGTAGGTTAAGATGATTTACTTGTATGTAAGGTAAGTTATGCTTAAGTTTCCTTGAGTGTGTATATTCTTTAATCATGTTCGAATCATAAGTTTGACCTATTTTGACATTTCGAGAATGTTAAGGTAAGTAAAATCCACCTTATTGATGAAATTAGTACCTTATATATATATATAACCTTAATAGGTAACTCATAAGGGTAAATAAGTTATTTTAAATATTTGATTAACGAGCGAAATCCTTGTTACTATGTATGATGATTATTATGTGAGCTAAAATTAATACTTACATCTCATTAGGAGTTGAGATAATGTTGATACTTGTATTTATAGTGGCTTGGACCATGCTTACATATCTTATCTAGTCAAAATATATCCTTAATGATTGACATAATATGATAGTATCATTGACCATTAGTAACTCGTTCCATGGGTGGACCTGTTATGCTAAATGAAACATATATAGAAATGTAATAAGAAATCGAAAAGGATATCTAAGTATATATACCCTTGCTGATTGATGGAATCTTTGTTAACATAAAAAAATTATTAAAATCGTGAGTTAAATATAAAAGCTGATTCTTACAAATCATCATGTATTTATAAAGATTTGATACTTGCATATCAGCGATGAATAATATTTGATTGAAACCTATATTTATTCTAGAGACTTATTACGATGGATATTTGTAATTAATTTATAGATAATATTATTGGATACTTATTTTGAGAAGTAGATTGAAGGAAGTAAGTGGCCACTATTAATGTGACTTCATTTAATTATGATTAAATGCATGCTTAAGATGTATATCCAGCCACTTGGAATTTTGTTCATATGTAAATAGATTTTAGGAAAGTAAACATTAATGGGTATACAATGTAATAACATGAGATGTGCGGTTAAGAATTTATTACATGTAAGAAATTATTTAGTATGAATTATTGCAATATTTTATTTACGTAAATGCTAGATGGCATAAATCATTAGGGTAAGGATTGTATATTATCATGCTCGGTTTGTATGAATGACATATGCTAACCCATTTTGCAGATGGATCTCTATAAGTTGGAAGGAAGAATAAAGTTGAAAGAGTTTATTGCTTATTGTGATTGATAAAGGATTTTTATATTGCATCTTGAATTGTAAATTATTAAAGTACCACTATTTTGTCTTATGTTTGGAGGAGAAAAAAATTAGACACTCGGTTGTAATTGTTACGAAAATAAATAAATGAGATGTATTCTTAAATTGATTGAAATATTAAAATATATCGAAAGGTTGATTGAAGGTTCTTATCTTGATTAAATTTCTTGGTTGAAACATATGTTGATAATATGATATGCAAATTAATATGATGAAATATTAAGGACTTTACTTGATAGTTATCACTTATTATAATAGGGAATATATTTTAGTTTATGATATTATGTGGGTATTATAAAGCTATATAATATGATTTACTACCATATGTTATTGAATTAATCATTGCTCAAACAAATAATATACATAGGAGACTTATTGGGAAATAGAAAGCTATGTATGAACTTGTGTGCCATTGCATTACAAATTGAATAAAGAAGGTAAGGTAGACTTGAGAATGCATATGGCTCTTTGCAAACAATTGATTAAAGTGAATCAGGAAGTATCTTTGTTGTGATATTAATTGATTAAGGTATATTCATATAAATAAATGATTAAGTGTACAATGAATCACTTGTATGTAGAATGAGCAATATCTATTCATTTGATACTAACCCTATCATGCACTATTATTGGCTTGATGCGTTGATAGAGTAAACTAGTAAAGTTTAGGAAAATAATTAAAGCATAATACTAAAATGAATATACAAGTAGATGAATGAAATGTTATGATGAAAATATTTTAGTATGTAAAAATTATTCTTGAGTACTTGATAGAAAAGTAATACTAAGAACTACATTTACCTATTGGGGTTTTTATGAAATAAATCCATGGGTTGAGGTATGAATTGGGGGCTATCATAATGTTCATGCTCCTAGATCTGTCCTTAGTTCATAAGATTGAATAGTGAACATTATAGTTCAAATTAGTAATCGATCTTTAAAAATAATTGAATGTGAAGGTTGTAAGTTGGAAAGGATTTGTGATGAATCACTTTGAGATGCCAATTACTAGTTATGATTCTTACAATCACAATTTTCATAATTGGTATAGGACTTCTTTGGGGTTGACGTTACTTGAATGCTACCTTTTTGGAATATTTTTTTACTTGAAGAAGAGGATAATGTATGTAACACTTAAATACCTTATACTATATTTGTTATCATTATTAACTCTTGAGAATTGTAAATGAACCTCGAAACACGTAAAAATGGGAACCGGTATGTGAAATTTTTAAGGACATTATTTTCCATATGTGAAAGGACAAGCCAAATTTAGGAATCTTACCATAAATACCCCCTCGGGTGGTATGGAACATCTAAGGAGGTAACAACCGCATGAGTCCTTTGCCATGGGTTATCTTGTCTTATTAAGAGAGTCTTTTGAATAAATGATCAATGATTACTTAAGAATATTAATAGTGAATCTAATAACACCATTGATGAATGCTAATCCATATAAGCTGAATAAGTGATTAGGTGAGATGAAAAGTTCCTAATGACGAGTGTGTCATCACAAAACTAAGCATTGAATACATGACTCTAAAAATTTATGCGACGTAGTATAAGTCTGATGAGTACATTGTCGTGATTTCACCATGATCTAAGGCATGTGTGAGATGCCGGATGGGAATTCTCGTGGCGAAAGTAGACACTTAGAAAGCTTCACTTAATTATCAATGCTTGATATAGAAAAAACCAAATGATACACTTGATGTAATGGCTCTTAAAGAGTGTTGAGTGAGAATTGAGTAGGATCTATATACTTTTATTCAAATGCACATGGTTTATGACAATTATCATAAATGGATTGAATTAAGGTTTATGTTAGGTTTAAATATATGGGTATGTAGATTGTGAAGCATAAAGTTAATTAAAATAAAAAAATTCCCTATATGTGAAGTGAAATAAATTGGTTATATTTTGGTATCAAAGTTGAAGGTTATGTATGTAGAGAAAAAAACTACAATAATGAAAGATACATAAATAATAATGCAAATATCCATGTAATCCTTCAGTGTAAACCTTAGTAAGGTTGTGGAGACTTTGTCTATGGAACCTTGCAAATGGATGTGGGTGCTCTTGAATGTTCTCCAAATGTGAGTGCAAATGCTACAAACACAAATACTTTGGCTTGGAAATTTAGCAGAATTATTGTATTGTGAATTCAAGAGGATTTGTAAGAGAGTAAGCTTGTAATTTATAGAGGTAGAAGTAGTTGGAAATTGGTTAAACACAGTTGAATGCTCATGCTAAAAATAGTATTGGAGGAAGTTATAGCAGTGTTGGGCATTTAGGGGTAGTAATGGATTTAATTGCAAAAGTTGCATCCGGGAAGGTGGTTGTATGTGCAATTCAATTGCCCCCACCTTTCTAGGATTCTAGAAGTGTAGTTAACTAGGATGAGGATGTGGAGTACAAGTGGAGTCCAAGTGGTTGTTGATTGAAATAGGTGGAATTAAATAACTAAATTTAATTAGTATTTAATTGTGAGGAGATAATTAACCATTTAAATAAATAAATGTTTAATTATATTAGCTAGAAGGTGTTAGAAATTAATTTAATTAATTCTAAGAGAATGATATAATTAAATTAATTAAATTAATTTAATTGTGAGGAGATAATTAACCATTTAAATAAATAAATGTTTAATTATATTAGCTAGAAGGTGTTAGGAATTAATTTAATTAATTCCAAGAGAATGGTATAATTAAATTAATTTAATTAATTTAATTGTGAGGAGATAATTAACCATTTAAATAAATAAATGTTTAATTATATTAGCTAAGAGGGTGTAGGAATTAATTTAATTAATTCCAAAGGCATGTTAGAATTAAATTATTTAATTCCAATGGGTAGGAATATAGCTTAGGTAATATAATTAATTTTAATTAATTCTAAAGGGGAATATTTGAATGATGAAATTAATTTAATTAATTCCAAAGGGTGTACTGTGTGAGATATAATTAATTTAATTAATTGTAATTAGATGAAACGGGATAGATATGTAGATATTTTTAGGGTGTCTACATTTTGCCCCTTTTAAAGTGCTATTGCGAAGTAATAATGCTTTTAAAGATAGTAGAAGCATGCAGACTAGTTGTTAGAGAAAATTGTGAAGCATCAAGATGTCCCAAGAAGAAAAATGGTAAAGGAATGCCCCCTCGCGGGTGGATGATGCAATAAGGCGATGTCAACTGCTTGATAGGAATAAAGCAAGGATTGGAACAAGGATGAGAAAGGATTGTGCTCGTAGCATGAGCGGAATTCGGAAGAACAATTTTTAGAAGCAACCTAATTTTTGTTGTTGCACAATAGAGTTTTCGCGATGATTATGAAAGAATCAAGATGGTTAACCCAGATGCACGTAAATAAACACACACAATAAAGAAAAGATAAAAAGGAAAATAAACGTAATATACAAAGTAGGTGTCGGCACTTCAGGTTATAAAGGAACCAATATGTGATCACACTACTTGTAAGTGGTCCAAAAAGAGTAAACATCAACAAAGAAACACAAAGTCAAAAAAGAAGACAATCAGCTATGCCCCTAATGCGTGCCATAATGATGATTAAGTAGATACAAATGCTCCCAAGTGGGAATAGGATTAGACTAGAAGAGCGGAGTTAAAGTGAATCCTTATGAAACTCTTGCTAAATCCATTGTGCAAATGATCAAAGTTGAAATTTCCTCGGTGAAGTTATATCACGAAGGAAAAACAATTTGTGTGACTTGCCCCAAGCAGAGTTAACATATCATGCAAAGGGAAGAAAGTAATAGTTGTAAGATTAACACAAGCACTAGAGTAATAGATAAAAGTATGACATTTATCAAGATTGTGTTTACTATGTTAAATGATTCACTTTAAGTGTTTTCCAATTGTAGGATTTCTGTGATAAGTGAATGTTTGTTCAAAGTTTTGTAATTTTTGATTTTTTTGGATTTTTGAAATATTTGATTTTTTTTGTGGATTTTGCAAATTTTGGAATACGAATGCAAACAAAAATGAAGACATTCCATGGCTTAAATAAACCAGGAGGAAAACACAACACATGTAAATGAAAAAAGATATAAAAGAAGTAACATAAATAAACCCAATATGAACAAGAAAGAACCACACCAAAGTTATATGTGAACTAGGATGTGAATAAATTTCTTGCAATTGGTCCATGAGTGCATTCCAGATACACAGAGTACTGGTTATTCAAACTATCAAACATAAGAAACTAAGCTAAGAATATACAATACAAAATTCCATATGTACAAATGTTAAACAAGAAAACAAGCTAGTGAACAAAAACACACTAATGTAAAAAAATTCTAATAAAGAAGCAAATATATATAGATGTCAAGTTGCCCCCAAGAGAAAGCCAAAGCCAAGTGATGTCCCTATGCAAAGTTACATTGTAAAGAGTGGCTTGATTGATTGGAAAATATGATTGGGAACAATTAGATGAAGAAAATGGTGAACAAATTACACAGTTGTGAGTTTTTTTGGAAAGCATTTTCAAACATTTTGTATGTTTTTTTTGTATTTTCTAAACAATTTTATATTGTTTTTGGGATTTTGAACAATTTTATATTGTTTTTGTATTTTTTGTGAGATATTTTTAGAATGTTTTTGGCTTTTTTGGAATTTTGAACCACATGCCAAAGAAGAGGGAAAGGAAATTCCCAAGTCAAAACCAACATACTATGTATGAAGGAAGTGAACGAAATCATAATGGAAGGTGAAAAATGGTGGTAGACAATGGGCATGATAACCTAACAAGGAAAACATGTGACACATGGCGAGGTAAAAAGTTACAAGCGGGAAACAAAGTGAAATGACAAAATAGGTGGATGCACTGATATGCCCCTAGTACAAGGGTTACTCTTCGGAGACTCAGGAGTATAACTTCTTCAGATGAATGGAATTCATAGGCTCCTTCAACTCTTTGTCATCCTTGGTAGACAATTTATATGTGTTGGATCCAAATTTAGCAGTTATAACATAAGGACCCAACCAATTAGGCTCAAATTTGCCCTATTTTTCACGTGGTTTAGTTGTGTTCTTTTGATTTTTGAGGTTTGATCTTGTGATTATAATTACGTCACAGTCTATTTTGATATACCTACATATGGTCTAAGGCACGAAGCCATCTCTCATCCAATAATTCTAGCTCTATAAGGTGTGCAACATGATAATCCTCTTCATGAATGAGATGTTGGAGGGAGACATGAAGTGAAGGAAGTTCAAATTTGATAGGTAATATGGCTTGAGACCATATACTAGAGAAAAAGGAGTAGTTCCTGTAGGTGTTCGGAAGGAAGTGTGGTATGCCCAAAGGGTAGGATATAACTGCATATGCCAATTACATCCGTGTTTATTGACTATCTTTTCTAGAATGGACTTGATAGTCTTGTTTGATGCTTGATTGTCCATTGCATTGTGGATAATAGGGTGTAGCCCATTTTAGGTAGATATTATATTTCTTAGCTAGGGCTTTGAGATCATTATTTTTGAAAGAACCACCATTTTAGTGACAATAGCAATGGGGATGCCAAAAATGATAGATGATATGGTTGAAGATGAATTTATAAATATTGCACCTAGTAACATTAGTAAGAGGCATAACTTGAACCCACTTTGTGAAATAATCAGTGGCGGTTATAATAAAAGTGTGGCCATCGAGAAGATGTGGGCTTTATTTTCCAATTAAATCAAGTCCCCATTTTGAAAAAGGTCCAGTGAAGTAATAGGATACAAGGCTTGGGATGGTGCATGAATGAGATTACCATGTTTTTGGAAAGCTTGACATTTCTTCACGAAGTTGCATGCATCTTCCTCCATTGTGGGCGATACTATCCAATGCATAAAATATTCTTTGCGAAGGACTATTTTTCTTGGTATGGGCACAAAAAATACCCGAATGTACTTCACTAACATCGATTAGCTTCATCCTGATTGAGACATATTAAGAGAGTCCCATCATAGCCTCTTCAATACAAGGTGTCAACAAGAAGGGTGTAGTGTGATGCACATTGTCTTAAGGCTCTCTTATTAGCTCGATTAAAATTAGGAGGATAGGATTTGGTTTAAATGAAGGTGTATATATCGTGGTACCAGGGGATGATCAGGACCAAAAATCTCACAAACCATGGTGGACTCCATAAATTCGTATGCACGCAGCACCAAAATTTGTTAAAAAAGGAACTCATTGTGAATTTTATTAGTTTCGAATGAAAGAAGGGAAGTGATAGTTTCCATGGCATTTGTTGCTTTTTTTTTATGTGAGGAACTTGTTCAAAATTGATAATCTAGAAATACCCTCTAAGGATATCAACCATTATTTTATAAGGTAAGATATTTTCATCTTTTACCTGATATTCTTTGTTAACTTGATTAATGAATAGAAGAGAATCACCAAGAATTATCAATTCTTACAGGTGCCATGAGATAGAAAACCCTAAGCCTATTATCAATGCTTCATACTTTGCTATGTTATTTGTGTAAGGGAAGTTGATATGATAAGATTTAGGTATGAGGTCTCCATCCGGTGTACACAAGATAATTCCTGCTCTAGAACCATGGATATTGCAAGATCCATCAAAGAATAATTTCCATAAGGGTGTTGCTTCTATGTACAACAAGTCTTCATCTGGAAATTCAAAATTTAGTGGTTGTGAACCTGGTAGTGGTGTTGCGGCTGGTTAGTGCGCGGGTGCTTGACCTTTGATAGCCTTTTGATTGACAATTTCAATGTCAAATTCACTGAGTAGTGCAATCCATCTAGACATTCATCTTGTTATGACTGGTCTCGAAAGTAGGTACTTAAGAGGATCAACCCTTGAAATTAGCTTGGTGGTATGATTTAAGAGATAATGTCGTAGCTTGCCAAAAGTATAAGCAACTGCTAAACAAGCCTTTTCAACCTGCGAGTACTTGGTCTCATGCTCAAGAAGAGTTATACTCAAGTAATACACAACTTGTTCTTGATCCTTATCATTGTGTTGCACCAATAATGCCCCAATGGCATGTTCTGTTGTAGATGTATACAAAACATAGGATTATCTTGTATAGGTGGCATGAGTACCAATGAAGATGTCAGGTATTATTTCAATTTTGTAAAGGCATCTTGAAATTCTTGTGTCCATTTGAATTGGACATCCTTTTTAAGTTGAAAGTAAAACTTATCGCCAATTGAAATGATGAAACTTATCTAAGGAGGGAGGTGGCATATCTATTATAGCTTTGACCTTGGTAGGGTCCACTTCAATTCCTCTTCGTGAGACAATGAATCCTAGAAGTTTCCTGAAGTGACACCAAAGACACATTTTTTGGATTAAGGTGAACCTTGTACTCCCTTAACCACTCAAATATACACCTAAGAATCAACTGGATGATCCACCCTAGTCTTTGATTTAGCAAGAATATCATCGACATAATCTTCCATTATGTCATTAATAAGGTCATGGAAAATAATAGTCATGACACGTTGATAAGTTGCACCAGCATTTTTAAGGCCAAAAGGAATGACCTTGTAACAAAATGTCTGCTTATGGGATTGTAAACGTTTTTAATGTTTGTCTTCTTCAGAAATTTGAATTTGGTTATACCCGGAAATCCATCTATAAGGTATAACATCTCATGGCCTGCATTAGAATCGATAATCATGTCAATATTAGGTAAATGGAAATCATCCTTAGGACATGCATCCACTCTATCATAATATTTATTTCCCTAGAATGTGTATTTATCCTTAGGATTAAGGGGTCTTCTTCACAATTGGTACCATATTAGATATCCACTCTGAGTAATCAATGCACCATATGAAGCTTGCATCCAATAATTTTTGTAGTTCGGCCTTAACAAGCAATGTAACCTTGGGATGCATTTTACGTAGTTTTTATTGACAGTTTAACATTTGGGCACACCACAAGGTGATGAACCACCGAGAGAAGGATCAAGTATGGGCATATCTTTGTAAGACCAAACAAATACATCTTGAAACTCAATTAGAAGTTCTATGAAGGATTTGATTTCAGTTTTTGATAAACTGGCACCTAGTTATAACAATTTTGGCTAGTCTTCACTTCCAACATTAATGGTTGTTGTCTCTTCTACCAAAAACTTAGAAGTGTCATTATCTTGAAATGATGATGGATACTTATGTATATTTTTTAGATATTTCTAGATCTAAATCTCCTCTCTCTAGTGCCTCTGAAAGTTTTTCACTAGGAGATGTGTCCTTTTCTTTCTTTTTCTTTTTCAATTTTTATTTCTCGTATAATGCCTCAAAAAGGTTTTCACTATGCGAGATATAATTTGTCTTTTTTCTGTGTTTAATTTATTTTTCTTTAGGATTGGAGATTGTAAGTTCTTTACCAAAGTAAGAAGTAACATAAATCTTATATCTGAAACCCTTCGTGATCCGATAAGGGAAAAGGGTCCGAGCCTCGAGGAACCCCTGATGGCCTCATCATTTTGAAATAGATCCAAGGAAATATGACAATGTTGGTCCTGATCAATGAGGGAAGGAAAAACAATATCAAGGGTTTAAAAGGATAAGTAGTCTAGGAAAAATGTAGTTTTGGCTAGGTCTTCAAGAGGCTATGTGTGGGACCGGTCTCAATTTTAGAATCTGAGTCCACATCGCTAGATAATACCTCAAAGACTATATGCCTATTCTCATATGTCTCATATCCTAGACCATATGTTTAAATTTTAGACTTAATATTCACAGGTTCAAGAACACCATGCCCTTGTGGGCCAAGACCTCTTCCTTTCCAATTCATGTTTTTCATCATTTTATGGCCCTTGGTGTAATCATTGGATTTGTAGCATTCTTCCATCCTATCATCATATAGCCAAGAGTCGTTGGAGATTGGAATATTTTCATCTTCTAGATATCCATATCATCTCCAAAGAGTGTTTCTGAGATAGTAAGCTGGAGGTTCTTGTAAATGAGGAGCATTAGGATGCCCATAGCTACAAGAGGAGGTAATGGGAGTTTTCCAACAAGAAATGCATTGTCAAGTGTGTACTCACCTAAGCCTTTATGAGAGAATGTAACTTCAGGTGACACCTTAGATGTAGATGCTCCAGAGGAAGATGTAAAGGCGTGAGGAATATCCTCAGGTGATGCTTTAGACGTAGATTCTTTAGAAGAAGACATGGAAGCATGAGGGTGCAATATTATATCAGGATTAATACGGTTGGTAATAATAGAAGTTGCGCTAGATCTAGTTGTGCTATCAGTAGATGGACAATAGTTTTCCTTTTTGTACCTTGCTTCAAAAAAATTACAATATTTAAAGGGGTTAGTATCGCCATGCAAGGTGAACTCTCTACCATTATGTGAAAACTTGATGCATTGATGGAAAGTGAAAAGTACTGTGTGCATCACATGTATCCAAGGTCCACCCAGAAGAGGGTTATATGATGTGTTTGTGTCAACTACATGACACATAGTGTCAAGGAGCTGTGGCCTACTTGTATGGGAAGAGTGATGGTGCCATAAAAGTGACACTCAATATTATCAAAACAATGAATGGTAATGATATTAACATCTAAATCATCTATTGTATGACCAAGGTAGTAGAGCATTTTTATAGAACAAATGTTAAGAGCTGCTCCATTGTCGATAAGAACTCTCTTGACTTTATGATTGGTAACATAGGCTTAATGTACAAGGAGTTGTTAATCAGATTTGGGTTCAACATATCTTGAGGGACAAAAGATAGGATAGGAGTTTCAAGCATAAGGTTCACAATCATATCCTGAAACTATTGAACATTGAGAGTATGAGGAACACGTGATTCATTTAGAGCACAAGTGAGAATATCCTAAAAGCTAGGTGACTCTTTCAGTAGTTCCATGAGAGAGATATGTGCTGGTGTGGTTGCTAATTGTTTGATGAAGTCATAATGACATGGAGTGGAAGATTTGGCATTAGAATTTGACTTTTGATTTGAAGGAGTTGTTGGTTTGGACATTTGAGGTTCTGCAGAAGATGTAGAAGGTTGGTTTCTTTGCAGAACCCATATCTTCTGTTGGCATGTGGTCACAAAATTATTCAAAGGTGTGAATTTAATGGTTGCCATTGTAGATGGTACTTCCTCAATAAATGAGATAATTGAACTAAAATCAACATTATTGTAGAAGGACCTTTGTCAACATTTTTATCATCACCACCATGTTTGGGAAATGGGTTTGAGAACACCTTAAGATTGTCGTTGGGTGTTCTATTTGGAGATGGTTCTTTAATAATGATATCTCCACTATCAATGAGATATTGGAAAAAGTGACATAAGTGAAAGCATCAATCGGTCGAGTGGATCGAATGTGATGAAAATCACAATAAGTATCAACCTTGTACCAAGTAGGATTGGGTTCTCCCTCAACCCAAGGTCTAGTGATTGGATAAGTAACCATGTTTGCATTAATGAGTTGTTGAAGGACATTTGATAGAGGTTCTCCCAAAGGAGTGAAACAAAATTGTTTAGAATCAGAGAGGAGGAAACCTCTTCACTAGTAACCACAAGAGGTTGTTTTCCTTTGTTTGGTCTAGTCTAAGTGTTTTGGATGTTGTGGACATTGCGGTTATCTGTAATACCATCATTGACCATATTACAATTATGGTTAACATGTTTAGATTTGTCTTGGTGAGAGCTATTAGGATGATTACTATGTTTCCCATTGTCTTTTGAATGAGGTTTAATCAAACCTTTTGTGATAAGGGATTTTTCAATCTATGATCCTTTCTCAATAACTTCTTCAAAAGTATTAAGGCAATGCATTTGCATGTGAAAGGATAGCTCATTGTTGAGATTGGGTACAAAGATGCTCATGAGATGCTTCTCAGGCATGGAGCATGGGAAATGACTAAAAATCCCACACCATCTTTGTAGGAATTATGCAAAGGTTTCATTTGTTCATTGTTTGGCATTACAAAAATCCATCATTGTAATTTCAGACTCTAGGTTGAATGAGAAAGTTTGATAAAATTCTCTTAGAGGTCCGCAAAAGTTTATATAGAGCCCTTGGGAGGAGTAGGAACCAGTCAAGGCTTGTCTTTATATAATTTGTGGAAAGAGACACATTAAGAAGACATCACTATAGGCCACCTCTTGGAAAGCCATATAAAACTCCCTGATATGCTCTATAGGATCACTCTTGCCCTTGTATTTTCAAATTTGGGCGTCTCAAAATATTTTGGAAAAGGAACACACAAAATGTCTTTATTGAAGGGGTAAGGACACAATTCTTCAAAGCTAAATTGTTTTCATTGATGTTTCATACTAGAGATGGTGTCCTTCATCATTTTCCATTCTTGGGAAAAAAGTGAGTTGTTCTATAAGAAAGATAAGGAGCCATCACTTGTAGAGTTGTTATCTTTGGTGTGTGTGGTATGACTCTTAAATGAAGCATCACTAGATTTATTTGGTGCCTCCTTATCATGGGATTCATTGGTGACTTTAGAATTTAAAATAGTAAGTTATTAGCCATGTCATTAATTTGATTCATGAGGGCTTAAGTAGGATCAGTGGCTAAATCAGTTGATTTTCCTTTGTTCCTTTTGTCGATTTTTCTTTGTTTGATTCATTTCTTTTGGTGTTGTTTGAGGTGGACTTGTTTCAATCATCATTATTCATGTGACTAGGTCCTGCCTCATCATCATTGTTTGTCGAAATGAAAGGTTCACCCTTGTTAGGTGGTGGTTTTCCAAGTAATGTTTGTAAACTAGATTCATCGAAATCAGAGGGTAATTTTTCTCCCATCTCAAGGAGACGAAGCAAAAATTGGTCTTTATTCATACATAAAATATTTTCAACGCGGGATTGTTCTTCGAGTGAGATGTCATTCTGATCATCCTTAGAGTTTTGGTCATTATCACTATCAAAATTTCCAAAAGGATTTCATTCTCCCCCTTCCAAAAGGACTATAATCTTTGTGTCATGTTCCCACCATTTTTAAAAGAGGGAGGGAGAAAAAGAGATATGCGAAAGATAACTCAACCCGTAGAAAAGTGAATGCAACGATGGAAGAGAGGTGTGCGATTAAGTTTGATAATAACTTGTCCCTTAACAAATTGAATGCTAATATGGGCAAGAGGTTTGGAAGATATGAGTGACACAACCCTTAACAAAGTGAATGTCAATATGGAAGCATGTGAAAGTGTTTGATAAACTCGACCCTTGATAAAGTGAATGCCAAGATGGAAGAGTGGTGTGATGTGATGAATGTTCTCGTCCTCTAACAAATTGAATGCTAGAATGGAGGAGGGTTGTAGTGAAAAAGTTTGAATGTGTTCAACATCTAACAATGTGAATGCTAGAGTGAAGAAGCGAGGATAGATTGATTGCAAATGCACTCTACCACCTAGCAAAAGTAAATGCTAAATGGGAAGAGGGTATGAAAAAGGATTCGAATCATATGTGATGTGCTCAACCCTTAACAAGAATTAGTTAAGAAGGAAGAGGCTAATGAAGGGATAAGACTCAGATATTGATAACGTAAGCATTGAAAAAGAGGATATGATGAAGTGTCTAGAATGTAACAAATATGTTGTCAAGTTAGAGACGTGAAGAAAACAAACATATACAATTTAACAATGATGTTTTTCAAACTAAAGGATGCAAGAGGAGAATGAAGAGAAAATGTGATGAAATTGAGTTGTGGAAAAAGTGGAACACAACACCGTTAAGATGTGAGTCATAAGATGAAAGTGCTTGAGCGAGGACGTGGATATCCACAACTCAAGACTTGATGTCGAAAAGAAGATGAAAACTTAAACTTTGGGAAGGTTATCCAAATGTTTAAGTGTCAAATGGAATGGGAGATAAAACCAAAATGAGGTGAATATGAAAGATAGAAGAATCTGATAATTGTGAAAGGGGAAGAATCAAATAAGTGAATAAAAACTCCAAATGAATGAAAGAAGATCAAATGGAGAAGACAATGAGGATGAAAAGAAGAGAAGATTGAAATAATGAAAGGAGATGAAAGTTCTGAAAAGGGGGAAATTGAGAGTAAAATGAAGGTTAGTGAATGACTAATGACGAGAAGAAAAGAAGACGAGAACAAATGAAATGAGGATGAAAGTAGAATCCAAACAAGGATAGTTTGGAAAGTGACAAAAAAGAAAAAGAAAAAGAGAGAAGTGAAAGATGGATCCCAAACTATCAAAAAAATGACACATTAATCGACTAACAAAAGGATCGCAATGTAGTAGTAAAAAAACATAACTAAATAGAACAAACTAATGAATTAGAGAAAATAACAAAGGAAAGAAACCAACATGTTAAGAAAATTAAAAATAATAATAATAATAATTAAAGGAATTGCTAAAATAAAGAAATAAAATAAACTAAGGAAGAAAATAAAAATAAACTAAACTAAACTAAAACTAAACTAAACCTAAAACTATAAAAATAGATTTTAGGTCGAATGCATTGCAAAATGGGCTAAGGCATTGGAAAGTGAGGGAGAGCTTTGGCGAGGTGTGGTTGGAGATAGGCTCGGTCAGTGAGGCAAAGGGCGAGCCGGGAGGGCTTGACGGTGGGGTAGGATGGCTTGATAGGGGATAGGAGTATCCAAAATGTATGTAGAGAAAAAAAAACTACAGTAATGAAAGATACACAAATAATAATGCAAACCTCCCTGTAATCCTTTAGTGTAAACCTCAGTAAGGTTGTGGAGACTTCGTCTATGGAACCTTGCAAATGGATGTGGGTGCTCTTGAATGTTCTCCAAATGTGAGTGCAAATGCTACAAACATAGATAATTTGGCTTGGAAATTTAACAGAATTATTGTACTTAATGAATTCAAGAGGATTTGTAAGAGAGTAAGCCTATAATTTATAGAGGTAGAAGTAGTTGGTAATTGGTTAAACAAAGTTGAATGCTCAATGTTAAAACTAACATTGGAGGAAGTTGCAGCAGTGTCGGGGCATTTAGGGGCTATAATGGATTTAATTGCAGAAGTTGCATTTGGGAAGGTGGTTGTACGTGCAATTCAATTTCCCCCACCTTTCTAGGATTCTAGAAGTGTAGTTAACTAGGATGAAGATGTGGAGTACAAGTGGAGTCCAGTGGTCGTTGACTAAAATAGGGGAAATTAAATAACTAAATTTAATTAGTATTTAATTGTGAGGAGACAATTAACCATTTAAATAAATAAATGTTTAATTATATTAGCTAGAAGGTGTTATGAATTAATTTAATTAATTCCAAGAGAATGGTATAATTAAATTAATTTAATTGTGAGGAGATAATTAACCATTTAAATAAATAAATTTTTAATTATATTAGCTAAGAGGTGTTAGGAATTAATTTAATTAATTCCGGAAGAATGATAAAATTAAATTAATTTAATTGTGAGGAGATAATTAACCATTTAAATAAATAAATGTTTAATTATAGGGAATATTTGAATGATGAAATTAATTTAATTAATTCCAAAGGGGTGTATCTTACGGAGAGATAGAATTAATTTAATTAATTCTAATTAGATAGAAGTGAGAGAGAATATGTATGTATATTTAGGGTGTCTACAGTTGTAGCTCTTGGACTTATTGGGTCCTTACACTTGGTAAAATTCTGATTTTATAAACAAAATAAAATGAACAAAGGATGTATCGTTTCTGACAATGGACTAGATGAAACTAAGCTTTGGGTTCGGTGAAAATAAGTTAGATAATACTCTAACAGTCCTTCGTGACATACTAAACTAGATAGATGCGTGGAGCAACTAGTTAGTGTGAATATGATCAGCCAAGGCAAACAACTTAAGATGAATGATAACAATCAACATGAGGATTGCTAGATTGAATGAACCTATCTAAATGATGATTTGAAACTTATATCCAAAATGACTTGTAAACCCGAAAGGGTAGATGAAGTAGATAGGAAAGAACTATCTACGAAATAACAATAAATTAAAAGGGAAAAAAGGCTTCAATGAAATCTACACTAAATCGGACTATTTATCGGATGAGCTTTTAATATATAGAATTTTGATCCGTGACCTATCAATATTGAAATTTTCATTAGATTCACAATGTGTTGTATGAAATTAATGGTGATTTAAGCATAAGAAGGATTCTAGAGCCTTGAATGTGTTTCTAGGAGGAAATCTTCAAGGTGTCCTACTTGTGTAGTGAACAATGAATGCTTAGGGTAGTTAAAAGATTCAAGTCATGATCACCAACTCAAGGACATTATCTACTATGGATAGGAGAAGATAACCAAGTTTATTATAGTCTTTTCATGCACTTTGTGTGCCTTAATAGAGATAAGAAAGGAAGAAATGGATACTGAGAGTAAAATTTGTACTCTTAGGCTTAAGGCGGAGTTGAGACCATTTCATGTGAATACTTAACATATTTCAAGTATATCTAGTTTTATCTTCCATTCCTTGATGATCATGAGTTACAGGTTGAAAATCATATGATCTAAGTAGTGTGCATGGTGCTTAGGCCTATAGATCAATAATGATGAAACAAAATGGAGGGTAGGTTGTGAATTGTTTGGGGAAGGAATGTTTCTTTGGTACAGCTTAAAGAGCTTCAAAGTTGCAGTCCATGAGGCAATAACAAGAAGATTCTTGGAAGGTTCTATGCGTGGAAGGAGGTCTCAGTTGCCTCAATCTTGGAAAAATCAAGAGAAATCCTTCATAAGTTAAGGCATGAATAGTTCCTACCCTCTCTTTATAATTTAACCCATTTTGTATTTGGATTATTGTGAGATATCTACAATAATATATCCCTTTGATATTTTGAGCTTGGTTGTGTTAGATCTGATATGAAATACGGTTGTATCTGAAGTCATTGAAGTGTATTTTTTTCCCTTATTAGAGTAGTCGATGTGAGCATCTACTTATGAATATTTTTCTATAAACATCTGCTGGGGTCTTTTAGACTTTAATCATTTCAGAACCACACTAAATCTGGGTATATGTATGTATTAATATAAAGAACAATGAGTTTGAGAATAAGTTGTATTTCTGCTCAAATATATACCCAAAATCTGTTTATCATTAATAGCATATGCTTTACTCTTGTGAAGAGATTCGAGGAATTTTACCTTCCTTATGATTCATAGCTGCTCTTAGACCTACAACCTAATATGAGTAATATGATTTTACTTGGTATGATTGAATTTCGTAAGATAGGTGTGGATGCTTAGATATAAAATCTTTACCTTCTGGTGATTCTTGGAATCAAATGACCCTAGAGATTATATATGACTTTTGGAAAATATTAATTGGGTTTTGATACCGATTCTATTGGCGTAACAATTGGTTAACACAATGAGATCCCTCTCCACCACCAGTTTGAGCTTTTGGTGTGACGATAAATCGTAACATGGTATCAAATCTAGGTAGTTAAGTGCGCTCGACTTGAAGTAGTACTGGGATGGGTGATCTCCTGGGAAGTCTTAATGTCATTGCCTCTCCTAATGTTGTTGGACCTAATTTGGTGAATACATGGTGGGCCCAAGGCTCACGTGGTTGCATCTGGATCCATCGTGTGGGGGTGTGTTGGTGTAGCAGCTGGTTAACATGATGAGATCCCTCTCCACCACCAGTTTGAGCTTTTGGTGTGACGAAAAATCATAACAGATTCCAGACTTAAATATAAATGGGAAAATCACGGGGTATACAATCTATAGTGTTTTAACTATATTTGTTCAATCATTGGTGATGACATTGATAATTATTGATTATTGTCGATTTGGGTTCATCTGCTTTCTGTCTGAGACTTGTAGAAATAGTAACCTCACCATTATTTGGGTAATCATTGTGATTTATATGTATATAAGCACATGTTATGAGTTCTTCACCTTGAGCCTCTATCATGAATATCAGTTCATGTGGATAGAATGGATGACAATGACAGATTTGTTACTCCTTTAAGTGATTGTTTGGAGGTGAAAATCTGGTTGAAATGAATAACATTCATTGTTAGTGGATTCATGTAAGATAGGAATAAATCTTATTTAAATCCGTAACTTAGTCTTTCTATTGTCGAATGTGGATTTGTATCCACTAAGTCATCTATAAATGACTTCCTTGCAATATCTAACCTAACCCTTTAGTTTGCTGAAAATAATATCGATGGAAAATCCTTTAGTGTATAAAGTAATTTTGTTACTTGTCACTTCGTAAGATTTAAGGTAAGTAATTTTTCTCGAGTCTTCTACAAACCTATAGACCTCTTGCTTGAGGATAGATAAATAGACTATCAGTACTCATTTGTGAGTCAATGCTTGTTAAAATTTCCTTAATAAACTTTGTTGATGGCTCATTATGCTTGGGTAACCAAGTTAATAGTGTTCTTTGATCAAACTAGGTTTTTGAGTAAAATGAGTAAGATGTGTCGAAGTGGCAGATAGCTGATATATGAGATATCTAAGTTATAATCAAATGAATGATTGAATGTATCTTGCTTATAGATTAAAGACTGCGAATTTTTGACCTTTTAATAGGAAGTCTTTGATAGGGTAGGCACATTTAAAAATATTGTTTAAGTTTTGGATGATCAAATCCAAATGCATGATTGAGAAGTAGACACTTAGTCTCTTGTGCTACTGATGTTTGATTATGTTTATGAACTCATAATTTGTTATGAGGTGAATGTTTAGCTAAGTATGTATTCTTTATCTAGTGATATAGCTAAGTATGACTTATATCATAATGGATGCTTAGTTTATATCGATCATGAATGAAAATGCGAAGGAAGTTTTGACTTATATATAAATTGATTTACCTCTATTACATTCATTCGTAATAAGATCCAAATTCAAGTAAGGCCACATCCAAACTTGACAAAATATGATTATGATCAAGTTTGGGTGTGGCCTTACTTGAATTTGGATCTTATTACGACTGAATGTAATAGGAAGTAACTCAATTTGATGGGTTGTATTAAAGATTATACAAGACTATATGTTGAGTTATGAAGTATAATTTTTCTTAATTCTTATAAGTTATTACTATATATAACTCGAGAGATATATGATGAAAAGGTATACACCTTGTTAAGGTATTAATGGACTAACAAGAAATATACTAATTGTAGAAGTTATGTTTACGGACTTCTGTAGACTGGATATAATGTTACAGTGATATAAGTATGGGCTTATAAGGCTATAACATTATTATTCCAGATTTGACTCTTCTTGAGTTAATGGTAATTAGTTATGTTTGAATGGATTAAGTTATGTTATTAAAGGAGCTAGATATAAAAATGCAATTATATAAGTATGGGCTTATATGATAGTAGTTTTACTATTATAAGTACTAGCATCACTTGGGTTGATTAAGGATCAATCGTGTTGGTTGGATTACTTATGTTTTAATCTTAAATAGATACATGTTTGGTTCAAAACAACAATTTTTATTCTGATATGTTGGATACTAAAAACATTGTTTTTGAGTAAATTATTTTGTTGTTTGTAAATTTTTTTGACGTACTTAATATTATTCAATTAAATTATGATTGAATAAAAATATGTTACAACTATTGAATTTATGTTACAGTTTGAAAATTTCAAAATTTCATAGAAATGATGACTATTCTCCTTAGTTAAAGATGCCTAATTATGTTATTGAATGATTAGATTGCAATTAATGAAATAAAATATCATCGGGATGATGATTCATTAAGGGGGAAGAATGTCACATCCTACAATTTTTGTCTAGTTGGTGATGAGATAAGTCAAATGAGGGTGAGTTATGAGAGCCGGAGGATAAACTATGTTGATTAGTTGTATATGCAGCCACACGTGTGCATGCATATCCTGAAAAGGATTTTCACACTCATTTGTAGATGCATGTACATCCTCGCAACAACACTATTTGCTTGGTAATCATAATGTTCTCATCATTTACAACCTATCCGGTTCACTTTACTATTAAATACATTTTCTTTGTTGAGTATGTTAATTTGATGTTTTTATATAGTTGGATTGTTGTACTTTATCTTAATATCCTAACTTATCTTTTTGGCTGAAGTAAATATTAGTATGGTATTATTTAATTCTATACATAGTTGTGATACCTTTATTTGATATGGGGGATATCATTGAATGATAAAAGGTTATTAAATTCCTTTGACTCTATGATGATCATAGATCATGTAGAAAATGATCGAGTTCATGGGTGTGATTAACCACCTCCTACCAATCGACACTCCATTATGGAAAATGATCTATTTATTAATGTCACCTTGGGCCTATGATGTGTAAATATGGCAAAGGATAAATTTTTTTGTTCATACGAATGAAGATATGTTCATAATGCATAGGGACATTACCATATACTATTGACAAAGGTTTAAATATCATGTCAAATGTATGAAACCTTAATCTATATAAAATGAGGTTGGTGCTTCGAAGTTGTTATTTCTAAGGGATTGATCTTGTAATAATATGACTTATGGATGTTATTGATGACTATTACCTTGGTGTAGTATTTTTATTATTGACTAATCGAAGGTTTAAATTGATAGTATAATAATAATCTTGGTATTGATTTAAATAAAGGCCTATCGACCTCACTTTGACAATATGAGTTAAATCATATTCACACTAAAATGGCTAAATTATTGTTGAGGGTCATTTAATTGTCTCAAGGGCTTAAATTATCCGATGGTTGGAATTTAATGGGGTTATTAAATTGATTTAAATGGCTGGTCACCAACCACAATTACTTTAAGAGGTAAATTATTTTTGCATGACAAGTTTTAACTAATAAAAAATAATGGATTCTACTAGATTTGGAGGGTGACGGTGTTAATAGGTTGATGCCACTACGTGCAGTACTAGATTTTAATTTCATTTAATTCCTTGGAATTCCCAAAGTTTTTAGGAGAATCTACTTGCTTGCATTTTAATCTAATTTCAATATGTGAGTGTGGTTTGAATTCTTTTCTTCCTCCTTTTGGGTGGACTTCAGTTTAAATCGATGCATGTAAAATTATTGGAACAATTTTTGTTGTTTTTAGGTAACTGGAGATTCAATGGAACTACCATGGAAGTGGTTTTTCTAAAGTTTTATTATAGTATGATTTTTTTTATAAATTTGTGCTTGGTTGTAAAAAAGGGAGTTTTTTCTCATTGAAAGAAAACCATGTTGCTGCTCATTTAGGTCTCTAACTTGAGGAAATATTGGAAAGAAACTGTAAGGAGGACTAAAGTCTTAAAAATTAGGCATGATAATCCCTAACCCTTTCTCTTAATGGTTAATGCCCTTTAGTATTTGGGTAAATCAATCTCTACAATTTTGTTGAATTTGTTGATGCGGGATTTCTAGATTGTGGTGTGCTATTTTTCCTTACTAGGTAATTAACATTTAGTTTTGAGATTATGTATATACATATGTATAAATATCTCGAACTCATGCTTAGGAATAGATAACCAAAAGGAGGTGGGTTTTGAATGAATTATAATCATATTTGCAAAAACAAAGTCCGAGTATTCTCATTTTCACTTCATACTTGATTGTGGTTATATAACACATCTCTACGAAGTAGTTTTGGAATTCTCCATTGCTTGGTTATGAGAATCTTGTGAAATATCCATGAATCTTCTTAATATGGGTGCAGTTTTATTAAGCTCATTTGAATATATATATATATATATATGTATATGTCTAGTTTATAATTGAAATACTAAAACCGTTGGGTATCGTGTTTTAACTTGTGAATATATTTTGAATCCTTAGATTTCACTTCTAGTGTGTTGTGTCTCAAACCTACTTATGAATCCATTCAAGCCATATCCATCAACTCTCTCTGTCTTCTTGGTATTCTCGGGTCGTAATAAGTCATTTTTCCTTCTTTGATTTGGGGACAAAACCAATTACTTGTTGATTAAAGCCACTTTATCTTAATATGATAGTCTTTTTTTTTTTGTAACATTTTTTGCTTACTAGTGAGAGTTCAATCCTTGAAATTTGTAGGCTAAGATGATTTCCTTGTATGTAAGGGAAGTTATGTTTAGGTTTCCACGAGTGTGTATATTCTTTTAATCATGTTTTGAATCATAAGTTTGACCTATTTTTGACATTCCGTGAATGTTAAGGTAAGTAAAATCCACCTTATTGATGAAATTCATACCTTATAACTTATGTATGATGATTATTATCTTAGCTAAAATTGATACTTTTATCTCATTAGGAGTTAAGATAATGTTGATACTTGTATTTATAGTGGCTTGGACCATGTTTACATATCTTATCTAGTCAAAATATATCCTTGTGATTGGCATAATATGATAGTATCGTTGATCGTTAGTAACTCATTCCATGAGTGGACTATTATGCTAAATGAAACATATATAGACAGGTAATAAACAATCGAAAAGGATATCTAAGTATATATACCCTTGCTGATTGATTGATGGAATCTTTGTTAACATAAACAAATTATTAAAATCATTAGTTAAATATCAAATTGATACTTACAAATCATCATGTATTTATAAAGGTTTGATACTTGCATATCAGCGATGAATAATATTTGATTGAAACTTGTATTTATTCTAGAGACTTATTATGGTGGGTATTTGTACTTAATTTATAGATAATATTAATGGATACTTATAATTGAGAAGTAGATTGAAGGAAGCAAGTGACCACTATTAATGTGACTACAATTTAATTATGATTAAATGCAAGGTTAAGATGTATATCCAGCCACTTGGAATTATGTTCATGTGTAAACATATTTTAGGAAAGTAAACATTAATAGGTATACAATGTAATATCATGAGATGTACGATTAAGAATTGAATACATGTAAGAAATTATTTAATATGGATTATTGCAGTCTTTTATTTACGTAAATGCTAGATGACATAAATCACTAAGGTAAGGATTGGATTTTATCATGCTCGGTTCATATGAATTGATAGATACTAACTTGTTTTGCGAGATGGAGCTCGATGTAAGTCGAAGGAAGAATAAAAAGTTGAAAGAGTTTATTGCTCATTGTGATTGATAAAGGATGTTTATATAGTAACTTGAATTGTAAATTATTGAATTGCCACTATTTTGTCTTATTTTTGGAAGGAGAAAAAAATTAGACACTCGGTTGTAATTGTTACGAAAATAAATAAATGAGATGTATTCTTAAATTGATTGAAATATTAAAATATATCGGAAAGGTTGATTAAAGGTTCTTATCTTGATTGAATTCCCTGAAGTTGGAAACATACGTTGATAATATGCTATGCAAATTAATATGATGAAATATTAAGGACTTTACTTGATAGATTATCACTTATTATAATAGGAAGATATTTTAGTTGATATTATGTGGGTATTATATGGCTATTTAATATGTTTACTATTGTTTGTTATTCGAATTAATCATTGTTCAAACAAATAATAGTACATAGGAGACTTATTGAAAATGAACTTGTGTGTCATTGCATTACAAATTGAATAAAGAAGGTAAGGTAGACTTCAAAATGCATATGGATTCTATGCAAACAATTGATTCAAGTTGATCAGGAGTATACCATTGTGATCTTAATTGATTATAGTATATTCATATAAATAAAGGAATAAGTGTACACTGAATCACTTGTATGTAGAATGAGTAGTAGCTATTCATTTTGATACTAACCCTATCATGCACTATTATTGGATTGATGGATTGATAAAGTAAATAAGTAAAGTTTGGGGAAAAGAATTAAAGCATAATACTGAAATGAATCTACAACTAGATGAATGAAATGTTATGATAAAATCTTTTAGTATGTAAAAATTATTCTTGAGTACTTGATAGAAAAGTACTACTAAGAACTACATTGAGCTATTGGGGTTTTTATGAAATAAATCCATGGGTTGAGGTATGAATTGGGAGCTATCATAATGTTCATGCTCCTAGATCTAGCCTTAGTTTAAAAGATTGAATAGTGAACATTATAGTTTGAATTAGTAACCGATCTATAAAAATAATTGAATGTTAGGGTTGTAAGTTGGAAAGCGTTTGTGATGAATCACTTGGAGATGAAAATTACTTGTTAGGATTCTTGCAATCACAATTCACATAACTGGTATATGATTTCTATGTGGGTTAACGTTACTTAAATGCTACCTTGTTGGAAAAATTGTTATTATAAGAAGAAGAGGATAATGTATGTAATACTTAAATACCTTATACAATGTTTGTTATCATTATTAACTCTTGAGAATTGTAAATTAACCTCGATCACGTAAAACTTGGAACTAGTACGTGAAAATTTTGAAGGACATTTTATTCCTTATGTGTGAGGAGAAGCCAAATTTAGGGCTCTTATCATAAATACCCCCTTGGGTGGTATGGAACATCTAAGGAGGTAAAAATTACATGAATAATATACTATGGGAATTCTTGTATTGTTAAGAGAGTCCTTTGAATGAATGATAATGACTACTTAAGAAGCTTAACAGTGAATCTAATAACACCATTGATGAATGCTAATCCATATAATTGAATAAGTGATTAGGTGAGATGACAAGTTCCCAATGGTGAGTGTGTCATCATGGAACTATGGATTACATACATGACTCTAAAAATTTGTGCAAAGTAGTGTAAGCTACTGATTACACTATCGTGATTTCACTAGGATATAAAATGTGAAATGCTAGATGGGAATTCCATGGTAGATCCCGGTAGAAAATTATAAATCTTCACTTAATTATCAATGCTTGATATATCAAATACCAAAGGATGCACTTGATGTAATGGCTCGTAAAGCATTTAGGGGATTGAGTAGGATCTTGTATACTCTCATTCAATTTGCACATGGTTTATGAAAATTATCTGAAATGGATTGCATTAATGTTTATGTTGGATTTAAATATATGGGTATTTAGATCATGAAGCATAAAGTTAATTAAAATTAAAAAAATCCCTAGATGTGAAGTGACAAAAAGTGGTTGTTACAGAGTTGTCCCATTTCTTTTCATATGAATCATCTCTACTCTCATTGTTATCCGATTTTCTTTTATATCTGTCAATCTCCTCAAAGAAACATCAATCATACTATTCATATTATCTTCCAAAGATGGCCTTCTCTCTTCTCTAACTTGTACCATCTTACTTCCCTTTAATATTTTGTATTGTATCAAACCTTTTCTCAACTTCTTCATCTATTTGCATGCTCTGATACCAAATGATGTAGAGATATAGCTTACAATAGTTTTTGGGTGTGTGTATTTTCCACAACATGTGATGAGTCATATCACTTAGGAGAGGTCATAGGTATTAGGTGTCATAGGGATTATGAAAATTCTTGTGCGTATATGCATCAATTTCCATTAGGAAAATTTTAGTGGTGAATATTTATTAATTCATGAATATGAAAGGAACGATAACTAGATCGTACCAAGCCAAGAACACAGATGCTAATCAAACACCACGATCAATAAGATGAAAGCAATTTTCTAGAATAGCTTTACATAAAACCTTTGCAAACAAATGAGCAACAATATCATATATTATTATGGAACTCAATGCAATACATTGAGAATGGGCCTTTCTTAAATAGGCAAGGAATAACAATCTAAGAACCAATTAAGGTCATAGATCAAGCCATAAATCAAGGAAATAACTAGTCATCAAAGAACTAGTCAAGACCATAGATTTAGGAGAGAACTAGACATCAAGGATCTAGTCAATACCATAGATCAAGGAAAGAACTATACCTAACAACTAGATAATATCTCCTAATATCTAAATAAGATAAAAAATATCCACACACATAAGTGGGTGAGGATAAATATAATAAAGGTAAATAAAGTACTTAGGTGAATATGAGATAAGGTAAATACCTACTCTAACACCCCCTCAAGTGAAGCTAGGGGACAAAATAGAAGTGGCATGTCCACAAAGATGAGTCCCGACAACTAGGCTTGATGAAGTACTCATGTATAATAACTAGGAAAAAGAAACACCAAGGGTACCCAAACCAATAACAACAAAGTAAAGAGAGTAAAGACCCACTCCAAGGCATCCCAAGAAGCTCGGCTAAAAAAATCATACAATGCTGAAGAAGTTTGGTGTGCACTGTGGTCTGAATCCACTACTCGATCACAAAACTCAAAAACAACTAACACTGGGTTTCACCATAATAGCTCCATACAAGGAGACTGTTAATGGAGTGATGTCGAAAGTGCAAAAACACCAAACATAATTCGATCAACTACTACAAATAGGTGTGCCACGATCTAAGAACAATAACCAAAGCAATAAGACAAGGAAACAAACTCCAGAGTGTCACGATCCAAGAAAAGACAAGGTAACAAGGTAAGGACACAAAACCCGAAGAAGTAGGATCAACACCACACCCTCCCATACTGCTGAATGGGTGGAGTGGCGCTACAAATCTATATGAGTTACCCAAAATCAACTACTCAAACACTGACAAAATAACACTGGACTTCACTAGAATAGATCCCCCACAAGAGATATTGTCAACATGCCAAAAGTATAAAAATATAGATACAAAATCTCTCAACAAACAAGAGAGATACACTACACTGCTAAAGAAAAATGCTCAAAACAAGAAGCATCACAATGCAGAAGGTATAGAAAGTGGAGCAAGAGGCCGAATGGTGGAGGATCCATGCATGTAGAGTCCTCTCAATGAATGCCTATGTCATTACCACGAGTGATCAAATATCCACCCCAAATCAACACAGATGGATGAAGAAAATGCTTACATATGACTTAGTGTAAAATGCACAATGGGTGCATGTAAAAGAACATCGAATGTGTGTCGGGTTGATAATGTCTGATAACCGAAATATCAGGTTTCTCAAGCCTGAGTGAAGGTGCACAACTCATGTGTTGCTCATGATCCTCTGAAAAGAGTCGAGTAACAAAAAAGGAGCTCACAAATGTGTGATACCCAATGAAGTATTTTCTCAAAAACTAATGCCATGGCAAGAATTCCACTTAACATGTGGAAGAGAGAAAACAATACCCTATGAATGTCCACCAATAACTCTGCCCAAGGTGAAACCCATATAACCGAGCATGCGAGAACCGAATGCAAAGATGGTATGCTTCTCAAAAAATCCATGCAGCTAAGCATAATTAGGATACACAACATGTGGTATCAGTAATAGGCACAAATGTGGAAGAGCATGCGTAGCAAGCCTCATAGGTTTAGGAGCATCAAAATAAGGAACAGCTCAAAGATTGATAGATCAATGTCGGTAGGTACAAGAACAATAGCTGTAAGTGGTCTATGAGCATGGATATGGCGGTCCACAATATGATGGCGATGTTGTAAGCTAGCAAGTTGTTGCTGTAGGAGTGTATTATTGTATCCTTATCATGAATGAGTGATTGTAGAAGAAACACTTTAGAAAAAAGCATATCATTCTTAGATCCATGATAGATACAAGAATGTAACTCCCAAAAGTTTAGGACGTCTGCTCAACCTCCATGTCCACAATTGATTACAACACTCCTCCATATTTGACACTTTATAATTATAGTTCTAGTCTCAAAATAAATATTTTCAATGGAAAGAGCATGAAAAAACAAACACTTTTGCAAAAACAACACTCAAAACTGATTTACCGATCAAGAGTTACAAGCTTTTTAATATTTTGCTCATTATTTATTTTAGTTGCCACTAAAACAAAATAAATTGTTGTTGCTTCACCACACAAATAAAATTAAAGGGGCTGAAGTTAAGCACCAAATAGTAGGAATCATAATCTTTTAGCCCTCATATGACCATGCCATATGACCAAGGGCTAAGGATATTAATGGGTGCAAGCCAAGAACACAGATCTTTTAAATGTCACAATCAATAAGATGAAAGTAATTCACTAGAATAGCTTTACATAAAACCTTTGAAACAAATGAGCAACAATATCATATATTACTATGGAACTCAATGCAATACATTGAGAATGGGCATTTCTTAAATAGGCAAGGAATAACAATCTTAGAACCCCAAGGTATAATCAAGCCATAAATCAAGGAAATAACTAGTCATCAAAGAACTAGTCAAGACCATAGATTTAGGAGAGAACTAGACATCAAGGATCTAGTCAATACCATAGATCAAGGAAAGAACTAGTCAATACCATAGATCAAGGAAAGAACTATACCTAACAACTAGATAATATCTCCTAATATCTAAATAAGGTAAAAATATATCTACACACATAAGTGGGTGAGGATAAATACAATAAAGGTAAATAAAGTACCTAGGTGAACATGAGCTAAGGTAAATACCTACTCTAACAGAATATTCTAGTTTTAAATTTGAAATTGGATAATGTTTAGGGTAGGAATTACGACTGGATTGAAAAAAATTTCTACGTAAAATTTATTTTAGGGGTCAATTCATCATTCATGTGAAATAAAAATTCACGATATTCACCTTAATATTTTCAAAGTGTAGCATTTTTATGCTACGCTACGCGACAACATAATATACATTGTCATTTGGTAGCATAAATTATGCTACTTGACAAGAGAGCATTTTTATTTTTGCATAAATTATGCTACTGTCGGATCATAAATTATGCTATCGGTTGGTAGCATAAAAAATACTACTGACTAGTACCATAAAATTATGTTGTCATTGACTAACATAAATAATGCTACTAGTCAGTAGCATAAAATAAGAGTAGGGATTTTTTCTCTTACGCCATATTTTAAAAAAATTCCCATACAAAATTAGCAAAATTGTATTTTTTCACCAAAATTCATTTTTTTATAAAAAAATTGTTTGCACCATATTTTGTGAGGACAAATTTCTTGTCGAGCTGATCATTTTAATCATTATTGTCAAAAATATTTTTTAAAAAAAAATTGTATATTTTTTGTGTACATCATATACTATCACCGACAACATAATATATGTTAAAGGGTAAAGTATAAAAAATGCTACCACCAACAACATTTTGACATTTTCTTCATATTTTCCATTAGTGCGAAAGTCAATTTTCACATATTTGCCAACAAATTTCTACGATTTTTTGGGGGTTATTAAAAATTTCCTTGGTTTCTCGCAAGGTGCATCATATGGGAGTTACGTTCCATTCTAGGAATGTAACTCCCCTTCTCCACTTGAGGAGGTATGATTGCATGCACTAGGGGTTACACAACACCCCCTATTTGTACCCCTTCTCTTTTTAGATCTATGAGAGGACTATGAGATTTTTCCCTTTCTATTCTTTGCATGTAAATTTCATGGTTGATGTTCGCTCCCCCATGGAACCTCATCACACCGCTAGGGTGCAACTTAGTTGATGTTCACATTATCCCGATATCCTCGTGTTGTCATGTTTTATCTTTCTTTGTCATGGTATCGAGTGCATGTTGCTTTGGATTTGTGCTACTCACCATCTATCATTTCCTATTGCTCTTAGTTTCATGGTTTTTAAGTGTTGGATTGGAAAAATGGCTAAGTATGAAGAGTGCGTAGGAGAGATGAGGTGTGCAAGTGGGGTGTGTAAATACACATGGAGACCAATAAATTAGCACGTAGAAGGTTCGTGTCCAGGAAGGAAGATTTCTTGATTTAGCTAATTTTGTTGTTATAGGATAAAAATAGAAAAAGCAAGATGAAGTTCCAACCAAGAAAAGGATGAAAGCATGGTGACTTAGTGGCAAAGTGAAGGCTATTTTTTGGAGAATGGACATGCGGGTTTAAGCACATGGAGGAGGCTATTAATAGGATAAAATAAAGTCTTATTTATAGGATGATATATTATTAGTTGTTTTGTAAAACATGCATGTATTCTATTTTGAGCATGCTTATTACTAGGAGAGTTCATTGGTGGCGAAGGAAATACCCCACCCTTATATATATCTATTATGATTGGTTTTGGTACCGTATACAACCATAAATATCTGATTATAGTCCCGAGTCTAGTATGTTGTTCACTAGGGTTTTATGCTTGCGAATGTTCCAAAGTGCCTTGGCAAACATATGTATTCAACTTCTGTTATGTAAGAATTTAATATTATGGATTATGATCATTGATGATATCTAAGTATGGTGAATTCATGGTGCAATTGGTATTGATTGTTATCTAAGCTGTTATGTTCCTTATTACATGTGTTTCCAATTGAATGTATGCAATGGGTTCTTATGATTGAATGAGTACTTGGTTAATTTATCATCATGTATTTGCATGCTAACATCTTGACAAACAACAAAAAGGAGGGACATGGACCTAGTAATTGTGTGCACTTCGATGAGTATTCATCCTTTATGAATGAGGTGTCAATGTATGCCTAACATCTGTTGGGAAATAAAAGACTACATTTTTGTTTCATTGTTGGGACCTCTTTTCAAACTGTCTACCAAGTTGTTGCATACAAATGGCGTATCGATTGACTCTTGAGAGAGCATTGAAATTTGGGTAGAGGAAGGTCAGGATCAATTTGCGTAGAGATATTGCACTGGACTTGATTTTAATGCATGTCGTTAGGTGGAAGATAATCTTTATCATGATATCTATGAGATGTTCTTTAGCTTCTTTCCACTAGAATTATATGAGTGGTTAGTAGCATACGCCTTAGGGAAGCGTTGGGGTCCTAGACCAAGACTTTGGATGTAGGAAGATTACTAGACTCTTTTTGATGTAGATGTGGAATGGACTAGAGATGTAGATCGTTGGTGGGATGGAGTGTTGCACAATTATACATTGGAGTATGTTATTTCTACCTATTTGTGTCTCAGAGGAGGCTGAACTCATATTCTTGTGTGAGCCCATACGATCTTACTTGCGCGTTATAGTGTTATTGATCAATATTTTTGACTATAGAACTAGATTTAGAAATCCTACCCATGGATAGCTAAACCCCCACCACATGCAGAAGTAGGAGTAGGAGTAGGAGTAGGTGTGGAGAAATATGGTGGACATGGTGGTAGAAAGATAGAGAGAGGAAATATGGCTCAAGTTTAATGAAGTGTGAGAGAGGGACATGGCACATGCACAAGAGATTGAGGAGGCACTAGAGTTGAGGAGGATGATGGATTGTGAAGGTTTTAAGCTCTCGTAGAAGACAAGAGCCATAACATCAAGCTCTCCAAACTTTGGGCAAGCAAGTATAGAGAGAATCCCCTTCAGATTTAGATGAGAGCGCATTAGAGGAAAGAATGAGGACCGTGGGTATGCATCTGATCCCACCTAGCCACCTAGCCCTTGTGCTTGGTGTTCTAGATCCATAGGTAGTCATTGAGAAGTAAGATAGTGTAGGTAAGCAAAGAGATAGGTAGATATCATTTTACATTGAATTCATAAGGGAATCAAGTTAGTAGTGCACCCATGGCATAGCAAAAAATCAACACTATTTTTTGGGAGTACCTATGCAATATTATTTTCAGGAGCATCATCGAGAAAGAGTGCTAGTGAGTAGACCATAGGGAGTACTTCAGTAGGAGTTGTGACTACACAGATAGTAGGTTTCCAATTTAGTACTACAACTGGAACACAAGGAAGTTCATCGAATGGAATATAGCCCATAGTAGGAGGCGCGGAGGACTGGGTGGATTAGGTTAGCCACCACATGGAGGAGGAGGTTTTGGTTTTAGATATGGTGGATAGGAACCACAACCACCACCAAATTAACCACCACCTTAGCAACTAGTGCAACTGACACCTCAAGTTTACTATGAGATGTCTCTCTATTTACCAGAATATAGAGGGATTGAAGATGCAACAAAGCATGTGCATAAGTGTGAATTACTATGGTGTGCTAAGGGAATTACAACTTCAGATAGGAAGGTGAGTCAATTTTCCACTACACTTCAAGGGCGCGTGCATAGTTGGTATAGGAAGTATGACCCACATCAAACTATGGTGGACTACAATGCTTTTTGCACACTACATTTTTGGCTGAATTTCACATTCCAAAGTTTAAACAATAGAGCATCAACACACTCAAGGATATCAAGAAGGGTTTTTCTAAAATCATGAGGGAGTATGACGCATGTTTTAAGACTTTGTTATTCAAGTTGTCTTATGACATTCATCAAATTCAGTATGCACGGTGGATTTTGGGGATTGATGATGTCCATTCATAGAGATTTATCTCATAATAGAGTGAAGATAGTGGAGGCTATGGAAAAATAATTATATAATATTTCCCATTCTTAGCTAACTCAACACATTGGAGATACTCTCTGGCTTAGATGGAGGGTATGTTAAGGATATTTTTTCTACAAGTTAGTGCACACCGTGTTAGTAGATTATGAAGTCTATCACCCTTAACCATGATGTCCAAACTACCCTCTTTGTAGTGTGTGATTTAGAAGAAGGTGTCTATGTATTGTAAGATTTGCAAGTCTCATACTCATGACACCATTGACTACATACTAATTGATCACATCTATGAATCCATTGAGACAGAGTGTGCCAGACTAGTGTGGTGAGCGGATCAAAGGAGTAGGAAGGACAACATAATGAAGGGTGCAACAATGGAGATAATAAAATGGAGGCTTCCAGGAGGATATTGAGGAATAGGTCACGGTGGGTAGAAGAGGTAGGTTTTCTAGAAGAACTTTTACACTTACGGATCACTTGATCATTACCAATGATATTTCCCTTAGAATACAACTTTCTCATGGTGTGGGAAGCAACATAAGTTAGAGGATTTCTCAGATCTATATCAACATATGAGTAAGAATATGAAGAAGAATATAAGGGCACATGGATGATCAGGTGCAATGCATGAATGTTGATCAATGGATGCCTAAGAAAATGTCTGATCTAGAATTGTAACCCATGTTGGTTACAATATGTGTCAGAAACACACGTGCATGATCCTATGAAGGCTAAGCTACTGCATTACGAGGGAGGAAGTAATACATGTTAAGTATCTAGATGTGGCATCAAAAGAAGTCTACCAGAGACTATGGGAGTCATTAGAGATCTATAGGGTGAAATACAATGCTTAAAAAGAAGGCACACGAGAGAGAATGTGAAAAGAATTTTGAGCTCCCACAAAAGGATGTGAATGACCTGAAAGAGGTGTGTAAAATGTTGCACCAAGAAAATATCATCCCATTTCTAGGGGAATGGATTTGAGAGAAGGTACCATGTGCACCATGGTTGAGTGCAAGAGGTAGATACTTCATGCAAATATACCACCTCAAGACCATGAATTTGACAAAGAGATCACACTTGATGTGGTTATTGATGGTTGGTTAGTAAGTAATATCTTGATAGATACAAACACTAAGGTAAATGTGCTAACTCTAGAAGAATGGAATCAAATGGGGAGACTTATATTATAGCCATCTTCAAATGTGATGTATATGGAAAATTGAAAAAAACTAAGGTTATTCCTATTAGGGTACTAAAGGATGCATCTATTACCATTCAGGGAGCCAATTTACTTGGAGAATTTGAGGTATTGGAGCTTTTTGAAAAGACAAATTTCCAACATTACTTGGGTGACCCTAGTGCTATGAAAACAATGTTGATATGTGCTTTAACAAGAGATACATCAGTTTTGAGAAAAATGAGTGTGTGATTATACCTCTATTTGAAAATAAGGTGGAGCCTTATGTTGAGCCTTTAAGTGAAGAAGAGCTTAATCAAATTTATGCATAAATGGTGTGTGATCCATAAAATGTAGAACCATCAAAAGAAGGCATACTTTAATGGGAAGATGTGTAGTTTGTAAGTGATACTACTAGTGTTACTTGTGATAATTGAGGCTCATGGAATGTATGAGATGGTCAGCATGAAATTAAAGGGTGAGTCACAAGGATGATCAAGTCCGCATGGTGAGAGGCATTTAGGCTCGACTCAGTACCAAGATATATTGGTGAAGGGAAGATCCGATACATTCTTGCATGCCATGAAGAGATCAATGGAAGAATGAAGGAGATAGAAGAAACATGTTGGTCTATACTTTTATGGGAGGGATGGAATGCTGTTGGTGGGAACACATAGAGATAACCTCTTGGAATGGTGAGAAGTGAGAATCACCTTTTCCACTAGGTTTACTCAGAGTAATGTACCTACGCACATTTGTGAATTTCATGGTAAGAATCTGGCTTCACATCACATCCATACTTGTGAGAGACTATGGGCACAAGGCCAAGAGGATTTACTACCATCCTTTGGGTACATAAGTTCTACTCCACACTGCGTGGATGCATGTGTGCATGGTATGCCCATACATAATTGAAAAGGGAGACCGAAATTGGCAAGAGATGACTACAGTATATGATTCAAAACTTTTGATTACTTTTTTACTAAGCCTTCCAGTCCATGAAGCTTTGTAGATCATGAAGCACATCACTTAGGGGATAGAGCAAAGGTAAAGAGCTCATGCTAGAGTTGTTGGAGAGAACTTAATTCTGAGTGCACCTTGATCTTGAGGAAACAAAAGAGGTACATATGGGTCACACCTAGAAAGAGAAAGAAAGAAAGGAAAGCTAGTGTACATGATTGATGATGAAGAAGTAGAGAACTTGATGTTAGCCACACTAGAGGGTGTGCGCAAGGTAATGGATTCCATGGATGAAAATAATGTGCATACCATGCCCCATGAAAAAAAAAAGGTGAATATTGGCATGGAAGATGAGCCTAAGGAAGGAAATCATTGGGGATTATTGGTTAGAATAGAAGTAGCCAAGATCATTGAGCTCTTGCATGACTTTTAGGATCTCTTTCCAAGGGGTTACCATGAATTAAAAGGTGTGCATCCTTCTTTAGGTGAGATGAAGATAAAGTTGAAAGAAGGTGTGCGCTCAAGTTAGGAAGAGGCCTTATAAGATGAATCCTAACTGCTATGAAGGTGAAATCGAGAGAGAAATTGATAAGATGCTCAAGTCTAGGAATAATTGAGCCATTGAAGAATCTGGGTTTAATCCCCATGGTTATCAGTATCAAGAAGGATGGAGGATTAGGATCTATGTGGACTATAGAGAGTTGAATGCTTCATGTGTTATAGATCCCTTTCCCACCCCTTTCATAGAAGAAATCCTTGAAGGAGTAGTTGGGTGTGAGATATATTCCTTTACAGATGGGTTTTTAGGTTATCATCAGTGTGCATCATGAAAGAATATCAGAGAAGACCACTTTCACTACTGAGTGGGGAAGTTTTTCATATATAGTTATGCCTTTTAGATTGAAAATGTGTCGACAATATTCTCATGCATTATTATGTAAGAATTTTAATATTTTATTCATAAGTTCTTGCAAGTGTATTTGGATGATTGGATGGTGTATGGCTTAGTCAAGGATCACTATGATAATTTGAGGCTCATGTTTGATAGATGTAGGTAGTTGAACATCTCTTTAACATTAAAAGTGTATTTTTTCTACACCCTTTTGAACTTTACTTGGGCACATCATTTATAAGAGTGCTTATTGGTAGACCCACCTAAGATAGTTGTTCATTTTTGGGTTTAGAAGAGCCTACCAATTAGAGTGAAGTGCATGGATTTTGGGACATAATGGCTAATATAGGAGTTTATCAAAGGATATGCAAAAGATTTCCACACCCTGGAAGAGTTTCTCAAAGCTAAGGGAAATTTTATTGGGATGACATGCAACAACATGTGTTTGAGACATTAAAGGAGAGGCTTACCACTACACCAATTTTGCACTTTCCTTCATGGAAAATCCCTTTCATGTTCATATTGATGCCTCTAGATGGAAATTGGTCACAACTTGGTACAACTAGGGAAGGAATTATGGATCATCCTATTTTCTTTGCAAATAGGAAGTTGACACCCACATAACATAAATTACATTACCACGAGCGTGAGGCATTTTCTATGATTTATGCACTTCACAAGTTTAAGAAGTATAGTTTTGGAAACGCCCCTTTATATTTTATACATATCATATGGCATTGAATTACTTAGTCAACAAGCCTATTTTGTAAGGGTGCATCTGATAGATGGATACTTCTATTTCAGGATTTTATTTCATAGTTTTGTGAAACTAGGTAAGAGAAATTCAAGGCTTGACCATTTATCAAGGATTAATTCTAGTGAGGATGCGTAGAGCATTAAAGACACTATGTCCGATGCACAATTGTTCAGATTGAACCATGAACCCATATTTGGAAGATATAGTTGTCTTTTTGCACTAATGGATGGCACCAAAGGGAATGAAGACATTGGAGAAAAAGTAGTTGTTATTCGAGTTGTGCCTTATCATTTGATTGGAGGTGACTTGTACAAAATGGGAAGAGATGAGATTTTTGTTAGTGTGTTCTTGAGCATGAGTGTGAAGCCATTATGGAAGAAGGCTCATGGTGGAATAGAGGAGGACATTATGCAGGTGATGCTACAATGCACAAGATCCTTATGGCTGGACTTTGGTGGGAGACCTTGTACAAGGATACCAAGGAATATGTGAAGGCATGTGATCATTGTTAGCACCTTGGGAAGGAACCTAGACATAGAGATGAGATGTCACTTGTGACCTATAACAAGCACTAACCTTTTGAGAAGTGGGCTATTGACTTTGTAGGACCTATTGCACCACCCATGCATGTAGGATTGGCATGTGCACTACATTATTACTTGTACAAACTATCTGACAAGGTGGGCAGAGGCAGCACCTATAAAGGATTATTACTATAGCCACAACAACAAGATTTTTATGGGAAAATATTATTAGTAGGTATGGCTTTCCATTAAGCTTGAAAAGTGATAGAGGAACTCATTTCTTGAATGAGACAATTAGAATCCTATTGGCAGAGTTTATGGTGGCACACCATAAAACCAATCCTTATCACCCTCAAGATAATGGCATTGCAAAGCTTTCAAAAAGATTTTGGGACATACATTACAAAAAGATTTGTGATGTTGGAAGAAAATATTGGGATGATAAAGTGTCAATTTGTACTTTGGGCTTATAGGACCACTTATAAAAGGTTGAATAAGGCCACACCCTTTCAGTTGGTGTTTAGCATGGAAGTTGTACTACCAGTTGAATTCATGTTACCATCCCTACATATTGTGCATGCAGGTGGACTAGATGATGAGCAAGATGTTAAAGAGCACATTGAAAAACTAATGTAATTAGATGAGAGGTGCACCATTACACATTGGAGCCAAAAGATTGAGAAGGAAAGATAAAAGGCATGACATGATAGGCACATTAAGAACAAGACATTTGAAGTTGGAAATATGGTCCTTCTCTATGACTCCAAGTTTGTGTGCCACCCAGGGAAATTAAAGGTGCATTGGTTGGGACCTTTTGTAGTAACCAAGATACTTGAATTAGGTGCATGTCAATTGTAGGTGTTAGATGGCACCATGTTTCTGGTTACTTCAATGGGAGTAGGCTGAAGCCCTACTATAAATAAAGCTTCTTGGTGTTTATAATAAGGCAATATTTCCACTTAGATTAGATTTCCATTTCATGTGTTTCTTTCTAGTTGTTGTTATGTTTTTATTTTTTTTTTGTAATAAGATATTGCACACATAGAATCTGATTACTATATTTTGAGTTCATGCATAAAGGACCACACATACTTTTAGTGTGGGGTGAACTAGGTGCAAGTGCAAAAAGAGAAAATTATTGGCATTAAAATTTATAAAAGAGATATAGCACATTGGTATGTTATTTTGGTTGTAGATTGATGAGTGTGGAAAAATGTGGACTAAGATCATGAGAAATGAGAAGGATGGTGATATAAGGAAATTGCTTAGAATGAAGACCATGTGTAGGAAAGGATTATGATGTACACGTGAGGTAGGTAACAACATGATCAAATACTTGGTATATGATGTAGAGGATTATGTACTTGTGACACATGGAAGCGTGCACAGGAGAGGTTTATGGCTTGAAAATTAGTAGAGCATGTCGAAAGGTTATGACAAGTGAAAATAAAGTAAAAAAGAAAGAAGCGAAAAGCAAAAAAAAAGTGTTAAAAAGCATAATTAAAGAGGATTACGGTGGTAGGTGAGGACGGTGGTAGATGAATGTAATGTGGGAAAATTTTGAAAAATATATAAAAGGAGTGTAAGAACTTCATTCTTACCTTGCATGTTAGATTGTTTGAGCCTTGAAGAGAGCTAAAGTGCGAACGAGTGCTTGAATGCAGTATAGAAAGAATAATTCATTAAACCTATAGATAGTTTGGCATGGCCTGAAGTGGAGCTCCTTTGTAGGAAGTGTGAGAGTAAAATATAGGGATGGGGAGAAGGAGTAGAGGTTCAAGGGTTTGAATTTCAGAGCTAGGGTTTGAGAAGCATAATTTTTAGCTAGGGCACATGGGTTCTAGAAACTAGAGGCAAAAAAGAAGGTGAAAGGTTGCAAGAGTAAGAAGTGGTGATTAACTTGACATCTACAACACATTATAATTTGAGCAGAGTTTATTGTTGTTAGAAATGACACCAAGGAAACATGTGAACAAGAACAAGAATCCTGTGACCAAGGAAGCGTCAGAAGAATGGTTTATAGAGGGTGAAGTCATGGAGGGGAAATCCATGGAAATCACAAATCTGAAAAAAGTGTAAGATTAGTGATTTGAATCATCACTCGAAAATATTGAAGTGACATTGAGAAGGATATGATTGTCAAAATAGATGAGAGGATGGAGTCAGGGAAAAGAGTTTATGATGACTTAGTGTAAAAACTCCTAGAAAGTGTTGAGTACTTCAGCTCTATGAGCTTCCCTTCTTTGGAAATCCATAATTCCTATATCAGTGGTTGGTATCATGAGTCCATGAGGACTACTTTTACTTTTATGTAGGATAATGCGTATCACAGGATATTTGATAGGAAGGGTGACTGGATTGCACATCTTTGGGAGAGAGATAGAGTTGGAATTGGATGATGAGGTAGGTGTATAAGTAATGACATAGTCATGCTTAACTACCATAAGGGAGGTCACAAATGGATGTTTTGGGGATTGAGGATCTTGCAACAAGAGTGGTCCACGTGTTGGTGAGCTATAAAGATTGGGCATGTCAAAGGTGGAAAAAGGTGAATAAGTGATGGCTACATATTACACACAAGATGGAGAATAAGACTTATTATAACATAGTATAATATATTTATGAAGGAATCATTGAGGAAGCACACATGTAGGTAGATAAAGGTGAGAAAATTACATGGGGTGCAATATTACTTTTATTGGTATTTTATGAGATTGGGACATACCTAGAGAGCCTAGAAAAATATGTGGTGTATCCTTTGGAGCACAAGTCACCCACCAAGAGGTTTTCCAAATTTACTTACAAGGTAATATTTGAGTGCCTATAAGAAACACATGGATAATGGTATAGAAGGATGTGTGATGCATTTGAAGGAGAATGACACATACCAAGAGAATTTCCATGGTTTTAGATGGCCAAGCTGAATTTGTGGCCTACCAACACTTCAATTTAGGAAGGTTATTTATGAAGGATGGGGAGAAAATCCCATGGTGGAAATTTCCATTTGTGTTTACCACATGATACTTTAAAGATTCTATAAATTGGTTGTATAATGCAAGAAATTTGAAGTTTTATGTAGACAAGGTGGACACAATTACCATATATTGTGGAAGACCTATGTCTATCCTAACAAGTCAATGTATGAAGAGACAATTGAGTTAGATAACATTGATATCATCCCCTAAGTCCATATAATTAGGAAGAAGGAAGCTACATACATGTGCTATCTCTACCTTAGGATGGGAAGTATGTTTTTGGAGAAGATGTGAAACTCCCAAGACCTCCCAAAGGAAAGAAGACTATAGGCACCAAAAAGACACATGAAGGATAATCCTTTGAGGAAAGAAAGAGGAAGAAATAAAGATTGATCTCGAGGCCGAGAAGATGGAAAAGAAGAAGATTGGTGGTGGTGTGATTGACCTAGGATACATAAGGAAAGTTGAGAGAAAACCCAAAGAGAGAGTGATGGCGTAGGAACCTCCGATAAAGCGGTTAGAAGGTCACTAAGGACAACATTGCAGTCAAGCCAAGAGCCCAAAAATAAGAAGAAGAGAAGAAGAATAAGCTGCAAGACACATGACATAGAGTGATAGTGATGAAGAAGGGTTAATGGACAGGTTGTGCACAATAATGAATCTCTAATATTTTATAATGTGGAAGGAAAATAGATCCCTAGGATGAGGAGACCCATCACGATGAGAAGAAGTTCCATTGAGTGTGAGGAAGAAGGTCCCACTAGAGGAGATGAAGAAAAGGAGAGGAGTGTAGGCGAGCCATCAGGGCACATGGGAAAAGATTCTGGTGAGAAAGGAGAAGGTATGTTTTTAGGTGCCAAAACTCATATACCCACAGGTAGAAGAACTGGTAGCAAAGGGGAGAATAATTCTTACACACACTATACCTTGGGTATGTCAATGACCCAACAAATATTATACATGCAAGATTCCAAAGTACACTCATTGTTGATCAATTATATGGGGGGGATGATTGACCCAAAGGGCACAATGAATATATGCACACTAGAAAGATGTTGAGTTGGACTATGCAGACACATATGGATGAACCTGAGTTTGATGTTAGCGAGGAAGCATGCATAAGGTGTAAGATGAAGAAGGTGCCTCACGTGACCCATGTGATGATAAAACCAACCAAGTTCACTGATGAGTAGGCTAATAATGCATTGAAAAAAATGGTGGCAGAAGTGGCTCAAAGAAATTTAGATAAGGGGGCCACACTTAGGACGTTATTAGAGGATAAAAAATAAAGAACAAGAGATTCAAAAATTGAAGGCATGAAAAAAATAATAAAGCACATAAAGGATATTCTAGAATTTGTAGCCAACATTGGGGATGAGGTTTTGGATGCACGCCCAAATTTGATGAGAAAAAAAGAATATGTACCTATTGGCCTTGCATTTTCTACAAGACCTAGTTCAAATGCTACTCAGAGAGAATTATTATGTAAGGGGTAGCTCAAGGGGACAATGTGGTAGAGAGGAGAAGAATAAAAATATTTTGGCGTAAAAATTGTGAGCTTGAATCCATTGTTACATACCATAAAGGATACTTTGAGAAGGTGGGATGGGCCTTTGAACATAGTCAAGAACTTGACCCCATCCTCAAAGCATACACTACTCAAGAGGAGGTAGATTTAGTGAGCATGCAGGATGCAAGGAAAGAAGGGAAGCTCAGGTGAGAGGAGCTCCTGGCTGAGATTGCACTGAAGAGGGATTCCCTAAAGACAAAATGGGACACATATGATATCAAGGTTAATGAGTTAGGATTCACTCATCACAAAAGAGATGATCACTTGGAGGGGTTTATCTTAGGGCTCGTAGAGTTCTATACAGAATTAAGAATAAGGGTGAAACATGACCCCTAAGGAGATGGTGGAGAAAATAGGTATAATTCCATAAATGGCCACCAAGTGTTTAGTAGAGTGGGGTGAGTTAGAGAACACCCTTAATAATGAGTTCTCGAGTTATTACAGCCGATTTAGGAGTAGAGAAACTAACACACTAAACACTAAATTATTCTTCTTTCTTCTCTCCTTATTCTTTGTATTCTCATTATTTATTCCTTTCATTCTTTGGGAGATAGACCAAGAAACCCCATTATCAAGGACAAAAATGTAATTAGTGTGGGGTAATGTTGGATGGATAAAATGACTAATTATGAAGAGCACATGAGGAAATGAGGGGCATGCAAATGGGGCATGTAAACATGCACGGGGGGGTTAGAAAATGCATGGGAGGTTCACACCTAGGAAGGAAGATTCGGGACTTAACTAATTTTAAACTTACGAGCTAAAAATAGAAAAAACAAGATGGAGTGCCAACCAAGAAAAGGATGAAAAACATGATACTTGATGGTCAAGAAAAGGATATTTTTGGAGAATGAACATGTAGATTTGAACACACACATGGAGGATATTAATAAGATAAAAGAAAGTCTTATTTATAGGATGATCTATTATTAGTTTTTTGTAAATCATGCATGTAGTCTATTTTGAGCATGCCTATTATTAGGAGAGTGCATGGGAAGTGAAGGGAAATTCCCCACCCTATATACATCTATTTTATGACTTATTTTGGTACCACATTAATTGTAGAATCTGGGTATAGTCATGGAGTCTAGTATGTTTTTCAATTAGAGTTTGATGTTTTTGCATGTTCCAATGCCTTGGTAAACATATGTATTCAAATTCTATTATGTAATACTTTAATATAATGGATTATGGAGGATGGATTATGATCATTGACATATCTGAGTATGGTGAATTTATGGTGCAATTGGTATTGATTGTTATCTAAGTTTACATGCATTTCCAATTGAATGTATGTAATGGGTTCTTATGATTGAATGAGTACTTGGTTAATTTATCATCATGTATCTGCATACTAACATCTTGAAAAACAACACAAATGAGGGACCTGGTAGGTGCACATGCTTCAGGTGAGCATTAAACCCTATTGAATGAGGTGTTAGTGTGCCTAGCATTTATTGGGAAATAAAGGACTCTATTAAGATTTGTGTGTAAGTTTGTAATGGATATTCCATCCGTGCTTCATAAGCATTGATTTGGGTTTACAATCTTGTTTGGGTTCATTTGAGGTTTTTGGTTTGTTTTTTCTTAGGTGTATAGGTTTTTCGTGGCCTTGCATATTATTTTGGAGGTTTATTGTTGTTTTAGGTTACATATTAGGTTTTGAAGGTGTTATTTTTGTTTATTTGAGGAGGTGTAAAACTAGTTGTTTGGGACTAACTCGGCCCCAAATTACCAAGTGGGAACCCAACCGGCTCTCCCACTCACCCATTTTCCCTACCTCTCACTCGCCTTTCATCGCTTGCCTTGCATCGAGTTTCATTTGGGATATTTGACCATTTATTCACCATTTGGATATTCCTTGGGCGCCTTTATTCGGGTCTATCTGCGCACTCTTGATTTACTACATCCTCACCTTGCATTATCCTCTAAAATAGTACATTGATTGACACCCCGCATTGTTGGCTTCTACTCCTTCTTAGCCTTACCCTTGTGCCTTGGAACTCTAAATCTATCTTGCAACATTCCTTCTTATGGCTCATGAATTGTGCTTTGCATCCTTGTGTGCTTATGGTTGGCTTGGCCTAGTCTCTGGTTGGTTGGCCTTTCCCTCAACTTTCTTGCATTTAATGTTGGTGCTCCCATCTCCTTGTATGCTGCAGTGCACCTACCATGTAATGCCCATTCGCACCGACCCAACTTGTCGGGATCCTTAGGCTCCCTACCATCTTACATTCCTTCACTCACCAACACGTGCACCCTTTTCGTCTTAGACTTAATGCTTCGACTCATTTTTCAATGGCTCCTCCATTTTTAATCGGACATGTGCTCTATTTTACTCACATTACAACAATAAACTTAGCATAAATTTCTTTCTCGATAGAATCAAGCTACTCAACTCGATCGTTACATCTTCTCGGTGTTCCTTTTAGCCTAATTCTACATGACATGTGGTATTTTCATCAAACCTCCCATTGTATCTTTCCACATCTATTCTAGACTTAGACTAATCTCTATGTTGAATTGATGAACCCAACTCGTACGATCTCTCCTAATGTAACTCACCTCACGACTCGGTGCTTACCTCTCCACCACCAACTCAAAGCATCCCATCCAAAAGTATAACTTGTTGAGTCAACTCATCCGATTGGCCTTTGAGCTCACCCAAGCTCTTCCCAAGGTGTAATTTTCCACCTCTGTAACTAGCTCACCTGTGTAGCTTGCTTTGAGATACTTGCCATCTCACCCCTACCTCGGGACCTTCCCTCTTCCCTTTTTTGTTTTTTTTTTTTTTTCCCTTTTCAATTAATTAATCTAATTTAAAGGTAAGATTTATTTTCTAGGCCTCATATATAGGGTTATTTGGCTTTTCCGATCCTTTTAAAGGCTCATTTGTTGTATTGATCCTCTTTGCTTATGGATAGTGAGCACTTCGCCACAACCTTGCGGAGAGATCCTCTTTTTGCAATGTGAGACGAATTTGATTAAATAATTATTAAAATAAATAAATGCTAAATCTAAATATGTACCAATGTGGATATAAATAGTAAAGTACAAATTTTGACACAAGTAAAGTAAGCTAAAAATATAAAACACTAGTTGTAAATGAGGAGATAAAAGGACTTACCCGATTTGTAGTGAAGCCAAAGGTGTGAAGAGCTAGAAAACTATTAGAACAGAGTGGCAAAGTGTGTCGCAATAAGGCACCAAAAATTACAAAGGTGTTATAAATTCTAGGACTAGGGCATTTATGGAGGGTCGGGGTTTCCTAGGGCACCAGGGGACTTGTTTGGGTTCTCGTGACTACTCAAAAGGTGTGACATCCTATTTCGCAAGGTCACGATATATTCACCGTTTGTCTCCTTTGATTTCCTAAATGTTGCTATATTTAATTGTTATTCACTGAAAACTAAAATAAGATAGAAGAACACCTGTAAAACCCCAAGATACATCGATCAAAAAAATAAAGATGCAAATGGGATTTTGGATTGTCCTTAGCTATCAACAAAGTGAACTTAGAACTGAGCATTGCACTACATTGCAAACTAATTGTAGTTTTATGTGTTTTTGTGAAGGAATCATGCCATAGGTTTCTCTTGTGTACATCACACTTAATAGTAAGAAAAAATCTAAATGTAACAATGTAGATAAATGTGTGCGTGGAAAAATTAAATTCCCCTCCTATGAAGTGTATGCATAAAAATGCAATCCCTTGCCCTTGTGTTGATGTTATATGGATGCTTGAATGCTCTTGATAATTCCTTTGGATGCAACCTTAGGTGGAGATAATAGATGTTTAGTGCTTGGTCCTTTATTATGATCACATAGCTTTATATTTATATGATTCCCTTAGTTTAATTTCATAATTAACCACTAAAAGGACAACTAGTAAGAAAAAAAGATTCTCAAATGGCTAGAAAAGACCCAAAAGATGTGAGAAAAGTACAAAGAGGATGGGGTGCCCAGAGGGGACGGGGGTGCGAGGCACTAGCATTATGGCTGGGTACTAGTGTGCGAGTGAGGAATTTCAAGTATGAGAAGAAATAATGAGCTAGCGAGTGTAAGACCAAAAGAGGAAACAAATAGAAAGTATAGGTGGAAAAAATAGTGATCAATTAGTACTTTTCTCTCTTAGGAATCATATGAATAGTAGTATGTGATTAGGACTAGATATACCCAAAGTGTTTGGTTTAGTGTCTACATCCTTCTCTCACACTCGATCAATGTTGTACCCTTGTTTTGATTATGCCTTTTGTGCTTAATTGTGTGTCGTTCCTTTGCTTCTAACTAGGAATTATTATGGCCTCCACTCTTGTGTGATTTGTCACCTACTACAAGGTGAGTGGTCAACTATTCCACATCGCATAAACACACCCTATTATAATCACATACTACTTATAAAGTGCTGCAAAACAAGGGGGTATAATTATTCTTGGGTGTTGTATTGCATGTAGATGCATTCTCGGTTGAATTCGATGTCTTGCACCTTATTTTTATCCACACACACTTCTTCTTATACACCTTGCACTTATTTCTTCCACATCATGGAAGATTCTCTTTCCAAACTTAAGTGTCACAAGATCACTTTATAGTCTCTCATTACTTATTCTTGGGAGAGAGAACTATACATCATGGCATGCTTTTATGGAATGTTACTTTGCTCACGAGGGCCTTACTCCCTTTCTACATGGGCTAGTTCCTGCACCCACTGATTCTTGTCATCTTGAGGACTATCTCAACACGTGCAACCATGTTTTTGGTCACTTAATGTTACATGTCTCTAGACCTCTCCATATTCATATGGCGAGAATCAAATCCTCCCTACACCATTTGGTGCATATTCCAAATCCTTATTTTGAGACCTTTCAATTACTTCCACTATTGTTGCTAATACAGTGTCTCCTCTTGTTCTATATGTGATGAAAATTTTGTTGACATAGACTCGCTTGTTTCTATACCTGATGATGAGGATTGTGCTTTTAGTTTTGATGACAAGAACACTACTAAGGACTCCTCTCCTTTTTCTCTCAGCCCCTTTCTAGAGTATGTCGACACTCCTCCCTTCTCATCAGACATCAGACAATATTTTTCCCTAGCCTCCTACCATCATTACACCTACCTCATTTCAAATTCCAGTGTTTGAGGCCCTTTCCACTACTCCTCCTTCATGGGTTGATGATGCATACTTGTCTAACATCACTCTTCTATTTATCGAGCCTCCTTCTTGGGACGAGTATCTACTCGATATTCGTCATCTCTTCGTAGTTCCTACTTGTGATGCAGTACATGGAGTTTCTCATCCTTCTACAGCTATTTTAGAGGATTCCATCTCTTTTTGTTGGGATTTCCCCTTCTAGGACTCTTATCACTTCCACTCTTTTGGATATCTTCATTGATCCACCCTTACTTGTGGATCCTCTTTCTATTGTGGGGGTTGTTGCATTTCCTTCAATTCACTTAAGAATCCTTTTGGTGGATGTTCTTGTCTCTCACTTTTAAATTTATATGCTCGTGACATTACCTTTAGTTCCTTTGCACTCTTTTACTAGGCCTATGTCACACTTCCATGCACCCGATTAAAATTTCTTCGTATTACTACCTCATTTTCCTTCGCGGAGTGGGAAGACTTCTAGTACTCCATTTTTGTCCTTCCTAAGGGTAGACACAAGGTCGGTGTGGTTGGTTCTTCTTCACCCATTGGCAAAGACCACGTCATTGACACTCTTCTTGGAGAATTCCTAGAGTTGTAGAGTTCAGATCCATCTATGGCATCTTTTGCATTCCTCTTGTCTCCTTCTCCTCTCTTCTTATTCTTCTAGAGAGATTTCCCTTTTGTACATGGGTACCTTATTAGGCTCCTCAGTTTTGGGACCCATTTGAGGCATATTTCTTAGATTATTAGAGATTTTTTCCATCTCTTGTTGTGGATTTTTTTCCCACTAGGTTTTCCTCTGCTACTTGAGATCCTTGTTGTTCATGGCTACCTCATTAGGATGTTTTGCTAGGACCTATTTCTCATTTCTAACTTGCAACCTCATCCTAAGTTATAATGAAGGGGGGTGTTGGTGTGTGCATTTTCCACATCAAGTGGTGAGTTATATCACTTAGGTAAGGTCATAGGTATTAGGTGTCATAGGGATTATGAAAAATTCTTTTACATCATAAGCGTCGGTCAAGGCGTCATATGGGAGTTACTTTCCATTTCAGGAATGTAAATCCCCTTCTCCACTTGAGGAGGTATGATTACATACACTCGAGATTACACAACATCCCCTATTTATACTCCTTCCCTTTTCGTATATATGAGAGGCCATGATATTTTTCCCTTTCCAATATTTGCATTCACATTTCATGTTTGATGTTCACTCCCCTATGGAACCTCGTCATGCTACCGGAGTGTAACTCGATTGATGTTCACGTTATCCCACAGATCCTCATGTTGTCACATTTTTACTTTATTTTTCACATTCCACAATGTTGGAATGTTCCAAGAATTCAAACAATACCTTTTACTTGACCAACAATGCTTTTCTTTAGGTCTAGTACTCTTCAAAAATTTCAGTTTCATGATTGTAATGGGTATAATTGCTTGATTTTTCAACTTACCATGTTTCTAAGCTCTCCTTCATACAACATCAGCCAACCATTCATGTGGTTTCCAATATCAACTCAACCACTCTCCCCTTAAGACAAGGAGTCTTAGACCAAATTATTGATTACATTGATACTTACAACTGATCCAAGGTACAAAATTGGATTTACTCACCTTTTCCAATCCTTCAAGAAATCAATTTCTCCCTCATAAAAAAACATCTATAGTACCTTTTTCTTTGTGGTAATGGATTCCTACACTTGTTACAATCTTTGTAGCATCTCTAAAGTCTTCTCGCCACACTTAACACTCACTCCAAGGTAATTCAAAGTCAATTGAGGAGGGTTTTAACCACCATTTATATTATTTTGTTTAACCAAGAAGTCTCGTGCCTTAACGCTTTGTAAAATTTACACTTTCTTCATAATTTCCCTATTCTTTTAGGTCTAGTAAACTGTCACAAAAAATCATAGGAGAATGATTAATTTGATCCAATTTCTTTAAAAACACTTAGAAGACTCTAGGAAAAATATCTCCTCAAAGTTTCAGGGAATTTGGTTGGTTCCTTTTTAAGAAAAGTGATATTTTCTTTGTAAACCCTAGTTTGAGGGTTTTGGGTCTATCAAGCCCGAGAGAGTATAAATTTATATAAAATAACCTAAACACAATTTCAAGGCCTAAAGTTTTTCCCTAAGGCCTCAATCAACACCTATAAGCTTATTAAATTCATAGTAAGTTCATGTATCTCATCCACCTGAAAAATAATTCAAAAGGCTCCTATTCTACCCCTGGAGACACAGGTTTCTTATGCTTTACAATGGTTTCCAAAAAATAAGGTCTTACATGCCCTATATATATTATTTAAGATTGAATACATTCTATTTATGCTTTAAAATCACTTCCAAACTCTTAAATTTGAACTTTACCTTCCAAATCTCGCTTTACTTGTTTCCTTAGCCTAATCAGTGCTCTTATATACCCTTTTACAGGTTGCATAAAAGTTCCATAACAACAACTAAATAAATACATTCATGATTTATCTTAATATGACATTCTCTCTTCAATCTTGATTCATGTTTTCTCTCAAAATCAATATTTGAACCAATGACATACACACAACTTGTTAGCTGCATGTTTGATAAAGTTTTTCAAACTGGATCCCTCACACCATTTATAACAATCTTAAAAGAAATAACACCAAACCAATATCAAAACATGTTTACCAATATAAATCAACCTTCTCAGTTTAAATTCATTAGATCTAATGCCTACTAAATGCTTATGCACATATTTTAGTGCATTCACATGATCTAAATCTATCAAAAATGTTCACAACAAGATTTTTCTTCAATATTCTTGGATCTCCTATGCTTTTCACTTCTTGATCATTCAAATGATGATCCAAAATCAGTTATAAGAAGGTATTTATACCTCTTTAGGTTTGTTTCAACTAAATGGGGTCCTTTTAGACCCTTAAGACATACAAATTTTACCTTAGTTACATCATTATGAGCCTAATCTTGACTAACACTAAATAATTCTATGACCTAAGTCATGAATACAAATTCTAAATCTTCATAAGTCTTGTTACCAACTTAACACATTGTTTGAATGCTCCAAGGATTTCATTTTACACCAAATACAAGCCAAAATGACCTCTAAATTCAAATTTGCACTTTTGGAGGGAAAATGAAAATAGTGAAGGACTTGGACCAAAATAACTCACCTAGATGACTTATATTGACCTCTTAAACCTAAAAACAAGCTATCAAACCAAAATTTGGAGATTACAAACCAAAATTACATGTTGGGAGTGATGCTCCTACATCAAATTGTCACCAATGAGCCCTATTTAGTCAATACTCTACCAACAGATTAGGGAAGAGGTGTAGAAAATTTGGAAAGTTTGATTAGCATGTTTCTAAAGTTATAGGAAGTAGTAGGATATGGGTGTGCATAGTAGAGAAAGGAGGAGTAAGATAATTCTAGAGATCTTTGCATAGTTAAATTGAAATCTTACAAAGACCTAGTTGTAAAGCTTGGGGATAAAGCTAAATGTGCGGATAAAATGGTGAAGGGATTCTATAAGAATTCCAAAAAATGAACACATGCACACTCCCTAAAAACCAAAAATAATAAGTCTTGAGAAACAAGTTGACCATGAAGATACAAACAAGGATATTTATGACTAAATCCTATAGGATATTGAAAATTTGGAGGAAGATGGTAGCATGAAAAATGAAAAAATAAAGTAAGCAATTGGGTGGAGCTCTATAAAATAATTTCTAATGAATAAATCATGTTGGAAGTAGCCAAAAAATTCAAGAAATACCTTGCAAAAATTTCAGTTGATGTAAATGACCTAAATAAAATATCCAAGGCCATGAAGGAACTTACTACATAGTTATAAAATGTGCCCCCTCATGAAACATATCCTAGATCATTAGTAGTATGAAGATATGGTTAGGTTACGGAGTTCTATAATTATTTTAAGAAGTGGATTTTTTTTTCTTGATGGCGGTGAAAAAATTAGTATGGTTGATGTTGAGCACCTATATTCTTATATATTCATTTATAGGTTAAGTTCCACATTTGGAAATATTATTTATTCTTGATATCCCGTGAGGATCACTAAATTTTGGGGAAATAATGAAGATTTGTGTGAAATATATGAGGTAAAACCTACATGAAGAAATAGAGAAAGAGGCTAAATATAGACACGTGACCCTAGTGAAATAAGAAAAAACATACATAGAAAAGTTGCATTGGAAATGAAATTGGTGTGCCATAAATAGAAGGGCTAAAGATAGAAAAGCAAGTGATGTAGACACATGCATGAATAATAAAAGTAGGAAGTGCACATGGAAAATAAGTTTGGATAAAAATAGAGATCCTAAATATGGATCCAAAAAGCATGCGAGGAAGAGGAGTGATCATCTAGGAGTGAAAGAACATTCAAGTAGGTAAAGGATATAGGAGATGAATACATGTGGCATAAATGAACCATGTTGTAATAGTTAGGTGATATATTTTGAAACCAGGGGCTAATTATATTTCTTGTTCAAATAGTGAAAATGTAAGTCCCCTCTAGTATATAACACTTAAGGGATCATTGTAAAAACATTCGAAAGAGGTCAATTTGTCTAATTGTATATGATATATATAGATAGAGAAAATGATAAATGTTCTCCAAAATTACACCCCTTGTAATTTTGAACAACGCCTCCATAGGACTTATTCTTTTTGGTACTGTAGAAACTCCATGGGAGACTAGTTCAGTCTACCACATAATGATGGAACTTAGTGTTCTATGGGCTCCCCTAACCTACGGAATAAAGAAAAGATTAGTGCAAGGACATAGGCATAAATTAATGAATTTTAGTTTTGCGCGACGTCTTTCAACATTTTTGCAACAGTAAAGAAGTAGGTCCCTAGCAGATGATGTCAGACGAGGTAATGTGGAGTTTTAATATGTGGAGGAATCCAATAAATCAACTAATTTCAAAAGCCACATAATACTAATTAGGCATTTCACGGGTTCACCAAATTATAACGTCCCATGGGTTTTATCAAACCTGCGGAACAAAGGAAAATAACTACGAATGGTCCCAAAGTTGAGGTCTAAGTCAATAAAGGAAACACATTAAATATTAAATTACACAAACATTTAAAATGAAAACAAAATAAAGTAAATAACGTTGTAACACATATGTAACGTGGAAAAACCCTCAAGGGGTAAAAACAATGGTTAAAGAGAATTTCCATATACGAGAAACATTTTACACACAGTCCAAAAACACTCCAACTCCTCACTTCTCTCCCTAATAATTCACCACGTGAATTACAAAATACAATGATCTAAAATCATTTGACCCCACGGGTCATATTTAAATCATATGATCGGTGTGTCTTCTCACGAAGCACCCCAATTAAATAAATTAATTTAATTAAAAATAATTAACCATAAACACATAGTTTATATTAAATAATTAAGAATATAAATATTCTAAATTATTTAATTATAAACTAAGGTTTATAAGAACACTTAATATTATGTTCTAACACTCCCCCTTAATATTAAGTGGGAACATATGCCAACATTACCTATTTATACAACATGATTTACAAATCCATAAACCATAGTTAAGGTTTAGGCTAGCATATCACATTTGAAGGATTTATACACCTTCATCATGCTCATCTTACCTTTTGGTACAAAAGGATTTGGAATCCATAAATTAGAAGTTATGATTTAGGCTAAGCATGATTTGTGAGACTACATCTCACAATTTCTCATGGAAAATCTCTACCAACATCTCTAGGATCCTTTTATAACATAAGGACCTCCTTTACAACAGATGTAACACACTGGATTGTACACCGTAAAATTAGAGTTATAAGTTTACAAAGATCATAAAAATATCTTTTATAATGCTTTACAATGGAGCAGAAGTATAGAGGAGAAGGAGAACACAAAATTGGCCATTAGGAGGTGACATTTTCATGCACACTCTCCCTTAATGGAAAATTTGAAAGGCCAAACATTGCACAAAACTTATAAACATTTACAACACACAATGGCTTTATAAACATGCTTACAACTTGATATTCAGGCCAAACAAGATCGAGATCTATATCACCATAGAACACCTTCTCTAGGATGAAATGCATATGAATCTCTATGTGCTTCATTCTTTGATGTTGAAATGGATACTTAACAAGAGTAAGCAACTATAACTATCACATAGAAGATGATTACTTTCTTTAATTTTAATGTGTATCTCTTCTAATAACCACTTTAGCTACATGGCTTCTTTTGTTGCTTCCATCACACTTCTATACTCTTCCTTAGTAGAAGAAACAAAGAATGTTGGCTACTTTTTACTACTCCAAGTAATGGCACCTGTACCAAACTTGAACACATATCTAGTTATATATTTTCTATCTAACACAACACCAATATGGTTAGAATCAAAATATCCATATAAACATGTATTATCATAATAAACATAATATAAATCATTATTGATTTCACTTTTAACCATCTATAAATCTTACATGATAGGTTAAAACACAAGTTGTATAACAACTGAAATGACAATAGCTTAAAAACTAACCATGTCATATTACCAATATGTTGAACAATTTTAACATTTTAATCTTGTAAAAATATATATATTAGATGCAATTAGTATTGGATGTCTCCAATACAGACACAAAGGTGTCCCCAAGTGTCATTTGATATGCATATAATACTATTTTTAGTAATCACATACTAATTTATAATTTAGAAATGTTTTATCAACAACATATATATCTTCATTATCTACTTTAAGCCTTTAAATTTTTGATAAGACAGATAGATAACATATATGCAAGAATGACCAAATCATGCAAGAATAATCACAACATACATTGAACCAATTAGAGATGGAATTTTTAAAGGTCTTCTAACATTATTGTGGAAAAATTCCATGGATTATGTGGAGTTTTATTCAAGATGACTGAGGAAGGGTTTTGGTGATTGCTTACCACATAATTACCCTTCACAAATTTCATGAGAGATATGTGGTAGAAAATAAACTAGGTTAAGTCGAGACATGTCATACATGCTCCTAAAAATGACCTAGTCTTTCATGCCACAATTGAACATCACTTCTATTTTTGAGTAGACAACCAAGAAGCTAAAGCAAAACCTTTTAAACACATATAATCCATTTTTGTATGCCTTCGAAACTAGTAACATCTAACTCATTTATCTTTGAACAAAAATACACTATAATTATTCTGAGTTAGCTATGAACAAGAAATCAAATTCATTTTCAATTCAAGAACATACAAAAAATAATTAATAAAATCTATAAAAACATTTTCTTTTCATTTGCATTGAATATCGAGAATGAAATGATCACCTAGATAGATCATCTGATATCAATTATAATATTATATTTACATAACATGTGCCTAGATGCACCATTGTCAAATATCTATTCGTTTTCTTTGGTAGTGACTAATGCAATTTACAAAGTAACTACATTAGATTTATGATTATTCTCTTCATTATTGTTTTGATTTTGATTTGGTTTATTCCATTTTTATTCTTGAAATTTGGATTTTTTTTTACTCTACAATCTTCTTTCTTGTGTCCAAATTTCCCACAATTATAACATTTTCCATCAAAATTGACTCTTAAATTCCCTGATTTATTTTCTTTACTAGGGGGTTTAAAGTTTGATTTTTGATTCTTGTTAAATATAGAAGTATTTTTCTTAGATTTTTACGTTAGAAGTTATTTAGTAGCATTCTCTTTGAATTAAAATTATACATTACCTACTCTTATTGGATTATGAGAGTACTTGTTTGACCCTAAATATTGGCTAAGTACCAAGAGGCACGCCCATGGGGGACCAAAGTGAGAAGAAGGGCACTAAGGGGAATGCGCACGGAAAAAGAGGTTTTAGAATCGTTTAAGTGAAACCAGGGGCATACGCGGGAGGCGAGAACATGAGTTTAGTTGCATCTTCTACCTTTTAATTAAGTAAATGTACTTACTTCTATAAATAATCCTCCATTAATGGAAAAAATTCTCACAAATCTCACATAAAAGAGGGGATCAACGCCCACGCATGCCTCGTATGAGCACCCAACGCCTGTTAGGTGATAGGTCGAGCGCTTTGGGGTTAAAAAGAAGTATTAAGGGTAGATAAAATGACTACATCTTGGTTCCATTGTTGGGACCTCTTTTTGAAGTTGTTGTGAGAATGGTGCGTGATGATAGAGCACTTGACCTTGGACAATATCAAAGCATGGCTTAAAAGCACAAAGGATGAGTTTTCTTATATATTTAGTATTGGACCTGATTTTGATGCACGTAAATGGGTAGAAGAATATTTGTATCATGAGTTGTATGAGACCTTCTTATGTTGTTTTCCAGTGGAGTTGTACGAATGGCTCTTGGCGTATGCATCTAGATCAAACTGGTACTATAGACCTCGCGTATGGACCCAAGATGAGTATCAAAGACTACATGATGCTGATCTGACTTGAAATGTGTTGTTGATCATTGGTGGAGTAGAGTTTTGACAAGTTACACCTTGGAGTACGTGATTTCTACATATTCTTGTCTAGAGATTATTGAGTTTGAGTTCTTGAGAGCCAAGAGGATTGTTCTTGTGTGCTATCCCTTTAGCTATAAAGATCCTGATCATTACACTGAGTTTGGAAGCATTTCCTATGGCTGGCTAAGCTTCTTCTGAGCGCTGGGCGAGGAAGCTAGAGTGGAGGAGGATGGTGGACCTTGCGGCTGAAAAGGAGAGGGAAGAGAGATGACTCAAGTATAATGAAGCTCGTGAAAGGGAGTAGATAGATAATGTGAAGTTACAGGGAGTGATGGATTTATGGAGGCAGATGTTGTGGAAGGAATTGAGGTTCACGTGGAGGACGTGGAGCCTAAGCAGTCTGTGCTACCCCATCTTGGCAAGTGCGGGAGAGATACCCCTTCATCTTTGATGAGAGCTCGACACTCGGATAAAGGAGATTTGTTGACATGTATTTGAATCCACCTAGTGACCAACCCTTGGTGCTTAGTTTTCTAAATCTAGAGATAAGTATTACTAACCTAGTTGGTATTGGTGGAAGTAACTAATCAACACCTAGGAGGTATAACTTTTCATTTGGCACATCTATGGCTACATAATCATTTCCTATGTTTGGAGGTATATTGTCTGGAGTGACATTTGGGAAAATTATGTACAAAAAAGCTTGGGTATCATGTCCGGAATTAGTGCATGACACACATCAGTAGTGAGTCCAATATCACTTGAATGTTGGCACATATTTTATCGCAACAATGGGGACACAAGGCATGACCACTTCAGGACCTTTACTAGCTATGAGAGGTGGATCTAATGGGTCAAGTGGAATAGGAACTAGTAGACCTAGTGGACTTGGAAGATCTAGAGGATTTGGTGGGTTAGGAGGGACAGGTGTTGGTGGATCTAGTGGTGGTGGAGGAAACATCATAGGGAATCAAGGTTTTGGATCTGGAGACAAGGGATTCAACCACCTCAGCAAGTATTTTTTGAAATGTCTTTGCATATACCATTTTACAAAGGTGTTGAGGATGCGACAAAGCATATACACAAATTTGAGTTGCTTTATGCGTACGAAGGGGACCACTACCCGGAAAAAGAAGGCAAGTCGGTTTATAACAATGTTTCAAGGGCACACACATATTTGGTACCGGAAGTATAACCCTCACTAGACAGTAGTAGATTATACCACACTTTGCGTAATGCCTTATTAGTTGAATTCCATATTCCTGAGTTTGAACAGAAGAGAATTAACACACTAAAGGAGATTCAACAAGGTATGACAAAGAGTGTGTGGGAATATGCCACCAATTTTAAGACTCTAATCAAAATTATTTTATGATATTAATCCTTCTCAACACTCTTCATGGTTCATTGGAGGACTAATAATGCCTTTCAAAAGGGTGCTTTCACATAAGAATTTCACTGAGCACTTGTGCGAGGCCTTGGAGGATGACCTACACACCGAGGCTATAGGAAGCGTGGATACCGGTGTTAGTCCTTTTCTTTTCTTAAATTGCTGCAATGGAAAAGAAGTTGGAGAAGATATTTGTGAACTCGCCCATGAGACTCGCGTGCTTTCCTATGGTGCACGAATTGTGAGGTAGAGGGACATATGAAGGACAATTTTCCTTGGAGATCGGTATGCGCCATGACAGGTAGACTGAGATTTTCCATAGAGATCATGATGCAAGTAGGTGTCCACTACTACAATGCATTATCTATAAGAATATGTCTTGTTATTTCAATATTTGTACCTCTACTACTCATGACACCAATGATTGTAGATTAATTTACCAAACTCGCAGTGGATGTCAAGGGTGACATGTGAGTCAGAATTAGAACATATATTAGTGACGATGCAAGTTGAGGCTACACATGCCGGAGAGATACCAAAGTAGAGACCACCGATTACAAGAGAAGATGTGATGTATGGGAAGTGTTTGGACCCTACCCATCGAAGGAATTCTATCAAGAGACCACAGGCGTAATCATAGTCTTGAGGGAAATTGAATGTCTAAAGGAGAAATCTAGGAAGTTGGGGTAGAAGAAAAAAAGTTCTTAGGTCCCTTAGTCAAATATAGATGAGGTCGGGAAGGCGTGTTAGATGTTGTGCCAAGAGAATATCATTCCTCTATTATGATAATGGTTGAGGGATAAGATACCAAGCCTTGAGCAGAGCGCGAGAGGCATGTTTTACATGCTAACCTTCCTCCCCATATCCTCGACTATGATAAGGATATTACCTTAAATGTAGTTATTGATGGATGGCTTCTAAGAAATATTCTGATTGACACAAGTGTGGATGTCAATGTTCTCACCCTGGACGCCTGGAATCAAATGGGAAGGCTCCCATTACAACCATCTTCAAATGTGATGTATATTGCCAATAAGACAAAGGAAATTCCCATTGATGTTTTAAAGGATGTTCCTATCAATATCCAAGGGGAAAAAGTCTTTGGATACTTTGAAGTCTTGGCACTTGCTTGAGGCGGAAAATTTTCCAAAGACTACTTGGGTGCCCCCTTAGTGCTATAAGAACAATGTTGGCTTACATTTCAATAAGGGGTATATTAGTTTTGAGAAAAAGAGGAACATTTCATCATTCCTTTGATGGATGGGAAGTCGAGCACCCTATATTCAGCCTTTAGGAGAAGAAGACCTAGACAAAATTTACATGTGCACTATCCGAGACCTTGAAGCTATGCAACCAAAAAAAGTGAGCATTTTTGAGTGGGAAGATGCTCAATCTATAAGTGATACAACTAGTGTGGCATGTGACAATTGGGTGCATGGGACATATGAGTTAGTGGGAAGGAAGTTAAGAAGTTCTCAGACAAGAATAAAAAAGGTGCGCTCATTCAAGCACCTTGGAAGAAAGAAGTTACCAAGTTATTATGGGGAGCCAACCTGATGTTTTCCTATGACAAATGGAGACCCGGTAAGAAATGTGAGATCGAAAGGAGAAGGATGCTTAGATATAATTTACTCAAGACCAAACACATTGGTGTGTGACCCATCTCGATAACCTTCTAGAGTGGGATGAAGTGAGAATCGTGTTCTTTGTTAGGTTTTTTTGGAAAAATGCACCTACTATCATACAAAATTATCATGGGAAGTGATCCACCTCGTTTCATGTCCAAGCATGTGAGAAGATTGGATGGAATGCCTGAAGCCTTGCCACCTTCTTTATGGGTACATAAGTTGTACTCCACCTTATAAGGTTACGCGTGCATGGTACATTCACTCGAGATACGCCGCCAGAGATAGAAACTGACAAGAGTTGATGACTGACCTCCTTCAATATTTCAAATATCAGAGTACTAAGCCATTGGTGGATGAGGTGTTGTAGGTTGTTAAGTGCCTAACTATGGGATATAGTGCCATGGTAGAGGATAGATACTTTGGAATTATTGGGTGAACCTGGCTTAGAAGAATGATTTGATGAGGAAGAATCAGAGGAGATACAACTTGAGCGTGCATGCATGGAAAATGAGAAAGGAAAATTGGTCTATGTGATCGATGGTTAAGAAGTGGAAATTTTGGATGTTAACCATAATATGGGGAAACACAAATTTATGGATAGTGCTGGTGAGAAAGCATGTGCCTACCATGAACCCTTGAAAACCAAGAAGATTAACATTGGTTGAGAGGCCAAACCTAAGGAGGCTACTATAGGATATTATTGGACAAAAAGGAGGTTTCGAAGATCATCAATCTATTGCATGAGTTTCAGGACTTATTTCTGTGGTACCATGAGCTTAAAGGATTTCACCACTCCTTGGGAGAAATGAAAATCAAGTTAAAGGAATTTGTGCGCCCAATTCGAAAGAGACCTTATCGAATGAATCTAAATCTTCACGTCAAATTCAAGGAGGAGATTGACAAGATGATCACATCAGGCATCATTGAGGCCATTAAGGAATCAAAATGGATAAGTCTGATGGTCATCAACATTAATAAGGATGGGAGGATAAGGATTTGTGTTGATTACAGGGATTTGAATGTGGTATGTGTTATTGACCCTTTTCCAACCCCTTTCACTGAGGATATCTTGAAGGAGTATCTGGCATGAGATCTATTCTTTCATAGATGATTCTTAGGATATCATTAGGTTATAATTGTAAAGGAGGACAAGAAAATACAAATTTTCCACTGAATGGGGAAGCTTTTCCTACACATTCATGCCTTTTGGACTAAAGAATGTGCTTGTTGTTGTATTTTCACGCATTATGGTGTAGACATTTCAAGACTTCATCCATAAGTTTCTTCAAGTCTACCTTGATGATTGGATGGTATATGGATTAGTGAGGGATCATTGTGACAATATGAGGATGATGTTTGAAAGATGTTGGTAGTTGAGGATATCCCTCAACATTAAGAAATGTTTTTTCTCTACTCCATTTGGAACCCTTTTGGGGCATATAATATGTAAGGAAGCTTTTCGGTGGATCCTTGCCAAAGTTTCATTATTGTGGGATTGGGGGAACCTACTAACCAGAGCGTAGTGCATGGATTCCTTGGGCATATGGGGTATTACTAGAAATTTATTAGGGGTATGCCAAATAGCCACGTCATTGGAAAATTTTCTAAAACACAAAGTGCATTTCACTGGGAGAGGCACAATAAATGGTGTTTAATACATTGAAGAATAAGCTTATCATTGTGCCCATATTATGCTTTCCTTCTTAGGATAAGCCATTCCATGTACATGTTGATGCTTCAGGGATGGCGATTGGGGAAATCTTAGCACAACCTGGAGAGGGAGTTATTGACCACCCCTTGTGTTTTGCTAGTAGAAAGCTAACCCTAGCAGAATAGAACTATACTACTACTGAGCATGAAGCATTTTCAATTATCTACGCACTGCTTTGCAAAAATTCAGGTAAATATCTATTGGCAACACCCTTTACATTCTACATGGACCACATGACATTGAAGTACTTGGTAAACAAGCCCATTTTACAAGGGCACATATGCTGGTGGGTCCTGTTGTTTCAAGAGTTTGAGTTTACGGTTGTTGTGAAACCAGGGTAAGAGTAATTTAGGACCTGACCATTTATCAAGGATTGAATAGGGAGGACATGTAGAGCATTGAGGATACAATGCTAGATGCACAATTGTTTAGATTGTGGCATGCGCCCTCTGACTTGGAAGATATTGTTGTATTTCTCAAGACGGGTGTGACACCGAGGGAATGAAGACTTTGGAAAGGAAGCAGTTAGCCATACACATCATGCCCTACATGTTAATTAGTGGAGACTTATACAAGCTAGGCCATGATGAGGTTTTGTGCCGCAGTGTGTGTTAGAACATGAGCGCATTGCAATCATGGAGGAAGCACATGGTGGAATTGCAGAGGATACTATGTAGGGAATGTAACCACGCGTAAGATCCTTCTAATAGGTTTTTTTTGGGGAAATGGTTTACAAGGATTATATCGAGTATTGCAAGGCTGTGACCACTTCCAATGCCTTGTAAACTAGGGAAAAGAGATGAAATTCCATTAAGACCAATTTCCAGTGTAGAACCATTTGAGAAGTGGGAAATTGACTTCGTAGGCCCTATTTCCCTAGCCATGTGAAGGAAAGGTTCACACTATATCATTACATGCACATATTATCTTACAAGGTGGGAAAAGTGGCAATTCCTACAAGGTATTACACAACAATAACAACAACTAGGTTCTTGTGGGAAAACATAATCAGTAGATATGGATGTCCACTGAGTTTAACAAGTGATAGGGGTACTCATTTCTTGAATGAGATAGTTAGGATCTTTTGTTGGTAGAATTCATGGTAGCCCACCACAAGACTACCCCTTATCACCCATAAGCTAATGGGACTGCTGAGGCATTTAACAAAATTTTGAATCACATGTTAACCAAGATTTTGATGTGGGAAGAAAGGATTGGGATGATAAAGTTTCTGTTGTGTTATGGTCATACCAAACTACTTATAAAATATTGAACAAGGCCACACCTTTTCAATTGGTGTTTGGCATGGAAGTAGTGTTACCTATTGAATTCATGTTACCATCATGTGTATATAGCATGCACATAGGAGGATTAGATGATGAAAAAGTGCTTGAGGAGAGGATTGATAAGTTAATGCAGTTAGATGAGAGGTAGGCTATTGCTTGTTGGAGTCAAAAAATAGAAAAATCCAGGTAGAAGGCATGACATGATAGACACATCAAGAACAAATAGTTTGAGGTTGGGCAGATGGTTCTATTGTATGATTCCAAGTTTTTGCACCATCCTGGGAAATTCAAAGTCCATTGGATGGGCCCATACATTGTATCCTATATACTTGATTTAGGAACTTTCCAGTTATAAGTGTTGGATGGAACATGGTTACTAGGCCATTTCAATGGGAGTAGGTGAAGATCTACTATAAATAAGTCTTCTTTGTGTTTGTAAATAAGGTAGTATTTCCAGTTAGCCTAGGTTTTTCTTTAGTTTCCTTTCTTTATGTTTCCCTTTCTTGTTGCTTTGTGTTTCTTTGTGTTGTGTGCATTTTGCACTAATAAACCACTTAAAATTTCAAAAGTTTTCTATGCATAGGGACTGCATATCTATTTTTGTGTGGGGTGAAGTGATGTGACAAGTACTGAAGCTGGTATTGAAGATGTGTTTCAATGGCCCGGGTTGAAGGATCAAAAGCGTGTAGTTTGGAAGAGCGCACGTAGAAAAGGTGAACATGAGGAGTTTAGTGTCATAAAGGATTTACAAAAACCATGTACAAGGGTGAGAAGTGTAGGAACAACATGAGGTAGGTGATGTCAAAAATCAAGATAAGGATAGAAGAAGTGTTTTTGGTGCATTGAAAACAGTGCATGCGTAAGGATCTTCGATTAGTAATGGTTTTTATGCGCAAGAAGGTTGTAGAAGTTTTTGTGTAGGATTGGGTGTGGGGTAAAAGCACTAAGGTTGGCATTAGGAAAATTCACCTTTATTGCAAAAGTACATTGGTAGGTGGCATGGATTTATTATGAGAAAAAAAAAGCTATAAGTAGAAGGTTGGTGTGTGCATTATTGTTTACCTTATATTTTTGTTATCAAAGAGCTCTCACGAACTAGGCATCCTTGAAGAAAATTTGTGTGAAAAAGGGTTATGAAGATTTGAGTGCATAGCTAGTTTGATCCATGAACTAGAGTGGAAAAAGAGTACACAGGCATGAGCGAAGAAAGTTGTGTGGAAGGATCCCAGTAAGTGATTATGTCATCTTGTGGAAAAAGGTTTTCTAGGTTAGGATTCCATAGCTAGGGCACAATATTGAGGGGATTTTTACAAAGGAGTGGAGCCACAGAGTTGAGAAGAGCCGAGGATCAGAAGAAAGGAAGAAATTTTAGTGACCCGAAAGAAATGGCACCAAGGAAAGTAGAAACATTTTCACCAAAGAAGGGGGGGCAAGGGAAAGGGAAACAAGTGTTTCCACCAGTTTCAATGAAGAATGGTACACATGCAGAGATGCAATATCCAGATGATGTATTTCTTGGAAAATAATGGGTGTCTCATGTTAGAAATATGGTCATGAGTGACTACAACCATCAAATGAGCACCACAAAGAATGAGATGGCATTGGAACTAGTTTCCCTATAGACAAGAGGACACTAGATGGAATGCCTATCTATGATGATGAGGTAAAGGTGAAAATGGAGAAGGTTGGGTTATTACAACTCTATGAGTTTCCCTATTTCAAAAACTTTGAGTGACTATACCAGTGGTTAATGTCGCGCGTACATGAAGACCACTTCTACTTCACAGGACATGAAGGATGTGAATAACTCCCCAACTAATTTCTAAGTTTATTGGTCTTATCTGTGAAGGAGAATCATTTTATGATGACTTGGATGATAAGGAGGCCATTAAGAAGACTGTTAAAGCTTATGACTACAAGAAGGGTTCACACTATTTTGAAATTTCTATGATTTTTGACCTTAATGAGGATGGCTCACTCACTTGGTCACAAAGTTGAATGGGTAGGAGAGATGGACACAGATCAACAAGGCTTGGTTGAACATTTTCTATAAGATCTCGAGGGGACCATCTATAACCTATCGGATTTCATAGCAGAAGAAATCATCAATCGCATGTGATGATGGAGAAAATATCATGTTTGGTAATGTCCTCCTTACCATTGTCTTTTCAAAGATTGAGTATCGATGGGCTAAATAATTTTTTGGGAATACCCAAATGATAACCCTTCCCCACCAAAATATTTGAGCAATACACTTGTGACACCATGACATCTGCCCACAAGGCATGCCTAAAATGGTATAAATGGATGTGTGACGCATTCGGCACTGAATGGAGAATACCCAAGTAGTTACCTATTTTACTACAAGGTGAGGCTGAATTCACCATGTACCAACATTTTTGTATTGGCAGGTTTACTCTGGCAGATGGTGCCAAGGGTCCCTGTGCAAATTTCCATTCTCCTTCACAACACAATACTTCTAGGTTGGGTCAATCGATTCAAAGAGGAAAAGAAGCTAAGGTTTGACCTCAGCACAGTAGACCAAGATTACCATGAGCTACACAAAACATTGATATATCCAAAGAAGTGCACCTATGTGGAGAAGTATGTCTCCATGATGTACATATGTTGAAGCCAGTGACATTTCTTGTTGTTTGGGAGGACCACAACAAGGGTATACCTATGTATAAGGCCTAAGTATGAGAAAGGTACTTACATTGAAAATGATGTCTCTATCCCAAAATACCCCACCATAAGGAAGAAGGCCACATGAAGGAAAAGGGAGAGAGAGGAGGCTCCTGAGAAAAAAATCACCAAGTACACATATATGTAGTGTATCATAGGCAGCACGTAGAGTTGGGCAAAAACCAAGCACCTATGCATGAAGGAAGAAGTCCCCTCATAGAAGAGAAAGAGAATACACTTGAGGAAGAGGCACCAGAGCAAGAGAAGTCCCCTATGAAAGAAGAAGAATCACTGGCAAGAAAGGAGTCACCTAGGGAAGAAGAAAAAGAAAAGTCTCCTATATTGGAATCACCAGTTAGGAAGAAGCAAAGAGTAACAAAAAAGGTGGACTCATAAAAAAGAGAGCATGGAGGCTAAAAAGGGTGATGAGGATGATGAAGAGCACAGTGAGGCTCAGAACCATCCTATGTATGATGTACATGAGTTAGAGGAAGAAGGAAATGAAGAGAAGGATGAGGACGAAGGAGGCACTCATGACAAGGGGGAGTGAAGAAGTAAACATGAAGGATCAAAAGACTCCAAGCTTGACTAAGGAGAAGATAGAGGATTCATGGAGAGGGAGGTAACATGCATTATAAAGGACTTGGTGGATCAAGAGGTGGAGCGCAGTGCAATAAGTACTAAAGGAGACAAAGGAAAGTGAAAGTGTGGGAAAGGAGTATGGAAGCATGGGTGGAGACCCCACTTAGTAGTAAGCTTCCCAAAGGTAGCGCACACAAGTGGAAAGGGCATAGTAGTGGCATAGGAACAATAAATGAATTACATCAATGATCCAAATAAGGTACTATGTGCACATTTCCAAAGTACCATGCCTTCAAACCAACTCCTTGCATGGTCTTCTTTTGATGAAGAGGGTGTGTACCCACACACGAGGAAAATTTATCTTGGGATTTTGAGTCCCATGTTGATGAACCTAAATTTGAGGTCAACCGAGATGCATTGATGAAGATACTAGATACCAAGGGAGTAAACCCTCTGGTGAATGCCCAACAACTATCCGATGAGAAATTTTGTAATGCGCTCAACAAAATATTGGTAGAAGTTAAGGCGAGGCCTTTGGAGAAATGAAAGAATAAGGGTCTTGGAGGAAGAGATTGAGAAGAAAAATGAAGAGATCAATGAAAGAGACAAGGAGATAAAATAGAAGGAATTGATCAGTGTGTAGTTAAGGTGTGAATTGAGGGATGAAAAGGAAAAGGTGTGTGAGATCCATAAGAAGATAGATATTATTTTAGATGCCATAATCTTGAAGCACCCCTAGCCCCTCCTGAGTAAAAATATGATTCAACCATGCAATGCTTGGAAGACTTGACCCACATCCTCACCATGGAAAGGAAGCCACTCACATTGGATTTGGTGGAAGAGGTGATGGTGCACCAGAAGGAGGAAGAAAAACTAAAGATTGGGGAGACAGTTACTCAATATTCCAAGCTCCTTACCATTACAAAGACCACTATGCAAATGTCCAAGGCTATATATGACAATTGCACTGATAGAGACAGGTAGTAGAGCATATTGGTTGCTACGCATGAGGTAGATCTAAAGGAATTTCAAGAAAAGAACAAAGGAAATAGGGTGGAGCATGATAAGATCCTAGCCAAGGTTGAGAAAAAGTTGAAGCAATCAAAACCTTATAGGGTTCGATTAAGAATTGGCTCAAGGAGATATATCCCCAGGTCACTCATAGAATGGATGCACTAGGATGATCTTAGCAAACAACTAGAAGGCATTGTAGATACACTGAATGCTAAGAGCAATGAATTAAGTTTTGATGAAGTGAGTGCTCTAGTAGGTGACCTACTTTAGTAGGTGCAGGGTGAGGTAGATGCCTGGGAAAATATTGAGGCAACCATGAAGAAGGAATTCCCACTCCCCTACAACAGTAGTAAAAATTCTTCTATTCTTTCATTCTTTATTCAGATTGTCCCAATTCCACTATTATTTATTCTTTGAAGAAGTAGGATGTTTTCGAGGATGGAGAACATGCATAGTGTGGGGTGATGTTAGACCCTAAATATTGGCTAAGTACCAAGAGGTGCGTGCGTGCGTAGGACTAGTGAGAAGAAGGGTGCTCAGGGAAAGTGCACATGACAAAGGGGTTTAAGAAGGGTTTAAGTGAAACCAGGGCACACGTGCGGGAGGAAGAACATGGGTTTAAAGGACTTATCCATATTTTGAATTCTAGAGGCACTTGAGGAAAAGTGTGAGGACCCGACTAGGTGTGATGAGTGGATAAGGTGCATCCTGTAGAACCTTGAGGTCAAGAAAAGGATATTCCACATAGGGAATATTCCCAAGAGACATCATTACAGAGAGTGGAGGGTTTGCAAAGGGATAAACATTCACCTATGGAGGACCACATCAACACTTGGCACATGATCTACATTTAGAGAAGGCATGGTAGTGGGTACTAATCTTATATGAAGAAATGTTCAGGCCAAAGACAAAGATATGGGGAGATAGACACAAAGAGAATGTAGAGAAAGAGAAGGAGAGTAACAAGAGTGTTGCGAAATGCTAAGGGATTAGATTTCATCGTGCTAGGGTGTAGAGTACTTAGTTCTAGAGGGTTATAAGGGATTTCATAAACATATGTATGGGTACTGGGATCTGTTAACAAGGGATAAAACAGGGAAAATTATAGTTAGGATCTCATATCAGGAGGGTTTGCAGGATACAAGTCTCTGTCATTTAATATATATGGTCTGAGATGACCCTTTTGAATGTAATGTGGCTACCAAAACTCTTTTAAATCAATATATATGTGATTTTGTTCTTTATAACTTGTGTATGATTATAAACCCTCATGGTATATGACTTATCATGGCTCATATCTAGTTTAATATACTTCTTACAATGTTGTTTAGCTTTTTTGATGCATTGTGTACATTTATTAGTTGCATCTTCTACCTTTTAAGTAAGTAAATGTACTTCTTCTGTAAATAATCCTCCATTAATGGTGAAACCTTCTCACAAAGATCACATAAAATAGGGTGTCGACACCCACGTATGCCTCGGTGAGTGCTCATCACCTACTAGTTGATAGATCGATGCGCTTGGGGTTAGAAAGAAGTATTAAGGGTAAGTAAAATGACTATAATACTCGTATAGATAGATCATGGATGCCTTGTTCGATTCGATATTTGGAATTTAAAACTAAAAGGAAATTCCTAAACCTTTCATGGATATTCATTTGAATAATGAAATACAATAGTTTATCATGAATCAAATTATTGTTACATCCATCTAATTGATATTTAATGTCTTTAGTTTTTTCTAGAAAGAACTAGTACTTTTTCATCTCCTTTATGGGAGTTATCGATAACTCAAGAATAAATATTGTAATTTTTGATAAGTGTGTACCTTCATGCATTTATTCTAGTTGAGTACAATCCTCACTCAAAATTTCCTGATTCCCAATGTGAAGAAGGAAATCATCCTGCACGCTCCGCAATATTATGGACATTGCCTCTTGCACCTTCTGTTGATATGCAACTACATAGTCCATTATTATTTGTCTACCAATTGGAGCCTTCTCTGTACCATTCACAATCATCCAGAGCTTGCAAGCCATGAATTATTCCTTCAATATGATCTTCCAAATGTTGTAATTTGATCCATTCAACATTTGCAATTTGTCAATTGTAAAATGATTAGACCCCATTTTTATGTAAACAATTCAAAATGAGAACAAACAAGGTTCTTCATAAAGCGGTTTAGAATTCCCCTCATCATTTTCAAGTGCATATGTCACCATATTTTGATGACTTTTCCTTTAGTCGTGTCAATATTTGACCTAGAAAATGAATACTTACACAAAAATTATTTATTTGACTATAAATTTGGCATATTTAGTTGAATTGTAAACTATTTTTTTTTAGTTTTTGAGAAAACATACTTGACCTATTTGTTTGTCAATATAAGAATATTATATTCTTTTTGAATTAGAAAAAATAGAACACATTGATTATCAAAAAAATTCTATCTAATAAAATAATTTGAATTTTTAATATTAGATTAAAAATTATTTTAAAAATAGAAACAATTATAATGTATTCCAATTTTTGGGGAGACTAGCTCTTTTTATGTATGTTTAAACCACCTTGACTCGGTTGATCCGATGTACCAACTCGATGAGTTTCATTTTTATTTCCTTACTGTGGTTGAGCCATATGAACTACTAACTTTAACACATATTCTAACCAACTCACCACATATTCTAACCAACTTGCAACATATTCTAACCACCGTGACCGAGTTAGCACTAAGACAATTGGCGGGTCTACATCGAGTTGACTAGTGAGCCTAATGGGCTTATCAAACACACTTTTCAACTCAACTCCACAACATAAAACTTGGAGGGTTGAGTTTCCAAATAGAAAAAAATTTAGGATGTTGGAACCATATGAAATCCCATACACCCCTATACTTTTAAAGTGAACCGTATTCCCTTGAAAAATAAAATAAAAATGACAAGTGGCCTAAACAAGGCACTTAAGGGTGGCCACGTGGATACCAAAGATTTTCGGAAGAGTAGAGATAAGGGGTTGTTGATATCAAATGTGCACCCGCCCGAGTCATAGAAAACTTGGGATTTGAGACAACAAAGGATTATTTCTTAATTGTGGGACATGCGAAATTAGAGAGACCTCCGAGAGAAGGTTGGTTCCTCTACCTAACCTAATGTTAACAATACTCCTTAAACTAAAATCAAATCCTAATTGAAACGTGTTAAGGGACCAGGGGATATAAGGAGATGAAAAAAGGTGAAATCCTACGCTAAAGGCGGTGATAACACCAGAAAAGGGGGTGGTTGAGCTCTCTCCACAAGGAGAAGGAAAGAGAAGAAAGTAAGGGAGAGAGGGAAGAAATAACATTCCACAAATCAAGAACCTAGTGCCATCCATTCACCCACACATTGAAAACACTGCAAAAAATGGAACCTGCAAGTAGGAAATGCACAAACATGCCAAAAATGAATGGAAAGGCAAGGCTACAAAAATAAAATTAGCTAGGAAGACAAAAAAGTTCCACAAAACACACTTTAAATTGCTTAAAATATGCACAATCCCATTATATTCATGGAAGAAGGCCCAAAATTACATTGTAGAGGCCAGATTTGAGGTCTGGAACTCATGGGAAATCGGTCACCATTTGGGCATGGTGCCGTTACAAAGAAAAATTGACCCTTAAAATGAGAGGGTTTTACATATATATAGGAAATTTGTACTCCTCATTAAACAACTCAACTACCACCATTAATGTGGTAGTTGAGTTGTCTTTTCATGCTTGCCTTCGCTTGATCTCGTAACATGTGATTTGTCTAACCAGGTGACACGTCCAACCTTGTGTACAACTCCACCTCGACCATTCTGACGGCCATATAATCCTATGTCATCCAACCTATCTCGTACATCATCGACCCATCTAACCATAAGCCCGCATCCCCGCCGACCAACCCGAGCATCCATCCCAACCAACCAACCATGATCCGTTTGTCTCAAATAACAAACCATGATCCATATGTCCCAACTAACCAACCTGGATGACCAAGGGGCTTGGATGACCTTCACACTTCCATCCAACCCTGTCATCATCTCGCCTCGCATTGCCTCGAACAATCGAGCCCGAAAAGCCACCGCTATCTATCTATCTCTACCATCCAACCCGGGGGGTTGGATGGCCATCCATTTAATGGGGGTTGGATGATTGTCTAACACCCATCCAACCTGGCATTGCTTAATCCTCCTAACTCATCCATCCGTCTCTACAACTCGACCATCATACAACTGATTCCAACTCACCAAAAAACCCAACTAGCTTGGTTTTCCATAACTTCTTGCTAGCTTGTCGTTCATGAAGATTAACTCGGTTGAGCCATCCTGTGTTGTATTTTTCCTCCTCCGATACCTAGGACTAAAATTTTAATGGTCATCAAATGTCACGAGCATGTATCTCAAATTGTAACAAGTTATCTAAATTTTTAGGGGTGCAAGTTTGAGATAATAGGGGCCACGTGGGCCATACAAAGAGGAGGGCTAGTGGCATAACAAGGGTTAAACATGGGGTCCAATTGGGGTCACAGATTAGGGGATACTTAACAAAATAAAAATGTTATCCTTTACATACTTTAAGATTTTAATATAAGTCGTAGCATAGTTTTAAACTATAGGGTCCCAAACATAGTTTTAAACATTAGATAACATTAGTTTAAAACATTTAGGGTATAGGTTTAGAACTTTAACATTAGGTTATTTTATAACACACGTATAGGTAATAATTATTATTAAACCTATAGTTAAAAATTATGCAAAGGAGAAATGAAGGGGGAAAAGTTAGACATAGGTTTACAGTACCATTGGAATTAAATATATTATTTTGGGCCACATTCCGTGGGTATTTAAGCTGAACAAAAGGAAAATTCAAATTGTTATGATCAAGGAAGTTTGTCTCTCTATGGGAGACTTCACAGTAGTTTTATTTTAACTTCTTTTATCCTACATTTATACTTTTCCTACACATTTGAAAAACTATACACATTAAATAAAATATTTCACAAATATTTTACCCTTACCTTTATTTGGAGAGGGTCAGAGAGGTTTTTCACCAACCAAACTTTGTTCACATAAGAGGGTAAATAATTTGAGAGAGGTTGTGTATGTGTCAAATGAGAGGGGGGTTTTTAATAGTTTATGGGTTGTAACCAACCACCAATGGTTGCAACCCTTAGGAAAAATTAAATTAATTTAATTTAATTAACATAGAACCATGCTCTGGTACCATGTGAGGTTTGAGAAAATAAATGAAACACTTTAAATATTAAATTGCATAAACATTTAACATGTAAACAAAATAAAATAAATAATGATGTAACACATATATAACATGGAAAAACCTTTGAGGTGTAAAAACCATGGTCAAAGAGAATTTCCATTATATGAGAAACATTTTACATATTCAAACTAAACACTTCAAATTCTCACTTTCTCCATACTAATTCACCATGTGAATTACAAAATAAAATGATCTAAAATCGTTTAACCTCGTGGGTCATATATAAATCATATGATCGGGTGTGTCTTCTCATGAAGCACACCAATTAAATAAATTGATTTAATTTAAAATAAATTAACCATAAACACAGTTTTTATAATAATATAAGGTGATATGGGAAAGGCGAGGTTCGTGGTGAGCCGGAGCAGGGTGATTTGCCTATTCTTCCATTCTTTGGATAAAGAGTTTAGGCGCGGATCTCTTGAAACCTCCTTCAAAGATGTCTTAAAAAGCAAGAATCCTCCATGAAACTTTCAGACATCACCCCATGTATACATTTGGGGAAGATGTCATTTCATCTCGAGATCTACTACAAAGAGCATGCTCTGATTTGTAGATTCGGGGGTTTATGGGCCACCCTTCCTGTTCTTCACGTGTGGATCTCCAAGCATTGGACTCCATCTTTAACTGGTAAGATAAATTATATCCATGTGCTAAAGGAATTTTCATTATGGTTTTCTCTTGAAAGGCTGATAAAGACATCATTGCTTCCAAGCTCAATAAAATATCCGATCATGAAACCTTGGTTCCCATCCTTTAACCCGCAACAAAGTCATTCTCATGGAAACCTATTTGGATCATGCTAATTTACCTCTCCAAGTCATGAATGTCCGACAACCATTGGCAATACCTTGGGTACTACACTCCACATTGATTCTCAAACAACTAATTACACCCATACTACCTATGCCCGGATCATGGTGGAACTTGACACTGATAAAAATCTTCCTGCTACCATAGACCTTCAAGTGCAAAATAGAACTTGGTCACAAACTCTTACTATGAAGGTCTACCTTTACGATGTAGAAGGTGTTTTGTATTAGGACACACCTCTACTGCTTGTGGGATGGAAAAACACCAACATGAGAAGCGCAACTGGTGGAAAGATGCACTCCCAGAGCACCTGATTTTTGTGGATAGAAAGGATCTTGAATCTAAAGTAGTAGATGAACCAGAGTCAACGAAAACCCTTTTATCCGAAACTCAAATTGTTAGCAACATGAAAAATACACACGTTGTTGAGGCGATGGAAAATGATAAATATATCTCTCGGGATAACAACATGGCTTCAAATGCGACTAAGGAAAATACTCCTCCTTTGTCTTCTTCTCCAACCGCAAAGGCTCCATCAGGGTGGGTTACGGTCAACAAAAAGAAAAAATCTACCACTCTGAAGGGTAACACTTCGCCTTGATGATTCTCATCTCTGTTATTGGTATTTGGGTTTCATTGGTCTCATTTTTCTTAGCCGGATAGCAGATTGCTTCCAATGGTGTTGATATGCCATTGTTATTTGTTTGTTGTACTTCTGTTGTTTTTTTGCTGCTTTGCTTTGTCAGGTTTGTTGGTTTTACTTTGCACTGCTTTCTACCCATCCGGACTTAATTGTCTATCTGGATTTTGATCCATCTCTTGTGCTTTAAATTTCAATTAAGCCTGAGCCTTGGTGTACAAGGGTATAGTCCCTTCAAAAACTTTTTGCCAATAATTAAAAAAAAACTAATTAATAATATTAATATTATAAATTATTTACTTATAAAATAAGGTTTATAAGAACACTTAATATTATGTTCTAACATCAAGGCCACGCGCCAAACTAGAACCATAGAGACAACCAAACCTAACCACCAAAAAATTTAATGAAGTATGGTGTTGTTCTATGTAGTCTAATGACATGCGATAAACTTAAGAGGTTGTGCTATGGTTGCTGATTACATTTGGAAGCATCCATATCTGTGCTACAAGTAATATCTATAAGATCTCATGGTGCCCTCATTCATTTAATGCATTTTTAGAGCAGCCAATTCTCACTTGGCGCTCCTTCTCCATTCTCCCTCATCTCTCTCCTTAGCATGAAGTTGTATAAATACAAGTTCTTGTGCACTTTGTAAGGGTTATTCTCCTCTTTCCTACCTTAGCATATTTTGAGCTCTTCTTCATGAAGCTTGAAACTTCATGTTTTTGACCTTTGTAACTCATGATTGGTGTTTTCTTGGCTCAAATCTACATGTAAACTACATCAAGAATTATTAATGCAAGTGTGGTTATCTTCTTTCCCTCAAATACATTGTGTTTGATGTGAATGTTTCACCCTTTTGCATATTTTGTGTTATTCTCTCTCTTTGCATCTAATCTAAGTGCATTTTATGACCTCGAGACTTGTGTCTTGCATTCATGTAATGTGGATTTGGGATAGTTCCACCTTATTTTGGTTTTATCACCATCATTTATATTAAGATTTACCTTTCTTTCATCTTTCTTTCCATGGTCCCTTAGAATTGTTAGAGTAGGAATTAGTTATAGAGTAGTTTTAGCATTAGAATTAGGTTGTCTTATGTTGGTTTCCCCAAATCCATGTAATAAGGAATTCATCCTTCTCCGGAGGTATGTATCAAGCCATAATTCCCACACTTGGAGATAGTCCCATGTTGCCTCAAAATCCTTCATCTTCATGATCTAGGGCATGGTGCAATTTTGATCTCCAACATTTTTACATGCCTTGTGGGAGAACTTAATAAGCTTAAAGTCATTGCTCTTTCTTGAGTTTGGTGTGTGACTTAGTGATTCTACCTTTTGAGGTAGTTATTCAACACATTTGATGACTCCAAGGTTTAAATATATGATCAAACATCTGAGTTCCTCCTTTTCATGAGAAGAATACAAACAAGGCAAAGTGAAACAAAAATTCATTTATTTAGTATTTGTAGCTATCACCGCAGAGAAGAAGAAGAGGAAAGAACAATTCGAGATATCATAGTCTCCTTCAAGTGGAACTCTTTCTACTCCTCCTCCTAGTAGGCCTTTCTTTCTTTCCTCTAGGATTTTAAGACCCATTCCATTCATGCACAACAAATATCTACCCTTTATTATCTTAAATGGTGGTAGTCCTTTAGCACTAAATTCCCAACATGATATACTAGTGTCTACCCTTAAAATTATTCCCTCCTTCACTAATGAAAATTTTACCACTCCAACCAATCACATTCAAGTTATTGCGGATATGTGTGTTCAGTTCATCTAGTCATAGAAGATGATTTTGTAGTTAGGATTATTGCTTCTTCATTAAAAGGTAAAAAAATATTCAATGGTATAGAAGTTTGATACCTATTTCCATTCATAATTAGGATGAGCTTGGTGCATCTCTTTGTTAGAGAAACTCAAAATAATCAAGTGAGATTTAAATGATCTCATGGAAGAATTTAGCTTCATATTTCAGTGAACAAGGGACATAATTCTAATTTTGTTAAGCCCAACCCCACGAGTTGCATTTCTATACTTTCTTATAGCTCTAAATTTTGATATAGAAGTCATGATTCAATCTATGGGTGTTGTTCAAGTAACAAATGCCTATGCAATATCCATTAGGTCTAAAATTATTTGATCCCGTGCTCATGTAAAACTAACTAAGCTATATAAATTGAAACTAAACATCTAATTAGCTTCAAAGACATGTTAATATGATAATGAACCATCAAGATAAGAGTTTATGAGAAACAAATTCTTCATTGCATGAAAAATCTCAAATCAAATGTCAAGCTATTTTTACTCTCTATTACTAATATAACAAATGAACCTAATTAAATCACTTTAACAATCAAAATGGAGTGGTTTCCTCGAGGTTTGAAGATGATATCTCACAAAAAAATGTATAAAAGGCCATTTTTGGATCTTTCCATTTTATTTAATTTGAGAGAATGGATGAAAGATGGAGAAGTTATTTCCTTCAATGTAGAATGGATCAAGATCAAAATTCCTATAGTTTATCCTAGGGAAAATAAGGTGTATGAAGAAAGGTGGGGGGTTATTATATAGCTTTCCTAAAGAGGCAAGCATAGAAAATTGATGAATGTGGGATAAACCCCAAAGAGGAAATACAAAGGCCATGTATGTTTAATAAAGTATGTGCACTTTGTGGGAGTTGAAAGGGGTTTAATTAATCAAAGGTGATTAATTAATAGAAGGGGTATGCCTATAGAGGCTTATTAGAAGAAAGTTAGTATGATTTGGGAATTTTAAGAGAGGAATTGGTTCAATAAATGATGATTTATTGATTTAGATTAGCGGTCGTAATTAATTAAGAATAATTAATTGACCTAGGTAGAAGTGGACATTAATTAACGAAAGGTTGTTAATCGACATCCTGAATGATAGGAGGGATAATTAATTAGTGAAATGTAATTAATTAATGATGATAGAGGGACAATGGTGGTTCATTGATGAAGTGTTGTCAATTTATGGGAAAGAGGATAGTTAGTGCAATTTAGGTATTAAAATTGCTTGATCAATTCTAGGTGTCTACATTTGCCCCTCTTTGGGGTGGCGTAAGTGATGCCACTTCAAAGATAGTAGAAAAGTATAGAAAAGTGAATTTTTGAAAGGATAAAATAAAAATTAGTAGAGTGAAGGATGCCCCCTCAAGTTTTGATGGGGGTGAAAGAGGTCAATCGATGGTCAAAAATAAGAAGTGAAAATACCAAAATAGGGAAAAAAATTCCCTTTCAATAGAAGATAGAAGACGATATACCAAATATGAATATAGAGTAGAGATGCGGGCACAAATCCCTACATAATACCAAAGAGAAAATATTATTTAAAAAAATTTATGTGTTATTGTTGTGAAGTGCAAGAAATGATTTTCTTAACAGATATGTAGAAATGATTTATAACATGTGATCCCTATTGCCCCAAGTGAATTGGAAGAATAGTGTCGATAGAAGAGAATGATATGGAAGAAAAATGAATATGAAGGGGATGGGAATAAAAACATATATTTGGTTATGTAAATGCAAGGAATGTCCCTAGAACAAGAGGTAGATATTATGCTTGAACATGCACTTTTCTCTTGGATCGAAGGAGAAGAATTTGTATTCATGAATGATGCATCCACTTCTAATAATCTGGTATAGTCAGATTACAACACTCATTCCAAGAGGCAGATGATGGAAGCCATGATCATTTTCCTACAACAACAAATGAAGCAAGGAAACAATCTCCGACATTCACTACCCCTCCACCCACAAAAAAAAAGAGACTCCAACAACCGCTCAGAATCAAGGTACCTTCCACCCAATGGTTGAGAGGGTGAAATACTAGCAAGTCTCAAAATTAGAACCACTCATGCTAATGAACATAGTCAAGCAACTTAAAAGGGCACTAGCCAATGTATCCTTTTGGGATATCTTAGGCATTCTAGAGAAAAAGGAGTTTCTGCAAGAAGTGTTAAAATCCAATGGTGGCCCGACCGTGACCAAGAAGGGGAAAGAGCAACTCAAAACAACTCAAGCTCAAATGGAGTCAGTGCTAGTAAACCAAAAAGAAGTGGCGAGTAAGCCGAGACCCCAACCCTTCTTCATGACTCTTATAATTGGTAAGAAATTATTACATAACTCTATGATAGACTCTGGCGCAAGCACTACGGTTATGCCTAAAGTAATAGTGGATGCCTTGGGAATCAAATATGAGCCCCTAAGAAGAGGATTCATGCAACTAGATGGGAAATCAATTCAAACCATTAGTGTTATTAGAGGTCTCCCATTACAACTCTATTCCTTCCTGAAAATAACCATTCCGTAGGATATAGTGGTAATTGATGTTCTTCCAGTCTTCAGGCTATGTCTATCCTACGATTTCATGGGTAAAATTAGAGGCTATATGTCCCTTAATTAGTCTCATATGATTCCAGGATACGAACTAAGTATGGATCCAAAATGATGGTGTGATCACAACCCCTTGCTGAGGAACATATAACAAAACAAGTAGCCTCAAGTTTTGATGCCTCACATGTCATGATCACTCGAGAAGAAGAGTCATATATAGATGAAAGTGACCATCAAAGTAGAAATTATTTGGTTGACTTGTCACCTAGAGACCCCTTTGGAAACTTTGACTCCATTGGGTTAGGTACTTATGTGATCTTTGATGAGAATCCCAATATTCCAAATATTATGAGGGAAAATAGTAAAAATGAAAATAATCTCACAAGGATTCCCAAATGTGGACTCTACATTTTGATGGGGTTAGAAGTAGGAATGGCTTAGGAGTCAGAATATTCCTATATTCACCAAGTGGAAGGAAGATAATCCAGGCATTCTACCTCCACTTCACTTGCACTAATAATGAAGCAAAATATCAGCTTTAGTTGTCCATGGTTTGACATTGGCACGTAAGGAGGGTGTACATACATTGAGAGTCTTTGGGGACTTTGAATTAGTAGTGACACAAGTTAGAAGCACTACTGCAGAAAAAATCCAAGGATGAGGTCCTATCATCATAGGGTATGGGATCTTATTGAAGACTTTAAGGCCTTTAACATTAAGGTTATCCCTCGAGACCAAAATATAAACGCATAGAATGGCCCATATCGGTTCAAAATTGACCCAACCAGGATCTCATGAACAAAAAAGACACGATGAAATTGGTCATCTACCCATCTACACCTAATAATGTGGATCATTGGCAAGTCTTTAAAAGCTATCAATAGATATTTTTCTTCTTAAAAAAATCTAAAGACTTTGCAGACCAACTAAAACCCAAAATCGAATAAGCATATAGAGATCAAGTCATCCAGCTCAAAATTAACTAGCTTCCAAAGGGACTTATAATGTTGGAAAGTTTTTTTATTTTGATGATGCTAATACATACAGGAGGAAGTTTTTTGTGGTCAAGGAAGACTATGCAGAGCTAGAAGTAGCCAATGGGAAAAAGCTAAAGGTTGGGAAGTTAGTCACTCGAAAGAAAGAGAAAGAATTGTGGCTCTATGCCATAAGTATGATAAGGTAATAGCTTGGACTTATGATGACCTACATGGTTATAATAAGAATATCATCCAACATACTATTGATTTAGAAGAAGGGAAAAAACCGTGCATCAGAAGCAGAGACCCATGAATCCAAAGATATAATCTCTCATGGCCAAAGAGCTCAAGAAGCTCCTAGAGGCCAAAATAATATTTCCAATCAATCATTCTATATGGGTGTCCAATTTGGTGCCGGTAAGGAAGAAAAATGGTGAAATCAGACTCTGTATGGATTTCAGAGATATGAATAAAGTGTCCCTTAAGGATCACTACCCTTTACCTTCCATGGAACAAATACTACAAACAGTAGCAGTTCAGAAATATTCTCTCTACTTGATGGTTTTTTGGGTTACAATCAAATATGGCTCGTAGAGGTAGACCAACATAAAACCACCTTTACAACAAAGTGGGGAACCTTTGCATATGTGAAGATTCCATTCAGGCTCACCAATGTTGGGTAAAATTTTCAAAGAGCCATGGATGCCGCATTTGGAGAGTTGATTAACAAGGTAATCTTGATATACTTTGATGACCTCATAGTGTTTACAAAAATAGTGGAGGATCATTTCAATGCCCTAAAAGTTGTATTCAAGAAGTGTTATGAATTCAGAATCTGTCTGAATCTAAAGAAGTGTGTTTTTGAAGTACCACAAGGAAAAATCTTGGGACACATTGTCTCAAAATATGGAATCTCAATCAATCCAGAAAGAGTTGGGGCCATTTTGGAATTATCTCTACCTATCAACAAGAAGGTAATACAATATTTCTTAGGAAAAATTAACTTTGTCAGCAGATTCATTTCAAATTTTTCCTGAATGATCCGATCGATCACAATAATGATAAAAAGGGATTTAAACTTAAAATGGATCACCAAAGGTCACCAATCATTTGAGATGATGAAAAGAGCGAACACATCTACTCCAATTTTACATAACCCAAACTTCTCCAAATATTTCATCATATATGTATATGGGAATAAGCACAACGTAGCATCTGTGCTGACACATAAAGGAGAGTCACAAGGAGAAGAACATCCAGTCACTTTATTTCAAAACAATTCCATGATTATGAGACAAGATACAACTTTGTGGAGAGATAAGGCTTATGCCATTGTCAAAGGTATGAAGAAATTTAGACACCTCGTTACCAATAACAAGATCACGGTTATGGTCGCACACTCCAGTGTCAAGGAATACATCACAGAAGGTGAGATAACTGATAAAAGGGATAACTGGATCACTAAGATCTTAGAGTATGATATTGAAATAAATCCCAAAAAGTTGGTACGAGGAAGAGGTTTATGCCAATATCTCACACAAGATCCAATGACCCCAACAAATGAAGAATCTGAGATGGTGCTCCATATTCAAGAGAACAAATCCAAAGCTTGGGTATCGGATAGGATGCATTTCATGCAGACAGGTGAGTATCCAAGTCACCTTCCTCTTAAAAAGAGAAGATATTACCAATAACAGGATCTAAATTTATCATAATTGATAATCTCCTTTTCAAAAGGAACTTTGATGGGATCTTGCTCAAATTCCTAGAAAATGAGGAAACTGAAAAGGTCTTACATGAGTTACATCATGGAAGCTCGGGAGGTCACTTCTTGGAAAAACCACCACCATAAAGGTCCTACAAGTAGGATACTTTTGGCCTAACTTATTTGTGGATTGTTATGTGATGGTGAGTAAGTGCAAAATTTGCCAATTCTACATGGGCTTCCAGAGAGAATGTCTCTCTACCCCTTAACTCTATTCTAATGGAAGAACCATTTACATAATGGGGTCTAGATTTTATCAGAATGGTTAATCCAGTTTCAAGTGCGGGTCACAGATGGGTCCTCACAGCCATTGATTACTTCACCCAATGGACATAAGTAGTTCTCACTGAAGGAAGCCATAAATAATATGATCCTAGAACTCCTCTAGATATCACTACATGTTTTATCCCCCACATGATAATATTAGATAATGCAAAATATTGTCTGGGTGCCAAAGCATCTAACTTCGCAATGAGGCATGAAATATATCTAAAAACATCTTCCAACTACTACCTACAGGGTAACGGTTTGGTAGAGTCTACCAACAAGAATTTGATCAGACTTATAAAAAGAATGGGGGATGAACATAAGAGGTCGTGGCATGAGCATGTCAAGATGGCCTTATGGGCTGACTAGATCACACCCAAATAGATCCTAAAAGCCTCACCATATGAATTGGTCTATGGTAAAAGCACAATAATTCCTATCACTGTGGAGCTCCCAACATTGCAATTGTTAAAGAAAATTGAGATCGAGGAACATGGAGCGATGCAAGTAAGTCTCGCGAAGCTATTAGAAATTCAATAAAAAGGGAGGTAGCCCATGAATACATGATCATCCATCAAGAGTTGTCAAGACTTGTACTAAACGAAATGATTTAGAGCCTAATTTTTGAGTCATCATTTTAGTTTTGAAGTGGGATGAGAGTTGTCAAGCCTAACAATCATGGAAAATTTTACCCCCTCTGGACATGCTCATTCAAAATCAGTGCAAGTAAAAACAATGCCTTCGAACTCAAGACTATGGAAGGTGAGCCCTTGGCGATTCTAGTGAATGGGATCCACCTTAATCCTTTCCATTGAGTATTTTGAGTATTGTAAAGTATGTATCATATGTATAGTCCCTTCCTTTTGTCTCTTGCTTTGTTTTGTGGTGTCGCCCCTTCAAATAAGTGTCTTTGGACACATGTCTCTTATGGAGACCCTCCCACCCCTTTTATAATTTTGAAAAGTGTACCTTCCTATGTTTCCCCAAAGTAAATGATCCAACGTATTTTTGGAATACTTAATGAAAAGGATCGAGAGAATTAATGAAAAATCTCTTGGGAAACAAGAAATTCGGTGCTAAGGGTCATACAACCAAATTTTCTTATATGATGTGACCCGATGTATGCACAAGAATTTACTTCACGTGAGTCGAGGATTCTATTTAAGGTAGGTCCAGAGTCACAAAAGATTCATTTAAAGTGCTAAGAGTCTCTTACCCAAGTTCCTAAGCCCTTAGTTGAGAATTCTAGAGCCTTATTCATTTTTAGACACCATGGCAGCTTCACTCGCTTCCTTACCACAACCAAAATCCTACGTAGGGAAACCTTTTCCACATCTCTCTCTTCACCTAAGGATGAGATTACTTGATTAGGAACATAATTCAGTGACCCTTCCATGATCACATATTTCATAGATGGGGTCTTCGATCTTATCCTCAACAAGAAACCGAAGGCTCTACGAGAAGCTTCCCATGTCGATTACTGAATTTGGGGTATTTTGAGTCTTTTGGCTCCATAATTTGGACAACCACACTCGGATAATACATGTTTCTTCTAGTGCACCCATATCTAGAGCTTGTGTAGATGTGTGCACAATTTTTTGACCCTAAGACCAACATCATCACAGGAAAGAACATGCAGGTGGTGATTACACCATGGGACATCAGGGATATGTTGGCCCTACCCTATGATCAATCATCTAGCTTCTATGATATGTCCAAGATGCAAAGTGTCTAGGCACAATGCCAAAAAAGGTCTCATTCATTAATAGGGAATTACGGCAAGAAGATTTGAGCATCTCTGGAACCCCAGGATTCCCAATCCCATTAAAAAGGCTCATGATAGATTCTCAGGATGCCTCCTCTATGTTGGCATTCATTTTTAGCTAGGACTCAGACAAAAATTTCCATGAGTGGTAATTTTCAGCCCTGTTCAGGATAAGATCCATAAAGAAGGAACATGCATATCACTTTCACTTCGCTGAGGTCATTTTTGACTCTATTTGTGAGAAGTTGGACCTATTATTTATTAACTCCACCTTTAGGTACTCTTATTTATTCCACCTCATTATGTATCGTAGAACTTGTGGGACGAGGAGGTGGACCCCGACCATGAAGTTGTGGGACGAGGAGGTGGACCCTCAAAATGTCATCCTAGTATCTGTATGGACTCATGTGTTGTCCTACTCTTCGGATGCATATGAGTTTCTTAGCTGGTTTTTTATGCCTCTCGCTACCTAAATTTGACCTAGAAGGGGTCAATAATAGGATGAATGATTTATTCCAAGCCATCCTGTCAGACCCCCTTCATCCCTGTGAATTTTCTTTGGGGTAGTGCATTCAATGATCCAGTTGCATGGATTTTGAGATGAATCCTTCATGCTCCCAAGGATTCTCACAATGCAAGTGCGGGGTTTAGAGGTAAGTAGATAGTTGACACTCCTTGATGCATAATTCAGCTCGCCCATAAGAAAAAGGCATTATTCGACATCTCCGTGAGTAGGGGAGGAGTTACCATAATTAAACACAAGGTGGAACATCTCCTCACATAGAAGATGGATTCTTACGGCTTCTCCTTCATCCAAGATACCTATAGGTATGACCTAGATGGGTGGATGAATGATGCCTGTCCCAAAATTGAGTCCTAGATTTCTCGCCAACATAAGGAAAAGATATTTTTCTAGGACTTGAGGTCTCCCTAGTAAGAGAATCCCGACATTTTTGTTTGAGCTAGCCGAGAAAAATCTTGATTCCACTTTGGGATTCATTTCATCTAGTCATGTATGTGTACAACCCCACTATAACTATGAGCCCTATGGAAAAAGGACTCAAACATGGAGAAAATTGAAGCCTATTGGAAATATAGGTAAGAAATTGGACAAACTACCCTCAATTTTGAGGTCATGCCCACCGATGAGCAGTGGGAAGAATTTTGGGATGTTGAACACAAGTCCGACATGGAAAATGAGGAGGAAGTCATAGTTACAAAGAACAACTCGTGTGACTTTTGATCTGTCAAACTCTGGCGCTTAGTTGAGAAAATATAGAAGGTCCATGCGAGAAAATAGGGCATGTTCAAATGCACGAACAAAAAGGGAAACACGCGTGCGGAGGATAAGTTCATATTTCGGACTTAGCCATTTTTTCACATGAGGATCTATTTTTAGAGATGGCGTGCAAAGAACATAAATGAGGCAGATACTTGTGCACCACACATTGGCTATTTTTGAGGACCAGCTACAAATCACTTTGCATGGATGCGGGCTAAGAAAGGGTTATCACTTTTTAGTTAACTAATGGAAGTCTATTATTAGCACACTTGCATGTGCGGGATGGATGTAAAAAGCATGCAAATTAATAATAACATGCGACCTATTCTAGGATTGGATAAGTGGTGAAGGGAAAGTCCCCACCCTTATAAATATGTAGTGAACTACATAGTAGAGGAGAGAATATAAAAGAATGAGTAGAGAGACGATATATGTATGTGTGCAAGACTGGACTACTATATCATAACTATGTGTATGGGCGTCTGATTCCATTGATGTAAGAATATTTTGTGTAATTTTCATATTTCTTATGATGGAGGATATTGGATGAATCTAAGTGTTAGTTTAGTGTGTATTTAGATCTAGTATGTTTTTGATTTCATCATGGTTAATACTTAAATTTTCTCCCTTAGATATAGATCTGGCATGCTCGGTAGAATGATGTATTAATAATGGAACTACATGTATTAATTCTTCATCATGCTAAAATCTTACAACAACAACCCTAAAGAGGGACTTGGTACCTTTGCACACTTTTCATGAACACTCAGTCTAGGTTGAGTGATGTGTCACAGCTCTCTGGGTCTTCTTGGTGAATTCTAGGCTGCAACATTAGTTCCATTTCTAGGACCTCTTTTTTAGTTGTTTCCAAGATGGTTCGCAATGAAGACATACTGGTTGACCTTAGTAAGTGTTGAGGAGTGGATACATGATTTGGAAGAAGAATACACATGATGGTTCAACACTAGATCTGAGTTTAATGCATGCATGTGGGTGGAACAGAACATGTATGACAGTTTATATGAGAGCTTCTTCACTATTTTTCTAGTATAATTGTACGAGTGGTTGATTGCGTATGCATCTAAGTGGAATTGGAGGTATTGCACACTTGTTTGGACACATGAAGAATTTCAGGCCCTTTATGATGTTGATCTGAATTGACTCGAGTTGTGGATATGTGGTTCTGTGGTGTTTTAAATAGTTATATCTTGGAGTACTCAATTTCCACTTATTTGTGCCTGAGTAGTTGAATTCCATTTTTACAAAATCCAAGGAAACTTACCTACAAGGCATTCCACTGGCAATCAAGATCCTGATGGTAACTTTGAATTTGGAGATTAAACCGATGGATAACTAAACCCCACCACGCACGGGGGTAGGAGCAGTTTAGTGAAAGATGGCAGACCTAGTGGTAGAAAGGCAAAGAGAGGAAATGTGGCTTAAGTATAATGAGGCACACGAGAGGGAGATAGAGAAGTAGGGAAGGTTGTAGAGCAAATGGCGTTGTGGAGAAAGATAGTTCAGGAAGGAGTTGAAGTTCACATAGAAGATGTGGAACCTAAGCCTCAGGAACTCCCCCATTTGGGAAAACATGATAGGGAACCCTCCTCGGCCTCACGTAGAAGTGTGCCAGCAGAGACAACCTAGGTCATGGGTGCGCATCTGAATCCACCTGGTAACCTTGCTCTTGCGCTTGGTTTTCCAACGCATCTAGTACAACAAATAGTCAACAAGTTAATTCAAGCAGTGGAAGAGTAGGATTGAGTCTTATAAAAGGTACAGTGATGGTAGTGCAAATGACTTCATTGTTATATGGGAGTACCTTTTCGGTGTTTCATCTGCACATAACTTAGGCATGCCAATTTTTGGAATAAGTTCCGAGAGTGGTAACGCTTCACCGATTGTCGTGGTACAGCCTCGGTTCTACATTTGGGACATATGGAAGCACATCTTCCGGTCCAAAACTAGCTACAGTGTAGAGATCGGGAGGCATAGGTAGCTCTAGTTTCATGATAGGTCCGGTGGTTCTAGAGGCGGGGAAACCTGTGGAGGTTCTCGGATCAGTGGGAAGGTTTTGCACCAACCCCAAAATATTTACATGGAGATGTCTCTTCATCTTCTAGAGTATAGGGGCATAGAAGATGTTGTTGAACATGTGCACATGTGTGAAATACTGTGGCATGCAAAAGGGATCATAGCTTCTAAGCGTAGGGCAAGCCAATTTTCTATTACATTACAAGGGCATGCACACAACTGGTATAGAAATTTTGACCCTGATAAGACTTGCGTAGATTATACAACCCTAAAAGAGGCATTCCTGAAGGATTTCACATCCCTAAGTTTGAGCAGAAGAGTATAAGTGCACTCAAGGATATTAAGCAAGGCACTACTGAGAGTGTTAGAGAGTATGATGCCCATTTTAAAACACTTTGTTATCTAAGCTTTCTTATGATATACATGCAAGCCAACATGCACAATGGTTTGTTGGGGGCTTGATTACCCCTTTTAGAAGGGCATTATCACATAATACATACACTGATCCATGTGAAGCACTTGAAGTATCCTTACACGCTGAGGTAGTTGGAAGTATAGATACTGGGGTGAGCCCATTTTTAAAGCTACGATTATAGCTATGGTTAAACAGTTGGAAAAACTATCAACAAATTCAACACATGAGACGTGCACAGGATTTGGTGTACATATTGTGAAGTAGAAGGTCACACAAAGGATAGTTGTCCTCACATATCAGTATGCTCATTGTTGTTGGATTGTGAGATATGTCATTTAAACCATGATGTTATCCACTACCCATTACTACAACGTGTGATAAGGAAGAACGTTTCAAGCTCTTTACCGTAAATTGCAAGTCCACAACTCATGACATAAGACTACCGACTAATTGGTCAGATACATGATGCTATAGATATTGGTGTGTGATAGATAGGAGTTTCAGATAACTCTAAGGGAAAGAATGCACATCAGGACCAAGATCACAATCAGGCATGCTATGCACGAATGAAGGGATTTTGAAGGTGGTCGTGGTAGAGGTCGAGGATACCATAGTGGATTTGGAGGATGAGGCCATGGTAGTGGAAGAAGTGAGTTCCCTCGTGGAACATGTTATACATGTGGATCTCTTGACCACTACAAGCGTGAATGTCCTCAGAATATTACATGTTCATTTTTGGAAAGAACCATAGCTATGAGGAGTGGTCAACTTATATGAACACCTTAGTAAGCAACATAAACAAGAAAACAAAGGTGCATGAATGGTTAGGATACAACACGCTGTGGAAAATCAATGGATGCCTAAGTTGGAGGTAGAGTCCGAGGAGTTGCAAGTGAAGATCACGACCCACACTGAGGTGGCACGTGCCCAAGAAGCATTGTAGTAGAATCCTACCATTACTAAGGAGGAGGTTCTACATGCACGGTACCTAGATCCAGCCCATCAGAAGGAGGTCTATCAGGAAACCATGGAAGTTCTTAGGAATCTTTAGGGTGAGATACAGTACTTAAAAGATAAATCATAGAAGATGGAGCAAAAGAAAGTATCATAGATGGTCCCAACTGATATAGATGACTTAAGGGAAGTGTGTAAAATGTTGTGCCAAGAAAATATCATTCCATTATTAGGATATTGGTTAAAGGAAACACTCCGCACATAATTATTGAGACTGGACGACAAATCCTACATGTGAATCTTCCCCCTCATAGCCTAGATTATGACAAGGAAATCACTTTGAATGTTGTTGTGGACGGCTAGTTATTGATTGATATAGGCGTGGAAATCAATGTTCTTACCTTAGATACATGGGTACAAATGGGAAGACCCCCATTGTGGCCATCCTCTAATATATTGTTCATGGCTAATCAAACTAAGGCCTATCCCATCGGGGTTTTAAAGGATGCATCCATTATTGTACAAGGGGCCAAGTTCACTAGAGACTTTGAGGTTTTAGCGCTGGCAGAGTCAGATAGCTTCCCAGCTCTATTAGGGCATCCTTGGTGCTATGTAAAATACCACTTGATCTTCAGGTCAACAAGGCCTATATCAATTTAAAAACAAGGAGGAGAGAGTTATTATCCCGTTAATAGATGGCAAATCTATGCCCTATGTTGAGCCCTTAAGTGAAGAAGATTTGAATAGGATTTATGTATGTGCCATCCGAGATCCAGAGATACTTGAGCCAACCAAAGAAGGAATAATTTAGTGGGAGGATGCACAATCTATTAGCGATACTACAAGTGTTTCTTGTGATAATTGGGCTCATAACACTTATGAGTTGGTAGGGCACAAAGTAAAGAGCATATTTCCTAGAGGAAAAAAACCGCGTTATGTCAGGAGAATAGGTAACAACTTGGTACCTTGTTACACTGGAGAAGGAGATCCTATGGTATTCCTGCGTGCCATGGAAGAATAGTGGATAGACCCATTGGAAAGAAGAAATATGCTAGCATATACACTCTCGTGGGATAGTAGACGTCTGGTGGATGGCCCACAAGGATAATCTTGTAGGATGGGATGAAATTAGGATTGCTCTTACTACTAGGTTCTTCAGGGTAATGCACCTACTCAAATCTACACTTATTATGGTAATAAACCTGTTCAACACCACGTTTAGAAGTGTGAGAGACTCTAGATAGAAGGGCAAGAAGCTTTACCACCTTTGCTATGGGTGCACAAGTTTTATTCCACTTTACAAGGATGTGTGTGTGTTTGGTATGTATATGCATAACTCCATAGAGAGACTAGAAATTGGCAGGATTTAATTGCAGGAATAACCCAGACATTTGACTTCTTCTCTAAAAAGCCTCTCCGTGGAAAAAGCGTTGAAAGGTATAAAGTGCTTAACTATGGGAGATAGTGACAAGGCTGAAGTACTCCTTTAAGTTATTAGATAAAGGAGATTCAGGAGCGTGACTTGATGAAGAAACAGATCATGATGCAACATTACTTCAATGTGATTTCCTTGAAAACTAAAAGGAAAAAAGGTGTACTTAGTGGATGTTGAAGAAGTAGAAAATTTGGAAGTAAATCTTTCAACGGGTAGGCGGAGGTGATGGATAGTGCATATAAGACTACGCGCGCCTATCATGCACATTTGAAGGCAAAGAAGGTAAATATTGATAAGAGTGTTTCACCTTATTCTAGATCATTTCTTTGAAGTATTGATGAAACAAATAGGGTAACAGGTGTAGGAGGAATACCTGTTCAAATGTTGGTTAAGGGGTTGTCACGCGCGTATGACTTTTGAATCCACATATGATTGTGAGAGCTTCCTTTTGGCTAGGAGGAACTACCTGTAATGCAAAGCAAGACCACCAGAAAGAATTAAACAATATATGTAGTGAACTGCCTAGTGTTTGCTAGATCCGGGAAGTGTGATACTTCCTAGATGGCTGTCAGTCCACTATTTTAGACAAATTAATGCAGTAAATAAGGAAAATCCTATTGTAATTTGAAATGATTTAGGTATCTCACTTATAACACAATAAGAAATAGATCTAATCTAATAGGCTAGGTTAGAATAGGATCTGAAATTCAAATAACTAGTTCTGGGTCTCTGCAGGTCTGACAGAGGTCTTAGGTAGATCACAGGTGAATGAGGGTGAGATGGAATTAGGTGGATATGTCACTATTCTAGGTTTTATGGGAAAATACAGAGACCGATGTCGGTTGAGGGTGACTGATGGCGGTTAGGTGTAACTTCAGTGCGCCATCGTGGAAAACTCAGAATGCCACAGAATGAGATTTAGGTCTCCTTTGTGATTGCACAAAGGACTTTGGTTGGTAAAATGAGGTATTGGGTGATTTGGGAGGGATTTGGCATGGTTTTAATGGGTATATGGAGGGGGAATGTTGAAGGAGGTCAATGGATGGCTAGGTAAACAAAATATGATAATATAATGATGAAATGGAATGAACCAGAGAAGTATAACGTTTACTTACTTGGATTCTGGTCTTGGATGCCTATGAGTGAGGGATGGAGGTGCTGATGAGAGGTTTGAAGGCTGCAGGTGGTCACCAACTGAAGGAAATCTTCTGCATGGGCTACATGTACATTCCTCTTTGCTTGGTTAGATCAGATCATTATTGGGATGGTTGTGCAGGAAAAGATGCTTGATCTCCTTCCTTGCATGCATGTTCTCGCTGGAATTCGCTCTCAGAAGATGTGATATCTCTCTGGAATGTGCTAATGTTCTCCAAATTTTCTAATCTTTTCCCAACCTTCTACCAACCTTGAGAATAAGGTTGTTTTAGGGTTAAAAGGGTGACCGACGGTTCCGGCTTAACCGGCGATGGTTAGGGGTAATCGACATCGGTCAAGGCGGGAATTGCTATGTTTACTAAACTAGGGAGATCCTCTTGATTTCCTCGGATCTCATGTTATTAACCCATGGATTAGATTGGGAGATTCTTGTAAGCATGCGAGAATGTGGTTAGAGGGAATGTAGGCATTGATGTTTAGGTTTAGGTAAGTCTTAGTTATATACAACTTACTAAGAATATATTTTAGGTTGAGTTAGCTTGATGAGGTGTCTAGTTGAAGTGTATGTGTGGATATTATTTAAATTAAGATATTTAAATAATAAATATAGTGAGGATAATGAATTAATTTAATTAAATTAATATTAGTGGGGTGAAGGGGGTCATGGCTAGGTGAATGTGATGAAGGGTGCTTATTTGTCGAGGGACCAAAGGGGAGTGTGACCTAATTTTAGTGTCTACATTTTTCCCCTTTTTGTTGCGTAGCTTGTATTGGTAAGTGACGCTAACAAAAATAAGATGTGGTTGCCCCATGTGTGGGTGAAGGTGATCCCCCTCAAACTAGGAACTGATGAGGCCGAAGGCAGAATCGGTGAGTGGTTTGATAAAAAGGTGAATGTGAGGAAAAGAAAGGTGGATAACAAGGGGGAAAAAGAGCAAGGTCTACTCGGGTAAGCTAGGTAATGGGTTTGGGTCAAAGGTAGCAACAATCAAACGCACGCACACATATAAACTGTAGCATGCTACCAAGTTGAAGAGCAGGAAAACTCTACATCGTCTAAGGTCGAGAGGTTTATCTAAACAAGGTTAAGTGATTCTGGTATCCAAGGTATAGGATATGGTCAGAAACACAACGTAGGTTAGGTGCATGAATGTTTAGGTATGTTCCAGTACACCAAAGGTAGGGTCAAGATAAATGGTCACGGCAATAGACTAGGTAAGGTCATTAGGTCAATAACACAGGTAACAATGCCACAAGGTATAGTGAACACATGAGGTCAAAGGGCACTAGCGATGTTCCAGTCCAAGTATCTAGGTCATAGCATGGGTAGGGCCGAGGTATGGGTAACATAACGAGTCCCTAAAGGAGGAAAAAGGGTGGTAGTAAATGATGAGGTCGGAAGGTGAGGTAAAGGGTTTGGGTAAAGGGGGAGGGGTAAATGGTTAGGGTAAAGGGGAGGTGTGGAAAAAAAGGAGGGATATGCGGGGTAATAGGGTAAAATTTAGGGCAATGTGCATGTGATGGTGATCGATGCCGACCATGGTTAACCAATGTCGGTAGAGGTAAACCGATGATGGCCACTGCAGGCAATGACTGACGTGCCACCGAGATGGTGGTAGCATGATGAGGTAAGTGACCTACTCTACGTTGTTGATTTGATAGATTAGAGGATTATTTTAGTCTTGGTTTAGGGTTTTGTGGATTTTTTGGTTTGGTGGGTGGGCATAAATTAAATTTGGGAATGGGGGAATATTGGGTAAAAGGAGGGATGGGGAGGGTAATAGATGGGATAGGGGAGGTGGGTGGAGGTCCAAGGGTAGTTTAGGTCATTGTTTGTGGATAAAAGGGGCAGGGTTTTTTAGAAAGGGAGTTTTGTGAAGTCACAGATTTTTCCGCGATAGTGATTGGCGTCAGTCAAGCGTGGCTAGCGTCGGTTAGGTGGAACCGATATCGGTCACCAAACAGGTGATTGATGCTGAGTTAAGGGGTAACTAGGGTCGGTAAGGGTGAACCGGTATTGTCACTAAACAGGTGACCGATGTTGGTTAAAGGGTGACTAGGGTCGGTTAGGATGAATCGGTACTATTGGATTAGTGGGCACAAAGGTCCAAAAGTGGTGTGGGCTAGGTAGTTGAGATGGGTAGGGTGAAAATAAGGTATAGGGAAATGATAATGGTTGAATATGGATTGATATATGTAAATTAATGTCATGCTTGTATTGGATGCAGGGGAGAGCGCAACTACATATGCGGGACAGGTTTCCACCTCTCGGTGACAGTCGTATGGTGCAACAACCCCGGAGGAGTTGCAGCATGTGGAGGAAATGGGCTTGAGTGGGGTTTGTCACTATAGACATGTAGTCTGGTAGCCCAATTTTATGGTCACGCTCATCAATAGATGGGACTCGCTACCAACACGTTCCACTACCGACGGGTGATATGACTATCACCCCGAGGACATGTTCTAGATTCTTTGGTTACCCATATTGGGTGCCCAGTTTATTCTATCTCCTCTGCGAGACCTCGAGGATCTGATTGGGACTATTTTTGGAGAGGTGGTGGCTGATCGAGATTCCATAGCGCCAATTTGAGCTATGGAGAGATGTACTTAGCCCATCTCGGAGGAGATGAGGCGAAGCTAGTGGTTCTACATGATGGAGGCAATGTGTTGCTATGCACCGCCAAATGTAGAGGGTGGATGCTTTCCCGATCACGATGGGGTACTCCATCCAACATGATGGTGCATGAGACCCACTTTTCCCGGCACCCAGCATACTTGGTATAATAGTAAAGGAGTTGTGGGCATATGGGTGGTGCTGTGCAAGTTCATCCTATGTTATACGTTATTCTTTTTCAAAGTGTTGGGTATATGAGCACATAGTTTGTGTGTGTCCTATAGGGATGCCCCAAGTAGATGCATTCCCAGCAAGATTTGTGCGGTGGGGTATAGGAGATGGGTGTCGGTGATAGGAGAGCGGAGATCTGATAGGCCGACACATGATGTGGCCCATTTTTGCAATTACTAGAGGGGTTGTCGAGTGGAAATTAAATGGAGGCCATATGTGGGATTCCTCTCATATAGGCATATGCGGGAGGAGTTAGGCCGAGCTCCATCTAGAGAGATGGATAGGGTCACCACGTTGGGGAGGATGAGATGATCTCGATAGACAAAGTCCGATGGCAGTTCGGGCTAAGCACAGACATACCTCCACCCTTCCCACATTAATGGAGAGATGATGTGGAGAGTCCTTTACCTCTACCATAGCCTATAAAGTGCCCACATGGTAGAGAAAGCAGCCAGTGGACCGTGTGGATAGATGACACTTGGGTGTACAGACAGTAAAAACAGTGTTGGGTGGCTCATTTACAAGTCATACCACCTGACTAGGGCAGCCGGATCTAGCTACCATTAAATGTAGAGAGACACCCTGAGGGGCAGGTAGCTATGCTCATTACCTAGTTGGGTATATACTGAAACAAAGCCAGAGGGATCGAGGGCAGAGGTAGCAGAGCTACGCGTACAGTGGCTAATCACGGACCCGGATGGTTGGTGGAGGAGATGGAGATGGAGAGGAGGGGGATGGTTAGGTGGCAACCTTATAAGATCATGTGGTAGGTTTATAGGGCTAGTTGGTCATAGCCGAGCATGATTGGGGTCTTACAGCCCGAATACGAGCATAAGGGTAGGGGCACTACCATAGGCACCCAGTGCGAGTCCCGATTCACGAGAAGGCATAGGCGGGGTTCCTCGGATAGGTATCGGGGCCATGACCTATGGGACCACCACAGACAAACCGTGCTTATATCCAGTTATGGGATGCCCTAGGTGAGTTGAGATACTATCAAGACTAGCTGATGGTAGCTGGGATAGACTTCATATCTTATGCCGAGTATAGGGCACAACAAGTGTCCAATGAGAGGATGAGATCATGCACTCATAATGTGGAGAGAATAAGGGGTCGGGCGAGCTCCCAAGCCCGACCTGCAGAGGCTACTAAAGCATATGGAGGAAAGTTCCGGTTGAGGCGCCAACAGGGACATAAGAGGTGAGGGCACAGCTTAATAATCTGAGATGGAGGACATCCGCCTGAGATGTTTGATATGGCACCTATTTTTGATGTATAAGAGTTTTTGTGAGATATATACCAACATGTGTGTTGAGAGATATTTATAGTTTTGATCACATACCGGCCTACGTGCTGATGACAGTGAGGATGTATGAGTGATTTTGTATATTTCGAGCATATATCAGCTGCGTGCCAAGATATTTTGTATTGATTCATTATTTTATTGTATATATGAGACCATCCTGCGTGCCCATGAAATTTTGTATTGTATATCGGCTTAGTGGCCGACAAGTTTGAGATGATGGACATGATGAGATATACATGTATATTTGAGATATACATTGATATATATGATGATGTTATGTTTGTGGAGCCTATTTTCATGTTAGAGTGTGGTACACCTTCTATGTGTTACACTCGGGTATTTTTACGGCGATCTCACTCACCGGTGAGTAGGTCAAGGGGGTTCAGGGGGGTGAAGCCCCAAGAAAATTTTCATGGGTGGTTTATTAACCCATGGGTAATGGGTAACCATTATGGGCTGTTTTTGGGCCCATGGTTTTTCGGTACCCATTGTTTTGATACCCACGGTTTTTTTCCCATGGTTTTGATACCCACGGTTTTGTAAGATCAAACAAGTTTGTCTATTTATATGGTCTTATGCATATGATAGATAGATAAGCAAATGTATTGTAGATGTGTTTTGAATTCGGATGTGAATTTTGTAGAGTTTGTTGAGCATAGCTCCAAACGGATTTGGGTATTGTATTGAGAGAGTGGAGGCTTGTAATAAAATCTGAGCAAGTGATTCTTGGTGGACGTAGCCCAAATTGGGTGAACCACATTAAATCCTCTCTCTGTGTTGTGTTATTTATTCTGCACTTTTATTTGAGATCTATAATATTTTCTACATATTAGTTTCTACTGTTGTAATTTTATAAGGGATTATTCCGCATATTTTATCTCTTATTTCCTAACAATTGGTATCAGAGCCTGGTTTGGTTTGGTTTTGTCAAGTGTTGAATCACAGGAAATTTTATCTTGAGTGGGAGCTATGGCGAGATGATGGAAGATCTAGGGTTGATAAATTCAACGGGCAGAATTTCACTTTGGAAGATGCAGATGGAAGATTACCTTTATCGTAAGGATCTTTATACTCCACTGTCCGAGAAGGTGAACAAACACTCGAGTATGACAGATGATGAATGTAATTTGTTGGATCAGAAGGCACTTGGAATGATCCAACCGTGTCTTTACATCTTCGGTATTATTTAATGTTTCAAAGGAAAAGACTACAAAAGAATCTGATGGATGCATTAGGAAGTTGTATGAAAACCCGCTTCGCTCTAATAAGATATTTTTAATGAAAAAGTTGTTTAATATGAAGATGTCTCGAGAATAGTTCAAGAGTAGAGATCATTTAAATGATTTCAATACGGTTGTGAATATGTTAGCTTCTTATAATAGAATTTGATGAAGAAGTTAGGCTTTATTAATTCTCAGTGCTTTTACCCGAAAGTTAGAATAGCCTCAGTAATGGCGGTAAGTAACTCGGTTCCAGCTAACTCAAAGTTGAAGTTTGAGGATGTTGTAGGGGTGATTCTAAGCGAGGAAATGTGAAGAAAAATCTCTAAGAGAATCTTCTACTTCAGGAATGCTTTGATACAATGGAAACTAGAGGGAGACAAGAAGAGGAAACCGTGGAAAATCGAAAGATCGGGCAAGGTCAAAATCTAAGAGCAAGATTGTATGTTGAACTGTGGAAAGTCCGGCATGTAAAGAAGGATTGTTGGGAGCTTCGGACAAGAAGAAACAACAAGAAGAAAATCAAGGAGGCAAATGTGGCATCGGGTAATGTATGCCAGGATGCTTTGATTCTTTCTTTACATAATATTACTGAATCTTGGGTTTTAGATTCAGGGGCTTCTTTTCATGCTACTCCACATAGGCATTATTTTGTTGATAATGTTCAAGGGGATTTTGGCATGTTTTTCTTGGTGATTATGAGCCTTGTAGTATAGTTGGAAAGGTTCTGTTCAGGTTAAGATGCAGAATGGGAATACATGGCTATTGAAGGATGTCAGACATGTGCCTACATTAAGGAGAAATTTGATATCGGTGGGGAATTGGGAAGTGATGGTTGTCTTTCCGTGATATTTACAACCGACTCTTGGAAGGTTACTAAGGGTGCTCTTGTGGTGGTAAGAGGTAAGAAGGTTGGAACCTTGTATTTATCCACTAATAGTAATAATGATTCTAATCTTGTGGCTTCGTATGCGTAGATACAACATTATGGCACTATAGGCTCGGTCATATGAGCCACAAGGGCATGGACATCATAAAGAAGAATTTTCCTGATATACGAAATAGGTTTGGAGTTCTGAGGACTACATATATGGGAAACAAGCGAGTAAGGTTTCTCAAGCTTAGACCTACAAAGAAAGAGAGAGTAAGTTAGAGCCGGTGCATTCGATGTGTGGGGGCCAGCTCATGTATCATCTCTTGGGGTTCAAGTTATTATGTTACTTTTATTGATGATGCAACAAGGAAAGTTTGGGTTTATTGTATTAGAAACAAATCTGATGTATTTGACACTTTTTAAAATGGAAAGCCTTGGTAGAGAATGAAATAGGTCTTAAGCTAAAATGTCTCAGTCGATAATGGAGGGGAGTATCAAGATAATGAATTTAATAATTACTGTTCTAAGAATGGAATCTCGTAGAAAAAGATGGTTCCAGAACTCCGCAATAGAATGGGGTATCGAAAGGATGAACATAACAATAATGGAATGTGCTAGGAGCATGAGATTACATGCAGATCGCTTTTTTTTTTTTTGGGGCGATGTGTGAGCATATCATGTGTACTTGATAAACAGAGGACCCTCAAGTGCCTTGGATGGAGGCATACCTGAGGAGGCTTGGTATGGTAAGAAAGTTGATTATTCATTTCTTAGAGTCTTTAGATGTGAGGTGTTTGTTCATATAGACAAGGATGATAGGACCAAGCTAGAGGCTAAATCAAAAAAATGTACTTTCATTGGTTATGGTGGTGATGACTTTGGATTTAAATGTTGGAGTATTAAGGACAAGAAAATCATTCGGTCTAGGGATGTGGTCTTTAATGAGAAATTCATGTATAAGCAACAGTTGCAGGAAAACAGGGAAGAATCCAAGAAAGAATATGCAGTGGTAGAGGATCTTCTAGATGGGACAGTGACCCATGAATCAGTTTAGGAACCGACTCAACAGGAACCCCAAACTCCTACAGTGAGGAGGTCTTCTAGGGTAAGAAAAGAACCTAAATGTTTTTCTCCTTCTCTTTATTATTTATTACTCACTGATAGTGGAGAGCCAGAGAGCTTTGATGAAGCAATGCAGGTAGATGCTAGTAAGAAGTGGGAGCAAGCCATGGATGAGGAGCATAAGTCTCTCATGGAGAACTAGACTTGGGATTTGGTGAAGCTACCGGAAGGAAAAGAGCATTACAGAACAAGTGGGTGTATAGAGTTAAAGACAAAGAAGGAGGAAAGAAAAGATATAAGGCCCAGGTTGGTGGTCAAGGGGTTTGCACAGAAACAAGGTATAGATTTTGATGAGATCTTTTCTCCTGTAGTAAAAATGACTTCTATTAGAACTGTTCTTGGAATAGTGGTAGCAGAAGACTTACACTTAGAACAGTTAGATGTAAAGACTGCATTTCTCCATGGTGATTTGGAGGAGGAGCTATATATGTAGCAGCCGAAAGATATGAAGTCAAAGGTAAAGAGGAGATGGTGTGCAAACTAAAGAAGAGCTTGTATGGCCTGAAACAAGCTCCACATCAATGGTATAAGAAGTTTGATAGCTTCATGATGGAGCAAGGTTATATTAGATGTCATTCTGACCATTGCATGTATACAAAGAAATTTGAGGATGGAAGTTATATTATCCTGTGTTTGTATGTTGATGACATGCTGGTTGTAGGTAAAAACATGCAGAAATAAAAGTACTCAAGAAACAACTAAGTGAATCCTTTGATATGAAGGATTTGGGGGCTGCCAGACAAATCCTTGGTATGAGGATAACTCGGGATAGGAAGGAATAGAAGTTGAATTTATCTCATGAAGAGTACATTAAGAAGGTATTGGATAGGTTTAACATGCATGATGCTAAACCGGTTAGGACTCCTTTGGCAGGCCATTTTAAGTTATCAAAGGAGCAGTGTCCCAAGACAGAGCAGGAAAGAAACCATATGTCCAAGGTACCTTACTCATCAGTGGTTGGCAGTTTGATGTATGCTATGGTATGCACTAGGCCTGATATTGCCCATGTAGTAGGAGCTGTGAGTAGATTTATGAGTGATCCGTAAAGAGCATTGGAAAGTAGCAAAGGATCCTTCGGATTTGAGAGGGACCATGGGGATAGTTTTATGCTATAGTGGATCAGACACCACTTTACATGGTTATGTAGATTCAGACATGGCTAGAGATGTAGATAGTAGGAGGAGCATGACAAGTTATATTTACACTGTAGGTGGGACACCAAAGAAGTCGGATTTCACTACTACGAAGTTGGTGGCTTTGTCAACCACGAGGTTGAGTATGTTGCTGCCACAAAGGAAAGCAAAGAGATGATTTGGTTACAAAAATTTCTTGAGGAGTTGGGGCATAAGCAGGAGGAATGTAAGTTGCATAGTGATAGTCGAGAGTTATACACCTAGCTAAGAACTCTACTTTCCACTCCAGGATGAAGCATATACAATTGAGATATCACTTCATCAAGATAGCTTTGGAGGAAGATAAGTTGAAGTTAGAGAAGATTCATACCAGTCAGAATCCTGCAGACATGATGACCAAGGTGGTCATAAGGGATAAACTAAAGCTATGTTTAGCTTTGGTTGGCCTTCGTGGATGATAGTGAAGGGTTGAGAAGCTTGCTTAGTGGAAATTAGTCTCCAAGTGGGAGATTGTTATGTTTGTGGAGCCTATTTTCATGTTAGAGTGTGGTACACCTTCTATGTGTTACACTCGGGTATTTTTATGGTGGTCCCGCTCACCGGTGAGCGGGTCAGGGGTTCGGGGCAAAGCCCCAAAGCAAATTTTCATGGGTGGTTTATTAACCCATGGGTAATGGGTAACTCATTATGGGTTGTTTTTTGGGCCCATGGTTTTTCGGTACCCATTGTTTTGATACCCATGATTTTTTGCCCATGGTTTTGATACCCACGGTTTTGTATCAAACTGCTTAAGCAATTATCTATTTATATGGTCTTATGCATATGATAGATAGACAAGCAAATGTATTGCAGATGTGTTTTGAATTCAAGTGTGAATTTTGTAGAGTTTGTTGAGCATAGCTCCAAACGGATCTGGGTATTGTATTGAGAGAGTGGAGGCTTGTAATAAAATCTTGAGCAAGTGATTCTTGGTGGACGTAGCCCAAATTGGGTGAACCATGTTAAATCTTGTCTCTCTGTGTTGTGTTATTTATTCTGTACTTTTATTTGAGATCTGTAATATTTTCTGCATATTAGTTTCTACTTTTTGCAATTTTGTAAGGGATTATTCCACATATTTTATCTCTTATTTCCTAACAATGAGATACATGCTATGATATGATTTTTGATGTGTTTATGAGATATGAATTTGTTGTGTTGATATGGATGGAAATTAGGTGAGTTAGGCATGATGGAGTTAGGTTGGTTAAGGCATGGATCGAGTCGTCGGTGTAGGAATGGTTCAAGTCGGTCGATTTAGGTATGGATTGAGTCAGGTTATAGGCATGGATTGAGTCAGGTTGATTTAGGCATGGATCGAGTCAAGTCATAAGCATGGATTGAGTCGAGTTATAGGCATGGATCGGGTTAGGTTATAGGTATGGATCGAGTCAAGTTGGTTTAGGCATGGTTAAGTCAAAAGTAGGTGAAGTGGTGATTCATTATTTTATGCAATGAATGATAATATGGGTCATATGTGAGATGTGGTATAATCTATGCATAGTGATGATAGAGAAATGGTAGGCATAATAAATGTATGTTGTGATAATGTTTAAAATATGAAACAACTTGTTATGTATGTGGTTTAATTTCCAATTTTGGGTATAAAAGGGAAACAAAGTTAGGTGTGATGTAATGTGAGGCACATGGAAGATGAATTGTTTAGGGTAGAGGATGGCCAAGCTAACCTCCAAGGGCCCCATGCCCTCGAAGTGCTGCCTACATAGTCCCGGTGAAAAAGGGACCTCAGGCTGATGTAGTTCTCCCATAAGCTAGGGAAGAATATGAGGAGGTATGAAAATGAGTTGGCTGGTTTTTGGGCATGTTGTGGGTTTAGGTTTGTTAGGTGTGGGTAGATTATAGGTAAAATGATGTAGGTGAGGGTGATTGTGGTGAAAGAAGAAGATTACCCCAAAAGTAAGCGTGGATGACCAAGTCTTGTATAAGGGAATCAAAATGTAAACAAAGATGGTTAAAAGATAAGAGGGGGCAATAAAGCCACTTGATTAGGTAGAATCATACCAAGTAGATCATACCTTGGCAGAGGTGATGAACGTAAGACCCTAAAGACATTACATGATGGACTATTCTATGGTGAAAAGTAGTCACATGATCACCAAATGTCTAAGTTCCAAGAAGTCCCTTGAGGCAGTAGGAAATGAGAGTGGGAATGGTAAGAAGGGTGAAAGGTAGGTAATTTTGCATATGGTTGAGATAGACTAATAGTTGATAGACTAATTGATGCGGGAATTCTATATGGGAAAAATAAAATTTAACTCCTTGAGGTCTTCGTGAAGCTGATCGATGTGGGAAGCTTCGGTTGCTCTTATTTTTTTTTTTTTTTTTTAATTTTATTTTTTAGAGCTTTACATAGCTGTCCTTCTAGGGAGCAGTCTATTTATAACAGCAATTTGTCGAGAGGAAGATGTCCTTTTGAGGGAGTCATCATCTTTTTAGTAGAAGTTTGACTCAAGGAGTTTGGTCCCATGTGAGGTCTTTGAAGTCATGGACAAGACCAAGGTGGAGAATAAGACTCTTGTTCAAAAGGCAAGGTGAAACGACCATGGGATCTCATCTAAAGGTAGATGAAAAGTATCCATGAGAATCATGCTATGTGTAGTGCCATGGTACACATATTCAAGAGAAGATAACAAGTGACAGGTACTCGCATGATTCTTGTTTAATCATTGGTGAGGAGTATAAGTGGATAACACTCAAGGGATGAGCATGCAAAGAGACAAAAGGTGAGGTAAGACTACAAGTAAACAATAGAATGGTTGAAGATGCAAGGCATTAAGGGGCTCAAGTTCAGGTTTACCATCGAGTGAAGATAAACAGTAAGCACCTGATCCATAATTATGAGTCACAATGTATGGTCCAAGCCAATTAGGAGCAAATTTGCCCCGTTTACTTTTTTCTGCTTTGGTTACGTGTTGATTTTATTTTAGGACAAGGTCATCGACTTGGAAGGTCCATTCATGGACACGTTTTTCATAGGCACATTTGATACATTTTTGGTAAACTTGAAGGTGATCTAGAGCATTAAGACGATGTTCGTCTAATAACTCTAGTTGTGCTAAATGGTCCTGACGAAATTCATCATCATTGAGCATGTCATGAAGAGAAATGCGGAGTGAGGGGATCTAGTCTTCGAGAGGCAAGACTACCTCTGTACCATAGATAAGAGAAAATGGTGTGGCCATAGTGGAAGTGTGAATACTAGTGTGGTATGTTCATAGGGGCAAAAAGGAATGTGTGTATGCCAATCCTTCCAACTATCGTCAACCACTTTCATAAGAATTTTGTTGAGGGTTTTCTTAGTGGATTTAGCTTGACCGTTGGTTTGTGGGTAATAAGGTGATGAGAAACCAAGTCAATGCTGAAGGTGTTGAAATTTTTTTGCAATGTTTTGTTTTTTAATTGTTTTCCATTATCGGTGATGAGGTAATGTGGAACACCAAAGTGACAAATGATGTGGTGGTTAATGAACTCACATATTTTCTTAGCTTTCGTGGAAATGAGTGGTATGGCTTCCACCCATTTTGTATAGTATTCGTAGCAATGATGCTCCATTGATGGCATTGAGAAGAATGAGGATTGATTTCTCCAATAAGATCCAAACCCCATCGAGAGAAGGACCAAATGTCTCAAGCGACCTTTATAAGGCATGACTAGGTGTATGATAAATATTGGAATGTTGTTGTCATTTTACACAACATTTGACGTAGTCACAACAATCATGGTTAAGGGTCGCCCATGAATAGCTCAAGTGAAGAATACGCTTAGTAACAAAGAAGGCCACTAAAGTGACCTCCACATATGTCATCATGAACTTCCTTAATGGTATAAGGGATTTTAGAACTTGTGAGGCATCGTAAGATAATACCGTCAAAGCCATGCTTATAGAGGAGGCCCCGAATGACGTAATGAGATACCTTTTTAAGGAAGGTGCATTGTCCGTTACGGGTGAGATCAAGAGGTAAGATGGAGAGAGAAAGGTAGTCAAAGTATTGTTTATACCAAAGGTCACTCAGGTCAAGGGTAGCGGTTCCGAAAGATTAAACATTTTGAGGTAGATAAGAAGGTGATTAGAGTCATTGTATGGTGACAAATATTATAGAATCTATGGGTGAAGTGGGTATTTGGGAAGCTAAGCAGGCCATGGTATCTATAAACTTGTTGGTTAAACATGGAATGGTTTGAAGGGTGTAACGATCAAAGGTGGTCAAAAGTATGTCTACATGATGTTTATACTTTTGAATTATCTCGTTATGACATTGGTACATACCATTGACTTGGTTTACGACCAATTGAGAATCACCAAAGATGTTGATTGATTTGACATCTAGGGCGTAGGCGGCTCGGAGACCTAGTACAAGTGCTTCATATTTGGCAATATTGTTGGTACATTCAAAATCTAATTTGAAAGACAAAGGCATGGGTTCACCCTCAAGAGGAATGAGGATAATACTAGCCCCACCCCCATGCTGACACTTGGAACCGTCGAAGAAGAGTGTCATTTGGTAAGGGGTTTGTCTAGGGAAAGGGTAGTAATCAACTCATCTGGAAAGTCAAAATTAGAGGGTTGATCCCTAGAAATAGGTGCATCGGCCAATTGGTCAGTGATAGCTTGGCCCTTGATGGAATTTTGATGAATGAATTCAAGGTCAAGATCAGCTAAAAGCATAAGCCATTGTGCGGCACACTAATTTTGATAAGGTTTGGCGTACATGAAGTGTAAGGGGTCGGTGTTGGTCACAACATAGGTTTTGTGGTTGAGTAGGTAATGATGGAGTTTGGTGGTAATGAAAACTAAGGCTAAGAAAAGTTTTTTGGGATGGGTGTATCGGGTTTCATAGTCCAAAAGAGTATGGCTTATGTAATAAACCACCTTCTCCCTGTGTTGTTCATCGTGATGAGCGAGCATGGCTCCCAAGGAATGATCGGTAGCTAAGGTCTATAGGTAAAAAGGTTAATCATCTTTAGGTGGAATGAGTACGGTGGTTGGAGAAGGTATTGTTTTAAGGCCTCAAAATCTTTGTGATGCCATCATCCCATTTAAAGGAGACATCCTTTTTCGAGCAGATGATGAAATGGTTGACATTGATCAGATAATTATGAAATGAAATGACGAATGGACTGCAACTTACCTTGTAGGCTACAGAGTTGTCAAAGGTTAGTCGGTGGAGGCATTTCAAGAATGGCCTTGACTTTAGTAGGTCAACTTCTATACCACGAGGGAAATGATAAATCCCAGGAGCTTTCCTGAGAGAACTGTGAAGATGCACTTCTTAGGCTAAAGATAGATGTAATATTTAATGAGACGGTCAAATATGGTTTTGAGGATGGTTAGGTGCTCGGATCAGTGGTTTTAGATTTGTCCAAGAGATCATCCATGTAATCTTCCAATATACGATGCATGATGTCATGGAAGATGTAAGTCATAGCCGATATGTGGCACCACTCCAAAAGGCATGACTGATAAGGTCCCCAAGGGGTGATGAACGAGGTCTTGTGTTGATCCTCTAGGGAAAGAAAAATTTGGTTATAACCCGAGAAGCCATCCATGAGTGATAGCATCTCATGACTAGCAGTAAGGTCAACCAACTTAGTCAATACCGGTAAGGGAAAGTCATCTTTTGGACATGCTAGGTTGAGGTCACGAAGTCCATGCAAATGTAGAGTCCCCCTATCACCTTAGTGATAGGGACAATGTTAGAAATCTAATGAGGATAATCAATAGGTAAGATAAAGGAAATGAAAAGAAGGCATTGAAGTTCTTCTTTGACGAGAAGGGCAATGCGAGGGTGCATTTTCCTCAGATTTTGTTTGATGGGTTTGGCATCGGGAATGGTTACGATATTGTGGACCACTATGGTGGGGTCAATATCGGGCATGTCTGCGTAAGACCAAGTGAAATCGTGGTTATGATCTCTAAGAAAAGAAGTGATGGCTTCCTGTTCAGAAACATCTAAAGATTGTCCGATCTTTAGGATGTGTGGGTCATCCTAAGTATGAATGTTGATCTCAATAGTCAATTCATTCAACATGGTTTGCATCTCAGAAGGTAATGACCGATGAATATATGAGTCTTCTACACTAAGGTAGGTGAGTATAGATTCATCATCCTAACATTGAATGACATTAATTGAAGGTGTATCATCATCAATCATTTCAAGATACAGGAAGGGAAGAGTGGAAGGGGCCTCGCCCTCGTTGATAAGTCAGAGGCCCCAAGGAAATGGTGTTTATGAAAAAAAAATTTTAGGAGGGATAGATTCAGGATCCATCGACTCCATCGGTGAGGGTGGTGATGAAGGTGGAGTGGGTGAAGAAGGTGGAGAAGAGCTGGTGTCCTTAATGAGTTCAATGTAGGCTTGTTTGGTAGGTGGTTTAGAAAGTTGATACCACTACGATGATCATTATGTTTGCGGGTGGTACATGGAATAATGGTATGGTGGCCTTGCTTGTAAAATCCAAAACCAAAACCCTTCCATGCACATCGGTGTAGGAAGGTGTGGGTGAAATGGCGATTGATGGTGATTGGAAGTCAACAGAAAAGGGGCGAGTTTGTGGTGGTGGTTCGGGTGTGTAAGTGGTAGTATCAAGTCCCCCATATGTGAGACTAGTACGAAGGTGAGGAGGACCATAGAGGAGGCATTCTCTAATGCGGTGATCATAGCGAGGGTGTTGGTGAAGACTTCCATACTCTTGTGGAGTAAGGAATGTGTTGACACTATATAGGCGGTACTCCCCCAGAGTGAGGCATTGAAAAACACCTTCCAAGGGATCATTGGTTGGTATGTAGGTAGCTGAATGGATGATGTGTCAAAGGTCGATGCGGAGGTGGAGTTAACGGATTGGGAAGCTGATGGGTCAGCCATGGAGGTTATAGAAGTGGTAGGAATGAAGGAGGTATATGCGGTAGAAGGGATGACCAGATCTTGGTAAGTGAAGGTGTAGGTGAAGAAGTAACGGTCGTGGAGGTAGACACTTTAATAGGTATGAGTACATCATTGGGTCAGTAAAGCATGTTGCATGTTTTAAAAGGTGATGGGTCAGATGGAATGGTATAGGTGTGTCCTTCGTGTTCAAACTTTACACAACGATGCAAAGTGGAAGGAACGCAACCCATGACATGAATCCAGGGTCTACCAAGTAACAAGTTATATTAGAATTCCCCTTCCAAAATGTAAAACAATTTTGGAATAGTGCGGGGCCCACGCGAATGTGGAGGATGACGGTGCCTAGTGTAGAGGTGATAACGTCATTGAATGAACACAACATGACCGGATGTTTATGCATGTAATTTTCAGGTATGCGCATTTGAGTGAATGCATGGGATGAAATGATGTTAATGCTAGCGCCCCATCAATCATCACACAACGTACCCGTATGTCATCAATGTGGACAAAGATGAAGAGGGATAGGTCCGGTCATCATTTTGGTGTGGCATGATCTCTTCCTTTGAGAAGCTAAGGGAGGCCACTTGGTGAATAGGGTGGGGTGAAGATGAAGGTGGTAATTTGGTGAGAGAGGCTACATGATGGGGTGTGATAATGGAGGCTACGAGTGTAGGGTCATTAGGTAAAACCTCAATAGATTGAAGAACCTCCATGAGAGCTTGATGATGGGATTCTAAGGTTTAGATGAGGTCATATAGGGACATTTTGAGGGGAGACTGGTGTAATTTTTTGAGCATGGTGTGATGTGTGACACCATTAGAAATGGGGTACGTGGGGCTATGGATAGTGATTTTAGGTATGGGTGCAGATGGTATGTTGGGTATAGGATTGGTTGGTGGGTCAGTTGCCTTTTCTTTACCCTTATCCTTCTAAGCACGTGTAGTGACGTGAATCATGTTGATTTGAGGGGAGTTGGAAAATGGAGAAGGTGTAGGGTGAGTGGTATAATGACACGACGGAAAAAACCTACCAGAGGAGAAAAACCTTGTGAGGTGAGTTGGGCGCAATGACATTTGGGTGGTGGCATGGAAAGTTCTCTAATGTGAACCATGTTAATTTCAAATCTTGGAGGTGGATCTAGGAGCTGTGAGGTGGAGGTTGTGGTTGTTGAGTGGGCAGTGTGGGAATGGGTGTTAGTGAAGCAGGATCCTCATCGAGAAGGTCGTCATCGTCAAAGTTGGCTTCTGGGGACACAACTGGATAAGGATGGTTTTTAAGGCCTTGCAGTTTTCCACATCGTGCCCTGGCACACGATGGTAGGTGAAAATTTTAGTATCATCAAACCCTTTTGGCTTGGGTTTGAGGGGGTCATAAGGCCTGAGTGGTGGTAATGTGATGACAAAAGTCTCAAGGAGGTTGGTTAAAATTTTGTTATAAGACCCTGCTAGTGGATCATGCAATGGGAAGTGAGCATGGGTTTGGGTGTAGGTGTGGTTGATTGTTGAGGAACGGTCTTTAGAAGAGGAGGAGTGGGTCGAGCTATGGGTTTGGGTACTGGCGTGGTTTTGGGTGTCGAGTTGTGTTGGTTTAGGTAGGGGTATAGTAGGTGAATGAGTAGGAGGGTGTGTGGTTGTTTTGACTACCTTATTGTGGGGTAGTGGAATTTTGTTTTTGGATTACACCTTCTTGGGTAAAGGTGATATGGGTGTAAGAGGAATAGAAGGAAAATCATATGGGGAAGAGGGCGAGTTACCCACGGGGATAATGGAGGTGCTATGAAGGTAGATGACGTAGGTCGTGCTTGGAGTGTAAGAGATAGTGATCGAAGTGTAGTGGGTAGTGAAGTAATAACCGAGGGTATGGAGGTATGGGTGGTAAAGATATCTGCAGTCTGGGTGTAAGTCGGGTTGGGTGTTTAGGTAGGTTAAAGGTTTGTGAGGAAGGAATGGGTTGTTGTGTTTTTGTTTTATTGATGGGTGGAGGTTTCTTGACCATGTTGGGAAGTTGAGATTTTAAGACGGATGGGATAGGTGTAAGTGTGATTGGCGCAGCTGAAACGGGTATAAGTTCTATGGATTTGGTGCTTTTGTTTGGGTGTTGGAGTAGGTGTGGTGTTGTCTTTGGAGGATGTAGCTAAATCTAGTTTGATAGGTGGATGAGTAAGGCTGGTAGTCGGGGTGACCCCTAAAGTGGTAATAGGATTAGTCAAGGATGATGTCATAGGTGTGGGTTTGGGTTTAGCTGTAGATTGGGCTATGGGTAAGGATGTGGTTTGAGCTATGACAGTGTCATGGAAGGAGTTGAGATAGATGTAGTTGTGTTTGGTTTGATTTGTTGAAATATTTTTGGGTAGATAGTGGAGGTATCAAGTAAGTGACCTCTGCATCTGCGTTGAGACAAGAAGCAAAAGGCATCCCCATAGTAAGGCTCTATCCACATAATCTAAGTGATCGCCAAATGTGAGAACGAAACATCTGTATGTGGATTTGATGAGGACCTAATGGAAATTACCGTAAAATGTGTCTTAGAGATAGGAAATTGGCTAGCTTCACTTACGTGTAAGAGAGCCAAAGTAGGTCTCACAGATTTTGGGTAGTGGATGGAGAATGCTCACCAAGAGGCAAAGGTATCTCAACTGGGTCTATGGTAGGTGTAGAAGGTGATGGAAGCTCCTCTGCAAGTGGAGGAATGGATAGGTGCTCCTCTATGGGTGGAGGAGGTAATGGGTGCTCCTCTATGGGTGGAGGAGGTACTATGGGTAAAAGTTCTCTAAGTGGAGAAGCCAGGGGTGAGATGGTCTCGATGTTAGCGGAAGACTCCTCTATAGGTGATGAAGGAGATGAAAGATGTTCCTCTGTGGGTGAAGGAATAGGGAGGTTGGTTTCGATGTGGAAGGATGATTCTAAGCTAGTATCTCATCTATGGAAGGAATGTGAGGTAATTGGGAGGTGACAGTATGTCATTAAAGATAGTGTGGACCTCACGGGTATGGGTATCATGAGTTGAGGTCTCACCGGTTTGATCAGATGAAGGGGCATGGTTGGGAAATGGTTTCTTGAAGATGTGTAGGTTTTGGTTGGCAGGTGCATTAGGATTATCCACGGTTAACTCACCTTTCTCAAGCATTTCTTGGACAATATTTTTGAAAGTGATGTAATTTCCGTCACTATGACCCTTTACTCAATGATAGTTCAGAATCATGTTATTTATACCATACGGGCATGGGGTGAGCAGGGTCAAAACTAGTGTGTGGTTTTATGGGTGGAAGAGTGATGGCTCTAGCTTTGATAAGATTTTATAAGACAAAAGAGTAAGGTTCCCCAATTGGGGTATATTTCCTACTCTCATCCGAATTGAAAAGTTTGGATGGGTGAGAGATTAGATGAGGGGGTAGCCTGATTTGACGGATGAGCTGGGCCAGCCTTGAGTACCACTACATTAGCGGTGCCCTTAGATTTTGAATAATTGGTTTTTGGTTTGGAAGAAGAAGAGGTATCATTCGACTTGAATGCCAAATTCTTATTGCGTAATTGGATTTTCTTCTCTTCGATGGCCCAAATCTCTAACTTTCATGCCATAGTGAATGCTTCATCGAATATTCGAAGGTTTGGACCTACAAGGTCGGTGAGATATGTCTAGCACAAGCCCATGTGAAGAGCTCGATGAGTTCTATTTGTGGCAATTGGAAGGTGAGTTGGTTGATCAAGCTACGCCAACGAGTGACAAAATTTAGATTTGTCCTCATATTGACGTGTGGAGTATAGGTCGGTCATGGTAACCTTCTTGATGATATTGATAGAGAAATGATCCAAGAAGGCTTGGGCTACCTGATTGAATGAGAATATGGAGTGTCTAGGTAACCCACTATACCAATCTAATGCAGGTCCAATAAGAGACATGAGAAAGGTTCTCAAGAGCAAGGCATCCTCGTGAGTGATCAGATAACACCCGTGTTTGAACGACCGAAAATGTTGCTGTAGGTCTTCTTTGCTATTAAAACGATTGAATTTAGGCATTTCCCAATGCACGGGGTATGGGCGGATAGGAATGGATGGGTGGATGGGCTCATTGCAAATCTCATCATAGGTGAGAGTGTTGTGGGAGCCGAAACCAATGCCTCTAATGTCTGCATCTTATCCAACATCAATTTGATTAGGTCGTTGGTAGGTTGCGATGATTGGGTGCCTCCTGTAGTGTGAGAGGGTTGGTTTTGGGCATATAATGGGGGTGGCACTCTAGTGTATGGTACTGCAATGTAGGTTGATTAGGAATAAGGCAAAGTTGAAACAGGGGTATGTACCTTGAGTGAATAATGGAGAAAGGAGGATGCGATAGTATGTATATGGAGGTGGAAGGGTCATGGTAACCCTAGTGGCAATGGGGGCTAATGATTATGGAATGGAAAGTACCACATTCTGAAAAGGGGTAGGGGTCACCGACACCAGAGGTGGTAGTGTAGCTACGGTATGTGTGAGACATTAGGGGTGGATGAGGTTGCATTTTGGGTAGTCATCAAAGGTATGGTGGATGTGGTGGGGGTAATGGAGGTGGTAGATGTGACAGTCATAACGGTATAGGACCTAACTATAAAATGATTGGGGGTAAGGTAGATGCGGGAAGCACAGAGCTAGATGGGGTTGATGCAGGAGTGGGAGTGAGAGTCGGGGGATAGATACAGGCATGTCATATATCAACTGACCCGAGGCATCTCAAGTGGATGAGTGGGAAAGGTAAAATTACAAGGTAGAAAGTTTTGGTCAAGGAGTCATGCGAACTCCTCATCTCCGGTAGCGATAGTGATAGGTTGGATGGGATCCATGGCTGGTGATAAAATGGAAGGTGGTGAGGGACTAGGTGGGAGTGGTTGACAACTGGCGTGAAACACAAGTGTGCTTGCTTGTCTTTGGGTCAACACCATGTGAACCAGTACTGATTAGGTAGGGCTACTTCTCTATAAATGACACAGAAAACAACAAGAATAGATGAATCTGATGGTAAAAAGTGGGTTAGGTACCAAATGGTGGTTGGAAAGTGAAATAGGCTAACCAATTCTGATTAAGAAAAACCAACGCCGGTCGGGGATAACCACGATCACCATGAAAAATGGTCACGAGTGAAAAACCAGTAGAAGGTCAAATCTGATAGGTATGCCAAATATGATGGTGTTTTACAATGTCAATGGGAATGATGGTGTGATAGACCAGAAAAAGTGGAAGAAAATGAATAAAATGTCCTTTTGGGTAGGTTAACAAAAGGACCTAGAACCGACGTTGGTTGGGTATAACCGATGATGGTCAGAGGGTAACCGACGATGGTTACTGTGAAATTGAAATAGTGATGAAAGAAAAGTGGTTATGAATTAAAATCTGATGTAGAATCAGACCTAGAATTTTGAGAATGATGATGATATGGCCCAGAAACACTTGGGTGAATCTAGAATACACCAGCTGTGATGAGGAGCATGCAAGGATGAACAAGAAAAAAATGAAGAATGTGATCTCTCACCTCAAAACATAAGCCAAGTAGAAACACTAAGAAAAATGTGATCCTAGGAGTGTCTTTTCTATTATGTTTGTTTAGCTTATGTTATTTAAGGACTGACACATGAATTGTGAAATAGAGTTTTTGGTGAGGATGGCTTCCTACGAAGAAGGAGATCTACAAGGTGAGGTTTAAGGTATGTTATGGTAGGGGCGAGCTTCACTCTAAGTATGACTCGATAGAGTAGTGAGCTGGGGAGTACCTATCAATCCTCATATCAGTGCGATCGTTGACAGGTGTTCCCAAGAAATATGTTGTTTAAGAATATGTGTTTGTTTTGAATTTGTGTAATTTGGCAAGACTCAGAGAGAGAGAGAGATGTGCTTTCTACAATTCGTTTTTCAACCATCGATTGTTCATGAATTCCAACGTATAGGTTGCCCCTAATTAATGTGAGCTACTTTGCGATAAATCGAATGCAATGCATTTATTTTTAAGCCCAAATCAAAGTGTGAAGTTGAATGACACAATAAATTGAAGAAGAAGAGGGATGCTCTTTCACTATAATGCGTAAAAACATAAAGAAATGGTTCTTTTTAATTACACCAAAAGAAAAGTTTCCTTTAGAAAATAGAAAGAAAAGGTGGGTTACCAAGGAAGAAAATTAATGTGTATGCTTTTCAGAAGGGAAACAAACACACAATTTTTCCTAGGAATGAATGAAATGCAAGGAACCCTAGATGGGTCCCACCGGTGTGCCAAAATGTTTCACCTGATTCTAGATCATTTCTTTGAAGTATTGACAAAACAAATAGGGTAATGGGCGTAGGAGGAATACATGTTCAAATGTTGGTTAATGGGTTGTCATGCGCATATGAATTTTGAATCCACATCTGATTGTGAGAGCTTCCTTTTGGCTAGGAGGAACTACCTATAATGCAAAGCAAGACCACTAGAAAGAATTAAACAATATGTGTAGTGAACTGCCTAGCGTGTGCTAGATCTAGGAAGTGTGATACTTCCTGATGGTCATCACCCACTATTTTAGACAAATTAATGTAGTAAATAAGGAAAATTTTATTGTAATTCAAATGATTTAGGTATCTCACTTAAAACACAATAAGAAATAGATCTAATCTAATAGGCTAGGTTAGAATAGGATCTAAAGATCAAATAATTGGTTCTCGGTCTCTGCAGTCCTGAGAGGTCTCGGTAGATCATAAAGAATGAGGGTGAGATGGAATTAGGTGGATATGTCATTGTTCTGGGTTGTATGGGAAAATACAAAGACCGATGTCGGTTGAGGGTGACTGAAGGTGGTTAGGTGTAACCGGTGCCATTCGTGGGAAAACTGGGAATGCCACAGAATGAGATTTAGGTCTCCTTTGTGATTGCACAAAAGGACTTTGGTTGGTAAAAATGAGGTATTGGATGATTTGGGAGGGATTTGGCATGGTTTTAATGGGTATATGGAGGGGGAATGTTGAAGGAGGTCAATGGATGGCTAGGTAAACAAAATATGATAATATAATGATGAAATGGAATGAACCAGAGAAGTATAACATTATACTTACTTGGATCCTGGTCTTGGATGCCTGTGAGTGAGGGATGGAGGTGTTGATGAGAGGTTTGAAGGTCAGTAGGTGGTCACCAACTAAAGGAAATCTTCTGCATGGGCTGCATGTACATTCCTCTTTGCTTGGTTAGATCAGATCATTGTTGGGATGGTCAGTGCAGGAAAATATGCTTGATCTCCTTCCTTGCATGTGTGTTCTCACTGAATTCGATCTCAGAAGATGCGATATCTCTCTAGAATGTGCTAATGTTCACCAAATTTTCCAATATTTTCCCAACCTTCTGCCAACCTTGAGAATAAGGTTGTTTTGGGGTTAAAAGGGTGACCGACGTGGTTTCGACTTAACCGGCGATGATTAGGGGTAACCGGCGTCGGTCAAGGCAGGATTTCCTAGGTTTACTAAACTAGGGAGATCCTCTTGATTTCCTCAAATCTCATTCGTTAACCCATAGATTATATTGGGAGCTTCTTGTAAGCATGTGGGAATGTGGTTAGAGGGAATGTAGGCATTGATTTTTAGGGTTTAGGTAAGTCTTAGTTAGTTATGACAACTTACTAAGAATAGGTTTTAGGTTGAGTTAGCTTGATGAGGTGTCTAAGTGAAGTGTATGTGTGGATATTATTTAAATTAAGATATTTAAATAATAAATATAGTGAGGATAATGAATTAATTGAATTAAATTAATTAGTGGAGTGAGGGGGTCATGGCTAAGTGAATATGATGAAGGGTGCTTATTTATCGAGGACCAAAGGGGAGTGTGACCTAATTTTAGTGTCTCACACGAAGGTGAGCCTAAGGAAGCCATAATTGGAGATTATTTGTCATACTCAAGTGGCAAAAATCATAGAGTTAATAAGGGATTACCATGACTTATTCCCTAAGGGGTACCATGAACTTAAAGGCATGTATGAATTGTTAGGGAGATGAAGATAAAACTTAAAGAGGGTATGCACCAATTAGAAAGAGACCTACATGATGAACCCCAACTTGCATGAAAAAGGTCAAAGAAGAAATTGACAAAATGTTGAAGTCTGGAATTATCAATCCCCTTGATAAGTCGAATGGGTTCAAATTACATAAGAGGATCAAGAAAAGACTACGTTTAATATTGAATGGGGTAGCTTTGCCTATAATGTAATGCATTATGGTCTAAAACATGTGATTGTTGTATTTTTGCACATAGTTGTTCAAGCATTCAAGGAATTTATTCACAACTTCTTGTAGGTCTATTTTGATGATTGGACGGTGTATGGATTAGTTAAGGATCATTGTGATAATCTGTGCTTAATGTTTAAAAGATGTAGACAGTTGAGTATCTCATTGAACATCAAGAAGTGCATATTTTCTACACCATTTGGGATATTGTTAGGACACATAATCTGTAAGGAGGGTTTGTTAGTTGATCCCACCAAAGTTGCAGCAATCATTATAGGCCCAAGGGAGCCTACCAATCAAAGTGAGGTATGTGGATTTTTTGGACATACAGGATATTACAATAATTTTATCAAAGGATATGCCAAAGTTTCCACACCGTTGGAAGAGTTACTGAAAGGGAAAGGTGTGTTTTACTGGGGAGAACTACAACAACGTGCATTCAAGACGTTAAAGGAAAAACTTACTACCGCACCTATTATGTGTTTTCCTTCATGGGTCCAACCCTTTCATGTACATGTTGACGCCTCTGGTATGACCATTGGCATGGTGTTGGCTCAACGTAGAGACGGTATTATAGATCATCCTATCTATTTTACGAGTAGAAATTTGACTCTTACAAAACATAATTACAAAACTACAGAGCATGAAGCTTTGAATGATTTATGTGCCATAAATTCCACCAAGATTACTAACTACACCTTTCGTTGTTAAAAATCACAGGATTGAATTATTTGGTAAACAAGCTGCTTTGAAGGGCAATATGCGAATGGGTTCTCTTATTCCAAGAATTTGATTTATCTTGAAAACCAGAAAAGTAATTCTTGTCTATAAATAATACGTGAGAAGAAGCATATGTTAATACCATGTCGGATGCACAATTATACGAGTGTTACAAATTAGAAATAGAGGAAATTGTTGAGATGAAGTATTTTTGTTATACGTTGCCCCCTATATGTAATTAGAACAAATGAGTGCATGGATTTTATGGAAGAAGCTCATGGTGGAATTATGGAAGGCCACTGGAATTACATGGCCACAGCATGCGAGATTCTACTTGTTGGATTACGGTGGGAGATCGTGTATAAAGATTGTAAGGAATTTTGTAAGGCTTGTGATCATTGTCAACATCTTGGAAAACTAGGTCAATAAGATGAAATGCCTCTAAAACCCATTACTAGTGCAGAACCATTTGAGAAATGACATATATATTTTTTGGTCCTATTTCACCATCCGCACATAGGATTGGATCATGCTACATCATTACTTGCATAGATTATCTCACAAGGTGGGTAGAAGCAACACCTATAAAGGATTATATGGCAGCTACGTAGCTAGGTTTCTATGGGAAAATGTTCTTACATGGTATGGATGTCCTCTAAGTCTGACAAGTGATAGGGGCACACATTTTTGAATGAGATAATTAGGATATTATTATATGAGTTTATGGTTACACACCATAAGACTACACCTTACCATCCTCAGGCAAAATGGAACTATTGAGGCTTTCAACAAGATTTTGAGTCAGACCTTGAAAAAAATTGTGATGTTGGAAGAAAGGATTGGGATGATAAAGTGTATGTTGTACTTTGGGCATATCAAACAACTTATAAGAGATTGAACAAAGCCACACCATTTTAGTTAGTGTTTGGCATAGAATCTATTTTTCCTATGGAATTCATGTTACCTTATTTGTGTATCATGCGCGTTGGAGGTCTAGGATGATGAAAGCTTTAGAAGAACATATTGAAAAGATAATCAAGTTGGATGAGTGATGATCCATAAGCACGTTGGAGTCAAAAACAAGAGAAGGCTAAGCAGAAAGCATGGCATGATAGGCACATCAAGGGTAAAAATTAGAGATAGGATAGATGGTGCTCATTTATGATTCTAAGTTTTTGCACCATCCAGGAAAACTCAAAGTACATTGGCTAGGGTCATATGTTATCACTCACATACTCGAATCATGTTCTGTAAGTTAGAGGCCCTCTCGATGGAATATGGTTACCCGATTACTTTAACGGGGTAGGTGAAGCCCTACTATAAATAAGTCTTCTTGGTGTTTGTAATAAGGTAGTGTTGCCATTTAGATTAGGTTTTCAATTATGTAGTTCCTTAATGTATTTCCTTCTTCATTGTTATGCTTTATCAATTTAGTTATTTGTTCTTGTGTAATAAGTGCATTTGCGCACGTGAAGCTAATTACTTGTTTTGAAAAAAATATGCACAAAGGATTGCACATACTTTTAGTGTGGGGTGGTTGTTGATATCCAGGTACAAGACTGTTGGAATTGAACGATGAAAGAAATAAGTTGCTATGGGTGCTATTCAAGTTAAAGGATTACTTTGAAAAAGTAACCAAAGATGGAGATGAATGAAGGGATGGTATAACACGAGGTAAATGGATGCCATAACAACTACCAGTGGAAGGTGTAGTGACAAGGTACTCGGGCGCAAGGAAGCACGTTGAAGAGAAGTTTGTGACCAAAGGGTAGGAAGGCACGCTAGAAGGTTATAGTTGGGCGCGAAGATGTATTGCATGGAACAAATGAAATGTTTCAATAAATGAGAGGACATTGGGTAGGTGAAGGAGTAATAAATGCATCAAAAATTTGAAAATCTATATAAGGATGGGATGCGAGTTCATTCTTACTGTTGCGATTAAGAGAATTTGAAAAGAGCTAAGTGCGAAGAGCCAAGAAATCATGTTGAGGTGCGAAGAGTGTGAAACCAAACATGGAAAGGAGGTTTGTGTGAAGGAGAAGCTTGCGTTCCCACAGGAGAAAGGTTTGAGTGAAGAAGACACGTTACAAATGAGCTAGGTTTCCACTAGGGAACAAAGATTTGAGCTATGGTTCAGTTGCACGTTGTAGAAGTCAAAAGATGAGTATTTTCATAGGATTGTAGGGTAGAAATAACACCAAAGAAGGTAGTTGTAGTGGGAGTTAAGGGAAAGAAGAAGGTGGTCATGGAGGAAGAAGAAATGACCCTTGAGAGTAATTTTTCAGAGATGCAATATCTAGAGGGGGTTATAGTAGGCCAAGAATGGGATTCCCACATTCAGAGAAGCAAGATAAGTGAGTACAACCATTGTACCACAAAAAACAAGAAGGATTTGGATGCATTGTTGAACACGAAGACAAATAAGTGCACGATGGAGGACATGCCGGTCTATGATGACACTGGGGAGAAGTTATTGAAAAATATTGGAGTATATCAATTATATGAGCTCCCCTACTTTGGAAAATATGAGCCCTTGTACCAATGGCTCATGATCGAAACACACGAATAATTATTCTACTTTTTAGGACAGAGTAAGGATTTCAGCCTCACCGATCTCTACAAAGGATGGAGGTTGAAGGCTACAGGTGAAGACCTCAATGGGGACTTAACAAACAAGGCTGTAATTATGGAGACTAGGATGGAGTTGGGGTACACCAAGGGTCTACGTAGCATGGACATAGACAAGATGAAAAATTACCTAGTTGTGTAGGCAATCCGCGCACCTTGTGACAAAATTAAATGACCAAGAGAGGTGGTCACAAGTGAATACCATGTGGTTGCACATTACTAGAAGGATGTCTGAAGGAGTGGTCTACAACATTTTAGGTTACATTGCAGAAATTATCGTCGAAGAAGCACGTTCAGGAGGAAATATTAGTTTTGGGGTATTCTATTGTCTTTGGTATTCATGGAGATCGAGGTGCCTGATGGACCAAAGGAGAAGATCTAGGAGTATCCCATGGAGAACAAGTCACCTACAGAATGATTCAGCAAGTACTTGTGTGAAGGATTGATGACCAAACCAGTCAAGCAGAGGGCTAAGAAGTGGTATGATAGGCTCTGCGTGGCATTTGAAGAGGAATGGTGCATCCCCAAATAATTTCCTTTGGTGGTGGGTAAGGCAATACAATTTGCAGTTTACTAGATTTTTGTATCGCATGATTTGTAATGAAGGACAGGGCTTGGAGCCCATGGTGCAAACTTTCGTATGCCTTCACGTGAGGTATTTTCAGGCATCGGTTCACAGTTCTCAGATGCACATCACCTAACATTCAATGTAGAAAAGGTAGATTGCGACTACCACACACTGAGGAAGAAGTATGTATATCTAGGACATAATGCATATATTGAAAGGCTCATCTCAGATGTGTTGAGCATAAAGCTAGTAAGTTTAGTTGTTGGAGACATTGGAGCAGCACTTGTGTACCTCCAACTGAAGCCCAAGCTGGAAAACAACAAGTATGTGGAAGATGAGTTCGCGCTCCCAGGGCTGCCAAAGGGTAAGCATACCATGGAGAACATTCCAGTGCCTAAGCCCATAGAGAAAATCAAAGTAGAGGATGAGTGTAAGGATAGTGGTGGTTTGGAGCATAGGAGGAGGCAACCATCAGATAAAAGGGAATCAGAGCACGTGACTACACCAACTCATGGGCAGGAAGAAGAAGAGGATCCAGAATCAGTTCAAGGAGAGTGCCACTTTAAAAGAGTATTCAGTGAACAAGGACTCAAGGTGCTACTCCACAAACAGTGCACAAATCACCTCGACTCTCTCCACAGAAGGAGACAACTGAGAAAAGGAGAAGGAAATTAAAGTTGAATGAGGAAGCAAAAGAGTCAAAGGAAAGTGCACCCAATTCTCCTACACCTCCAGAGAATGTAGAGGAGCAAAAAGATGAAGAAATGAAGGATGGAGAAGAGGAAGAAAAAGGGGAAGAAGAGACAACAATAGAGACTACTCAAGACATAGCAGCACAAGTTCCCAATCTTGAAGCCCAAGTTCCTAAGCAACCTAGATCAAGAAGAATGAGTGGGGAGTATATTCCACTAGCCATGGGCCATGGAGGACACAAGTAAAATTATCCACACCCGTTTCCAGAGAACAATGGCACAAAAGGAGTTATATGGCTAGGAATTAATGGATGAAGATATGGCGATAGTATGCATAAGGAAGAAATTATCATGGTCATTGTACATGCACATGGATGAACCAGATTTTGATGTATGTGAGGAGTCATGCATGTCAAGGAGGTTGAAAAATACCACTTAGGATAGAAACATAACAAAAGCCTCTTTGCTATGTTAGATGATTAGGTGAGCAATGATTTGATGAAGGTCTCGATAAAGGTCACACGTTGGAATATGGAAAAATATGCCACAATTAGGGTGCTAAGAGAGGAGATCAAGACTAATGAGAGGAGATAGCATGATTGAAACAGGAAAAATACTTGGCATAGAAGAAGAACTTTGTTTTATCATGGCAGAGGATATTGGTGACAATGTCATGAAGGCTAGGCCACACTTAGAGCCAAAGGTACCCAAGACATTTCCTTTGGCAATACATTATGTCAGTACATTGGTGGAATTAGTACTTGAAGATGAACCTCTGCGCATACCTAAGCCAAAGGATCCAACATAAGAAGTAGAGTAAAAAGGCTTCAGTGATGTGGAAGATAGCATCATATGAAGGATTTCTTCAAAGCTTGCAAGAAGAACTCAAGAAGGTAGATCAAGCGCTGAATATTTGTACAACACTAGAGGTTGTTATAAGGACTAAGACCATTTTAGAAGACAATGAGGTCTTGAAGGCCATGAAGGATGAGACATTGGGCTGCGCAGAATGGTTAGCACTTGTTAATCAAAAGCATGAGGCCCTTACAACTTGCTCAAGAACCTCACAAGGAAAGGCTAGATGAGCTTGGCAAACTCATCACTCAAAATATGGACTTATTGGAAGGGAGAATGATAGGCATGTCCAACATTGTTTGGTATTACAGAATGAAAAATGAGAGACTACAAGGGATAAATTGTAGTTGATTGCAGTGGATATTCCAGAGAAAGCAGAGGCCATGCTCATTAACTGGAAAACCTTAGAGGTGGAAATAAAAGAGGAATATCTAGAATTTATTATTCCGGTTACAGAAGAGGATACTACAAGTTGAAGACATTATTTCATTCATCCAAATTCTTTTTATTCCTTTATTCATATTCTTTGATTCATTTTTGGAGACAACCATTGTCGGGCGATAATGAAACTAGTGTGGGGTAATGTTGATCAGTCAAACTCTGGCACTTAGTTGAGAAAATATAGAAGGTCTGCACGTGAAAATAGGGAATGTTCAAAGGCATGAACGGATAAGGGAAACATGCACATGGAGGATAAGTTCATATTTTGGGACTTAGCCATTTTTGCACATGAGGATCTATTTTTAGAGATGGCATGTAGAGCACATAAATGAGGTAGAGACTTGCACGCGCCATGCATTGGCTATTTTTGGAGGATCGGCTACAAAGCACTTTGCATGGATGCGGGCTAAGAATAGGTTTATCACTATCAGTTAACTAAAGGAAGTCTATTATTAGCACACTTGCATGTGAGGATATGGCTACCTCAACATTGTTGTGTAGACATTACACAATTCAATCCTCAAGATAAGGTTGAACTAATGAGCGAGACAACTTCCGTAGTCACCACCAACTATGTCAAAATCAATAATAAGTTGAAGAAAGCGGAGACTAGCCTCCTATAAACATAGAGCATTGTGATCCGTCTCAATCCCAAAATAAGGGGCAAGGGAAAACTAATAGAGAAAATCTATAAGGAGTTAAAAGAGGCGACTTCACAAGAAGCTCTTATAGCTTCCCAAGCAAAGGCAAAGAGATTAGAAGTCGGCTAAGCTAGAAACATCTAAAAGCGATGGCTAGTTCACCCAACTAGGAGAAAAATATCCTTTAGCAGGAGGCTAATTCCAAGAAAGTGGAGGTTACTACATTCCCGTGGTTGTGTGCCTTCGAGGTAGAGAAGGGAAGCTTGTAGAAAAATTACAAAACAACGAATATGCGGTCAAGGATTTGAACTGGAAAATTTCTCAACAACCCCAAAAAGAGGGCATTATCACATTGGTACATGTGTTATATACCTCCTGCTGTAAGAGAATTACCTCCAAGGAAATGGACCTAGGACCCAAACTCATATTCATATCTAATGCACAAATCCTATGCTCCAATGTGGATTCCTCAACCTCAACCATCAAGAACGATGTATTCACCAAGGTCCCTGAATCATAGATGTTGGCTCAGAAATTATATGACTCTTCAAACTCCTCCCTACAAGGAGATGGTATTATAGACAAGAGGATGGTCACGAAAAAAATCAATGAGATTCTCGAGTTACAATAAGGCCACTATCAAGTGTCAGAATCTCTTGACCTAGCTCCAATTAGGGATCAAAGAGTGGAAGAAATGCATCAAAGAATTAGTTTAATTGGGATTACCCTCTCCTTTTCACAATAACTCTCTTGTACTAGCAGAGGGACCAGATTTAGCACCTACTTATGGCCAATAAACAAGATAAGACTGTCTTTCAGTCTTTAAAGGAGGATTCTAGTGTAGTTGAGGTGGAGGCCATTCTGAACCCAATAATAAAACTAGAGTTCCATTTACATGCAATGGTGTAGGATCTCCAAACATTCTCTCACAAGGAGATCATTGAAGTAATAGTTTACACATAATAGTTTAGGCTCTACAACAAAGGACTTACTCAATAGAGGCCAAATGGGTGGTACTGAGTTGCTTTGAAGCAACTCTAAGTGGCATCTTTTTAGATAAATTTTGTAATTTTGCGAAGGATTTTCATATTCTTCCATGAATGGCATAGATTCCCTAGGTGATTCACCATAACTATAGAATGAATTATACATTGTGTCGGGGCTCTTCTATTTTTATTATCTTTTGTCCCCCAGCTTCCCTTTTCTTTTCAAAGTTCTTTTGTGTTTTATCGGGACTAAATTTTTCCTAAGTATGGAATTGTATGCGGAGGGTATCCATGTGTCCCTTTAGCATAACTTGGAGAAGGCACAAAGAATCAGGAGCCCTCAAACAACGACAAATAACCATGTGGATAAAGTGCGACAAGGCAACCCAAATGGGCTGAAAAGTCAATGTAAATGAAAAGGATGTGTAGGCCTCCATGTTTCACCTAGGAGTGACTTAAAAGGAAAGAGAAAAAAGAATCCCCAAATCAATGCAAGTTCTCCACATGTCACACATGTAGATAGCATCGCTGAAATGACCAATCAAAGAAGTGAAGGGCTCGAGATCCGACTAATTAAATGTGATCTTCGTCCCCAAAGCATGTAGTTGATATTTTTCTCCAAAGGTTGAGGATTACGTAGGTAAAAACAAAATGTGAATGGGTGAAACCTTAATGGAGACACGCTAAAGCAATATCCACGAAGATCTATAAGAGAATGTCTTGTGCTAGAGAGATAGACAAAGATATATACATAGATAGAGAAAAAGAAGTTCTAGAAGGTCAGAAAGGAGGGATTTAGGTTCACTCTATTGCATTCATTGGCATTAGAAATGCTCTATTGTAAAGACGTGTTGTAATCTATGTCATTTATACCTTATGTATTGTTTTCTATATAAACAAGAGTTCTTGTTCTATGACTTTGAGAAGTTCGTAATATTATGTGTCCTTTATTTCTTCCGGATTGCTCTTATTCCAGCTTCTTGATGAATGTTTAAAAATCTATTGTGTTGCATGCCCTTAGATATTTTACATGAATTTTTTTATTGTGCATGTAGTTTCATCTCACCTTTGATGATTTGAAATATCTTCATAATAGTTGATCATGCTCAATGCTCTTCGACTAACCTAGTAATTATTTTAATATCTATCTCTATGCTTCTCGGTAAAGTTTTAGCACATCGCCTTAGATAAGATTTACATATTGTTTTGTTTTCTCTCTAACCCTTATCTCAACCCAAATTAGAGAAGAGCTAGCTTCTATAAAACCTGGAGGTTATCTTAGGGGCCAAGTCCCACATCTCTAAGATTTCCCATAAATTTGGAAATTCATCTTTAAAGATAATTGTCAATGATCCCACATAAGGGCATGAAGTGTATCACTTGGATTAGTTTAGTAGTTGAGGTTAACCTCGAGTGTAGTATAGCCTCACCATACATGCATGATTTCTCTTTGTATTTTTAAAATCTTTTGATAAAAGGTATTATGGGTTTCCACTTTGTTGAAATTCATTCCAAAGTTATGTAAGCATAAGTGATATACAAAAATGGAATTTCCATACAAGAAAAGAACTCAAGAAGTTGTATATCCTATCAAGGTATTTAAGGCTATATAATCAAGGCCATACTATCAAATCTAGTTTGGATTGTACATAAAGTATATGGTCTTACTCATACTCAATTTGCAATTCCAAAACTCACAACAAAGTGTCTCTAGTATCCGATCTACCTTTTCCACTTATCTTCACATCTAAATCCTCTCTTGTTATGAATTTTACAATAAGTCCTCTTCTCCTCTCATGTGTTTGAGCTATTATTTATCATTTATCAATCATTGAAAGTATTAATGAATTATTTTGTTATGAATGGTTAATTGTAAATTAATTATATCATAACAATCCCCTATTATAAAACCTTACGTCCTCTTTATTTTTACACTTCCATAACATATATTTAATTAGGGTGTATGTTGCACATATAATTTTACACTACACATGTGCATGAATATTTTACTTCCCTAATGTACATCAATTTACTTATCTCCCTACACTAGTCTATCACACTAAGGAAATAAAACTTAATGCTTTCACCTAAGGTGCATGATATTCTTAGTTCCCTGTTTAACATGTGGATAACTCAAAAGTTTTGAAATACGGTGACTAAAAACAATCCTGGTGGGGAATATCGTGGGATCAAAGTGTTCATGTGCATATGTCCATAGTAAACTTCTCTTTTAATCAACAAAACATGGAAGAATGGAGAAGACAGCACTAATCATTATTTTGAAGCCATGGGATTGCTCTTGTGGGACTTGTGGTATTAGACTTGCAAGAAGATTGTAATATTCAAATATCATAATTTTAGAAGGTGATTCTCTAAATATTATAAATCTTTATTTAATAAAATTTATCAACACCCACTTATGTGTGTGGATTATATTTTTAAGAAGCTATTAGAAATCTATGTAAAGCTTTGTCCTAATGTCCACATCACCCATACTTATCTCTCAAGGAAATATGGTCTTGACTAGTTCTTTGATGACTTTTTTTCTAACCTTGAGTGAATAATTCCTTCCAAACTTGATTGGCGGATGCTCTACCCGCACATGTCAATAAAGCCATCATCATTGATCTTCATATCGGTGAAAATCATGACTAAGCTCTTTTTTTTACAGATGCTAATGTGGTGTGTTATCCCCAAGATCATGGCTGATGACATCACAAAAGATCCTGATGATTCCATCATAACTTTTCTTTGTAAGTGCGGACTAGATTGCCATCATTTCTTGGCATGGGAGGAAAAGCGCCAAAACCCTAGAATCAGCGTAAACTCAACCATGGGACAAAAACAACAAATGTTACATTATTTTAATTGGAATAAGCGTGTACCTTCCGGATGCATTTTTTACCCTCTAGAAGAAGGATGTAGTCAAAAAGCAAAAACACCGCTTCTACCCTCTTGTCCCCATTGACATAAACATGCAAGCTTTTTTACCGTTGAAAAAATTTCTATTTTAGAACAGAGATGAAACATGGGGGTCCACCATGCAAAGCACATCCGACCCACAACCTTGAGATGGAAAGAGAACACAAAGCTTTGGGAATACCTGCAATGGGGGGATCACGAGATTTCATTGAGAGGATTCAAGGCTTCGATCAAGACATCTCCATCAAATTCGCCAACTAGTTTGAAGAATGTGATGTCAACACTCCCGCTAATACAAGAACACTGATGACATGAAAATTGAAATTACGTTTTGAGCTCATTTTTGTATATTCATAGTCGGATTTGGTCTTAGCCGGAAGGTGCAAAATTCTTCAATAAGAAGGTCGACAGGCTCATCTTGTTGTAAGGTTTTTCAAACCAGGTATTGAAATTTCTAGAAGAGGATGAGAGAACCTTGAGTTTGTTATCGCTGCATCAAAGTGGATCATATCCCTACACCTTTTGATGAACTTTCCAAAATGGATATAAGGTATGTAACCTGGAGAAGGAAGATATGTGATTCTATTCCACACAAGGTCATCTCGATTTTTCTCGAATCATTTTCGTGAGAAATAACATTTCTTATCTATTTTCCTCATTATCATACGATCAACTCCTAGTGAGAAATCTGATAAGGTCTTGTAGGTGCAAAATCACTCTAGGGTCTGTCCCCCGCACTGTGGCCTTATCCTCCTCATTCACCACCACTTTTCCAGTTTCCCTCCCATGAACCCTATCCCACCTCCCAAGTCCTCCTTTTCCCCACCTACCCATTATGCCCCCACTCCACCCCTACATTGTAAGAAAGTTGGGAGTATGATTATGTACTGGCTCCATAAGAAAAGCAAGAGCCTAAAATCTAAAATCCACATTCTTCCCAACGTGTCCTGGGAGCCACAAGGACTTAGAACTTGCAAAAACCTCCCTGCATATTAGCATGCCCCACTAGAAGCCCAAAGTGGAGGATTTGATTGGAGAAGGTTATTTTGATGACAAGATTGGAGAAGGAGATCCAAGATATCAAAGGGGCTCTAAAAAAGCATGGAGAGAGTCAAAGGTAAAAGGGTCCTACAAAGTGAGGAGGATGAGGGGATAGATCATTGATGAAGTCTTCATTGATAGAGCCCTTGATGGTAGATTGGGAATGCCAAAAGTCGAAATGACCACATTTTTTCTGCCCTAAAAAGCATCTATAACTTCATTGAACAAAGACGTCCACAAGGTGTTTGCTCAGTTCCTTAAGGGGATCAATGAAGACATATGGGGCCCTAAAGAGAAATGCTTGGGACATCGGGTGTCTCCCAAGAACATAAGGACCCTCTCTTTATCCATAGCCATTGCCTTTTCATGTCACCGCATTTCTCAAGGCCAAGATTTTACAGAGCCACAGGCAACGGTCCGGACTCATATTGTGGACATGTCACTTCTATTTTGGCCCCTAGCTTCAATCCGGGGGGTTGTCGTAGCTTTACCTTAGCTCATGTTCACCAGGTACTTTATTTTTTATTCTGTTTCACTTTTGGTTTTTATTTCCTCGTCTTTTTTTAGATTTAGGATCTCTCGTTGTGTTAGATCCACTTTACACCTTTATTGTAATATCATAAATTGTTCTTGATCCTTTCTTGGTTCTTTCCTTTGCCCCTCTCGATCTGCTTTTCTCATTTTCTTTTTATCTAGCTTTATAAGAGCCCTTTCATTGTACATTGGTATAATAATCCCTTCAAAACTATTTGCCCTTTTAAGAAAAGGATCATTCTCATTGTATTTCATTAATAAAAAAACATGTAAATAGTTAAAGTAGTTTTGGAAAGGTAGAAACTAAAAATTCCTTTTAAAACTAATAAAGTAATAGAAATATAAATGATATACTCGTGTTCATGTGTATATGAATCCATAGTAAACTTCTCCATATTAATCAACAAAACATAGCTTTTGATTAAGAGTAGTAAGCTTGCTTGAGCTCAAATATAAAACTTCCTTTCTGGATCATGAAGATCAAGGATTTTAAATTACAACATGGGATGGATCCAAGTGTGGGACTTGTGATTTGAGACATACCTCAAGAAGGCTAGATTCCTTGTTATGCAGATTTTTAGAGTAGGTATTTACCTTAGCTCATGTTCACCTGGTACTTTATTTAACTTTATCATATGTATTTATCCTCACCCACTTATGTGTGTGTGATATTTATTTTTATTTATTTAGATATTAGGGGATATTATCTAGTTGTTAGGTATAGCTCTTTCCTTGATCTATGGTACTTACTAGATCCTTGATGTTTAGTTCTCTCATAAATATATGGTCTTGACTAGTTCTTCTGACTGATTTTTTCCTGCGATTTATGGTTGATCTATGACTTTTATCCGGTTCTTAGATCGTTATTCCTTTCCTATATAAAAAGACCCATTCTCATTGTATTTCATTCATATCCATAATAATATATGGTATTTTAGCTCTTCTGTAGGTTACAAATCTAATGTGGTGTGTTATTATCATCACGAGATCATGAGGTGGGAACAATCTTCTTATCATTCTTTAATAATGGTATCAGGTGAAGCGATAAATGATGTATACATCCATCTATAAGTTTTTCATTAGTTAAGGGTTTATTATTTTCATGTATTTAGAATTTGTTATAACTTTTCTACAGTAATGCATTTTTCTATGCAAAACAGAGTGCACCATTGGATTTGGAAGGCACCAAAACCCTAGAATCAAGGTGGTGGGGTACTCAACCATGTTTTGAGACAATCTGAAAATCTGACACACGGTACATCTCTACCCTTTTACGTGCATTATTTTATCCATTGGATATAAGCGTACCTTAGGATGCATTCTTTTACCCTCTAGATATTTTTCAAGGACCTAATCATGCTAAAACAAGATGTAGTCTTTTATCCATTGGTGCATATATGTACCCTCTCGGTGTATTCTTTTAAGGTATCCATTGAATATAAGTGTGTACCTTCCAGATGCATTCTTTTACCCTCTAAATATTTCTATTTTGGATGCAATATTTTATCCACCGATGACAAATCGGGCATATAGTAGGCTCTGGCTAGATAGTTAAGGCACTTGGGTCAGTAGAATAGGTAGTGAGGCCTTGGGATGGGTGACCTCTGAGAAGTCCCGATGTCATTTCCTCTTAATGTTTGTTGGACCTAATTTGGTGAATACATGGTGGGTCCAAGGCTCACATGGTTACATTTGGCTCCATTATGTGGGGGTGTGTTGTCGGGCATAGCAGGTTTAGTTAACACGATGTGATCCTCTCCACCACCGGTTTGATCTTTTGGTGTGATGTCAACACTCCTCGCTTGAGGTGTGTTGGCGTAAATGAATGTGGTTCTAACACAATGACATCCGTTTGTAAGTTTCGTTTTGCAAACATTTTTTTGTATATTCATACTTGGGATTTGGTATCTCTTCCTAAATGAAGAAATATGGTTAGGTGTAAGGATGGGTATACCAAACCAAATACGTAGTTGATGGGTCCATTGACAAACATAAGGCTCATCTTGTTGTAAACTCTTTATTTTGGGTTTTGACAAGTCAAATTGGTATTGATTACTCTAAAACTTTTACACCCATTTGCTAAGATGGATTATGTACACCTTGGACTTGTTATTGCTGCATCACAGGGGTGGCTCATATACGGATGAAAAATGTGGGTGAAGTGAAGAGTGCCTTCTTACATGGATATTTACAAGAGTAAATATACATGGAGCAACCTGCTGGATTTGTTCAGGATTCTTCTCTTGTTTGTAGGCTCTAAAGGTCTCTCTACGGTCTCAAATAAGCCCCTTGGGCTTGGTATGAGAAGATGGATTATTTTCTTCTATCTATTGGTTTTGTTCATTGCCACTCAGATCATACGGGCTGTATCTCCAACATGTTAGTGAGGATATTGTGATACATGTCTTGTATGCTTTTGATCTATTACTTACTTTGGCAGGGTCTTCTTCCCATATTCAAACTATTTAGAGGGCTCTTTCTACACAATTTGACATGACATATCTTGGGTTCTTGCATTATTTCCTTGGTTTACATATTTCTCAGAAAGATTCAGGGATTCATTTGAGTCAGTAAAATTACACCCATGATCTTCTTCAGCGATTTGATATGGCTGATTGAAATCCAAGTCTATCTCCTTTTAGTCCTGGGGTTACTCTTACTTCCCGACACATGTACTACACCACTTTGTGATCCTACATTGTATAGGTAATTAGTTGGGAGTCTCATGTACTTGACCCATACTCACCCTGATATTTCATTTACAGTAGGGCTTGTATCTCGGTTTTCACATTCTCCTCATAGTAGTCACCTGCAGGCAGTCATCGTTGCATGTTAAAAGGATTTTGCACTATTTTCAAGGCAATTCCCACTTTGTCCTACACTACACTAGGGGTTCTACTCATTGGTTGGGTATCATTGATTGGGTAGGCTATTTTGATGACAAGTGTTCTACTGGATATCTTTTTTGGTTAGTTCTTCTCTAGTTGTTTGGGCATGAAAAAAACAACAAGCTATTGTACTTTCATCTTCAAAGGTAGAGTACATGGTAGTAGTTACTGGATGAGTCAATAGATTCTTTGGCTTCGATAGTTATTGATAGAGTTTGGATTCTCACAGATTCACCGACCACTTTGGTGTGACAACCAAAGTGCAATTCACATTTCTCACATTCATGGTAGTTGAGTTGAAATGAGAGCGGCGAGCTAGCCCGACCAAACATATTGAGATACACATCCACTTCATTCGTCGCGAAACGCACATTCAAGATTGAGTCATTTCCTTGGAGTACATTCCCACTGCACTTAGGCAGCGTGAAGTTGCGGATATCTTTATGAAGCCTTTTGTATCACCTCACTTCACTACCTTGATTTGTATGGAATGCTTGGGGTTTCGAAGTTATTCTTGAGGGGTGTTCGTGAGAACATATTCCTTCTTCTTCTTCTTTATCTTTCCTTCTACAGGAATAGATTCTTTCCTTCTTTTTTAGGCTCGAGATTTCTTCATGGATATATTTTACATGAGTACCTCCTCGAGCATAGTTGTCCGAAGACTCATATTGTGGACATGTCACTTCTATTTTAAATGGCCCCTAACTTCACTTGAGAGGGGTTGTTAAAGTAGGTATTTACCTTAGCTCATGTTCAGTCCTAGGTACTTTATTTACCTTTATTGTATTTATCCTCACCCACCTATGTGTGTGGATATTTATTTTTATTTATTTAGATATTAGGGGGATATTATCTAGTTGTTAGGTATAGTTCTTTCCTTGATCTATGGTATTGACTAGATCCTTGATGTCTAGTTCTCTCATAAATATATGTTCTTGACTAGTTCTTTGATAACTAATTCTTTCCTTGATTTATAGTTTGATCTACGACCTTGATTTTGGTTTTGATATTTTTGATTCCTTGCCTATATAAGAAAGGATCATTCTTATTGTATTTCATTCTCCCGAGAGATCCCATAATAATATATGGTATTTTAGCTCTTTTATTTTGTAGATTTAATGTGGTGTGCTTTATTATCATGATGAAGTGAGATCATGGCTGTGGAACAATCTTTTATCGTTCCTTTTGAGATTTGGGAAAACTCACAGCATGACACAACCTACTTCTAACACTAAAACTACTCCTATAACTAATTCCTACTCTAATAGTTCTAAGGGGCCAAGGAAACAAAATGCAAGAAAATTAAATCCTAAGCTAGAGGGAAGTGATAGTAAAAAAAGGTGGAACTCTCCAATGACACGGATGTAAGATGCAAGTCTCGAGGTCACAAAATGCACTCATATCAAATGCAGAGGGAGAAGAATATGAAATATGCAAAAGGGTGAAACATTCACATCAAACACAATGTATTCAAGGGAAAGAAGTAAACCACACTTACATTAATCATTCTTCAACATATTACACATAGATTGGAGGAAAGAAAACACTATTCAAGAGTTACGGAGGTCGAAAACACGAAGTTTGATTTTCACGAAGAAGAGATAAAAAAATGTGTTAAGGAAATAGGGAGAATAAACCTTACAAAGTGTGTAATCACTTGTATTTATATAACTTCATGTTAAGGAGAGAGGGGAAGGAGAATGGGAAAGGATTGTTAATTGAACTCGATCGCTTTCCGAACATTCATTGAATGAATGAGGGCTCCATGAGATCTTGCAAATATTGCTTGTAGTATAGGTATGGATACCTTCAAATGTAATCAATAACCATAAAAAGACCCATTATGTCTATCACATACCATAAAACTACATAGAATAGTGCCATACTTCATTAAATTCTAGTGGTTAGGGTGGTTTTTGATGAGGCCATAAATTGGCCATAAATTACCATTATTTTGTCCTTCCAAGTTACCTTTGAAAGTGGATTTAAATGTAATCTTGGAACTTATAGTTTTCTTAAGATAGAATATAGGATATATATCTTGTTCATTCTTTAGAAATATTTTGTTATCTATTTTTTGACTAATCCTATTGATTATTTGGAAAAAGATGCAAAGTCTTATATATGCAAGTCATGAAGGAAAGATAATGTTAGTTTTGGGAAAATTGGAATTGATTATGAACAATAAATTTAAACTTAAATATGATTTCATATCTAGATTCCTCTCGAAAAATTATGCAAGTTCAAAAAAATAATCATCTCAATACGAGATCGCATGCAAAATTTATAGTTGTTTTAGTTAGCTCTAGAACCATTAGAGTTAGCTCTGGAACTTTCATCAATGGAGTAAAGTTAGCTCTGGAACCATTGGAGTCATCTCCAGAACCATTGGAATTAGCTCTAGAACCTACATCAATAGAGTAATGTTAGCTCTAGAACCATTGGAGTTAGCTCTGGAACTTGCATAAAAAAAGCTAACGTTAGATCTAGAACTTTTATTGAGTTAGCTCCAAAACCTACATCAATAGAGTAACATTAGTTTGTAACCATTGGATTAGCTTAGGAACCTGCATAAACGAATGATAGTTTTTGAGGAATTGTGAATAATCAGATAATCCAATGGAAAATATGAGAGAGGTTTTTGTTCATAGCAATGTTTTTAATATAAATATCATTCGATTTTCTACAGATTTTACCAATAAGAAGAAATTTAACTTTTAGTGAGTTGCAGTCCAAGAAAAAATCATATCAAATGAGCACAAAATTTTCAGAAATAGAAATAGAAAAGTCAAACGGAAAATATGAGAGAGGTTTTTGTTCATAGAAACATGTTTGATAAAAACCTCATTCATATTTTCTATAGGTTTTACCAATAAAGATAAATCTAACTTTTAGTGAACTGTAGTCCGAGGAAAAGTGTATTAGACAAAGCATCAAAAGTTCCACAATCAAAAACAACAAAGTCAAATGGAAAATCCAGGAAATGTATTTGGTCAAAATAATCTTTTGAGGAAAAACCTCCTTCCAATAATGTAGGAAAATAAAATCATTGTGATTCTTGTTACCAAAAAGCAAGGAGAAGATTTGGGAGCAAATCTTCCTAAAACAACGAGATAAGACTTTGACTCCAATAATATATCTCTCTCCATATTTTGTGGAGATGGAGATCTTAGTTGTTAGGATTGGAATAAAGATAAGATCATATTGTATTTCCTAAAATAAGGATTTGGTTGGATGCATGAATTATAAATGTAACCTTCCACACTGAGATATGTAATTTTTTTCTCCCAAGAAATAAAGATATGTTCTTTCCTCTCAAATATTATGTAGTTTTAAGATCTTGAAGTATGATTTAAATCCTCTTCCAAGGAATGAGTTGGCCACTCATTTCAAGGAAGATGGATTTGTGTATTTATGTTTATGTTTATTCATTTGTCTATAATTCATTATGTTATATTGTTTTTCTCTTTGTATTGTGAAAATTCAGTCTATTGTGAACCTGCAGGTGTTTAGTTTAATTATGTTTATTTCTAATTCAAAAATTTAAATTTATGTAAGTGTTTTTGTTCCTGAAAGTGTGATTTCCTTCATGCAAGTGTGATTTATTTCATGTAAACTTTATTTATACAAGTGTGCCTTTATTTCTGCAAGTGTGCCTTTAAATTTCTACAAGTGTGATTTATTTTATGCAAGTTTGGTTTGTGTTTAAAGGAGTTATTTTCCAAATATCTTATTCTCTTAATGCATACATCCATCGGACACTAGCCTTGGATTGACATTATTAATGGTGAATATTGACGACCCTCATTAGTTATATCTATGGTTCTAGTTTGGCACTACTTTAAGACCATTCATGTATGTTTTCCTTTATTTTTCGAATCATGCTAACCTTGTTCTAATAATCTCTATAGTCATATCCCTTCTATTAATTAATCACCTTTGATTAATTAAACCCCTTTCAACTCCCACAAAGTGCACATACTTTATTAAACATACATGACGTTTGTATTTCATCTTTGGGATTTATTCCACATTCATCAATTTGTTATCCTTTGCTCTTCAAGAAAGCTATATAATAAATCCCCCTTACCTTTCTTCATACACCTTATTTTCCCAAGGATAAACTATATGCATTTTGATCTTTAGCCATTATCCATTGAATGAAATAGCTTCTACATCTTAAATCCATTCTCTCAAATTGAAGAGTATTGGAAGATCCAAAAATGGACTTGTAGCCATGTTTTGGTGAGATCTCATCTTCAAACCTTGAGGAAACCAATCCATTTTGATTGCTAAATTTATCTAAATAGGTTCATTTGTTAGATTAGAAATCTAGGGAGTAAAAATATCTTAGCATTTGATTTGAGATTGTTCATGCATTGAAGAAGTTGTTTCTCATAAGCTCGTATTTTGATGGTTCATTGTTAGATTAACATGACCTCAAGCTAAGTAGATGTTTAGTTTCAATTTATATAGGTTAGTTTTTTACATGAGCACATTTGGCAAACCCGGTGGGACGGATCCTTAGTCCCTTAGCATTTGATGTCAAGTTTTTATAGTTTTATTTCAATTTAAACTAACCCTAATTATGCACATGTTGAATATCTCAAATTATTTGATGGATTTTGTTAACTTTGCATACATTGAGTCTCTTTTGCAGGTTTAATTGTAATGAGTGGTTGTCAATTTTGAGCTAGGATAGTAAAATTTTGACCTTTTTGAAGTTTTTTGTGTCAGAATTCCATATTTTTGATGTCATTCTAGGTACACACTCAGTGTTAGGCTAGGCCATGCATAAAAATTTAGGGGGACACTACTGCTATAAAATTTGTTATGTGCCACGCATATTCTTGTAGGTCCGCAGGTGCTTTCATGTATGTGCATGCGTTATTTTGTATCTTTGCAATCTATTTTTGTGTCGACCCACACATATGCTTCCGTGTTCGCACACTTGTCTCTCTGGTTGCATAAATGATTCACTGTCTATGTCTTTTCTTAAGAGCCTCAAAACATTGTTTAGTACACATTAATGTGTTAGGGGTGCGCAAGTGCCTCTAAAGTCCACACAAGTGTAGTATTTTAGGAGTTTGGGTGCTATTTTTAATAGTTTGTATAATTTTGATCCCCGATTTAGGCTAACATCTTGCAGGTTTCTTGAAGCTAACATTTGAATGTAAGATATATATTGGATCATGTTTTGTTCTCACTTGTTTAATTAAGTTTGATTAATACTTTGTTTTCACTTCTTAGGATAGAGTTGTGTATGCTCTTCCCGCATACCTTCTAGGTGATCTTTGGAATTAGAAACAACTCTAGGCTTTTTTCACACTTTCAAAATACTTCATTAAACTTATTGGTTAAGGGAATGCATTTTTTTATTAAAATGAATTGCCTTGCACTTTGATTCTCGCAAGTATTTTTCATTTTTGTTATAGTTGGTTTTTTTATATGCTCTTTCCTTACACCTTTTAAGTGATCTTGGGAATCCAAAAAACATTTAAATCCTCTTTCATGATAATCGATCTTGTTAAGAACTAATAATATTTCACATGCATGAGATAATTCACAAGTTAAAGAATCAAGATCTAAACCTAATACTAATACAAATTGATGTAGGTTTCCAAACAAAGGTACAACTAAACCACAATAAGTTAAAAGATATGAAAAAAACACCACATTCAAAACATTGTATATGTAGGTTTCGGTTAAGAGCTACGTAAAGTCTACTTTGAAGTAGGAGAAGTGCCCTTTGGCATAAGCCTTAATATAATAAAAGGTTGCTCCCAAGAACCCCAAAGTAGTCCACACAAGAGGGAACCTTTGGAAAAATGGGAAGCACTCCACTTACCTACTTGTCTAGTCTACACAAGTGATATCTAGAGTCAAAATTATCTTCACGCGACACTAGTGAAAATACAATTGTACACATTTTGTTCTCATTATATCAAAGGGGGTATATTAAATCCAAGATACTCTTTGATTTAGTTAGTGTGACTTCCTTGGTAAACCATGTTTGCAGAGATAATTTGTGACACCTAGAGAGTGAACTAATAGGAAGCCATTTTGCACAGGAGCCAACTTTACCAAAACCAATTGTGTTTCAAAGAGCTCTCACAAAGCAAGAAATTTTTTGGAGTCAAAACCTTGTTATTCGAACAAGGGGAGAGTCCATTGAAGTTTGAGCCTATTGTTATTCATCATGAAACTTAAAACATGTTACTTTGTCTTAGTTTTTCACTCTTCTTAAGGCTAGGCTAAAATCTTCCAAAGTAACACTTAGTTTGTGTCATCACCACTTGGTCCACTCCTTTGTTTTCTTATTTCCCATTTAGAAAAAAAAGAGCACATACATATGTAGTGTTACTTAATATTGTTTCCACCACTTTTTCACCTACTTACATCCTTCCTTATTGCAACTACGATAGTAAGCATTGAGAGTTTTTGAGTACGTATTCATATCTTGGTAGCCATTATCTGGATACCCATGTCAAGATGTTTTATAAAATTTAGGTTTTCTTCATCATTGATCTTCCCTTGAGGTGTTACTTTTCTCGCATTATCTTGATACAATTTTGATACTTACATCTTATTTCTCATAAACTTGATTTAAGTGTCTAGATTGTACCATTACGCTACTTGCACTTTGACAACTCCTTGGTATAATTTGACCTTGTCTCCTTCCAAACATTTCCTCAACCTTGAAAAGTGTTTTTTACGTTGTTCGCATCGTATCAATATCATTTTGAAATTAATATATTACTTTTCGGAAAGATTGATTAACGTACCTAAGTGGTATTATTGTGTTTCTCACATTCGTAACTCCCACTTTTGGGGATTTAGGCCTTATTTGTATATAGATTGGTTATAGTATATTTTTCATTGTAAATCATTACAACCCCTTGTTAATCCTTATTTAATTGTTGACATTGTGTTGATCATCTTGAGTCAAATTACCATTGAGATACACTTTACATAGGGAGTAATTTATTGTAGATTGTACTTGTTTTTTGAACTTACATGATTGTTCCTTGTGATCGCTCTTCTTGTAAATTTGTTTTTCTAGGGACAATCCTTTTGATATTTTGATCCCTTAGTTCTTCATATTGAAATTTACACTTGTAACTTGTTATCCTAACCTAGTTGGATTGTCGAAATTTTGTTGTCAATATGTTTGTTTTTCTTAGATCCCTTTGGAAAATCACACAATAATACCTACAAAATTTCTAGTTGGTTGCATCATTATGCTGCTCAAATCGACATGGAACTTCCTTGCATATGAATGAGTTCAATCATATAATCTAGGTCTAGGAATTTTGACACAACAATGCAAACAATGACTGACTATTGTATGGTTCCTCATACTTATGAAAATAGGGAACCGAGGTTTAGGCATTCACATCAAAATACGCCTATCATAAGTAAACCTCGATTGATTCTTCATGCTAGAGAAATAATTCAGGTACCATGTTCCCCACCCTTCATCTCATAGTTCGCTGGTATGGTTTGGATGCTTCGATCCAAATTATTATTATAGCTTCAGCTCTTCTTCTAATTCTAATCGCTTCTTCTTTCTAATTCTTCTTAATCTTCCAATGATTTTGATCCAAACTATTATTCAAATCCTCTAATTTGAATCATAAGTCATGGTCCCGTCTTTCTTTGCGAGACCCCTTTATCACACCTTGACGACGTCTTCCTCCTTTCGAGGATCATGTAAGTCAAAATTCTTCTAATCCATCATCTAAGTCTACTTCTACGTCACAATCCACCGACGCTACGTGATCCTCTTTGTCTACCTACATTATGCTATCTTATAGGAAAACTAATACCAACCCATTCCAAATCTACATATTCTTCCACTTGTGAGACATCTAAATCCAAATATACTTCATATCCTGAGTCATCTTCTTCTATCAATCATCATCAAACATATTCTAAATATTCCACACTTGTTGGACCTCTTTCTTCCAATCAACCTACTATCATCGACCAACAATGACCCATATCGATTTATTTCTTTCATAATGAAGAAGCAATAAGAGAATTCATGGGGTTACATGATGACATCCCTCCGTGAGGACCATAAGAAAGGACTCTCTTTTGACCTCGACACGTTCATGTAGTTTGGGGAAGAGGTTGATTCCTTTTTTCAGAAAATAATAGAAGATCCTAAGACCATCAAACTTGATCCTCTTCTTATTCTTCCATTTTCACCATCCCCATTACATGGAGAAACTCCTGGGTCTTTCATTGATCTCCTGTGTATCTTCTAGTCACCCAATCATTCTTTACACATCAAAATTTCTCAATTGAATCTCACCTTGGGTCACTTTGCCTAGTAGCTGATCATCTTCTTCTATATGTGGGTCACATCCTAGTAGCCCTTCATCGTATACTTGCAAGTCACCTTCAAGTAGCCCATCATCTTATTCTATATGTAGGCCACCTGCTAGTATCCCTCCATCTTCTACTTGTGGGTCACCTCTGGGTAGCCCATTATCCTTTATACTTGGGCCATGTCCTAGTATCCCCTCATCTTCTATCTATGGGACACCTCTTGGTAGCCCATCATCTTTTATACTTGGGCCACACCCTAGTATTCCTTTGTCTTCCATCTATGGGATACCTCCCGGTAGCCCATCATCTTCTATACTTGGTCCATGCCCTAGTAGTCTTTTTCATTCCATCTATGGAACACCTCCTAGTAGCCCACCATCTTCTTGAATTTAGCCACATCCTAGTAGTCCTTTTTCTTCCATCTATGGGACATCTCCCAATAGCCCATCCTCTTCAATCCTTGGACCATATCATCTTTGTCCATCATATCATCCTTTTATCAATGATTGGGGCAAGCCCACCATCATTCCTCATGTTCCTATCATCAATCCTAAACATATACTTTCTTATCCTAGTTCTTGGGATCAATAAAATAATGTATTAGCTTATACGAAACCCAAACAATTTCTTTATCAAGCTAAGATCAAAACTCCAAAGAGCTCCAAAGCTCCCAACAATTCAAACAACCATAAATTTAAAAATCAAACATGATTCAAAAATGCACACTAATGCAACCATAAGGTATGGCACAAAGTACAGAAACCTATGGATAGGGAACTCAAGCCACCACATACAAAATCCATGTTTCAAAATAAGTCACAGTCACTTATCGAATATGATCTCACTACGGTCATCAAGATTGAAGATATTATCACTCTTGATAAGAAAAAGCTCCTAGTCTCCCTTATAAAATAAATTGCAAATATTGTTGTTGGATCCTATCATGCAGAGTGACATTGTTGGTCCTAACTTCCTAAAAATCAAAAAATTCAAAAATATAGAAAAAATGATGAGAAATATTAAAACATTACAAAAAAATCAAAGGTACAAAGATCAAACATTGCAATTAGGTATTACATACACATGGATGTTTTTTCCTTCCTTTCTTCATATTCCTCTGTAAGTCATCCACCATGTTCATCCCTTTGATGATATTTTGGTTAGTCTATTCGCACTCATTTTGTGATATTTACTCTATAAGTATCTCTGTTTGACCTAGGTCTTTCATTACCGTGATAAATTAAACAATGGATGACCTATTAGAGATCCTATCACTATCTATATTTAATAAAGTTATTGTGAAGAAACTTTGGGCATATTTTTGACCGTATCCAATGTCATCATCACAATCACTTCCACATCATTCCATCAAACCATCAATAGTTCTTAAACTCTCATCAAAATAATCGAGAGAGTTGAAATACTTTTCAAAAGAAAAAATCGATCAAAACTTTAAAAATCAAAAGAAAATCAATGTATAACTCTCTCTTGGGGTATTTCCAATATTTGTACTAAGGCTATGGATGCTTGGCTAGTAGTAGAGAAATGTTACAACTAGAACCAAATACATCTCCGTCGTGGCTATGGACACCTAGCCGAAACAAAATAATGTACATATTTCCTTCCACCCTCCATTCACAAATCAAATTTCCAAAACAAATCATTCCTACACATTGGCTAGTTTTTCTTCACTTATTGGCTATCAAATATTCACTTCCAGAGGTAATTGATTTCCACGGGCACACATTGGATCTCGATGAGCAAATAGGATTAGTATGTTACCAAGTTTTGTTTAGACCTTTTCAGAATCTTGCTCTAGTTTGTATCTTGTCTCACGATTTACGCCTTTGGCACATCATCTTTCCATCACGAGCATTCAAACTTTTCTTCTACTTCATTCATTAAGGACATCCATGTGTATAAGATTTCCTTTTACAATGTTTGGCAGAAATTGTCCCTTGTTTCAATAAAAATATTTTCCTTCTTTCTATCATTTGTTTCTTGGCCAACTTGAACAAGGGGCATGCTCGCTCCTTCTTGGCACTCCGTTGGTTTGCGTTCATCATCACGTTGACCCTATCTATTTTTTCCTTGATCCATATTATCTTCATCTTGTATATACAAGCAGGATTTACCTTTGTATATTCGCATCTTACGTTGGGGGAATCTTCGCATCTTCACTTTCTTGCACATACGTGTGGTGTTTTGCACTTGTACATTCCCATATAATGTTGGGGATATCCATGTTTCTCCATTTTCCTATACATAGCTTTGGAAAATTTTCAAAAACCCTAAAAATTCACAAAATCCCAAAAAATCCTAAAAATTGGTAGAATCATCACAAAATCCAAAAACATTGGTAAAACTTTCAAAATCCAAAACATTGGTAAAACATTTAAAAATCCAAAAAAATGGTAAAACAATAAAAAATTAAAAAATTGGTAAGAAGCATGCACGCAACTAAAGCATTTATCAGACACATCATCCTCAAACATCAAAAATCACTCTATAAAACATCATTCTTTGAATTTTTCTTGTTCTTGTGCACGGCTCGTAGATCATTTAGATCTACCCTCCATCAACAAAAGTTGGTTTTCTCGCTATCACTATCTTCCTTTACATGAATGTGTTTATTTGCAGCAGTTTCTTAGAGCATGATTTCTTTTCACCGAACTTCTATGTCCTTCCCTTATTCAAATCACATGTATCCTTTCTTGGGGTGCCATTCTTAACCCTTGTCATTAATTCACATAGGTCAGAATCAAAGCTTGATAACAAAAACATTTTTACAATTTTCTTGAACGTTGTTTGTTTGAGTATGTGTGTTTGTACTTGTTTCCCTATTAGGTTAGCTTGTTTACTTTCTCGTATTGCATTACATTCTGTATATTGCATTGATTTAGTGATTTAGAAATGAACAAATGTTCGTATTATGGATTTTCATGTCATTATACACTTTTGTTGTATGTGTATATTTTAATAAGGACCGATGATGTAGATCACTTGTAATATGATGACATAATGTGGTTTTTACATCAGTTGCATCCAAGATATTCCAATCCCCTTCATCTTCATTTTTCTTCCATATCATTCTCTTTCATCGACACTATTCTTACAATTCACTTGGGGAAATAGGGATCGTCTATTATAAATCATTTCTAAAGATATATTAAGAAAAACATTTCTCATGCTTCACAACAATAGCCACATGAACGTTTTAACAAAAGAGTTCATACTAGTATTATGCAGGGATCAATTCCCACATCTCTATTCTATATTCATATTTGGTATATCATCGTCTATCTTCCATTACAAGGATTTTTCCCCACTTTGGTCTTTTTGACCGTCGATCGACCTCTTTCATCACCCATTGACACTCAAGGGGGAATCCTTCACTCTATTAATTTTTCTTCTATCCTTTCAAAATTAATTTTTTATGCTCATCTACTATCTTAAAGTGGCATCTCTTACGCCACCTCAAAAAGGGGCAAAGACACCTAAATTCGGTCAGTCAAGAATTTTGATACCAAAATTGCACTAACTATCCTCTTTCCTATAAATTGATGACACTTAATCAATGAACCAACATTATTCCTCTATCATCATTAATTAATTATGTTTCACTAATTAATTATTCATCCTATCATTCAAGATGTCGATTAATGACATTTCATTAATTAATGTCCACTTCTACCTAGGTCAATTAATAACTCTTAATTATTATTTTTAGATTGTTTAATGCTTTTGACCGAAGCTTAGAACCGAGGGGTTCTTTGGGTCCCCACCATTAACAATGTCCACTGACTAGATATAATAATTTCAACACAAATCATATGATTCAAACCAAGCCAAGAGAGCCACCGAACTGCCATCCTAGCCACCAACCATGCAAAGCCAAGACTACCACCATCAGGAGAAGAGAAACCAGACTCCACCGCCAATAATGCTAATACCACCACCACCATGAAAAATTCTGCCAAGCCAACTCAATGATGTAAACACAACCAAGGCTAGTCATTGAGCCACCATCCTATCCACCAAGAGTCGCTTAGTTTGGTCTGCCACCTCCAGAGAAGATCATTGGTCATAACTACTGGTGATGTGACAACCAGCCACCACCAATAACCACCCCTGAAGGATTGTGCCCAACAAGGTTTGAATCTATTGGATCCATACCTAACCATCCATCTTAACTGATCCATCCAAACCCCATTAGTAATAACTCTTAATTAATTACAATTCTAATCTAAATCATAAAATCATCATTTATTGAACCAATTCCTCTCTTAAAATCCCCAAATCATACTAAACTTATTCTAATAATCCTCTATAGGCATACCCCTTCTATTAATTAATCACTTTTGATTAATTAAACTCCCTTTCAACTCCCATAAAGTGCACATACTTTATTAAACATACATGACCTTTGTATTTCCTCTTTGGGGTTTATCCCAAATGCATCAATTTTCTAGCCTTGCCTCTTCAGGAAAGCTATATAATAAACCCCCTACCTTTCTTCTTACACCTTATTTTCCCTAGGATAAACTATAGACATTTTGATCTTGAGCCATTCTCCATTGAAGGAAATAACTTCTCCATCTTGCATCCATTCTCTCAAATTGAAGAGCATGGGAAGATCCAAAAATGGCCTTGTAGCCATGTTTTGGTGAGATATCATCTTCAAACCTTGAGGAAACCACTCCATTTTGATTGCTAAAGTGATCTAAATAGGTTCATTTGTTAGATTAGCAATCTAGAGAGTAAGAAATAACTTAGCATTTGATTTGAGATTATTCATGCATTAAAGAATTTGTTTCTCATAAGCTCTTATCTTGATGGTTCATTATTAGATTAACATGGATTTGAAGCTAATTAGAGGTTTAGTTTTAATTTATATAGGTTAGTTATTTTTACATGAGCACATTTGGCATGCACGTGGGACAAATCCTTAGTCCCTTAGTATTTGATGTCAAGTTTTGCTATTTTTATTTCAATTTGGACTAACCCTAATCATGCACATGTTGAAAAACTCAAATTATTTGATGTATTTTGTTAACTTTGCATGTGTTGAGTATATTTTGAGGGTTTAAATGTAATGGGTTATTGTCAATTTTGAGCTAGGATAGTAAAAATTTTACCTTTTTGAAGTTTTTGCGTAATAATTCCATATTTTTTTATGTCATTCTAGGTAAACATGTAGGTGTTAGGGTGGGCCACGCATATGTCTTTAGGGGCCAGCCATCGATGTAAAATCCATGCATGTGTTTTATGTGCCACACATATGCTTGTAGGTCTGAGCAGCGAGTGCTTTCCTGTCCATGCATGCATTATTCTATATCTTTGCGATCTATTTTCCTATCGACCCGCATATATGCTTTCGAGTTCATACACCCATCTTTTTGGCCACATGTATGAGTCACTATCTATGCCTTTTCTAATAGTTGTGTATACGTTGTTTAGTCTACACTATAACTTTTAGGGGTGCGTAAGTTCCTCTAAAGTCCATGCAAGTGTGTTTAGTTCTGCGCGGGGCGTGGTCTTTTAGGATTTTGGATGATATTTTTCATAGTTTGTATCATTTTGATCCTGTTTTTGGCTAACATCTTGTAGGTTTCTTGAAGCTAACAATTGATTGTAGGATATATATTGGATCATTTTTTGTGCTAACTTGTTTGATTAAGTTTGATGAATGTTTTGTTTTCACTTGTTAGGATAGATTTGTGTAAGCTCTTCCCTCATAAATTCTAGGTGATCTTGGGAATTATAAACATCTCTAGGAATTTTTCATGCTTTCAAACACTTCATTAAATTTCTTGGTTAAGGGAATGAACAACAATTTGGTTAAAATGAATTGCCTTGCACTTTGATTTTGCAAGTATTTTCCATTTTCATTATAGTTGGGTTTTTGTGTTGTGTATGCTCTTCCCTCACACCTTTTAGGTGATCTTGGGAATCAAAAACAACACTTAAATCCTCTTTCATGATATTTTGATCTTGTGGAGAACTACTAATCTTTCACATGCATGACCTAATTCGTAAGTCAAAGAATCAAGATCTAAACCCAATACTAATATAGTTTGATGTAGGTTACTAAACGGTGTACAACCAAACCACACTAAGTTAAAAGATAAGAAAAAAACACCACATTAAAAACATTGTATATGCAGGTTTCGGTTAAGAGCTACAACTTGTTCTCTTTGAACTAGGAGAAATTCCCTTTGGCATAATCCTTAAGATAAAAAAGGGATGCTCTAGGAACCCCAAAGTAGTCCATACAAGAGGAAACCTTGTGGATGAAATGGGAAGTGCTACGCTTACCTACTTGTCTAGTATACACTTGTGAGATTTAGTGTCAAAATTATCTTCACACGACCCCAATGAAAATACAACTGAACGCATTTATTTCTCATTGTATCGAAGGGGGTAAAGCAAATCCGAGATACTCCTTGATTTATTCAATACAACTTCCTTTGAAAACTACGCTCGCAGAGATAATTTATGACACCTAGAGAGTGAATTAATAGGAATACATTTTGCACATGAGTCAAATTTACCAAAACCAATCATGTTTCAAATAGCTCTTACAAAGCAAGAAAAATTTGAGTCAAAACCTTTTTTTTTTAATAGGGGGAGAGTCCATTGAATTTTTAGCCTAGTGTTATTCATCACGAAACTTATGATGTGTTACTTTGTCTTAGTTTTTCACTTGCCCTAACGCAAGGTGAAACTATGTTGAAGTTACGCTTAGTTTGTTTCATCACCACTTGGACTACTCCTTTGTTTTCTTTTTGAAAGAGGTGTTATTTTGGTCACATTATCTTGATAAAATTTTGATACTTCTATCTTGTTTCTTGTAAATTTTATTTAAGTGTCTAGATTGTACCATTACGATGCTCACACTTTGATAACTCATTGGTATACTTTGACCTTGTCTCCTTCCAAACATTGCCTCAAACTTAAAAAGTGTTGTTGTTACATTGTTCATATCATATCAATATCATTTCGATACTAATATCTTACTTTTCTGCAAAGCTTGATTAACGTATCTAAGTGGTATTGTTGTGTTTCTCGCATTCGTAACTTCCAATTTTTGAGATTTAGGCCTTGTTTGTATCTAGACTAGTTATAGTATAATTTGCATTAGAAATCACTTCAACCCCTTGTTAATACTTATGCCTTGTTTATTTTAAACTTGACTTAAGTGTTGACATTGTGTTGATCATCTTGCGTTAAACTACCATTGAGATATGTTTTACATAAGGAGTAGTTTCTTGTAGATTGGACTTGTTTTCCAAACTTGCGTGATTGTTCCTTGTGATCTTTTGTCTTGTAAAATTATTTTTCTAAGGAAAATCCTTTTGATCCTTTGATCCCTTGGTTCTTCATCTTGACATTTACACTTGTAACTTGTTGTCCAAACCTTTTGGATTTTTGAAATTGTGTCATCAATATGTTTGTTTTCCTTAGATCCCCTTTGGAAAATCACACGAGCATACTTACAAAATGTCTAGTTGGTTTTGGTTATGCTTCCCGAATCGACATGGAACTTCCTTACATTTGAAGGAGTTCAATCATACAATCTATTTCTAGGCATTTGTACCTAACAATGAAAACAATGATTGACTATCACATGGTTCCTCACACTTATGATAATAGGGAACCTAGGTTTAGGCATTCACATCGAAATACACCTATCACATCTAAACCTCAATTGGTTCTTTGTGTTGGATATGTGCGAGTCAAAATTATTCTAATCCATCATCTAGGTTGACCCCTATGTCATAATCCACCAGAATGGCTACGTGATCCTCTTTGTCTACCTGCACTATGCTATCTTCTAGGAAAACCAATACCAAACCATTCCAAATCTACATCTTCTTCCACTCGTGAGACATCTAAATCCAAATCTACTTCATCTTCGAGTCATCTTCTTCTATCAATCATCATCAAACATCTTCTAAATCTTCCACACTTGTTGGACCTCTTTCTTCCAATCAACCTACTATCATCAACCAACAACGACCCATATTGATTGATTTCTTTCAGAATGAAGAAGAAATTAGAGAATTCATGGGGTTACATGATGAAATCCCTCTAGAGGATCATGAGAAAGGACTCTCTTTTTACCTTGATGTATTCACATATTATGGGGAAGAGGTTGATTCCTTTTGTCAAAAAATAGTGGAAGATCCTAAGACCATCAAACTTGATCCTCTTCTTATTCTTCCATTTTCACCATCCCCATTACATGGAGAAACTCTTGGGTTTTTCATTTATCCCTGGCCTATCTTCTCATCACCTAATCATTCTTTACATATCACAATTCCTCAATCACAATATCACCTTGGGTCACCACCTAGTAGCCCATCATCTTCTTCTATATGTGGGCCACCTCCTAGTATCCCTCCATCTTCTACTTGTGGGTCACCTCCGGGTAGTCCATCATCTTCTTCTATATGTGGGTTGCCTCCTAGTATCCCCCATTTTCTACTTGTGGGTCACCTCTAGGGAGCCCATTATCCTCTATACACGGTCGCGTCCTTTTAGCACCTCATCTTCTATCTATAGGACACCTCTTTCTAGCCCATCATCTTCTATATTTGGGATAGGCCCTAGTAGTCCTTTTTCTTCCATCTATGGGACACCTTCTGGTATCCCATCATCTTCTATACTTGGGCCACACCCTATTAGTCCTTTGTATTCCATCTATGGGACACCTCCTCGTAGCCCATCATCTTCTATACTTGGGCCACATCCTAGTAGTCCTTTTCTTCCATCTATGGGACACCTCCTAAGTAGCCCATCCTCTTCAATCCTTATACCATATCCTCTTTATCCATCATATCATCCTTCTATCAATAACTTGAGCAAGCCCACCATCATTCCCCATGTTCTTATCATCAATCCTAAACATCCACTTTCTTCTCCCACTTCTCGGGATCAAAAAAATCACACATTAGCTTATACGAAACCCAAATAGTTTCTTTATCAAGCTAAGATCAAAACTCCAAAGAGCTCCAAATCTCCCAACAAGTCAAACAACCATAAAGTTAAAAATCAAACGTGATTCAAGAATGCACACCAATACAACCATCAAGTATGGCGCAAAGTGTAGAAACCTATGGATAGGGAACTCAAGCTCCCACATAAAAATCTATTTTTTAAAATAAGTCACAAGTCACTTATCGAATATGATCTCACTACGATAATCAAGATTGGAGATAATATCACTCTTGATAAGAAAAATCTCCTAGTCTCCCTTATAAAATAAATCACAAACATTGTTGTTGGATCCTATCACACAGAGTGAAATTGTTGGTCCCAACTTCCCTAAAATCTAAAAAATCAAAAACTTTAAAAATACAAAAAAATAATGAGAAAATATTAAAACATTACAAAAAGCAAAGGTACAAAGATCAAACATTGCAATCATGTATTGCATACACATGAATGTTCTTTCCTTCCTTTCTTCATATTCCTCTACAGGTCATCCACCATGTTCATCCCTTTGATGATATTTTGGTTAGTCTATTTGCTCTCATTTTAAGACATTTATGTCTATAAGTATCTGTTTGACATGGGTCTTTCATTACCATGATAAATTAAAGAACGGATGACCTCTTAGAGATCCTATCACTATCTACATGTAATAAAATTGTTGTGAAGAACTTTTGGGAATATTTGTTGACCCTAGCCAATATCGTCATCACAATCACTTCCACATCCTTCCATCAAGCCATCAATGGTTCTTAACCCCTCATCAAAATAATCGAGAGAGCTGAAATAATTTTCAGAAAGCAAAAATCAATCAAAAATTTAAAAATAAAAATAAAATCAATATATAACTCTCTCTTGGGGTATTTACAATATCTCTACCAGGATATAAATTCCTAGTGGTAGTAGAGCAATGTTGCGACTATAATCAAATATATCTCCATTGGGACTATGGAAACACAGCTAGCAGAGTGGAGCAATGTGTGACTCTCCTTCCACCCTCCATTCACAAATCAAATTTCAAAAATAAAACATTTCTACACATTGGCTAGTTTGTCTTCACTTCAAGAGGTAATTCATTTCCACGGGCACACACTAGATCTCGATGAGCAAATAAGATTAGTATGTTACCATTTTTTTAGACCTTGTTCAGACTCTTTCTCTAGTCTGTATCTTGTCTCACAATTTGTGCCTTTGTCTCATCACATTTTCATCATGAGTATTATATAGACATTTTTCATATCCTTCCATAGCATTCATGCTTTTATTCTACTTCGTTCAGAAAATCCATGTGTATAAGATTTCCTTTTTACAATGTTTGATAGAAATTGTCCTTTATTTCAATAAAATAATCGTGTCCTTCTTTCTATCATTTGTTTCTTGGCCAGCTTGCACTAGGGCCATGCTCACTCCATCTTGGCATTTCATTGGTATGATTTCCTAATCACGTTTAAAATATCTATTTTTCCTTAATCCATATTATCTTGGTCTTGTTTATACATGTGGGATTTGCCTTTGTATATTCCCATCTAACATTGGGGGCATCTTTGCATCTTTACTTTTTGTACATACACATGGCATTCTACCCTTTTACATTCCCATCTAACTTTTGGGAATCCACATTTCTCTCTTTTCTGTCATAGCTTTGGAAAAATTTCCAAAACCTAAAAATCACAAAATCCCAAAAATTCTAAAAATTGGTAAAATCATCACAAAATCCAAAAACATTGGTTAAAATTTCAAAATAAAAAACTTTGGTAAAACATTTAAAAATACAAAAAAATGGTAAAATTGTCACAAAATCCAAAAAATGGTAAAAACAATCAAAAATTCAAAAATTGGTAAGAAGCATCCACAGAGTGAAGCATTTATCGACACATCATCCTCAAACATCAAAAATCATCCTATAAAACATCTTTCTTTGAATCTCTCATGTTATTGTATGAATCATGGATCATTTGGATCTACCCTCCATTAACCAAAGCTATTTTGTGTTGGTCATCAACCTTACACCCATGTCTCAAATTTGGTAGAGCTAAATCATTTGAGTCAACAATGGGACTATCTTCAAGTTGTGGTACCTTGGGCGCTTGAGACAGTCCTCCGGAGAAGGTCGGTTCCTCTACCTATTTCTACTACTATCGTACTCCTAATTTTGAAAGAGAAACCTAAGCTAATAATTCCAAGAGACTATGGATAGAAGGATAACATAAAATGGAAAACTAAACTAAGGAAGGAAATACCACTAGAAAAAGTGGGGTGAACACTATCTCTTTTTGAGCGTATGAGAGAAAAAGAATAAAGGGAGGCTAAGCATGCACAACACATACCGAATGCATTCACACGATCGATTCCACGAGAGACAACAAGAAAATGAAACTACAATGGATTTAGAATAGCACAACAAGCACACAATAAAAATGAGAGGCAAGAAAGAAGGATAAAAACATGTTAATGTAGAGAATAGCCACAAAACAATGTTGGGGTGATAATGTCAAGTGGGATCAGCCACGTCACTACACCCCAACATTATTAATTTTTTTCTAATCAAAATGTATTAAATAGGTCTTTCACAACTAAGAGTGAAGTGGCTTGACCAATTCACCAACCCACATTTATGTGGGTGATCCCTCTCAAGATTGGCTTTAACAACATTTAGATTTGTACAGTATCCAGTATTAAATAAAAAAGATCAGACTGTAAGATATGCTAGCAAAGCATACTATGTAAGAAACTAGCAGAATACAAGATGAGTGAGATGGTCGTGAGTATTTTATTATCTGATCAAGAGACATATCTCTGTAGTGTTGTGAAAGACGAGGAGTGAAGTGGAAGTGCAAGGTTAATACTTGTGTAAATTATTAATACAAATAGTGCTTTTACAGTGGAGTTTTTTTCCTTCGGGTTTCTCCACTTAAATTTGGTGTTATTTGTCTCTTGTTCTTGTTCATTATTTTCTTTTAACTCTTTCTCATTTAACTCTATTATTTGCTATCTATTTCAAGTTATGTCTTTGTCTTAATCGATTGCATGCCATAATCTATAGTCTTTGGCTTTAATGGTGGATCTATGATCTATGGATTATATTTCCCCTACTAAATCTAACATGGTATCAGAGCATGGTGATTGTGCATGTGTAGGATTGATCTAGAATCTTTTTGACTTGAAAGAGCAAAGAAAATTTAAGTTTATTGACGAGATCTATGAGACCTAAAAGTTCCACATTGTGTTCAAGCTAACCAAGTTTAAAATTCTAGTTCCCACCTAATATTATTTTAAAAATTCGTTAAAATGGGCTGAATGGCTACTTAGATCATGTTTAAAGCTTTTGGTTGCTTAGATCTTTGCTTCTACTTTCATTTCAGCCATTTATGGCTTGAATCCATCATCTGTGAGCTATTTTTCTAGTTTTCCCACTATAAATAGCCATTTGGATCATTTTTTGAATGTGGATCTGAAATATCCAGTTAGATCCAATTTATTTGGGACTTTTAAGTCCTTTCTAGTGGTAAAAATCTATCATTTTCACTATTTTTACCTTTGTAAAGCCTAGGCTAATAATTTTGTGCCATATGGCTTCGTATTTTTAGCTTTTTGTCTTTGCAAAGCATGGGCCAATTGTTTTGTGCCATTTGGCTTCTTATTTCTTGTCTTTTTTCAAATTTTTTGTGAATTTTGGACAAATAATATTGCTCCATGTAGCTTCCATGTTGTTATTTTTGTGTTTGTGAAGCCGCACCCACTCTTAGAGTGCTAAGTGGCTTCAATCTGACATCTTTCTATCTTTGTGAAGCTTGGGCCAATCTTCTTATGCCATCTCGGCTTCACTTTGACAGCACTTAATTGACATTTTTAACTATGAAGCTTGAACCAATCATATTGATCCATCTAGCATCGCAATTTTCAATTTTTACGAAGCCCGAGCTAATAAAATTGCTCCATCTTGCTTCGTGTTGTCAAATATTATTTATTTGATTTTAAGTTAAATTTCACAAACCAATAAGGGTTTTACGCATGTCTTCTCTTTTCGACTTGTACTATCTCTGACATTTGTGAAACTTGAGCCAATCATATTGCTCCAAGTGGTTATGTATTTCACTTTTCAGTCTTCTTTTAACTTGTTTCTGACAATTGCTAAGGGAAGAACAATAAAATAGCTCCAAGCATCTTTTCTTTCACATTTGTTAGATTTACAAAATTTGTGCCAATAGAATTGCTCCACATTTCACACTTGTCAGTCTTTTATTTTTGGCAGTCGTCATCTAATTAAAATTTGCCACCTTTTCACATTTATCAATCTTGTGAAAAGCGAGACATTTAAAAGGCTCCAAGTGTCTTCAGTTTCCTTTAATCTTTTTGGGTGCATTGTGAAGTGCAATCTAATAACATTTGGACACATATATATCTATTAGAATTTGGCAGACTTGTAAAGTGCAAGATAATAAAAAAATGACACGTATATTCATTTTTTGCGATGTCGACTTTAGTTCTTTTTTCACGGTTTATTAACTTTTCTTTGTACCACGGCTTCTAAAAAAATTATTTATTCCATGGTTTTTTTAAGTTTGTGAACTATGAAATGTGATAAAATTAAAAATCGACAAGTAGTCTTTTTTTCACACTTGTCAAACTTGTGAAACATGATCTAATTGTTTTTACACATACTCTAATTGTGTCGGTGCGTATTTACTTTGAATCATTAATAAAATTGTGACACCTATCTTATTTTTTTCTAGACCCGAACTTTATTTCAAGTTTGGTTTATAAATTGTTTAAAGCCATTAATTTTTCAACAAGTGGCTTGTTTGACTTTGAATTTGCTATCGCATTATGTTAAAATGTGAAATGTGATCTAATTAATTTAAGACACGTGTATATGGCTCTATCTTTTAATTAATTGTCAGTCTGTCTTATTAGTTGCATTTGTAAAATGTGAGCTAATTGAAAAGAGACACATGTATTTGCTTTATTTTAAAGCTTCACGTATTGACGTGTGTTTTATTTATCATTTATCGTGGTTTTTTGAATCGGTTTCAGACCTAAAGGTCTTTAAATTTAATTTTTAAAAGCGTCGCGTATGCCCATGGATATGTTTTTAAAGCCGACACATGCCTTTCTTGGTATTGTTGATCTATGCCACGTGTTGACCCTCATATGAGCTATTTTTTAACTTATTTTATTTGTTAAAGTAACTCATTTTTTTTTGAGCTCACCCGAACGAGTTACAAAATAAAAATCAAGCTACTCAACCCTCGACTTAGTCTGAGCTTGTGTAGCTCATTCTTTAGCTCACCAAGCCGAGTTGCTAAAGAACTTGCCAAGCTCCTGTAACTCGACCCCAACTTTGTTCTATAAATTTGATCTAAAATCAACCAATTCAAGCTAATTTTAGACCAAATCTAGCTATTTTTTGAAGATTTGAGAACTTGTGCTATGATCTTAAGCTCATAATTAATTAATTTATTAGCTCATTTGCCTATTAAAATAGTCTGTAATTGGAACACGACCTTGCCCTGTTAAATTGATCCAGAACTTGACCAATTCAAGCCATTTTTTGATCAAATTTGGGTTGTTTGTTGTCATATAACAACTTAAAAGATATGTAGCTAGTTATTTGTCTTTATTTATCTTATTTGAGTCATTTTCTAGCTTTATTTACCATCTGAGCATCTAAAATGGCTAGTTTTGTTGTTTTTCAATGGATAAATCTCAGCTCTTGAATTCAACTAACTATAACATCTAGAAAGTGCATTTGAAATATTTTTATGGCTAGAAAGCTTTGGGATCTTGTGACTAGTGTTGAAAACTATCCCACAGGAAGACAAGCTACCCCTGAAAATCTTAGCTCCTTTTCTCAAAGGTCTCAAGAAGCTCTGTCCATCCTATTGCAAAGCATTAGAGATGAGTTCTTGATGCATATAGGTCATTTAGACTCACCTTCAACTGCATGGAAGAAATTAGAAGCCATGCATGAAGGTGGTAGGTTGTCTAAGATAATTAAACTAGTTTTAGAGTTGTTCACAACTCCCATGAAAGGGGATGAGAAAATTGTGGACTATTTAGCTAAAATTAAGAACATAAAATCTAAATTAGATGGTTGTAATTGTGATCTATTTCAAGATAAGTTGTTATACTTCATTATACAGATCAATATACATGAAAATTTTAGAAATTTTATCTCCATTCTCAATTCCAAGTATCAGAATGAGAATGATCTTACTTGATTTAGACACTTTATCCTCTTTGTTGATTCAAGAAGAGAGAGTCATGGAGAACTTTGATTCAAAAGAGATTGCTTCTCAAGCTCTTTTCTCTCAAAATCATAAGCCTTCTCATACTATATTTTTTAATCCAAATCAGAATTCTAGTATTAATTTCATATTTAAATCTAATCCTAAGACTAACATTATTAAAAGCAATAAACCATTCAAAGTCAAATTTAATGGAACTTGTAATAAATGTGGAAAATTTGGACACAAAAAAGCTGATTGTAGAGTAAAAACTAATAAAGTAGTCAAGAATTCTAAAAATAGCAAGCTTAGTATTTACAAGAAAAATCAGAAGCAAAAGCAAGCAAATGTAGCTGAGGCAAAATATATCATATTGTAATGCATCAAGTGCATTTATAAATCATGAAATCTGTACCTAGAAGGTTACAAAGAACATGTGCATGTTCTTGAGAAACCTTTTGTAAATATGCCTCTCTCCCTCCTCTGTATAACCTAAAATGAAACTGTTTCTGCAAAGTTGTTTTTCAGTTTTTTTTTGATATAATGGATCTAGACATTGAGGGGGAGATCTTTCAACCCTTAACTCGACTAGGATTCCTGTGTCAGGTGCTTTCATGAGCATGTTCTCTCTAACTATTTGTTGATAATGATTCTTTTTTCAAAACATTCATGATCTCTTAGTAGAAACAAGAATATAATTCTTGGAAACAAGAGAAGTAAGACAATGTTTTTTACTAGTTAAATCATGTTTTTGGCATAAAAATCTGATCATATATGACATGTCTAAGCTTAAATTTTTCTTACATGGTCATTTTATTCTATGAATACTTTGATTATTCTTGAATTATTTGATTATTTGTTTAGATGTGTTATCTACCAAGTCTTATCTCATTATGTAAAGACTTAGAATATGAAGATATACATATGTTGTTAAATCATCTTAATTGATTACTAAAATATTATTATATGCATATCAATGACACTTGGGGATGCCTTTGTGTTTTTATTAGAGATGTCCAATACTGATTGCATCTAATTAATGTTTTAGTAGTATAATATGTTGAAATATTTCAACATATTTGTAATATAACATGGTTATTATAGTTATGCCTATTATGTTGTCTATCATGACTCTAACCATGTTGATGTTGTGTTGATATACAATGGATTTATGTTCAATTTTTTATGCAGTGTCTTCTTTTGAAGTAGAAAAACATTCATGTGGCTAAAGAGGCTACTGGTAGTGATACACATAGGAGCTAAAGGAAGTATTCCTCCTCTATGTGAAGGCCAAATTGCTCTTGATAAAGAATCCAGTTCAAACATAAGAGATTATGTGAAGGCCATTACATGCTGTGAAGTCTTGCAAGTTTTGTGCCTTGTTCATCCTATCAGAGTTTCCCTTGAGGGGGAGTGTGTATGGAAATTCCAACTCTTGATGGCTTATTATAAAATACCCAGGTCAGATTTTAAGAGTGGATCATGACCACCCGCTTTGTATGTAACAAAGTGATCCTTTAGGGATTGGTTACACATGGTTGTAACATTGTATGTGAACTGTAAGTCTCATGAGAAAATGCATAAGGCAGTTCATTGTAAACTTCCAATACTTCCTCCATTTTGTAATAAGTAAATGTGTCACTCTATGTGAAGTTACTTGTAAATCCTAATGAAGCTTTAGTTATGGGTATGCCTTAGTTTATAAAAGGATCCATAGTCTGATGTAAGTATTCATATGTAAAGCACTAGTCTTAAGAATTTTTGTATGGGAAGATATGCATATTTCTCTTGTTTTCATGCTATCCCCGGATCAAGTAAAATAGGCATGATAATTTCAAGTGGGATCAACCACTTCACTATGCCCCAACATTATTAAATTTTGTCTAATCAAACTATATTAAACAGGTCTTTCATAACTAAGAGTGAAGTGACCTAACTGATTCACCAACCCACATTGATGTGGGTGATCCCTCTCAAGATTGGATTTAGCAACATTTATATTTGTATAGTCTAGTATTAAAGAAAAAAGATCATACTATAAGATACGCTAGCAGAGCATACTATGTAAGACACTAGCAGAATACAAGATGAGTGAGATGGTCGTGAGTATTGTATTAATTGATCAAGAGACATAGCTCTATAGTGTTGTGAAAGAATGAGGAGTGAAGTGGAAGTGTTGGGTTAAAACTTGTGTAAATTCTTAATACAGACAATGCTTTTACAATGGAGTTTTTTCCTTCAGGTTTCTCCACTTAAATATGGTGTTATTTGTCTCTTGTTCTTGTTCATTATTTGCTTTCAACTCTTGCTCATTTAACTCTATTATTCATTATCTATTTCAAGTTATGTCTTTGTCTTAATCAATTACATGAAATAATATATAGTCTTCGATTTAATGGTGGATTATCTTTCCCCTGTTAAATATAACGAACAATGTTTCTATTACTTCCAAATGAACAATAATTACAATGGTGTCTTAAGGTTGATATCTTGTGTAAAAATGTTGAGCAGATGAAGTATGACACTAAGGAGAAGGTGCATTGAAGATTCGCATCCGTGGTAGCAAGGCATATTTTGAAGACGTAGAAGGGTAGGGAAAGAAGCGCGCGTGAAAGGCGTGATTCAATCGGACTTAGCAATTTTCATGGTTACAAGATATTTTTGGAGATAGCATACGGAGCACACAACGAGATGGAGACTTGTGTTATGTTTTTGATCCTATTTTCATGTTAGATTGTGGTACACCTTCTATGTGTTACACTCTGGGTATTTTTACGGTGGTCCCACTCACCGGTGAGTGGGTCAGGGGGTTCGGGGCGAAGCCCCCAAAGCAAATTTTCATGGGTGGTTTATTAACCCATGGGTAATGGGTAACCGTTATGGGCTGTTTTTGGGCCCATGGTTTTTCGGTACCCATTGTTTTGTAAAACCGCCTCTTTGGCTACCCATAGGTTTATGGGACGGTTTTGTTTTTTTCCCATTGTTTGATACCCATGGTTTTGTAAAATTGCTTAAGCAGTTGTCTATTTATATGGTCTTATGCATATGATAGAAAGACAAGCAAATGTATTGCAGATGTGTTTTGAATTCGGGTGTGAATTTTGTAGAGTTTGTTGAGCATAGCTCCAAACGGATCCGGTATCAGATTGAGAGAGTGGAGGCTTGTGATAAAATCTGAGCAAGTGATTCTTGGTGTACGTAGCCCAAATTGGGTGAACCACATTAAATCTTGTCTCTCTCGTGTTTTGTTATTTATTCTCGCACTTTTATTTGAGATCTATAATATTTTCTCGCATATTAGTTTCTATGCTATGCGATTCTCGCAAGGGATTATTCCACATATTTTATCTCTTATTTCCTAACATGTGCAACACCCAAATGCTATTTTGGGAAGATCATCTACTAAAGTGCCATGCATGAGTTTGAATTAATAATAGAATTACTACTTCCAGTTAACTATAAGAGATCTATTATTAGCACACTTACATGTGTGCATGTTATTATAAAGGCACATGACTATTTTCAGCATGCGACCTATTTTTGTAAGTGTGTAAGTGGTGAAGGGAAAGTCCCCACCCTTATAAATATGTAGTAATCTATGTAGATTAGGAGAGAGTGCTGTGTATGAGCTATTGTGGAGCTATGTTGCCGATCCGATGCATGCACGAACTTATGATACTACTTATCATAAGAAGATTATGTGTTTATTGTGTTTTAATATAATGGAGTGTGTTGGGTGAATAATGGTGTTAAACATGACTGAAACTAGTTCTTACATGGTTGAATTCATTATATCTATTGCTTAATTCATTATTCTTTTAGATCTAGATCTGGAATATGCTCTGTGGAATATTTATGTTGTTGTGGATATGAATACATTACATATTCATCATGTTTGCATCATGTACAAGCAACTCTAAGGAGGGGCTTGGTACCTTTGCGTGCTTTAGGTGAGTTCTCACTTAGGATGGGTGATGTGCCAACATGCCTGGGTTGTTCATGGTAAATTCTAGGCTACATCATTGGTTCTATTTTTGGACCTCTTTTTCAATTTTTTTAGGATGGCTCGAGATGAAGACCTATCGGTTGACCCTAACAAGTGTTTAGGAGTGGATAAAATATCTATAAAAAGAGTATGCATGAAGATTCAACTTGGATATGAGTTTGGCACAAGCACGTGGGTGGAAAAGAACCTATATGATTGTCTGTATAAGAGCTTCTTTGTTATTTTCCGGTAGAACTATACGAGTGGCTAGTTGCTTATGCGTCTAAGAGAAATTGGAGGTATCGCACACTTTTCTAGACACAGGGAGAATTTCAGGCCTTATATGACACTGATCTGATTTGGACACGCACTGTGGATACTTGGTTCTATGGTGTTTTAAATAGATATATCCTGGAATACTCAATTTCCACTTATTCTTTCCCAGAGGTAGATGAGTTCTAGTTTTTACGGTATCCTAGGGGAGCTTACTTGTAAGGAATTCCACTGGTGATTAAGATCTTGATGTTAACCCTTAATTTAGAGGAAAAGTTGATGGATAGCTAGACCCCACCACACATGGGGGTAGGTTTGGTGAAAGATGGCGGACCTAGCAGATAGAGAGGCAAAGAGAAGAAAGTTGTCTTAAGTATAATGAGGCGTGTGAGAGGGAAATAGAGAAGCCGTGTGACATCACAGAGCGGATGGCATTAAGGAGAGACATGGCTCACGAAGGATTTGGAGCTCACATAGAAAGCATGGAGCTAGAGCATTAAGAACTCTCCCATTTGGGCAAGCATGAAAGGGAACCCTCCTCAGCCTCACATGGGAGCACACTAAAGAGAGACGACTGAGCCACAAAGCGCATCCGAATTTACTCCGAAACCTAGCCCTTGCACTTAGTTTTCAAGTACTTAGTACATCTAATATTCAACAAGCTAATTTGGGCAATAGGGAAGTAGGAGTAAGTCACATAGCAATTACATCGATGGCAGGGAAAACATCTTTGTTTTTGTTTGGAAGTACCTTTTCAGATGCATCATCTACATAGAATTTGAGCACATAGAATTTTGGGCTCACTTATGGGAGTAGTACCACCACGCAGACTGTAGGAGTTTAGTACAGTACTACTATTGGGACACAAGGAAGTACATCTTCTAGTCCACTTTCGGCTATGGGTGGAGGATCGGGGGTGTAGGTGGCTCTAGTTCTAGTGGATCTGGTGGTTTTGGAGGCAGAGGCAACACAAGGGGTTCTGGATTAGGTGGGCAGGGTCCGCACCAACCCCAAAATATTTACATGGAGATGTCTCTTCATCTTCTAGAGTATAGGGGCATAGAAGATGTTGTTAAACATGTGCACATGTGTGAGATATTGTGGTATGCAAAAGGGATCACGGCTTCTAAACGCAAGGCAAGTCAATTTTTAACTACATTGCAGGGATGCACACACAATTGGTACAGAATTTTGACCCGATCAAACTTTTTAGAGATTATGTAGTGTTTAAAGATGCATTCCTTAAAGAGTTATATATCCCTAAATTTGAGTAGAAGAGTATAAGCACGCTCAAGGATATTAAACAAGGTACTACTGAAAGTGTCCGCGAGTATGATGCCCATTTTAAAACACTTTTATCTAAGCTTTCTTATGATATTCATGTAAGCCAAAGACGCGCACATGGTTTGTTGAGAGTCCGATCACACCTTTTAGAAGGGTTATGTCACATAAGACATACACCGATATGCACGAAACCCTTGAAGTAGATTTACACGCTTGAGGTAATCGGAGTATAAACACTGGAGTTAGCCCATTCTTGGAAGAAAATATCGCATCCATGACAAAGCAAATGGAGAAACTATCGATGAATTTGGCACATGAGAAGCGCAATGGGATTTTGTGTACAAACCATGAAGTGGAGAGGCACACCAAAGATAGTTGTCCCCACGTAACAATACGCTAATTATTGCTAGACTGTGAGATATGTCACCTGAACCATGACGCTAGTCATTGCCCATTATTACAACGTGTAATAAGGAAGAATGTATCTTGTTATTGTAAGATTTTCTAGTCCATGACTCATGATATAGAAGACTACAGGTTGATTGATTAGATCCATCATGTTATAGATATTAGTGTGCAAAACGTAAAGGAGTATTAGATAACTCTAAGGGTAAATGTGGGCATCGTGATCGAATCAAAATCAAGTGCATTATGATCGGAATGAGGGGCTCTATGATGGAGGACATGGAAGAGGTCAAGGATACCATGGTGGATTTAGAGGTCAAGGCTATGGTGGTGGACAAGGTGAATTCCCTCGTGGAACATGCTTTACATGTGGATCACCTAACCACTACAAGCGCAAATGTCCTCAGAATATTACATGTTCTTTCTATGGGAAGAATCATAGCTATGAGGAATGCCAGGATCTATATGAGCATCTTAGAAAGCAACATAAACAAGAGAACAAAGGTGTAGGGATGGTTAGGATATATCGCGCTATGGAAAATCAGTGGATGCCAAATTTGGAACCAAAACCTGAGTTATTTCCTATAAAGATCACTACACGCGCTAAAGCTATGTGCCTGAGAGACGTTACCACATAATCCTACCACCATTAAGGAGGACGTTTTGCATGCAAGATACCTAGATCCTATGTACTAAGGGGGTTTATTGGGAGATCATGGAGGTACTCAAATACCTTCAAGGGGAAATACAATGTTTAAAGGAGCAATCATGAAAGATGGAACTAAAGAAGGAGGCAGAGACGGTCCAGTCAGATATTGATGACTTGAAGGAGGTATGCTAGAATGTTGTGCCAAGAGAATATTATTCCATTACTAGGGAGTTGGCTAAAGGGAAACACTCCACACATGAATACTAAGAATGGGCATTAGATCCTACATGCAAATCTTCCCCCATAGCTTATACTATGATAAGGAAATCACTCTAAATGTTGTTGTCGACGGATGGCTCTTGAGTAATATATTGATTGACACAGGTGTGGAAGTAAATGTGCTTACTTTAGATGCATGGGTACAGATGGGGAGACCTACATTACAACCATCTTCTAATGTATTATTTATGGCTAACTAAACTAAGGCCACTCCTATCGGAGTTTTAAAATATGCATCCATTACTATATAAGGGGCCAAGTTCACTGGGGATTTTGAGGTTTTAGCACTTGCAAAAGTAGACAGTTTCCTAGCTCTGCTTGGATGCCCTTGGTGTTACACAAATAATGTTGATCTTCGGTTCAACAAGGGATATATCAGTTTTGAGAACAAGGAGGAAAGATTTATTATCCCTTTAACAGATGGAAAATTTATGCCCTATGTTGAGCCTTTGAGTGAGGAAGATCTAAATAGGATTTATGTACGCGCCATTCGGGACCCAAAAGTGCTCAAGCCATCTAAAGAAGGAATCCTTCAGTGGGAAGATGCACAGTCTATTAGCGATACTACAAGTATTTCTTGTGATAATTAGGCTCATGGTACTTATGATATGGTTGGGTGCAAAGTAAGGAGCACATTTGTGCGAAAATCAAACCTTTTTACGTCAGAGAATAGGTAACAACTCTAAACCTCGGTACATTGGGGAAGGAGACCCTACGGTATTCCTACACGCCATGGAGGAACAGTGGATAGACCAGTTGGAAAGAATAAGTATGCTAGCATATACCCTGCACAAGACAAAGCGCAAGACCGGTGGGTGGTTCACAGGGATAATCTTGTAGAATGGAATGAAGTCAAGATTTCTCTTACAACTCAATTTTCCAGAGCAATGCACCTACTCAAATCTGCACATATCATGGTAATCAACTTGTTCAGCACCACATTCAAGTAGTGTGAGAGGCTCTGGATAGAGGGGTAGGAAGATTTACCGCCTTCACTATGGGTGCACAAACTTTATTCCACTTTACAAGGTTGTGCACGCGCTTGGTATGTATATGCAGAGCTACATAGAGAAACTGGAAATTGGCAGGATTTGATTATAGGTATGGTCCAAAGTTTTAGCAACTTCTCTCGCTAAACCTCTAGTAGAAGATACATTAAGGGTTATAAAGCAGTTAACTATGGGAGATAGTGCAAAGGTGGAAGAACTCATTCAGGAGTTATTTGATGAAAATGACTTAGGAGTGTGTTTTTCTGAAGGAATAGAGACAAATGCCACACTACTTAAGCGTGCTTTCTTTGAGAAAGAAAAAGGGAAGATGGTCTACATAGTGGATGATGAAGAAGTAGAAGAACTAGATATAGATCATTCAAAATGTGTGCGCGAGGTCTTGGATAGTGTAGATAACAACACATGCACCTATCATGAACCTATGAGGAACAAGAAAGTGAATATTGGTACGATGTTGAACCTAAAGAGGCAATAATTAGAGATTATTGGTCTAAATCTGAAGTAGCAAAAATAGTGGATTTGCTCTGTGATTTCAAGACTTATTTCCTGGGGCTACCATGAATTGAAAGGAGTGCATGAATCATTAGGATAAATGAAGATAAAGCTTAAGGAAGGTGTGTGCACCTAGTCAAGAAGAGACCCTATAGGATGAACCCCAACCTGCACATAAAGTTCAAAGAAGAAATTGACAAAATATTGAAGTCTGGAATCATCAAGCCCTTGAATAATTGGAGTGGGTTAGCCCCATGGTTATCGTGTATAAAGAAAGATGGTTGGATTAGGATTTGTGTGGATTACGTGAGAACTCGAATGTTGCATGTGTGATTGATCCCTTTCCTACACCTTTTATAGAGGATATATTAGAAGGCGTTGCAGGGTGCGAGATCTATTCTTTTATAGATGGATTCTCTAGGTATCATTATGTTTGGATTACACAAGAGGATCAAGAAAACAAATTTCACCATCAATCAGGGAATTTTGCATATATTGTGATGCCCTTTGGTCCGAAAAGCACGCCTCCGTATTTTCGCAAATAGTTGTTCAAGCATTCCAGGATTTTATTCATCTTTTCTTGCAAGTTTACTTGGATGATTGGATAGGTGTATGGGCTTGTTAAGGATCATTATGACAATTTACGCTTAATGTTTGAAAGATGTAGACAATTAAGCATCTCTTTGAACATCAAAATTGCATGTTTTCTACACCTTTTGGCACTCTGTTAGGGCATATTATCTACAAGGAAGGTTTGTTAGTAGATCCAACTAAGGTTACAGTTTTTTCGGCCTAAAAGAACCTACCAGTTAGAGTGAGGTGCATGGAATTTTGGGTCACACTGGTATTATAGAAAATTTATCAAAGGATATGCTAAGGTTTCCACACTATCGAGGAGTTACTAAAAGGAAAAGGGAAATTTTATTAGGGAGAAATGTAGCAACGTGCATTTGAGGTACTAAAGGAGAGACTTACTACAATGCCTATTCTGCATTTTCCCACATGGGACCAACCATTTCATGTACATGTGGACACCTATGGAAGGGCCATTGGCATGGTGTTAGCTCACTTCTGAGAAGGTATGGAGAAGGTATTATAGATCATCTTATCTATTTTTCCAATATAAATTTGACTCATACACAGAAAAAATTATACAACAACAAAGCATGAAGCCTTGTCCATGATCTATGCACTACATAAATTCGACAATACCTTTTAAAACACCATTCATATTTTACACCAATAATATGGTATTGAAAAACTTGGTAAAAAAAATTGTTTTATAGGGGCGCATAATTTGATGGGTGCTTTTATTCCAAGAATTTGATTTCACACTTGTGGTAAAACCAGGTAAAAGTAATTATACCGTAGACCATTTATCACGAATTCAGTTGGGGGAGGATGCACAAACAATTGAAGATACCATTTCGATGCACAACAGATTCAAAGGTTACAACGCACACCTTCGAATTGAGTTTATTTCTATCTTTTACGTCAAGGGTGGCGCCAAAGGAATGAAATCCATGGAGAAGAAACAACTTGTAATTTACATGGGTCATTTTATGTTGATTAGTGGTGACCTATACAAGTTAGGCCAAGATGAAGTATTATGTCAGTGTGTACTAGAGCACGAGTGCATAGACATCATGAAGAGGCTCATGGTGTTATTACAGGTGGGCACTATGTAGGTGACACCACTGCACACAAGATTCTACTCACTAGATTATGGTGGGAGACCCTCTACAAGTATCAGAAAGCCTATCAGAAGGTGTGTGATTACTATCAATGCGTTAGTAAAAACAGGGCAAAGAGATGAAATTCCTTTAAGACCTATTCCTAGTGTAGAGCCATTTGAGAAATGGGCTATAGAATTTGTGGGTCCTATTTCACTAGCCGCATGAAAAATTAGATTACACTACATCATCACTGCATAAATTATCTTACAAGGTGGGTAGAAGCAGACTTACTAAGGATCAGATAAAGAACTACAAGGGCTGTGTTCTTGTGGTAAAATGTTCTTACAAGGTGTGGATGCCCGATGAGTTTGACCAAATGAAAGGGGCACACAAATTTTGAATGAGACAATCAAAATTCTATTGGATGAGTTCATGATTGCACACCAAAATAATACACCATATCATCCTCAGGAAAATGGGACTGTTGAATCTTTCAACAAGATTTTGAGCCAGACGTTGACAAAAAATTGTGATGTTGGAAGGAAATATTGCGATGATAAATTTTCTACCATGCTTTTGGCATATAGAACAACCTACAAGTGGTTGAACAAGGCCACACCCTTTTAGTTGGTGTTTGTGCGTATAGTTCTTTCGGTGGAATTCATGTTACCCTATTTGTATATTACACATGATGGAGGTATAGCTGATGAGCACACTTTATAAGAAATAATTGATCAATTGATATAGTTGGATGAGAGGCACGCCATAGCACATTGGATTTAGAAGTAGGAAAAGGCTAGGCATAAGGCATGGCATGACATGCACATCAGTGACAAAAATCTTGAGATAGGATAGATGGTGCTTCTTTATGACTCTAAGTTTTTGTTTCATCCAAGAAAGCTTAAGGTACATTGGTTGGGACCGTATATCATCACTTATATACTTGAATCAGTGTGCTTGTCTATTTGAAACACTTTATGGAATACTAGTTACCTGGGCAAATATTTAACGAGTAGGTCAAGCCCAACTATAAATAAGTCTTCTTGGTGTTTGTAATAAAGCAAAGTTGCCATTTAGACCATAATAAGGCAAATGGCATTTCCTTTTGGTCACTATGATTTGTCAATTTAGTTGGTGTTTTGTGTCATAAGTGCATTTGTGCACAGGAAGCTAATTACCATTTGAAGAAAGTTTATGCATAGAGGACTACACATATCATTGGTGTGGGGTGGCTATTTACAACTGGGTACATACAAAGGAATACATTGCTACAATTGTTATTCAAGTTTGCAAAGGATTGGTTAGAAAGGAGATTGCTTTAAAAAGATGACCGTAGATGGAGATAAATGAGAGAACAATATAAAGTGAGGTAAGCAAGTGATCAGAGACTATTAGGGGAAGGCGTAGTGGTAAGGTGCATGGAAGCTGCAAGAAGAGAAGTTTGTAGCTGTAAGGTAGAAGGCGTGCTATAAAGGTTATAAGGGTGCGAAGATGTACCGTGAGATATTCTGCAAAATGGTCAATTAATGAGAGAATTTTTGGTAGGTGGAGGATAATAAAGGCACTAAATTTTTGAAAATATATATAGACGTGATGTGGTTCATTTTTACCTTTTTGATTACAAAGGATTGCTTGAGCGAAAGCTAAGAAACGAGCCGAGAAAGTCATGTTAATATGCAGAGAGTTTGAAACTAGATGTGAGAGAGCTGAAGAGGCTTATCCCCATTAGAAGAGTTTAAGCAAAGTAGCATTGAGGAGGAGCTAGGGCATGCAGTTTCAAGCTAGGGCACGTAGATTTGAGCTAGGGTTTGATTTTTCTCATTATAGATAGTAAAAGGTGGATTTTTATGATGACACCAAAGAAAGCACCTGTCGTAGGCACCAAAGGAAAGAAGAAAGTAGAAACAAAATTTGAAATTTCTCCCAAGAGTAATTTCTCATAGATGTAATATCCGTGAGGGTGTGATAATTGGACAATAATGGGATTCCCACATCCACAAGTGCAATATAAGTGACTACAACCACCGCACATCTGACAATAAGAAATAATTAGATGCATTGTTGAGTACAAAGACCAACAAGCGCACGGATGGAGGATATGTGTCAGTGTATGATGACGCTGGAGAGAAATTGTTGAAATAGGTAGGAGTCTATCAGTTGTATGAGCTCCCATATTTTGGCAAGTATGAACCTTTATATTAGTGGCTGATGAGCAGAGTCCATGAGAACTTTTTCTATTTTTTCAGATGAAGTGTTATAATCGTAATGTGCCTATGATTTCACACTAACAGATGAAAAGGTACAAAGGTAAACCTAGCTAGTGACTTGACTGATAAAGTAGCAATCATGGAGACACAGAAAGAGTTAGGGTATACAAAGGGTCCACGTGGAATGGACATTGATAAATTAAAGAAGTACCCAAGTGGTACAGTAACTGTCATATATTTGGTGACCAAGTTAAATGATCAAGAGAGATGGTCACAAGTAAATACCATGTGGCTCCATATCACAAGGAAAATGTCTTAGGGAGTAGTCTATAACATAGTAGGTTACATTATAGAAACCATTATCGAGGAAGCACGCATAGGTGATAAGATCAGTTTTTGGCGCTATCTTACTTTCTTTAGTATTTATGGAAATTGAGTGCCCGATGGGCCAAAGAACAAGATTTGGGAATATCCCATGGAAAACAAGTCCCTTGCGGAAAGGTTTGACAAGTATTTATGTGAAGGGTCAATGAGTGGGCCATTTAAAAAAGGGTGGAGATGTGGTATGATCAAATCCACATGGAATTTAAAGAGGAGTGACACATCCCCAAGGAGCTACCTTCAATAGTTGGCAAGGTAGTATAGTTCATGGTGTACCAGCACTTCTGCATCACATGGTTTGGTATGAGGGATGGGACATGGATCCCATGGTGTAAATTTCCATATGACTTCACAAGGCACTACTTCCAGGCATTAGTCCACCATTTTACTGATGTGTGTCGCCTGAGTTTTATTATAGACAAGGTAGATTGTGACTACCACACTTTGAGAAAGCCATATGTATATCTAGGCCAAACTGTCTATGTTGAGAGGCTCATTTCAAACGTTATAAGTATGAAACTTGTAAGCTTGGAAATTAGGGACATTAGAGCAAGTGCTCGTATACCTTCAGCTTAAGCCCAAGCTAGAGAATAACAAGTATGTGGAGAATGATTTCATGCTCCCAAGGCCACCTAAGGGAAAGCATACAATGGAGAATGTGCCAGCCCCAAATCCCACAGAAGCTATAGAGGTAGATGATGAGGAGGAAGATGAAGATAGTGGTGGGTTAGATCACAGAGGTTGGAGGCAACCCATAGATAGAGTGGAGACTAAGCACGCGGGTACTCCACCACAAGCGTAGGAAGAAGATGAAGACTTGGATGTAGAATAGTCCAGGGGACAATGCCACTTTAAAAGGGTATTCAAAAGAACAAGGACCCAAGGCATGGGAACCCCACAGCCTATGAGGAGATCACCACAACTCTCTCCTCAGAAAGAGGTAGTTGAGAAGAAAAGGAGAAAGCTAAAGCTAAATGAGGAGGCAGAGGAGTCTCAGAAAGTGTGCCTAGCACTCTCTGTAGACAACCAAAGATGTGGAGGAACCCAAGGATGAAGATCTGAAGGATGAAGAAGAGGGAGTAAAGGTGGTAGAAGAAATAGAACATGATATTTCTCAGAACATCGAAGATCCGACTCCAAATCTTGGTGCTCAAATTCCTAGGGGCCAAGAACAAAGAGAGTAAGTGGGGAGTATGTTGTACTAAGTATGGGCTATGTTGAGGACACAAGTAAAATTTTTTGTGCCCGTTTCCAAAGTACAATGGGCCTTAAGGGGTTGTATGGATGGGAGTTGATGGACCCAGACATGGCCACTACACGCTGCAAGGAAACAACTATCCTAGTCTATGAAAACTCACATGGACGAGCCTGATTTTGATGTATGTGAGGAGTCATGTGTGTCCCAAAGAATGAAGAAGGCACCACAGAGTAGGCACATGACTATAAAGCCCACTCTCATGTTTGATGAGCAGGTAAGCAATGCCTTAGTTAAGGTATCTACAAAAGTGGCACAAAGGAACATAGATAAGGCTGCCACTATTAGAGTGCTACAAGAACATAACAAGGCCAAAGTTGTAGAGATAGGGCATCTATAAGGATAAAAGGACTTGGAGTAGAAAAATAATGAGGCCTTCATCAATATGGTGGAAGAAATTGGTGACCATGTCCTGAAAGCAAGACCACACTTAGAATCTAAGGTACTTGAAAGGTTTCCTTCAACTATGCATTATGTGTGTACCCTAGTAGATTTGGTGCTTGGGATGGACCGATTCACATGTCAGTGCAAAGGACCCTAAACAGAAGCAGAGAGAGCAAGGGCCTCAATAGTTAGAAATATTTCATCTTACGAATCCTTGCTCTAGAATTTGCAAGAAGAGATGAATAAAGTAGACAAGGCATCAATATTTGTGTATCTCCGTAATCAAGTAATCCGAATAAGAACTATATTGGAGGATAATGAATTTTTGAAATCAATGAAGGATGAGAATTTAGGGCACAGAGAGATTGGCGTTAGTGAAGAAAAAGTGTGAAGACCTTGCAGCAACACAACAACCGCATAAGGAAAGGTTGGATGAGCTTGGAAAGCTCATAACACAAAAGATGGATCTTTTGAGGGACGGATGTCTATTATGGCTAACATTGTCATAGTATTGTAGAATGAGAAGGGAGAGATGACCCAAGATGAGTCAGAGGGCATCATTACAGATGTCTCAAAAAGACCAAAAATACATTCGATGATTAGCAAGCTTTAGAAGTTGAAATTAAGGAAGAATATCTAGAGTTGATTCTCTTAATGGATGAGGAGGGTACTAGAGAGTAAAATCTATTCTTTTACAATAATTCATTCTTTATATTCTTCCATTCTTATTCTTTAAGGCATCAGGAGGCAACCATTGTTGGGGTGGAAATGTAGTTTAGTGTGGGGTAATGTTGAGCAAACAAAGTATGACACTAAGGAGAAGGCGCATAGAAGATTCACTCGCGATAGCAAGGAAAATTTGAAGGCGTGGAAGGATAGGGAAGGAAGCACATGCAAAAGGAAGATTGAATCAGGACTTATCCATTTTCATGGTTACGGATATTTTTGGAGATAGCATATGAAGCACATAAAGAGATGGAGACTTCATAATACACAAATGTTATTTTGGGAAGAGCATCTACTAAAGCACCATGCATGAGTTTGAATTAATAATAAAATTACTACTGCCAGTTAACTATAAGAGATCTATTATTAGTGCACTTACATGTGTGCATGTTATTGTAAAGGCACATGACTATTTTTAGCATGTGACCTATTTTTGTAAGTGTGTAAGTGGTGAAGGGAAAGTCCCCACCCTTATAAATATGTAGTAATATGTGTAGATTAGGAGAGAGTGCTATGTATGAGCTATTGTGGAGTTATGCTGCTAGATCTAATGCGTACATAAACTTATGATACTACTTATTGTAAGAATCTTCTGTGTTTATTGTGTTTTAATATAATGGAGTGTGTTGGGTGAATAATGGTGTTAAACATGGTTGAAACTAGTTCTTACATGGTTGAATTTGTTATATCTATTTCTTAATTCAGTATTCTTTTATATCTAGATCTAGAATATGCTATGTGGAATACTTATGTTGTTTTTGGATATGAATAAATTATATCTTCATCATGTTTGCATCCAATATAAGTAACTCTAAGGAGGAGCCTAGTACCTTTGCATGTGTTAGGTGAGTGTTCAACTCAAGATGGGTGATGTGCCACATGCCTAGGTTGTTTGTGGTAAATTCTTAGGATACATCAAGAACTCGTATTTAGAGGTTTGTGACTCAAAATACAAAGATACAAAGTCCTTAGCAAAATGCTAGAGGATCCAAAATTTCCAACCCTTTACAATGAGCCATGCTCTTACATTTATAGATAAATTGATGAGATAAGAAGAGGAGAAAGAGGGAAAACTCAGATTTGAATCACAACCACCAAAAACAAGCATTCAATACCTCAGTAAATCTTTCAAATTTGATTTTGCAAGTCTATTTAGCGTGTAGAAGAAGAAAGGAGGGAAAATCAGATCAAATCTAGGTGGTTGGGGCAATCATATATGTTCATTAATGGCTAAAAATATGTTTCCCTATTTCTCACCTACCAAATCCTATTGAAATTCAAATTTGAATAATCTAGAGCGAGCCCACATGTCAGAAATTTCAAATAAGACTAGGCACGCATGTATCGATTTTTAGTGCAAAAGTTATGGTCAGTAAGAAGTTGATAGTATAAACCGAACACGCAAGACACGTGGCACACGCTGATTGACTAAAGATCAACTAACTCGCATAACTATTTTCTAATTTTCTACCATATGTCACTCATTGGTTTGTTTCAAAATTTGGTGCCTTGATTAGTTGCATGTAGCAGCATTTAATGTCTCAAGCAGATGCCACATGGAAAAAAAGGTGCGTAAGAAGGCGCAAAGGCATGCACGTGGAAAAGCAAGGTGCGGGAGAAAAATAGAGGAAGGGCACACGCAAATATGATATGCATGGGAGAAATGTATGGAAGAGGCACATTCATTACAAAATGATGTGCGGAAGCAAGGAGGGGTAAGTGAGGATGCCGTAGATTTAGTTGATTTTGGGAAGTAATCCCAAGGTGCACGTGAAGGACGCATGAACCGCTGAAGACGCACGAATGCACAAAGGGTGCAGGTAAAGAAAAAATGGAACAAAGAGGAAAAGGAAAAGAAGAGGTGAAGGAAAGGAGGAGCGCACAATGGTGTGCAAAGAATCTACAACCAAGGGAATGTGCCAAGGAGCAAATGAAGTGCACGTAACCTACAACGTAGAACCTCAAAGCCAGAATGGAAATATAAGTTGTCCAAATAACTAGGGAGTTATTTTAGATAACATTTCACGAATTTCAAGGCCATTTGTCCTGCTAGATGAAGGAGATCACTAGCCTCAAGTATCCATTGGGTATGGAGTCCGATTGGGAATATGAAAATATGATCTACAACTTTTGAAAGACTACCCTATTAGAACATAATGGTTAAGTGGGTTATTCACCCATTAATTAAATATGGGTCCAACATTATACTATAGGCTAAATATTTAATAAGAAGAAATATTTTTATTTCTATTATTAAATATTCAAACTTAGGCATATACTTTAGGTTAAATAGTTAATAATAAGAAATAGTTATATTTCTATTATTAATTATTTTAAACATTGTATATGTGTTAACCATTTAGGTTGAAAAGATGGGTCGAGACATACCTAATCACCTCATATAAAAAGGAATTCAGTGTCCTCATTTGTCATATTAGAAAATATATATCAAAGGTGTTTTTACCCTTGTGATTAGGTTTCTAAAGGAGGAGGTAATTTACTAGATGTAAAAGGGTTCTCTACAATAAAGGTTACTTTTCACAATGGTTTTTTACCTTCGAGTTTTCCACTATAAATCCTGTGTCATTTGTTATTTACTTTCTATAAGTATTTCTTTATTTGTTATGCAATATAGTGTGATGTTTATTGATTTAATATTGCATAGTTTATTAATGTTGTATAATTTAATTGATTAAATATGTAGTTAATAAAATCCTCAAATTCTATCATGGTAATAAAGTGAGGTAAATTAAATAGATTAGATCAAATGTTGTTGTATTTAATTTATTTAATTTTGTATGGGTTTTTTCAACCAACTCGGAAGGGTATTTAAAAATCATCGGGCCCCCTTCTCCTCAATTTTTTAAATATTTTTTGAAGAATTAATGTGAGTGTACACAGTGAAAGGGGTTTACATGCATGTGAAAAATCACATACATATAAGGGTAAATTAATATATGAAATATTTTTATTTCTCTATAGTTTTAAATGTGTGCAGGGTAAATGTTTTCAAAGGTAAAATTCAAGAGTAAATGAAGGGAGGAGACAAGTTTCATGAAAATAGGGATTTCAAATTATTTCATTGGTCAGGGTGAAATTACTTGTCCCCTCTATAAATCTCTAGGTTAATTTGTACTCTCATGTGATTCGAAATCTCCTTGCACTTGGTAAAAATTCTCTTACTATTTTTACCTTATTTTTTCAAAATAATATGTCCGTGTCCTTTGGACCCCCCTCTAATAGGGCTTGATTTAAAAAAATATAAGTTTATAGTTTTTATAACTATATTCTTTAAATAAAAATTTACTATAGAATAAAGATCATTATAGTTTATATTATATAAACTATTCTAATTATATAGTTGTTTATATCTTATTATAATTTATAAACAGATTGTACAAAAGAAGAAATTATAAAATTTCATATTCTAGAAATACATAGGTAATTTTCATTGTGTTAAAATTGACAGTCAAATGACTATCACAACAAACCAAAAATAAGGCATAATGATGGTCATTTAGATGTCAAATTTAAGTTGGCCATATCTAGGAAATTTTCACTATGTTAAAATTGATAGTCAAATAACTATCATCAGAAGACCAAAAATAAGGTAGAATGAAGGTCATTTAGATGTCAAATTTAAGTTGGTCGATCTTTATCTTCATTAACACTTTTCAAAAATTTAAAGTTATGCATTCTTAGAGGTTTCATCTTCACTTCTATATGGTTAGAAATTTTTATGATAGGTCTGGGGTATAATGCCAGAGCCCTTTATAATGTGGGTTATTATTTGATTATGGAAAGTTAATTAGTATGCATTTTAAATAGTTTTTTAGAATAAATTTAGATATGGTTCTATTAATATTTTTATGATTAGATTTTAAAAATTAGTTATATCTTTTTTTTAAATATATAATACTTGATTTTTTAATGAAATAATACAAGTTTTTTATCATAAAATATGGGTATTGTCATTTTTTATTAATATGTTTCTAACTCAGTGGCACATTATATCATAATGGGGTATGTGTTTCAAGAAATTTGAAAGAAAATGGCGTCTAATTTCTTTTGCCTTGATAAATCCCAGATCCTAAATGGAGAAAATTACAATATTTGGAAGATCATGGTCAAATCAAACTTATGGCAAGGAAACTCGATGATTGTTTTAGAACTGACTTTGTGCCCACCGTCACAAGAAATGCGGAAAATATGAATACATTCTCATAACGTATGCAGAGGCCCTTTCCATGATCTTGTGCAATGTGAATGATGAATATCTTCTACACATTGGTAATATCAAACATCCTAAAGAGGTATGGATATAATTAGAATCCATGCATGAAGGTACATGCTTATCTAAGATGAAAAAGTAGTTAATTTCTTAGCCAAAATTAAAAATATCAAAACACAATTAGATGGATGCAATTGTGACTTAATTGGTGAAAAATTAATCTACTTTATTGTTCAATTGAATATACATGAAATATTTAGGAATTTTATTTCTATCCTAAACTCTAAATATTAAAATGAGGATGAATTACCTGATTTAAATACTTTGAGTTATCTTCTAATACAGAAGAGAAAGTGATGATGAACTTCAACTCTAAGGAGAATGCCTCTCAAGCACTTCTTTCTCAAGAATTCAAAGTTCAAACCACACAAGCCCTTCTCTAATCAAAAGTTTAGATCTAAATCTTCATTTTCTGATAAGAAAATTTTTACTTCTAAACATTTACATGTAAGCTTTAATGGTAAATGTCACAAATGTGGCAAATTTGGGCATAAAAAGGAAGAGTGTAAATCTAAGAAACCTATCCATAAAAAAGAAATGGTACTTTGAAATGACTAATTTAGGTCTCTTACATCATTTTATTGGCATGGATGTATTTCAAGATAAGCATTCTATTGTTGTTTCTCAAGAAAATGACACAACCAATGTACTGAAAATGTTTAATATGATTGATTGTAAACCAATTTCTACACCTATGGAAGTTGGAATAAAACTTGATCCTAAACCTGCATGTGAAAAAGTTGATCCTACTTTATATAGGCAGTTAGTTGGTAGTTTGATTTATCTAACTATAACTAGACCAAATATTTCCTATGTAGTAGGAATTACTTCTAGGTTTATGCAGAACCTTATAGAGATAATTGGAATCTTGCAAAAATAATTCTTAGATATATTAAAGGTACAATCAATTATGGGTTGCATTATACTAAGGATGAAAATGCTAACTTATATGGATTTTGTGATTCTGATCATGTTGGTGATGTATTAGATAGAAAATCTACTTCTTGTTATGTGTTTAAATTTGGTGCAGGTGTCATTACTTGGTGCAGTAAAAAGCATCCAATTGTTTCTATCTCTTCAACTAAATCTGAGTATAGAAGTGCAATGAAAGCTGCAAAAGAGGCACTATGGCTAAAGAGGTTGTTCGCTGAGATAAAGATGAAGGATCAAGGTAGTATTCCTTTGTTCTATGAAAACTAGAGCACCATATCTCTTGTACATAATCTAGTATAACATCAGAGGATGAAGCACATTGAGATACATATACACTTCATCCATTAGAAGGTGTTAAGTGGTGAGATAGATCTCAAGTTTATGTCGACTGAAGAGTAGGTTGCTAACATCTTCAAAAAAACACCCGAGTGCTGTAAAGTTTTGTCACTTTCATGAAAAACTTAGATTTTCGGAGTTTCCATTGAGGGGGAGTGTGCATGACAATGTCACCTCCTAATGGAACTTGGTATTTGTAAAATGAAAAATTCATTGTAATAAATACCTTCAGGCAAGTAAAAATACCTTTGGGCATGTGTATACCTCCTCGACTTCTTTTTTAGAAAGAAGTGTAGAAAGACCTTAAAGGTGGTCTTTAGTAAACTCTTTAGTGTTATTGAGTTTATTGGTAAACATCTAGTGTAAGCATATTGTTAAGGAGGACCTTGGTTATAAAAGGCTCCTATATGCTTGGTTTCAAGTAACCTTTTACGAGAACTTGTGAGAACATGTAAAACTCACAAATCATACTTAGCCATTGATCATGGGATGATCTTTGGGATTCTAAATCCTTTTGTACCAAAAGGTAACTTGAGTATGATGAAGGTGTTATAATTCCTTCAACCTATATGCTAGCCTAAAACCTTTATGGTTTAAGGATTGTAAATCTTATAGTGTACCATGGGCAGGTAATCTATTAGCATATATTATCCCACTTAACATTAAGGGGGAGTGTTGGAACATAATGGTTAAGTGGGCTGGCCACCCCTTAATTAAATATGGGTCCAACATTATACTATTGGTTAAATATTTAATAATAAGAAATAGTTATATTTTATTGTTAAATATTTTAAACCTCGTATATGTATCAACCATTTAAGTTGAAAAGGCAAAGTCGAGAGACATACCCAATCACCTCATATAAAAAGGAATTCGGGTCCTCATTTGACATATTGGAAAATATATATCAAAGGTGTTTTTACCCTTGTGATTAGGGTTTCTAAAGGAGGAGGTAATTTACTGGATGTAAAAGGGTTCTCTATAATAAAGGTTACTTTTCACAATGGTTTTTTACCTTCAGGTTTTCCACTATAAATCTTGTGTCATTTGTTATTTACTTTATGTAAGTATTTATTTATTTTTATGCAATATAGTGTGATGTTTATTGATTTAATATTGCATATTTTATTAATGTTGTATAATTTAATTAATTAAATCTATAGTTAATAGAATCCTCAAATTCTATCATACCCCGAGTGACTTAAAGCATATTTTGAACTCGTTATGAATCCTACAAAACTACTAAAAATCATTGGAAGATGATTGCATCCTGTAAATGAAAAGAGTGCACACAAGATGAACACAGAAGAAAGAACTATGTACAAACAAGATAATGTGTGTACAACACACTTAGAGGAATTAAAGCTACTCAATATATATAAAATGATGCAACAAGATTAATGGAAGGGTTTGAGATAGATCCCATTGACTAGAATTGATAGCACACCTCCATTAAGATGACACGTCTTGAAAAAGAATTAGCCTCTTTAAAGAACTCGATAGTGTTTGGGCCACTCCAAAGTGCATCAAATTTTGAATGACACCCTAGTTTGGCTCTTAACATCCCAATTTAAAACTAAGTCCCCAACTTTGAAATCTTGAGGCCTAGCCTTTCTATCAAACCACTTCTTTGTTGATTGATGGTGTTTTTCTAGCTTTATCATGACAGATTTCCTTGATTCTTCAAGTTCAACCAACTTTGCCATTCTGATTTCTCTCTGGTTCGCGCCCTCGAATTCTACCTATTGGGAAAGTAACAATGAATTCAACTCAATTATCAAAGGAATGGTAGCCTCTTTTCCATATGCAAGCATGTAAGGAAAATTTCCTATTGCTTTCTTCATTGTGATTTTGTCTTCTCAGAGCGCGCGTGAGAACTTTGTATGCCATTGTCTTTGGCTGATGTTCATTTTCCATTTTACGATCCTAATCGGGTTCTTCTTTGTTGACTTTACCAAGCCATTACCTTGAGGGTAATAATTTGAGGAGGTCTTAGGTATATACTAAGACTAAGATCCCAACCAGTGATTTTAGTACCAAGGAAGGATTTTGCATTATCTGAAATAATTGTCTGAGGGACGTCAAACCTTATTACAATACCTTCGTGAAAGTCGAGAATGACTGACTCGGTAGATTCTTTGAACACGACGGTCTCTATCCATCTAGTGAAGTAGTCTCAATTTTCAACACCCACTTGTGGCCAGTGCTTGAAGGAGGATTGACGATGCCTATAAAGTCCAGAACCCCATTACGAAAAAGGTTGATCCACTTGGATTGGTCGGAGGGGAAGCGTTGTCAATTTCTTCTTTCCTATAAAGAAAGCACATTCTTTGCATTTCATGACCCACTTGTGTGCATCCACGAATAGGGTAGGCCAAAAGAGTCTTGCCATTATAATCTTCATTGTTGTAGTCTTGGTAGAGAAGTGTCCACTAGAGAATCCATCATGAAATTTTGCTAACACTTTTTCATTGTGTGTCGTTAATACATCACATAAACATGCCATCAATATTTCTTTTGAAGAGAAGGCCATCAATAAGAACATATGGAATAGATTAGTAGCCTTAGATGTCTTCTCTTTTCTTTGTTCAGCACTGGAGGAACATGCCCTTGGAAAGGAATGTGATCTTGTCCTTCATCCATTTACACGTGTCGGGGCTTCATTTTGTTCAAGCTCTACGCATGATATAACTTCATCTAGAAACAATGAAGTCTTAGGTTCATCTTGTGCATCCTTAGCAAGCTATTTATAGAGCATGCTACCTCTTACCACCTTTGTAGATTTGATAGTTACATCATATTCCATGATTTTGGTCACCCACCATGCTCTTTTCTCGTTGATTTCATCTCCCATGATGAAGTCTCTAACACCTGAGTGTGAAACTAACACCTTGATGTGGTTTTGGAGAGCATACTCTTGAACTTCTTAAGTGCGTGAATGATGGCATAGACCTACTTCTCGGTGTGATTGTATTTCAGTTCACAGTCCTTCAACATCCGACTAAAGAAAGATCCTGGTTTCTCCAATCCTTGTTCATTTTCTTGCGTTAGGAAAAAATCAATACTGCATAAACTCCATAAGCATAAAGGATGAAATCCTTTGAATAATCGGGGTTGATGAGTGTTTGCATGCAAGAAATCTCTTGTTTGATATTGTTGAAGCTTTCCTTTCCTTTTGTTGTCCATCTAAAGGTTGTGTCATTCTTGAGCATTAGGGTGATGAGCCTTACCAATCCTGCAGTTAGGGATGAATCTCCAAATAAATTTTATTTTTCCCAGAAGGACTCGCAAAAGCTTTCGTGTGCCAAGGAAAGAACCAAGATAGCTAAAACCGGTTCAGGATCGATTGTGATGCCATCCTTTAAGACCACATGGTCCATTGGCTTTCCCTATGCCACTGCAAATTTTCACTTCTGGGGTTAATAAATACCCCAAACTTTTGGAATCTCTCAAATACTTTCTCTAGGTGTGCCATATAATCTGCACCCTACTTTGAGAAGATAGTTATGTCATCTAGGTAAACCAAGATGAACTCATTAACATAACCTTTGAAGGAAATATCCATGGCACACTTTGAAATGTTGTGCTCGCATTTGACAAACCAAAGGAAATTTTCTCGATATGCATATATTCCCACTTCATTGTAATCACCATTTTGAATTCATCCTCTTCCTTGAACATGATCTGATTGAATCCAGAGTACCCATCCAATATAGAAAATCATTGTGTGTCTACCACAATCTATATAATATTCTCCATATAAGGAAAAGGATAATGATCCTTCAAATATCCTTTATTCGATCTATGAAATCAACACAGAGTTTAATTTCATCGTTCTTCTTACACACGTGGAAGAATATTTGTGACCTATGTAGATTACTTGATGGGAAAAATAATCTTCACCTCAATGAGTTTAGACATTTCTTTCTTTATGAGGGGATCTATCATTAGATTGACTGGCCATTACTTTTATCTTATGGGCTTGATACTAGTATCAAGGGTAATAGAGTGTCGAGTAATGATGAGGATCAAATCCCTTTAGGTATTCATATTTACATGAGAATATATCACTATATTTATGGAAAAGAGAGATAAAGGCCTTATTTTCATCATGTGTGTAAGCTTTACTTGAGTAGTAACTCCTTGTCATGTTCAATAAGAATCGGGAACAAATTTTGTCATGCCGCGTGCATATTCTTCTCTTCACCCTTGAACTTCTCATTAGGGCTGAATATTTTCTCTAAGGTGACCATCCACATGTAGGTAACTTTTGTTTGTCTTGTCGACACTAAAATTTTCCTCCGTAATTTCTATTTTATTAATGTATGTATTAGGAATAGGATGTTGTTAAGTATAATTAGTAGTAGCGTCCGATAAGATAATGCAGTACACAAGACAACACCGCCAATAATGTATAGTACGGTATATCAATAAAGTACAATAGGAATGTTGTGGCAAAAAGTAAATATTTGTCGTAAGTGGTCCGGTAATGTTAAAATGTCAAAGTTTGGGTAAGTAGAGAAGTAGGGTCTACATGATTAGGAATTAGAAATATTATATTAGTAATAAGGACAAGGAGTGAGGTCATAAATATTTTGTGTATTTTATTTGTAAAAAGTCTAAAAATGTGGAACCCATGTAAAATGATAAGGTTTATCTTATCTTAAAAGATAAGCTTACATGTATAGATAAGAGTTAAGGTATGGAATATGATTCGTCAGAGTGGATTTCTTATCCTATCTTAGAGATAAGATGGATAAGCTTGGAAGTTCTATAAATAGAGAGGCCACCCCCCTCATTTAGCATAGAAGGAAGTAGTGAGAAATATTGTAGGAAGTGTGCAAAGGAAGCCATCAGTTTAAAGGTGTGTTGAAGAAGCCATTAAGAGGTGTAATTGTAAAGTTTCTCCCATAGTCTTGGTGAAAGGCAAGTGAAGTCAATAACACTTGAAGTACCTCATGGGTGAGATTGTAATAGTTTCATGTTAATATTATAATTTACTTTGATATTTCAGATTTGTCATCATTCCGTCTTATCATAGTCGATGGTATTCTTGTGTTATGTTGTTGTTTTGTTTCCAGATTACATCCACCAAACTAAAGGTTGTGCATTAGTAAATAATCATAGCACGAGGAGTTCCCGGTGAAGAATTATCATAGTGCCGGATTGGTGATGACATTTTGGTTCCGTTGCTGGGACCATTCCTCGTTGGTGGATTTTCTGGAGAGATATTCCCACTTAGTCAAAAATCAATTGGAGGGTAACCTTATTTTTACTGTGCATAGTAGTTACCATGGTAAAGTCATTTTTACCGTGAATAGTAGTTACCATGATAAAGTCATTTTTGTTGTGAATAATATTTATCACAAAGAAAGTCACTTTTACCGTGAATAGTATTTACCGCAAAGAAACTTCACTTTTACCGTGAATAGTGTTTACCACAAAAAAGTCGCTTTTACCGATAAAGTCAAGTTTTACCATAGTTTACCGTGGTCATTTCTATTTCTTGTAGAAAGGTGTAAAGTCACTTTCAGTATAGTGATTCTAATTATTTGTGCACATAAGTCTCGTTGATTGACTTGTGGGTTAGTATTTCACATGATGGTTACTTTTGAAAATGGGAAAGATTCCTATTTTTTCAGCTCAATCTAATGAAGATGCTTCTTCTTTCATTCAAGAGTTTAAATGATCTTGTATTTGTAATGGCCTTATAAGAAGGGAACAATGGACTGAATTTTTTCCTACCTTTTTGGATGGTTCAAAGACTTAGGTGGTTTGAAACACTAGGTGATAATGTGAAAAATTCATGGGATTTATTAATCCGAAAGTTTTCTTGAAGAATTTGGTGAACAACAAATATGCGAGATCTCATGATCGAGATCACAAAGCTATCCCAAGGAGAGAAGGAGAAGATAAGGGATTATCATGCTCGTGTTCTAGAGCTAAGGAGGAAGCTCGATGCCCAGATCCGGAAGGAAGGATTAGCGGATGGGTTGATGAATGGCGTGGATAATCTCCTATGTAAGCACTTCATTCTTGGGATGAAGCCGTAAATCGACAACAAGTGAAGTATGACCACCCATACCATTGAACAAACAAAGGAGATTGCAAAGAAGGCAAGAAGAAAGCATGGAAGAGGAGCCCAAAGAAATTGTTGCTAAAGTAGAGTCTACACCAGCACCTTTGGTCTAGAATCCAAAACCACTCCCGGTGAGCACAAATATTTCTCCTAGTACATCTAATGAGTATGAAGATCTGCTAAAAAAGATGGGTCAGTTAACTATTAATCTTCTTCAAGGAAAAGAATTTAGTTCTCAGGGAGGATATAAAGGTCCAAAAATAAATATTTATGAAGTTGTATGTTATGGTTGTTATAAAAAGGGTCATTATAAGTATAATTTTCCGATAGAACTTCTACATCCGGTAAAGGAGATAATGATAAAGGAAAAACACCAGTGAATTCTTTTGATGTAGTAGATAAGAGCAGAAATAATGAAGTAGATGTGTTTGTAACAAAAAAGAAAGAAAGAAAAAGATAATCAAGATCGAAATGATCCTAAGAAGATGAAAGGAGAAACTAATAAGAAACATAGGAGAAGAAAGTTGGGTGTGCGGGATTTTCTAATTTCACAAGGGGCAAGGACCATACTCCATCCCTAAGATCTGTCCAAAAAGAAATGCAAATATTACATATGGTCAACTCTTGGCTATGTCTTCGAGAAGAGGCGGGAGCTGCGAAGTGGACTCAATGCTTGACGAAGAAAGGAGGTTGAGGTCCCTGTTTTGGAGGCGAGGAGGATCCCTATGCTCCACAAGCTGAGGTATTATGTAATGGTATTTCAATTCATGATGTCTTAGTTGATGGAGGTGCTGCGAGCTAATGTAATGACCGAGTCTCATAATGAAGATGTTGGGTTTAAAATTGATCGCCCTTCAACACTTATGTTAAGGTCATTAAATAAAGGAAAAACTAAACCGAGAAGGTGTAGTTTCAAATGTGGCAATATCTCATTATGGGTGTTGTATGTGTGGTAGACTTTTAGGTGATGAAAAATGGTATGCTTGCACTCCAATGCTTCTTGGAAAGACCATGGCTAAGGAGAGTTCATGCAAGAAACTACTGGAATGAAGGTTTCATGACACTTGGACGTGGTAGAGAGGGTGAAGATAAACGTGATCCCTTGACATCATAAGGTAGAACCTGTGGATTCAAGTGATGAAACTGATGATTGGACATCCTCTTATTACTCTAGTACCAGTGAAGTGGACACTGAAGATGAAGAAAGTGAGGTTGATGTTTCAGTCATGGATATCCTTCCAGCACACCAAATCATGACCCCATAAAATTATCTGGAAGAAGAAGTTGATGATCGTCTCCAACAAATAAAGATTGGTGATGTTGTGATGGAGAGTGAGAAGGAATCCTACCTCCAGCTCTTTTGAAGGTACATACACATATTCACTTTTGATTACAAGGAACTCCATCAAGTAAGTTTGGGTAGAACATTCTATTGAGTTGGTAGATGGTCTTAAGCCCATAAAGCAAATGCCATATAGAATGAATCCTAATTTTCCAAGACTAATAAAAGAAGAAATAGATAAGTTGCTTGATGCAGATTCATATTTGCTATGGAGAATTCGAATGGGTTTCTCCCATTGTGATCTCAATAAAAAGAATGGGAATCTACACATTTGTGTTGATTACAAGAAGCTCAATAAGGAAACAAAGAAGGATCATTACCCTCTTCCATTTTCGATCGATCTTGGGCGAAGTAAATGTGGCAGAGTGCTATAGTTTTGCTGATGGATATAGTGGCTACAACCAAGTTCGTATAGCAGAGAAAGATCAGCTGAAGACCACGTTCACCACTCCTTGGGGAACGTTTGCTTATAGAGTTATGCCTTTTGGGTTGTGTAATGCTCCAACAACATTCCAGCGTTTGATGAATAGGGTGTTCGAACCCTACATTGGGACCTTCATCAGAGTATTTCTAGATGATTTTTGCATCTATGGGAGCAAGTTGGACCACCTGCACCAGATGGAGACAAGCATTTCAAAGGTTAGATGAAGCACAAGCCTCACTAAACCCTACAAAGTGTGTCTTTGGATGTTCTAAAGGTGTTTTGTTAGGGCATGTTGTATCCAGAGATGGTATTGGTACTGATCCTGATAAAGTTTCAAAAATCAAAGATTTACCATTTCCTATTAATAGAAGTAAGTTGAGATCATTTTTAGGCCATGTGGGTTACTATAGAAGGTTCATCAAGAATTTCTCAAAGATTGCCTAGCCACTAACCCAATTCTTGAAGAAGGATGTTACTTATGAACCAGAAATAAGGCGCATGAAGCTTTTGGACAATCAAGGAAGCCCTGTGTCTTCACCTTTTTTGAAGAATCCAGTTGAGCAAGCCATTCATTGTGTATACTTGATGCCTCAGATGTAGCACTAGGAAGTACTTTGAGCCAAAAGGATGAAAATGGGAATGAACATCCAATTTACTTTGGGAGTAGACAAATGAGCAAAGGCTTGAGGTAAATTATCATGTAATCAAAAAGAGGCTCGCTATCATTTTTCTCAAAGAAGTTTAGAAATTACTTGCTAGGGCAAAAATTTCTAGTTGTAACAGATCATCAGGCTCTAAAATATATTGTAAATAAGCCTAACCCATCAGGGAGGATAGCAAGATGGATAATTTTGCTACAAGAATTTGAATTTGATATTATAGATAGGCCAGGAAAGAAGCATGTCAATGCAGATGCACTCTCTCGAGCCTATGATGGTTTAGGATCATCTTGTGATGATGATGATTTCCCCGATGCAGCCTTGTTATCCCTTGACACAATCCCTAGTGAATACATAGATATTTGGAATTATCTGAATGAATTCAAGTTTCCTGATGGTGTCAATGCAAATACTAGGAGAAATATTACTCAAGCCCGGTCGTCCATATTCTATTCTGCATGGAGTATTATTTCGAATAGGACCTGATGGACAGTCAAGAGGGTAGTTGGATGTGATCAAGGGAAGGAACTGCTAGAATAATTCCACAATGGTACATGTGGAGGGCACTTCTCTAAACAACTTACAGCAAGAAGGATCTTGGATGCAAGTTATCAGCGCCCACTCTTTTTAAAGATTGTTATAATTATTGTAAGACATGTGATATTTGTCAAACACATGGTAACCGTAAGACTTCATCGACTTTATTATGTCCTATTCTTCCACTTGGTCCCTTTGAAAAGTGGGAATAGACATTGTAGAGTCCACTTCCAACTACCTCACGCCAAAATAAGTATATTGTAGTTGCCATAGATTATTTAACCAAGTGGGTTGAAGCTAGGCCATTGAAAACAACTTCCATGGATGAAGTGGCAAGGTTCATATATGAACGCATTGTCACCAGATTTGGTTGTCCATTAGAAATTGTAATGCATCAAGGAAGCCACTTCATTAATGAGGTGGTAGAAGCCCTAGTCAATAAGTTTTCTATTAAGCACAGGAAGGAAACAACATACAAGCCAAGTACAAATGGACAAGTGGAACGAACAAATTTTGTGTTGTGTCAAATTCTAGCAAAAGATGCGGCCTTGCAAGTACATAAGTGGGATAAAAGGATTCATGCAGCATTGTGGGCATATAGGGCAACATCAAAGTCAGCAACAAGATACTCCCCATTTCATTGGCCTATGGCATTGATCCGATTCTTCCTATTGAGTTTGATATTCCCACTTGTGAGAGTTATGAAAAATGAAAGGATGGATGAAAGTGATTCAAGAAAAGAAAGGTTGGTACATCTTCATTTTCTAGAGGAAATGAGGGAAATAGCAAAGGATACAAGCCATAAGAAGAAAATGAAGCGAAGGAATACTTTGATCAAAAGATCCGTTGGTCTCCATTTCATGTGAATGACTTGGTTCTAGTATATGATTCCGTATACAAAAAAAGAAGACAGAGAAAATTTCTTCCAAAATGGATGGGGCCCTAAAAATAGCAGAGAATTTGTGTGTATGAAAATGGTACATACCGATTGGAGGAATTGGATGGCACTCCCATTACGAAATGGGTCAACCATGATAAGTTGAAGATTTTCCAAGCACTGAATAGTCTACTCAGAGACGGAGTAGAAGGCTAGAAGGGGAAGATGTCGACACTAAAATTTTCCTCCATAATTTCTATTTCATTAATGTATGTATTAGGAATAGGATGTTGTTAAGTATAATTAGTAGTAGCGTCGATGAAGATAACGGTCTTTTGATGCACGCACTTGCCAATAATGTATAGTACGGTAACAGTCAAAGTACAATAGGAATGTTGTGGTAAAAAGTAAATATTTGTCGTAAGTGGTCCGGTAATGTTAAAATGTCAAAGTTTGGGTAAGTAGAGAAGTAGGGTCTACATGATTAGGAATTAGAAATATTATATTGGTAATAAGGACAAGGAGTGAGGTCATAAATATTTTGTGTATTTTATTTGTAAAAAGTCTAAAAATGTGGAACCCATGTAAAATGATAAGGTTTATCTTATCTTAAAAGATAAGCTTACATGTACAGATAAGAGTTAAGGTATGGAATATGATTCGTCAGAGTGGATTTCTTATCCTATCTTAGAGATAAGATGGATAAGCCTAGAAGTTCTATAAATAGAGAGGCCACCCCCCTCATTTAGCATAGAAGGAAGTAGTGAGAAATATTGTAGGAAGTGTGCAAAGGAAGCCATCAGTTTAAAGGTGTGTTGAAGAAGCCATTAAGAGGTGTAATTGTAAATTTTCTCCCATAGTCTTGGTGAAAGGCAAGTGAAGTCAATAACACTTGAAGTACCTCATGGGTGAGATTGTAATGAGCTTTCATGTTAATATTATAATTTACTTTGATATTTCAGATTTGTCATCATTCCGTCTTATCATAGTGATGGTATTCTTGTGTTATGTTGTTGTTTTGTTTCCGATTACATCCACCAAACTAAAGGCAGTGCATTAGTAAAGAATCATAGCACGAGGAGTTCTCGGTGAAGAATTATCATAGTGCCGATTGGTGATGACAGTCTTTAGTTTGGATTACTTAGTCACCATAGTTGTCATGTAAGTCAACTTGCATACTTGAGGAGAACTCAACTTCATTATGAATGAACTGGATGATCTGCACATAAATTTCAAACACTTTCCATTTGGTGTTGTTATCTCAAATAGATTGTTTGATTATAATCTTAACATGTTTTGTGTTTCCTTTGAAAAAATCCTCCGCATGAGAGAAATGTGAACCAAGTGTGGCCATCTCGATCAGCTTATTTGTTCATCCTTCTTGGAACCACCTAAATTTAGATTATCAAATATCTCAAGGAGGTCCCAAAATCTATGCTTATAATATTTGAGAATATTATTCTTTGTCGTACATTTGTTGGTGACTTTGGTGGATAACCAATTTTGTGTCCCTAAAGATCTGCAATGCCTTGATCTCTCTCTTTCTCTGTAATGAAAAGACCATGCACCAATGCCTCATATTCTGCTACATTGTTAGAGCATGTGAACTAAAATCTATGCATAAAGAATAACTTATCATCCTTGGGAGAAATGAGAACAACTCCTACACTGTACCATTTCTCGCTTCTAGAACAGTCAAAGTACAACTTCCACAAACCAGATTTTTGTTATTTTTCTTGAGCGCACGCGGCAACACAACTTCTTCTTCTTCAAGGATGTAGTAAGTGCCAAGCCCAATTTCAAAAGCTTCAAGCTCTTCAGCATATGGATCAAATTTGTGGTGCCTTTCCACCCACTCATCTAGCACTAAGTCAGGTAGAGGAGGAGGGAAAAGATTCTCTTCGAAAATTTTGTTTGGCCTTCTTGGATTAGGTAGTTAGCTTGGAGAGGGGATGGGTCATATGACTCAACATGGTAGGAAAATATTGGCTCAACTTGTATGGTAAACTAGGTACCATACCTTGTCTTGAGTAACATATGAGACCAATCGGAAGACAAGTAGCCACCCACTTTAGCAGTGAAATCTCTTGATAGAAAAAGGGAAAACAAAGGAGGTAAGTCAATGATTGACACATCTTGAGTTATGGTGAGGCTTGGACATGCATGGAGGGTTAACTCAAGATCCTTGATGAATCCCAAAGTGGTAATAGTTGAGCCATCAAGTGGCAGGACTCCTTTTCCAAGGGGCTATACTTAAGACCTAAGACATCAACAATTTTCTTAGGCATGATAGAAGTACTAGCGCCTGAGTCAATCATAAAATTATACACAAGGTGTTTTCCTATGATCAAGGACATATAAAAGGGTGGGGTTTTAACAACCTTACTTACTTTTTTATCCTCTGCATGATGATATATATTGATAGAAATGCATGGTTTTGGACAACTAGATTAATGTGTAAAAGTTGGGCCGAGCTTCACGCACAAGTTGTCTTAAAATTGAATGGCAAGGTCATCCCACATTATGACATTCACATTTGTATTATTCCTCTGGTCCACAATTTTTAATGTAAGGCCCATTGATTTGTGCATTTGGGGCACAACAACATCTTTCTTGGTTGTTCGGAGTGCAGGGCGGGGACCTTATCTTGCGCGAGGCTTGACCTACTATGGGCGTACACTTTGCTTGAAAAGGAGCATTGTGCGGAACCTCTCATGCAGGAACCTATGCACCTTTACTACTAGATGTCTTGGCTACATATTTTCGATTTTGAAGATTTTCCTACATTACAGGAATTGAGACATGTGCTCCAGATTATAGAATTATCTTCTTATACCTTGTGTTGTCAGCAACCTAGGCACGTCGTCTATTTGTATCATCTGCAACTTGATTAATCACATAGAAGTCCTCAGCACCAAAGAATATTAAGTTGGGTTTAGAAACCTCTGGCTTTTCTTGATTCTCAAGCTTCCTAGCACTTGTGGAAGGTTCATAGTTTATAGTGGCATTAATCATGTAGGCATGTACACGAGTGCCATTGGTGTAGTGATATTGACTATGGGGCATGTTACAAGGAAAACACCATTGTGACTCTTGAGTCATATTGTTCTAAACTAGAACTAGTGCTTGACTTGTGTTGGGCACTAGAAGAGGTTGTGCTGGAGAAACAACTTATAAGGTGAGATGCGCGTTAGCATGTCATCTATCATTTTGCTAGTTCTGCCCATATCTCTAGTTTCCATATTGATTCTACCAAGGCTGATTATTTTGGTTATGCGTCTGATTAGAATCTGTTTCTAAAGGATTGTGCCTACTATTTTTCCAAGGATATAACTTTATTTGAAAGGTACCTAATCGGGGCTTTCATCTCTTCACCTTCTTTCTATTGTGCAAGAGAATTTAATGTGGACGCAACAAGTTACACACTTTGTAGAGGAACATGAGTAATAGATGGTTGGGGCACTAGAGATATCTCTAGGAATAATGGTGTGGGAGGTCTAGGAGCCAACTTTCCCACTTAGATGAGACTATTTTACGCCCTTATTGCAATATTGTAAAAAACGTGTAAAGTTATACCACCCATGGACTGAATCATGGCCGAGATGTCACTATTCAAAGCATGTAGATAATACAAGAAGGCATGTTCGGTTGAGGCCTTACCACTTGATGGATTTTGTCCCAAGTCTTCTAGAATCCGATATTGAAATTAGTAATTTGTTCATTGGGAACCCTATTTGTTGTAGTCAATTGTTCTACTAGATAGGTGATCTAACTTATCTTCAAAATAACTACATAGATTTGTTCCAAGAGTATCCCGGTAGCATAGATGCAGGTCTCGAGCCTCTGTACCATTTGAGTGCTTTACCTTTGAATGATATTATAAGCATCACGACTACTACATCGTCATGTGTGATAGACAGAGCACACATTTGCTACATCCTAGATATACTCAACAAAGGTGACTTGATTCTCACCAGTGAAGTATGGGATACTCTTGAGCATGGCCACTGATATATCATGTTGTACGTTGAGATTGAGAGGGCTTCCGCGCTAGTGAATTTGGAAAAGCTTACGGGAGGAGAAGGTGACTGTAGCGCCATGGTAGGGTGTGTAGGTCTATTCTAAGGAGGGATGGAATGCACGCGGTGCGTTGGAGATGGAGATACATGTGTGTGTGTGTGTTCTACTTCATGTTCTCCTCGAGATAGTTTGAGGTACTTGAAAGGTGCTTTAGTTATTGCACTTTATCTTGTATGTACTCTTCTCATGAAAGGCACTCAAGACTATTGAAATCAACAAATCTGGAAGTGTTGGGAATCGCGTCGAAGTGTTGAAATGAGCCTCCAAAGGCTGAAAATCACTAAGTCACACACCATAACTTAGTAATGATGAAATTTAAGCTTTCAATGTTGGTCTCAATGGTCGTGCGTGCGAAAAATTTTGGTCATCAAACTTACACCCATGTCTCGATCTAGTATAGCTAAGTCATTTGAGTCAACAATGGGATTGTCTCCAAGTTATGGGACCTTGTGTGGTTAAGACATACCTCCAAAGAAGGTCGATCCTCTACCTATTTCTACTACTACTGCTACTCCTAATGCTGAAAGGGAAACCTAAGATAATAATGCTAAGGGATCAAGGATAGAAGGATAACATAAAATAGAAAACTAAACTAAGGAAGATGATAGCACCAGAAAAAGTGGGATGAACACTATTTGTTTTGAGTGAAAGCAGAGGAGAAAGCATAAAGGGAGGCTAAGCATGTGAAACATAGACCATAATGCATTCACATGATTGATTCCATGAGACACAACAAGAAAAAAGAACAAGGGATTTAGAATGACACAACAAGCACACAATACAAATGAGAGGCAAGAAATAAGGATACAAACACATTAAGGAAGAGAATAACCACAAAACAATGCTTTTATTACTTCTAGAAATGCACAATCGATTACAATGGCATCTGAAGGCTAATATCCACATGCAAGAACTATATCTAGAGGTCTATGACTCAAAATACAAAGATACGAGTCCTTAGAAAATTCTAGAGGATCCAAAATGTCCAACCCTTTACAATGATCCATGCTCTTACATTTATAGATAGATTGATGAGAGAAGAAGAGGATAAAGAAGGAAAACTCATATTTCAATCACAACCACTAACATCAAGCATTCAATGCCTAAAAATCTATCAAATGCACTTCTCCAAGTCTTGTTTGGTGTGTAGAAGAAGAAAAGAGGGAAAATCGGATCAAATTTGGGTGGTTGGAGCAATCAGATATGTTCATTAATGGCCAAAAGATGTTTCCCTATTTCTCACCTACCAAATCCCACTGAAATTTAAATTTGAATGATCTAGAGTGTAGCCCACGTCAATAACTTTCAAATGAGACTGGACATGCATGTATCATAGCTTTCTAGTAAAATTTATGATTTGTTAGAAGATGGTAGTGCAAATTGAACACGCAAGACATGTGGCATGCACTTGATTGATGAATGATCCGCCAAATGTACAATTGTTTTATCATTTTCTACCACATGTCACTCATTAGTTTGTTGTCAGGATTTTGTGCCTTGTTGGCATGCCTTGATTGGTTATGTGTAGCACACTCATTGTCGATAGGTACCACGTGGCATAGAAAGGTGCAAAAGAAGGCACAAAGGCACGCGCGTGGAAAAGCAAGGTGTAAGAGGGAAATATAGGAAGTGCACATGCAAAGATGACGTGCGTGGAATAAATGTATGGAAGAGGCACAATCATTAAAAAACTATGTGTGGCAGCGAAGGAAGGGGCACATGAGGATGCTAAAGACTTAGCAAATTTTGGGAATCGTGTCCAAGATGCATGTGAAGGATGCATGAGATGATGGGAAGAAGGAAATTGCCCAAAGGGTGCGCCAAAGAAAAAAATAAAACAAAGAGGAAAAATAAAATAGGAGGTGAAAGGATGAGAGTACAAAGGGTGCGTGAAGAATCTATAACAAAGGGAATATGCCAAAAGAGAAAATAAAGTTTGTGCAACTCGCAACATAGAACCTTAGAGCCATAATGGAAATATAAGTTGTCCAAATCACTAGGGAGTTATTTTAGATAACAATTTTCTCACTATCGGTGTCTTCCTTTCGCGAATGTGTTGTTTTAGGTAGTTTCTTGGAGCATGTTTTCTTTTTCACTAGACTTATACATCGTTCCCTTATTCACCTTGCTTGTATTCTTTCTTAGGGTTCCATTCTTAACCCTTGTCGTTAATTCACACAGTCAAATTAAATCTTGATAACAAAAACATTTGTGCAACTATCTTGAATGTTGTTTGTTTGAGTATGTGTTTGTACTTGTTTCCCTATTAGGTTAGCTTGTTTACTTTCTCATATTGAATTGCATTTTGTATGTTGCATTGAGTTAGTGCTTTGGTAATGAAAAAATGTTCATATTATGGATTTTCATGTCATTATACACTTTTGTTGTATGCATATATTTTAATAAGGACTGAGGACATGGATCACTTGTAATATGATGACATTATGTGGTTTTTACATTATCTTGATGCATTTTGAATTCCTGGGGATTGATAAGGTCTGAAAGCATTGGCCTCATAGCCTTCTTTAACTCTTTTCTCTGCTACCTTTTATTATAGATTCCCTTGGGGGTAATCCTTTGGCATATGAGGGGTATTACAAGGGAAACACCAAGCATTGGATCTTCCACTAAATTATTTTGTCATGGAATCATCTCTCTCCCATTATTGGGTGGGAGCGTCTAGAGTGGTATCGGTACTGGGATAATTTGGTTAGATGGTTGTGTCAGTTGTGGTTTCTAAGCATTTTGATATTGTGGAGGATAAGCGGGTCTACCCCCTTGATATCTTTGATAATTTTGTCTAGGTACGTGCTTTGACTCCTCTTAAGATTAACTATCTCATTAGAGAAACTCCTAAGGATGTTTTTTACTTCCTCCATCTCCTGGAGAAGATGATGATGTTGTTGTAGGGGCAGTGGATCCTTGAGAGGATGGGTAGCTATATATGGATGCAAGAGTTTTGGTAGAGCTTGAATTTTGTGCCTAAGGAAGGGAGATATCTTGGGATATCCTTACAAGGGATCTTTGGGGAAGTTTACTAGCATCTATCAAATTATTCTCAGCCTAAACTACAATATCATATGCTTATGGTAGAGAATATCTTTCTAACGACTGAATTATGATGGATATATCCAATTTTAGGGACTTTAGATAAAATACAATAGCCATTCCTGCAAATGGCCTAGCTAGGGCTGGAATCCTTTACCATTTCTTATGGAATTTGGTATTGAAATTAGTCATAGGCTCTTGCAGAGCTTTCTTGATATTGATAAGTTATTGTAGAAGTGATGATCTATCTCCCTTTTTACTGAATCTTGTGAAAAATACATTTCCCAATTGATCTCGGTACTAATAGAGTTAGGATTCAAGGATCTATACCAATCAAGATATTTTCCCTTAAATGAGGTAGCTAGTAACCTTAAGGCAACATATTTCTTTGTGATGTAATGTACCATGCATATCTCTACAACATCTTGAAGATGTTCCTCTAGGGTCTTGAAGTCTTCACCACTAAACTTAGGTAGTGCCTTTAGTGCATTTTTTGGGATGGGATTCCATGTTGTTGGATGCACTGGCAAGATGAGCATACTTCCTTGATTCCATGAGACGAACGCCTCGAAGGAGGAGGTAGTTGATGAGCCATTATGATAGGTCTGAGAACTCTAGTGGATTGTAAGAAGGGCCTACCAGGTGGAGGTGTTGAAAGAGTTTGGTTTGGAGGAGACAGATATCTTTGAATCTGTCTACCTCTTCCTCTTCCTGGGGATAATTGTAGATATTCAAATGCACCTTCTTCTCTTGCTCTCAACCTTGTTTGAATCCTTCTCATGAACTAGAGAGGATTAAACCACCAATACTGCTGAAACTAGTAGATATTTGGAATAGAGTCATCAGATGTGTAGCTATAGAGCCTCCATAGATGGAAATTTCTATGTCACACACCAAACCTAGCAATATTTTAATTTTAAGCTTTCACTGCTTGTCCCACTTGGGTGTGCCGGAAAAGCGTTGTGACGATTATCTTTACAGATGAATTGCCAAAGTTGTGGGAAATATTAGAGATGTGGGACTTGGCCCCTAAGATAACCTCCAGGTTTTATAGAAGTTGGCTCTTCTCTGATTTGGGTTGAGATAAGGGTTAGAGAGAAAATAAAATAGTATGTAAATCTTATCTAAGGTGATGCACCAAAACTTTACTAAGAAGCACAGAGATAGATATCGAAATAACTACTAGGTTAGTCGAAGAGCATTGAGCATGATCAACTATTCTAAAGATATTTCAAATCATCAAAGGTGAGATGAAACTACGTGCACAATAAAATAGATTCATGTAAAATATCTAAGGGCATGCAACACGATAGATATTTAAACATTCATCAAGAACTAAAATAAGAGCAAATAGGAAGAAATAAAGGACACAGAATATTGTGAACTTCTCAGTGCACAAAACAAGAACTCTTATTTATATAGAAAATAGTACATAAGGCCAAAATGGCACAGATTACGAACTTCTTTACAATAGATCCTTGCTAAGGCCAATGAATGCAATAGACTAAACCTAAATCCCTCCTTTCTGACCTTCTGGAACTTCTTTTTCTCTATCTATGTATATATTTTTGTCTATCTCTCTAGCACAAGACATTCTCTTATAGATCTTCCTTGTTCTTGCTTGATGTGTCTTCATTAAGGTTTCCACCATCTGCATTTAGTTTTTACCTATAGAATCCTCAACCTTTGGATAAAAATATCAAATGCATGCTTTGGGGATTGAGATCGTATTTAATCCTCCAAATCTCGAGCCCTTCACTTCTTTGATTGGTCCTTTCAATGGTGGTAGTTGCATGTGTGACATGTGGAGACCTTGCATTGCTTTGGGGCTTCTTTTTCTCTTTCCTTTTAAATTCACGCCTGGGTGAAATGTGGAGGCCTGTGCATCCTTTTCATTTACATTGAATTTTCAGCCCACTTGGGATGCCTTTCCACACTTTAGCCATGTGGTCGATTCTTGATGTTTCAGGATCTTGAATCTTTGGGCCTTCTCCACATTGTGTCGAAGGGACATGTGGATACCCTCCGCATTCATTTCCATACTTAGGAAAAATTCAGTCCCAAAAAACACAAAAGAACTACGAAAGTAAAAGGGTCGGGTGACAAAAGATAGCAAAAATAGAAAAGCCACGACACAAAAGCCGCATGTGGTTCTTAAGGTGTTTTTGTAAGTGTGAGTACAATCTAAGACAACCCCTTAGAGGTGAGATGTTTTCTCTTGAAAAAATGATAGTGGGATAAGTATATAGTATAGAATGTAGCCAACACGGTAGTAGTGTGATATGGTGTTCCTAAAATTCATGACCTAACCATTTGATCCTTGAAACCCTTTGACAATGCTTGGAGTGAATTTGCTCTTTCTAAGACATGGATCTATTACCTTTTCATGCTTGGAAATTGAGGAAGATATACTCTCTAACCTTATTAAGGGCTACATATCTATAGTAAGGACTACTTTAATTGATGTGCATTTGATTTACAAAAGTTTAGGATACCCTTGATGATTTTGGAAGGATATTTGTAATAATAGCTTCTAAAAGTGTCGGAGTGAGTTATAAAGTAACACTAATTTTCTTAAATAACCTTCCATAGGTGAAATATTCCAATAAGATTGACCCTAAAAAGATAAAATGAGACAATCAAGACATTCAAATTGAAAATAGAGTAAGAGATTAAAAATAGAGGGACCATACATGTTGAGTTGTGGAGCTTAATTACTTCATTGGAATGCTTTTGTAGACTTGATGGAATACACAGATGTCGGTGTCGTCGATTGACAAACTATCATCGGTCACCCATGGACCAAGATCGAGAAAGGAAGAGCCGACATCGGTTAGGGCTAACTAGAATCGGTTATGGCTAACCGACATCGGTTTCATGTGCATGACTATTATAACTAAGTTACGGGAGTTATATCTATATTTAGTTGTAAAGTGAATCTAATGGTTAAATATAGCTAAAGTTCCCTAAGATTGTAGATGTATATATAAGCATAAATTTAGGGTTTAGAAGGTAGAATTCAATTGAGAATATAGAGAAGTTTCCTTTTGAGAGAAAAAGAGAAATTTGTAGAGAAGAAAGTACATGACATCCAAGAAGGTGTGGAAGATTGCAAATCTTCATTGTATTTCCTCTGTGATAATAAATTAGTTGTTTCTTAGTGGATGTAGCACACACTGGGTGAACTACGTTAAATCTTGTATATTGTTTATTTTTTAATTTATTAATTATTTTATGCTTAGATCTGATTAATATATTTGTACAATCGGTGTGCTAACCCAAAAAATTGGTATCAGTGCATCTTTGTTTGAGGGTTGTGTGTGTTGATAGATTTACTCATAGGGATTTCTGATTGAGTGGGAGCAAAGAAATGGGAGAAGAAGGAAAATTTAGAGTAGATAAATTTTATGGCCGTGACTATCTATTATGGAAGATGCAGGTGGAGGATTATCTGTATCAGAAAGATTTATACTTACCGTTGGATGAGAAGGCAAGACCTACAAAGATGACTGATGAAGAATGGAAAATTCTTGATAGAAAGGCTCTGGGATCTATAAGATTGAGCCTGGCAGCATTTGTGGCTTTGAATATTACTAAAGCAGGATCTACAATAGAGTTGATGAAATCTTTAGCAAATCTATATGAAAAACCTAGTGCTTCAAATAAATTTTATTTGATGAAAAAATTGTTTAATTTAAAGATGCAAGAAGGTGGATCTGCATCAAGTCATTTGAATGATTTCTGGTCTATTGTAAATCAATTAAAATTAGTTAGTATTCCATTTGAGGATGAAGTGAAATCACTTTTATTATTATGCTCTTTTCCAGATAGTTGGGATAACTTGGTAATGGTTATTAGTAATACATCGTCTGCTACTAATATTTTAAAGTTTGATGATGTGGTTAGTATAATCCTGAATGAAGAAATACACAGGAAAAGTACAGGAGAATCATCATCTGGGAATGATTTGAATGTAGAAAGAAGGGGAAGGCAGAAGGAGAGATCCAAGAGCAAGAATAATAGGAAGATCTAAATCCGTAGGTAGAGGTATAATCTGTTGGAATTGTGGAAAGAAAGGTCATGCAAAGAAGGATTTTGGTTCAAGGAAAACAAAGAGAATGTACTAGAGAAAGGTAAAGAGGAAAATGTTACTAAAAAATAGGTAATTCAAGATGCCCTAATTCTCTCCTTGGATAATAAAATTGAGTCATGGGTTTTAGATTCAGGAGCTTCTTTCCATGCAACCCCTAATAAGGGTTATTTCAGAAATTATGTCCAAGGTAATTTTGGGCATGTTTATTTAGGAGATGATGAACCATGCAATATTACTGGTAAAGGTGATGTTCATCTTAAATTACAGAATGGAAATACATGGATATTAAAATATGTGAGGCATGTTCTAAGCCTTAAAAGAAATCTAATTTCTGCAGGACAATTGTGTGAAACTAGTTACATGGTTACACTCACAGCCGAATCTTGGAAAGTTACCAAGGGATATCTTGTTGTAGCAAGAGGAAAGAAGGTAGGATCATTGTATTTGTCTACATGTATTATTGATTCATTTTCTATTCTATCTACTTCATATTCAGATACAAGCATGTGGCACAATCGGCTAGGCCATATGAGTGAAAAGGGAATGCAAATCTTAAAGGAAAAGGGTAAGTTATTAGATCTGAAATGTGTAGATCTTGATTTCTATGAGCATTGTATTTTTGGAAAGTAGAAGAGAGTGAGATTTCTCAAATTTGGGGCAACAAAGAAGAAGCATAAATTGGAGCTTGTACACTCAGATGTGTGGGGACCAGCCCAGTAGCTTCTCATGGAGGATCCCAATACTATGTTACTTTCATTGATGATACCACAAGAAAGGTATGGGTTTATTGTATTAATCATAAATCTGATTTTTTTGAAACTTTTAAAAGATGGAAAGCCCTTGTGGAAAATGAATCAAATTCAAAGTTAAAGTGCCTTAGATCTGACAATGGTGGTGAGTATTACAGCAAGGCTTTCAATGATTATTGTTCAGTAAATGGAATACACAGAGAAAGGATGGTTCCTAGAACACCATAGGAGAATGGTGTTATAGAGAGAATGAACAAGACAATCATGGAACGTGCTAGAAGCATGAGGATACATGCTGGATTTCCCTTACATTTTTGGGCGAAGTAGTAGACACAATAGTTTATTTGATTAACCGTGGACCTTCAAATGCACTAAATGGTGAAATACCAGAAGAAGCTTAGACTAGAAAAGTAGGAGATCTTTATTTTCTTATAGTATTTGGCTCAAAAGATTTTTGCATATTGATAAGGAAAATAGAAATAAATTGGATGCTAAATCCAAAAGATGTACTTTCATTGGTTATGGATTTGGTGATTTTAGATTCTGGTTTTGGGATTTAGAAGGTTCTAAGATAATTAGGATTCGTGACATTGATTGGAATGAAAAAAGAATGTACAGGGATCAAGTTTTAGTACCCAAAGGTGAACCAATGGAGAAGTTTTTGATGAAAATGAATTTTCATATTCAAAATTAACACCTACAAAGTTAACACAAGAGTGGCATCATCGTTTACCCCGACCAAAGATCCGTCCCTTGTACTAGCATATGTTACAGAAGATACAGACCAGGCGTCGATTAGCCGAACCGGCATCGACAAAAGGTGACCAATGTCAGTCACTATCAGAAGTAGATACAAATCTATAGGATGAGTAGATTGAGCCTCGACACCCCAAATCTCAGTGAGAAGGTCACAAAGGGTAAGTAGACCTCTAGAAATATTTTCACCTTCCTTGTCTTATTTATTATTGACTGATAGTGGTGAACCAAAAATATTTGAAGAAGTAATGCAGATAAAGCCCACAAGCAGTGGGAGCATGACATGAATGAGGAGATGGACTCCTTAGAGTAGAACCAAACATGGAATTTGGTTAAGTTGTCAGCAGTAAAAGAGCATTACAAAACAAGTGGGTTTACATGATCAAGGAAGAAGAGGGTGGACATAAGAGATATAAGGAAAGGTTTGTAATAAAGGGATTTACACATAAATCAGGTATTGACTTTGGTGAAATATTTTCTCCTATTGTAAATATGAATTCTATTCATATTGTATTGAGTTTAGTTGTAGTAGAGGATTTTCATTTAGAGAAACTTGATGTCAAGATAACATTTCTTCATGGTGATTTAGAGGAAGAGATTTATATGAATCATTCGCTTGGGTATGAAGTCAAGGGTAAGGAGAAACTTGTGTGCAAATTGAAAAAGAGCCTATATGGGCTCAAGCAAGCTCCAAGGTAATGGTATATGAGGTTTGATAGTTTCATGCATGAGCATGGTTATTTGAGATGTGAATCTGACCATTGTGTTTATTTCAAGATGCTTGGAAATGGGAGCTATATTATTTTGTTATTGTATGTGGATGATATGTTTATTGCAAGATCTAGTATGTAGGATATTGGTGAGCTTAAATAAAAGATAGCTCACACATTTGCAATGAAGGATTTGGGAGATGTAAATAGAATATTTAGCATGCAAATTTATAGAGACAAGAAAAATAGGAAGTTGTATTTGTCTCGGGAGTATTATATCAATGAGGTGTTAGAAAGGTTTAATTTGCAAAATTCAAAACCCGTAAGTACACCTATGGCTAAACACTTCAAATTGAGCAAATATCAGTGTCATACATTACACAAGGAGGTTGAGTATATGGCACGAGTTTTGTATGCTTCAACAGTTGGTAGTTTGATGTATGTTATGATTTGTACCAAACCAGACATTGCATAGGTAGTGGGAGTTGTGAGAAGATTTATGGTTAATCTAGGTAAAGAGTATTGAAATCAGTCCAATGGATTCTTAGGTATTTGAGAGGGACATTCAACATGTAGTTATGTTATGGAGGGTCAGATACTTCTTTACATGGCTATGTGGATTTAGACATGGCTAGTGATTTGGATGGTAGGAGGAGCACCACTGGATATGTTTTCACAGTAGGTGGCATGGTAGTTAGCTAGATTTCTAGATTGCAAAAGGTTGTGGCCCTATCTACTACAGAGGTTGAGTATGTTGTAGCTACAAAAGCTAACAAGGAGATGATATGGATGAGTAGGTTCATGGAAGAGTTGGGAAAAGAGCAAGAGGATTGCAGATTGTATAGTGATATTCAAAGTGCAATTCATTTGGCAAAGAACTCAACGCATTTCATTCTAGAACAAAACACATTTAGTTGAGATATCACTTCATACGGCATGTATTGGAGGATGGGCAACTGAAGTTAGAGAAAATTCATACAAAGGAAAACCCTTGGATATGCTAACGAAGCCATTGACAAAGGAGAAGTTGGAGCTACACTCCACTTCTGTTGGTCTTCAAGTTTGAGACTTGAAGAGGGAGACAAAGGAAAGGATCAGAGGATGGATTTGTATGGTACAATGTAGCAATTTATCTCCAAGTGGGATATTGTTGAGTTATGGATCTTAATCACTTCACTGGCATGTTTTTTATGGACTTGGTGGAATACACAAGATGGCGGCGTTGGTTGACAAACCGTCATCGGTCACCCATGGACCGGTATCATTCAGGCAAGAGGAACCGACATCGGTTAGGGCTAACCGGCATCGATTAAGGCTAACCAACATTGGTTGTCTATCTATCACTATTATAATTAAGTTGTGGGAATTAGATCTATCTTTAGTTGTAAAGTGAATCTAATGGTTGTAATTACATAGCTAAAGTTCCCTAAGATTGTAGATGCATATATAAGCATAAAGCTAGGGTTTAGAAGGTAGAATTCAATTGAGAATAGAGAGAAGTTTCCTTTTGAGATAAAAAAGAGAAATTTGTAGAGAAGAAAGTACAAGACATCCAAGAAGGTGTGGAAGATTGCAAATATTCATTGTATTTCCTTTGTGATAATAAATTGGTTGTTTCTTGGTGGATGTAGCCACACTGGGTGAACCATGTTAAATCTTTGTATTGTTTCTTCTTTGTTATTTCTCGTATTAATTTTTTTATGCTTATATCTGATTAATATATCTCGTACAACCGTTTTGTGCTAACCCCAACAATACAAGTTGGCCAAGACCATACCTAACATCCCAACCAAAGTACATGGTTTTCCTAGGAGGACGGTGATGTAAAAAAAAATTGTGTCATGCTTTAATTAAATAGTATTTCCTTAATTGATGATAGAGTATAGTGTAAATATAAACAAGTCATGAAATAGCTAGAGAGATCAGTTGATTGGATTCCAAATGTTATCATTTTTCTCAACAAAGAAACAAATCTAAACTTGACATTACAAAATTACAAGTTACTAAATTTTAGTGTTTGTCTTATCAAACTGATATGACAAACAACATATGTAAATTAGCAAGCTATCCAATCAAGTCATATGTAGGTCTGGATTTTTTAATTTTTGTAAATATTTTAATGTTTTTGTATTATGTGATCATTTTTAATGTTTTGTTATTTTTGAAATTAGTTATGTGCAAAGTGAAAATATAGCACAAGAGCCACCAAAGAGGGACTCATCAAGAGGTAGGGAAATATCCTAAGGTGAAGGAGGCCTAGGCCTAAAATATGTTAGAGTAGAAGAGGGATGACTCCATATAGCATGTGTAGTAGACAAATAGTGTTCCATAAGAGACCTAGGATGGAAAACTCATGAGGAGGATAATGTTCACTAGAGGGCCTAGAAGGAGATTTAGGAAAAATAGGGCCATTATAAGAAATATGTGAAATAGAAGACCTAGTAGGAAGCTTAGGATGTGAGAGAACCACTAAAAGAAGCATGTGAAATAGAATACCTAGTAGGACGCTTAGGAGGTAGAGAACCACTAATATAAGTATGTGCAATGGAAGACCTAACATGAGGTCTAGGAGGTAGAGAAATAATACAAGTAGTATGTGTAATGAAATACCTAGTAGGATGCATAAGATATAGAGAGTCATTAGTTGAAGTATGTGTAGATATAATAGGTGGAGAAGTATCAAACATAACTTTTTGAATACGTATTTACATATTGGGGCCTCATATTGGATGCCCTAAACCAAAACAACTTGTTGATTATAAATTAATTTGACACATTAACACAAGATAAATGATACAACCTTAATATCACATAACCAAGGGAAACCTAGATGCATATCACATGAGCTAATATAATAAGTAATTGAAAAGGGAATAAACATAGTAGTAGGGCTAAGTGTAATAGGTATAACAACATGTTCAATTTTAGTATAAGTATCAACGGTGAATTTTTAAAATTATATCCAAGAGAAATAAGTAACTTGAATGCACACATTATGTCTAACAATAATATCAATCAAAACACCATGTATAGGTTGTTGAACAATAAAAGAGTGAATGTATATCGTAAAAAGATCTTGAGACATAAATATTAAAAAATTAATAACTAGTTGTGAATTTGGCGTAGTAGTAAAATTACCAATCATATCATCTAATGGATGATCATAAAGAGGAGGGGGTATAGTATGATGAACATGGTGCACTTCCAAATTATGATCAAGAAGTGGGTCATTGAAGATTTTTAGTTTTTCATTCTAATTATTAGAAGTATATGATTAATTAGGAATGCCCCATTAAATGGCATTAGCATCAATAAGATCTTATATAACATAATAATTTTATCACATCGATTAGTAGAATGACCAACACATATGTGATAACCACAATATGAATTAGCATAAAAATCTTACCACGAGGCTTTCTTGTATCAATCACAAGAGGTGGAAGAAGAGATACAAGGTTGCATTCAAGTAATTATTTAAACATGAGGTGAGTGCACAAGGAAATTGTGCAAATTTCCATCGAGAATATATTAATTGAAGCTTTTTGGGGTGGGATATGGTAATAATAGTAGATTTAGCATCAATCGTACTATCTAGGGTTTCTTTTGCAAGTAGTTTGTTCTTGAAACTTAGGATTAGATGTTTTGGTAGCATTTGTAACATATTGGAGATTTTCATGATGATGAGATCAATCTCTCACTTTATTAATGTATGACATAAACGATTAGATTTGTGTAAATTTTCAAAGATAACTAATTCTTGCACAGGGAAATAAGGATTTATGTGAAAAAATCTTGAAGCTCATTGTTGGTTAGAATATTGTTCATCTTTTTAATCATGGTATTATGACATAGAATATAATAATTGATGTGTTCATTATAATGTTGTTGAATTTTTGAAATCTGAGCATAGGAAATATTGTCTCCAATATTGATAGATATTTACACAAGAAAATAATGAGATAGAGGGGTAAAATACCAAACTAAATGAATGGTAAAATCATATAACCATTATAAAGAAAAATCCTTGAGGATTTGAGGAAATATATTGGTACACAATGTGTCATTGTAAGAGTAATACAATAAAGTGGAATGGAAAGCACAAATTTTATCTTAAAGATCACCTTTTCCATCAAAAACATGATTGTTTGAAGCAACAAAACCATAGGAAATGGATAGGAAGTTACTTCATGTGTAAATGGGTTATACATAAATTGAGTAGAATTTTTTATATGAGAAGAAGTAGAGACACCTCTTTATAATTAAAAATAATAATCTTGTAAATTATGAATAAGGGTTTCAATATATTGTGTGCTAGAAGAAGAAGCTTAAAAACTACTATGAGTGTAAATAGTAGATGTAGGAATAGAAGTAGACATACACATACAAATCTTAACATTGTAATTTGGGGCACTACTTTCCACAAAATGTATAGGTAACACATATATATGAATAATGGATGTATCCTTTGGAGAAGACACTAGAATATAATTAGTAATTGAGGACATTGGGGTATGCTTTTGTTGGTCCTAAGAAATATATAAAAGAGAACCATTGTGATGAGGATTGTTTTGTAAAAATGTGTTAAATAAAATTACTCATATTCATAAAGACTGTGTGCATGAGTCTCATAGCCAATATGGGAGCCCTCACCTTGAGGATGTTCAATAATAATAGTAAAGATAGTGTGGGAAAATATATCAAAAATGGAATATGTGTGGTCACAAGTATTATAAACCATAGTATATTGATTTTCATCAAATTCCTCAAAACCAATGGAAGTAGAAGTTATTAGAGACTGCCTAGAAGGAAATTAGCATATAGTTCACCTCCCTCATGTGTAGTATGAGAATGGAACTGATTAAATGGTTGGTATCCCATACAAGATTATGGGAAATAACTCTTAAGCTTAAGGAAAATATTATTAAAAATTTGATGATTCATGGTGATACTTAGAGAAATGAAGTGTAGAACTAAGAGAAGGAGAATGCACCAACAAAATAAGGATAAACCATAGGGTATATAGGGTTTGAGAAATATATTCAAACAAGGGTTGGGTTCACCAAAATATTTTTTAAATTACAAAATAGATAGATGGAAATTAGGAAAATGTAAAAGAGTGCTACATGTTGATTATTCTAAATAAATTAAGAAATATTAACCATGCAAATTTAGAATAAAGATTTTTGTACTTGAAACTGTGATAAAACAATATAAATATTTATCAAAACACACAAAGGGATAAATATTTATTTTTTAGAGTTTTATAGAGATGATCTATGTGTGAAGACTAGTTGAAAGAGTTATTCCAAATCTAGAAATGGTTTGTCTTTGAATATGAGACTTGAAACTGCTCATGTGTAAGATTGTGCAACTATATTTGGGGTATAATACAATTTTGACATGATTTATAAAGTCTTATACCTATGAAAAGGGGGTTTCACAAATTTTCCTTCCCTTCAATTTCTTGAAAATTAGTTTTTTTCATCACTAGGGCTCATGCAACATCGGCATCACTTGTAATGACCAATGGTAATAAAATCCCTAGATACTTATAACAAAACCCATGATAGCATTAGATAATAAAAGGATAAATTAGTGTGTGGGTGAGGCTAAACTACCCTTCAAATTCAAGCCCTATTAAACCAATCCAAGTGTTGCATTCACAAACTTGAGTGGGAGAAATCATCATGTAGTTCTCCTAGTTTAGGTGCATGTGTGCATGTACATCTAATTGAACCCGCTATGTATCATGATACATCATGTTGTGTGCTATATTAAAATTAAGATGTTTTCATCACGTGAGTATCTTTCTACATGATTGATAGTCTACTTTTCACCACATACTTTCACTCTTCCTAGTACCCCATTCCTCACGAAGGATTTATTATCCTATAACTCCTCATCCCCACCATGGCCAACATGTCCTTTATCCATTCTTCCTCCCTCCCCATTTAAACCCACACACTATTTTTTCACAGCCCATAATTTTCACTATTCCCATCCCCTTCCCCCACTATGTGTATCTTCATCCCTTTTCTTCATTCTTATGTGTCCCCTTACACTCTTCCACACCTTGCTCTTTCAGCTTGATAAATATTACTTAACCATCCATATAACATAGGAATTTTATTTGAGGTACCCCTCTTCTTAATATCTTCCCATTATAAACCCCTCCATCAATACATCTCTCACGGAGTGGCCATCACCACCACACAAATATTTCGCACCACCTCTTCAGCTTGACAATCTTGCTTCATCACTCCCACAACATGGGAATCCTACTTGAGGATTCTCCTCACATTTTGTATTCTTTATTACATATATATCCCTCCATCCACTCATCCTACACTCCTTTGGTCCCTTCCTTCCTCATCATCACCTCTTCTCACCACCTCTTACATCCTCACAAACACCATCTCTTCTTTTCCTGTTCTTCCTAGTATCCATCTTCTGCTTGGTAATATTACTTACATAATCTCACAAGACAAAATTTACTTGAAATTTCATCTTTTCATACCCCTTCCCCATATCCTTCAATCAGTCACCTTACCACATACCTTATGGATCTTCTTCCCACGACTTGACAATCTTACTTAATCATTCGCATGGCATAACAATCTTACTTAAGAATCCTACTTAAAGTTGATTTTTCATCTTTTGCTTCCCTATCCAAATAAGTTTCCTCCATACCATTTGTCCCGCCCTTCACCATCACCATCTACTCCAACCAACTATTCCACACCTATGCACAATACATTATTGTCTCTCATCCTCTATTCATCATCATTATCGGTTTGACAATCTTACTTAAGGGGTCCTCTTGAGATAGATTTGTCATCCCACACTTCCACATTAAATCATCTTTTCTCTCTACCATTTTTCCTTCCCTTCGTCAATATCATCTCCATCAACCAACCATTCTATCCCCATCTCCACCCCATTCTTGTTTCTCATTCTTCATCACCACCATCCTCTGTTTGGAAGTCTTACTTAATCACTTCCACCGCATGAAAGTCTTACTTAAGGGTTCCCCTTAAGATTGATTTTTCATTATGTACTTCTCCCTCCACCCACCCGTCATTCCTTCTATTGATCATTCCTTCCTCCTAGTCTCCCCTACCAACCAAATTTTCCTCCCACCATTACCCTTTATCAACTTATCATATCACAAATTGCATCCACCATCTTTAGCTTGTGAATCCTACTTGATCACTCCTTGTTTGACCATTTTACTTTCCCCCATTTTCCCCTCCTCTTTCTTTCTTCATCCTGCTCTCTAACACTCTTTTCATATCTCATTTCTTCACATTCTTATCATTAATACTTGTCCCCTGGACCGTGTCTTCTCCTTCATCTTCTCTCAAATCATCACTCACCTTCTATTTACTCTTCCATCTATGTATTCTCAAATTTTATGACATTTCTACCCCTCTTCCCCACCCATAATTGTTTTTGGTCTCCTCTAACATTATTTCATCATATTCTCTTTCCTATTTCACCATCCCCCATACTTCCACTCATGTTTCCCACCCATAATTATTGTTGGTCTCCCCTAAGATTCACTCATCATCATCTTACCTTTCCTTTTTCACTCTCTTTTTCCTTCTCCGCATTCTCTCCACCTTTTCCACCCTCCTTCCCCAACAATAATTATTGTTGGTCTCCCTAACATTCTTTCATTGTCATTTCCCATTTTATCCTTCACTCTCTTTTTCCTCCCCCACCTTCTCTCCACTTCCACCCATTCTTGTCCTTTCTTACCCACCTCTCCATCTTCCATTATTCCTTGTCAATATCTTTACTATCTTCATCATACATTCTTTGTCTATTTCATCATAACATTCTTATCCTCATCTCAAGCATTTATGCATTTTTACACTTCATGTCATTCCTCCCCTCTTTCTTCTCTCTACATTCCTGATGTTTTCCACTCTCCATAGAATATCCTCCTTCTTGACTCCCTTTATTTTACACCATTTCCCCTCTTTTTCTCTCCTCCCTCCCACTTTTCTTATTGTCTCTCTTTCTCTTTATATATTCTTCCTCTTTTTCCCTCATTCTTCCTCCTTACTTCCCCATCGTTAACCTATCTCTTCATCACTCTTCCATATTTTTATCCTTTCATCTTCCACATGCATCTCCATGCGGTATATTTCATATTATCTTCTTATATGGTATTTTCCACGAAATATTAGTTCATTCAATCATATCCATGTATCTTCTTTATCATCTCTTCTCATCCCATCATTTTTCACTGTTTTGATCTCCACCCCTTCTTTCATCTCCCACCTATAACATATCCATATGTTTTGTGCCACATTCTCTTCCTTTTTATGGCCTTTCCATAGTATCTTGGTCTATTATGTCTTCTTCCTTTATCTTCTCTATCATCTCTTCCTTCCTCTTAATTCTTCATCTTCCTCATCTCCTTCATTTCTCCATCATTTCTCTCCCTTCATCTTATACATGCCTCTCCATACAATATTTTTATATTTTATTCCATTACCTTCATATTATATTTCACCCTCTTTTCATTTTTTATGCTTTTACCCACATCCTCTTTTTTCATTCCTCCATACATCCCTTTCATCCTCATTCCCTTGCCTCTTTCATCATCTCCTTTCGCGTCCTCTTCACCACTTTCATCTCCATTTCACTCTCCTCTCATATTTTCTCTTTTTATTGTCTCATGTGATCCCCTTCATTTATCGGTCATGTCATCTTCTATCTAATTATCCTTTCTTCCCCTAACATCCATTCCATTCCCTCCTTCTCTCCCAAGCCATTTTTTTCTACACTTTTTATCTTCTTCAATTTGATCACTTTGACTCTCATACCCCTCTACTCACCTAGTTCCTCATCACTATTTTCTTGTCTTTCCTATTCCTTTTCATTGTCTCTCTTTCTTGCTATATAGTCTTTCTCTTTTACCCTCATTCTTATTCCCCCATCATCCTTCACTCCCTTCATCGTCTACTTGAATATCCATACAATTTGTTCCATATCCTTGTCCCCTTTAGTCATCACCTCTATTTTTTTCATCCTTTACCTACTTGTAATTTACCAATACTCTTGTTTACTCTTTTTTTTCTCTTTTCACTCTCACTAATTAAGTCCCTCAACACATCATCACACTTAACATTCAAGGTTGATTGAATTCTTTCCCCATTTTGCACATCTTTTACTCCATTCCATTCCACCCCATTCTCATCCTCATCCATGAGACATGGATCTCTCATCTCTCATGTAATATTTATTTCCTCTTATCAAGAGATCTATCGTCGTCACCACTTTCACCATCTCTCTCGAGGGGGCATCATCCTATCCGTATTCAAACACACTTCTCATGGTATTTTTTTCTTAGAGGATACCATAACACTCATCAACCATACTCTTTTCCTCTTCCAATAATTTCTTCTATTCTCACAAGAAAGAATTTTTCTATTTTTTCTTAGAGAATGCTTTCTCTTTTCTTCCTCTAATAACTTCTTATCAAAGGAACACCTTCCTTAAGAAGAATCTCTTCAAAACCTTAAATCCCACCACCTAGGGCATATTCATCCATTTTGTCTACTTTCTTTGAAAGGACACTACTTTCATAGTACCCTTCCAAAGAGGGAAAATGTAGACACCCCAATTCTACCATCCTCCTAAATCAATTAAGTTCCCGTCACAATATTCCAAAAAGAAATACATATTGAATTAATTAACATTAGTCAATTAATTAACCCTCATCATTTATCTAATTAATCCTTCCACATCATAATCTACCTCACATGCCATTATTCTCCATGTCCCCACTTGCGAATTAAAAATTCAAGTTTAATTCTCATCCACTCTCCATGTCCCCCACTCACCAAATCATACTTACTTTTTCAAATTGTGATTAATTAAATATTTCAAATTAATCTAGTTTCTAGGCTATAAATAAAACCCTCCCCCTCCCTTTCAAACACACAAGAATTGAGATATCTAGCCTAATCTCTTGCATTCTCCTTGCGAAGAGAATCCATACTATCATCTCATCCTAATGTCCGCATAAGTCCTCAAATCACTCATTCACAAATCTCTTGTCTTCTATTTGAGTGATGAAAAGTTGTGGCATTAATCCATTTTGCAACGAAGCTATCTTGCATGAAGAAAGCGCCTACATTTCAATCTCTTCTGCTCGTCCCACATATTTTTCCGATCTAATGTTTGTGAAGGAAACACAAAGGAGAATGTATACATTTAAGTTATTTTTACTTTCTCATTATATAGTGGTTTTCATTGGTACACCATATCCAGTCCTTAGAAGCATGTGATACCAATCTAAATACAAATAGCCAACCACTTTGGCTATGAAATATATAGATAGAAAAATGGAAAAACAAAGGGGGCAAGTCAATGAATGATACATCTTGAGTTATGGTTAGACTTGGACAAGCATGAAGGGTTAACTCAAGATATTTGATGACTCCTAGGATGTTGATAGTTGAGACATCAAGTTGCAAAACACATTTGGAAACAGGGTTGTATTTAAATACGTGATATCAATAATTTTCTTAGGCATTATAGAAGTATTAGCCCCTGAGTCAATCATGCAATTGTGAACTAGATGTTTTCCTACAATCAAATACATATAAAAGGGTGGGGTTTTCACAAATTTTCTTACTTTTTAATCCTCTTCTTGAATAAATTGACAGCAACATAAGTATTTTGAATAATTGGATCAACTTGAGGGAGTTACATAAGAGATTCATGCAAGATATCTCTCAGTGAGGGAATAGCCAAAGTATCCCAAATTATTACATTAAGATTTGTCTTTTTCATCTACTCCAAAATGTTGAAAGGAAGGCTAATGGACTTGTGCATTTTGAGGTACTATGTTCTCTTTTCTTGATTGCTCTAATGTTGGAACATGTGCCTTTGGATGGGAAATAGTTTCCTTTACCACTTTAGGCTTGCACACAACTTCGCATGTGCTCTCATGGACAACCTCATGTGCATTATTTTCCTTGAACGCGCACTTGCAGGTAAAATACTATTTCTCAAATCTATCCCATCATTCCTTTCTTTCTGAAGAGGATCAACTTGAGTGGAAGAATAGGAATGTTGAGCATCTAACACCCTCTTTTTAGACCTTATGTTATTGAGAATATATTCATGATGCATGTGCACAACCTCATGCGTAACCACCACTATTTTATTCATTGTGCAAAACTCGTTAGCCCCAAATAATATCATATTAGTCTTTGGATTGACCTCTTGAGCTTCTTCCAGATTAATACTAGTTGCTTCTATCAATGGTTCCTGATGACTAGAAGAATTTTGAACCATGAGGGCTTGAGCTTGTAATGTATTTGCGCGAACATATTTATTATGCGGGGATTTCATGGCAATCACTACTCTATTTCTTGTATCATATTATTTTACACTGGAACCAATAGTTTACTTGAGCTAGCAGTAGGAATTCACTAGGCAGAGAATAAGCTGTTTGAAGTGGAATATGCATAATTTGACTTTTCCACCTATCATTTTTTTTGATTTTTCCCATATATTTGAATTGGATGCTAATTTCTATAGGGTTGGTAACCTTGATTGAATCCTTAGTTAGAAGACTCCCCTTGGTTAGGATAATTTCTATAGGATTGAGCTTATTAATTCTCTAAGGATATAACTTTATTTTATATATTTCTGATCAAGGATTCCATATCATCATCATCCTTTTTAGGGGGATAATAGGATGTAGAGGGATAAGATTGGGAAATTTTCTCAGAGTGGGAACAATAGAAGGTTGAGGTACTTGAGGCAATACATACATGGAACAAAGGCATGGGTAATCTAGGGCTATCTTTCCTACTTGTATTAGAAAATTTTCATCCTTAATGGTTGTTGGATAAGCATCGGGAAATTACATAGCACCCATTTATTGTATCATAACACCGATATTAGAATTCAATGCTCTTAATAAATAAAGTAAAGCACCTTGTGGATTTGGTCTCAAGAGAAATGGAATTTTGTCCCATGTTTTCTAAAATATGAAATTGAACTCATTCATAAGTTCATTTGGAGCTCTCTTAATCATCATCAATTATTCTAACAAGGAGACATCATCTTATTTCTTTTGAAACTAATTGTAAACGGTTGTGCAAGATCATCCCAATTGTCAATAAAGGCAGATCTCAAAAATTTGTACAATTGAATTTCTTTTCCCTTTAGTGAAGAATAAAATATCCTAACAATAACATCATCTTTTGTAACTAGATGAACTAAGCATACATTGAAACATATTGGATATAATCAGCTTGAGCTATAATATTTTCACCAACAAAGCAGGGAATGCTTTTAAGCGTAGCCACTAGTGTGTCATGTTGTGCATTGAGTAGTAAAGTAATACCACAGTTAAAGATAATAAAAGGTAAATTTATCTTATGCACCATGATTATAATGGGCCTCAAAACTCTATAAGAGTGCACAAAATTCCTACCAGTGTGGACTTTTTAAAAGATATCTATTAGGAGGAGATGATGGTCTTTTCACTCGCTCTGTCTCTTCTTCTTCTCCTCGGTGATAATTGCAAGTATTCAAAAGCTTCACTTCCTATTGTGCTCATCTCATTTTTATCCTTCTCATGAAAATAGACACCTTGACTCTGACACTAGGTAGTGATGTAGAGCATATAAAAACTCACTCACTCAAATAAGGTTAGAATGATTAGACAACTTCAATTTAGTCTTAGCTTGCAAAAATTGACTATTTTTTCTCAATGTTAGAAAGCTTCAAACATGAAAAATTACTCTAAATACTCATAATATATTTTTCAATACGTCAAACATGTTCACTATCCTCTATCCATGCTAAATTAATCATCAAGGACATTGTAATCACAAGAAATAGTTGGTTTGATGACCTTTTGCAAAAAAATGCCTATTAAACTACTCAAGAATAAGGTGTCCGTGAGTTTGAGTTTAGAACAATATACAAAGCCCTAGGAAAATTTATAAATTTATTTTGATACCATTTTCCCATGTCCGGTGTGGGATAAATTTTTTAGCTCAATTCTCTAGGTAGATATATTTTTCTTCACACACTTCTTTATAGGCTTATCTTCCTCTATTATCCCTCTTTTAGGTCAAAAATTAGTGTAACTTCGATTTCAAGGTTTAGTCCACAAACTAGTGACCTTTTCAAGTACTCATTTTGGAAATAATTTTATTTTCAATACCTCATTATACCTACCTTTGTTGAAAATGATTCAAAATAACAAGTATGGGCTTCAATTAGGCCTCCACTATTCTATGCTATAGTATTGTAGGAGGGTTATCACCTTTCTCTCTCTATAAACCTTCTATTGTGAAAACCTTTGAAAATATGATACAGGAAATGTCACTATGGTTTCTTGAAATTTTTGGCTTCTAAGACTTAATTTTAGACCATCAAATGGTAACTTGATGTAAACCCTACGAGGGTTTCCTCCTAGCTCGATAGGAGTGAATTTGCAATAAATGGATTATAACAACATTTCAAAGCTTGAATACTTTTGCATAGGTCTATGCCACATTTCTAGAGCTTGAAATCTTACCAATATGTCTCAGTCATCCATAAATGACATAATTTCTCCTCAATATATCATGCTCTATGTTAGAAAACTCAAGGTTATCAATCAATTTAGGGTTTCCACAAAGTATTTAATGGTTTATCTCCTTAATCAAGGACATGAAGACTATTAAACCTTGAGACACACTCTAATTTCACTCATACACTCTAGGTTCACATATTCCTTCCTAAATCTTAACTTTACTTGCCTTAAAATCATGATTGTGCTTTCAAAGGTACCTGCTACAAGTTTCTTAGGGTTCTAACACTCCCTTACCAACATATCATCAATGAATCCTCACTAATTCAATACAAAAAGATTAGATTGAATCTTAGTGACCTGTTACATTTCTTTCTTACTCAAATACATTCATGAAAACATCTACAATAGTGATATACAGTCTTGAAACAACGAAAAATAGTTCAAATTGTGTCTTCCTTCTCTTTGCACGTTCTTGAAGATCCAGATTTTCTTTCACTCGATTAATCAATAATGAGAAACAGTTACAAATTTATTTTATACCTCCTTGATTCGAATTCATTTTTATAACTGACCTCTAGGGTCCACACAAGACATATGTGGAGGTTACATATCAAGAAGCGGATTAAACAATATTTAGGAGTTACAAAACCCCAATTTAACATCATGATAGAACCCCAAAACTATAATAAAACTCAAAAATTCTAAAGATCCTATTAGGACCCTTAAAACTACCTACACCTACCTAGAAATCCAAAGTTGTCTCAAAGAAGATTCAAAAATTCAAATTTCCAAAAATGGAGGAAAACTCAATAGTTTGAATTCTTGATCTCTAGAGCACAAAAAGACAATATGAAATGAAAACTACGAACTTGTAATGACTCCTAGACACCTAGAAAACCAAAAATGTGCCATGACATGCTAAGCTAGCCTCAGGAGTGATGCTCCTACATCATACTCCCAAGGAAAAGAAGAAGTCTTCTCATCGTGTCTTTTCTTGCAAGTTTTTTCTCTCTTTCTTCCTTTGCTTCTAGTTGAACATGATCTCTGAGAGTTATCCTTAACTGATTTTTTTGATTCGTATGTCTCTAATAGTTGTGCCATGTTCTTTACAAGCTTCTCCATTCTTGAATAAATTATCTTCATGAGAAAAATGATTGTATTAGGATTGTATGTATTCCTTTCCACATTTTGATTGAGTTTACACACCTGATCCATGTTCATATGGGAAGTTTCTTCTTGTTCTTTGACTGTTAAGTATCCTTGACATCCTTCTTTTGACTTTCATGGTTATTTTCACCTTCAAGACTAGAAAATTATAGCTTTTTCTTGAGGTATTCACCTTCATTTGATTGTTCCTTCACCTTTCCAAGTGAAAACATGTATACACAACATCCAAGGAAATATTAGATTGAAAATTCTAAGTTTTCTCTTCATTCTTGACCACCATGTTCTCTTCATGCTTGATCTCTCCATAGTTTTTCTCTTCCTTATCCTCTTGAACTAGTTTGATACACTTTTCATGACTGTTTTCTCCTTTACAAAGTCTGATTGCTTCTTTTCCTCCTCATGTTATGAGTTGTATCCTTTCTTGACTGCCTCTAAAATATCATCATTGTTATTTCTCTCAATATGATCATCAGATCCATCCTCTTCACCTTTCATACTCACTCTCCTTTGCATGTAACTCTGATATTCTTCTTCTCCATTTAGCTACTTCCACATCTTCTTAATTGCACCAAATTTGTTTTCCATCATTTCATCCTCCTCTCTTTGTTGAAAGAATGTTTTTAACCCCACTAGCATCACTCTAGGATGATTTTCATGCCATGCTTTCCTATCCTTCAGTGGATTCAATTTATTTCTAAATTCATCCTTCAAAAGGTATAAGTATTTTCCCATCCATCATGAATGGATTTTCTATCAAATTGACACGGTCTACCTAGGAAAAGATGACATGCATTCATGGGCAATATATCACATAAAATCTGATCATGATATCTACCAATATGAAATTTAACTAAACACTGATGACTCACCAACACCTGATGATCTCTCTGAACCCAATAAACTTTGTATGGATTAAGATGCCTCATTCTCTTCAAATTCAATTTCTCAACCATCTCAGAGGAAACTAAGTTATCTGTGCTACCATTATTAATGATGATTTTGCAACATTTACCTTTTGCTTTGCATATGGTTTTGAACAATGTCCTTCTTTGAACTGGTTCTTCATTCCTTCTATTTGCATTCATCAAGGTTCTCCTCATCATCAATGCTTCACCTACTTCTAGTTCCTCCACTAGTGATGGTGATGCCACACTCTCTTCCTCATCAACATGTGCAATATGATTTCTTTCCTCATTAGCTCTATTATTGCTTTCTTGTGTATGTTCAAGACATTCAAATGACCTATGACCAACAAACTTATTACACTTGAAGCACCTACCAGTGAACTCACCTCTTCCTCTTCCAAATCCACCTCTACCTCTTGTATGAATAACCTCCTCTAGTATATCCACCTCTAGATGTACTTTGTGTTTATGATTGATTACCTCTTCCTCATGTGTTTGTTGTTGTTGTTGTCCTCTATTTGATTATTGACCTCTTCCTCTCATTCCTCTTCCTCTACCTCTTAAGTATTGTGTTTTCTTTCTTGACAATTTATCCTCTGCCTTCAAGGTTGCTTGGTATGCCTCCTCCACTGTCCTTAGATTAAATAAATTGATTTCATCTTGTATATTTAGCCTCAAACCATTCACATATCTATCCACTTCTTCAACATCATCCTCTATGTGACCAGATCTCATAGCCAATTTGTAAAACTCTTCAAGTATAGTCAACCACATTCATTTCTCTTTGTCTCAAATTTTGCAACTTTTTAAACAAACTAGTCTGGTAATATGAAGGAATAAACTTACCTTTTATTTTTGTCACCATCTTGTCTCGTTTTCTTGATATTATATTTTCCTTTGTTCATTCTTTCCTCTTGCACAAAATCCCACCAAATAGCAGCATGTCTTGTTAGTTTTGTACATGCAAATTTCACCTTCTTATCCTCTACAATGTTCTCAAAATCAAAGTACTTATCCATTTTTGCTATCCAGTACTATCAACTCTTCTACGGATGCATTCTTACGTCATAATTTGGTAATTTCATCTTTGGCTTAGAACCTTCTCCCATGACTACTTTCATTATTCTCACTTTTGGTCCTTCTTCCTCTGGCTCTCTCTCTCTCTCTCTGCCACTTCTCTCTATTTCTCTTCTTCCTTGTCACTATCTTCATCAATTGTTTTCCTCTTATCTAAGAAAATTCCAATGCTCCTAATATGTCATGTATGTTTCTCAACACAACAACCAACTCAATATCCCTAGGTTTCTCTCTATTTCCTCCTCTAACCACTCTTCTTGGTGGCATCTTGACAATCTTCTTCACTTCTCTTGCAAATCTCTTCTCTTCATTGCTTCTTTCTCTTTCCTTTCTTCTCTCTTTGTCAATTTCTTCTTATTTTACACTCTAATACCAAATTATCTAGAGCATATAACAAACTCACTCACTCAAACAAGGTTATAATGATTAGAAAACTTCAATTTAGTCTTATCTTGTAAAAATTGACTCTTTTTTCTCAATGTTAGGAAAGCCTTCAAACATGAAAAATTACTCTAAATGATCATAATCTATTTTTAAATTCTTCAAACATGTTCACTATCCTCTATCCATGATAACTCAATCATCAAGGTCATTAAAATCACAAGAAATAGTTGATTTGATCACCTTTTGCAAAAATTGTTTATAAAGCTACTCGAAAGAACAAGGTGTCTTGTGAGTTTGAGGTCACTTTGAGTTTAGAAAAATCTACAAATCCCTAAGAAAAGTTATAAATTTATTTAGATACCATTTTCCCATGTCCAAGTGTGGGCTAAACATTTTGGCTCAATGCTCTTAGGTAGATTTTTTTTTTTCACACAATTCCTTCTAGGCTTATCTTCCTCTACTAGCCCTATTTTAGGTCACAAATTGGTGTAACTTCCGATTCCAAGGTTCAATCCACAAACTAGTGACATTTTTAAGTACCCATTTTGGTAAGAAATTGATTCTCAAAACCTAATTCTACCTTCTTTCGTTGAAAATGCTTCAAAATCAAAATTTTGGGCTTCAACCGGGCCTCCACTTTTTTTGTTACAGTATTGTAGGAGGACTACCACCTTTTCTCTCTCCTAGAAACCTTCCATTGCAAAAACCTTTTAAAATATGATGAGGGAAATATCATTATGGTTTCTTGAAATTTTTGGCTTCTAAGACTTAATTCTAGACCATCAAATGGTAACTTGATTTGTAAACCCTATGAGGGTTTCGTCCCAACCCGATAAGAGTGAATTTGCAATAAATGGATTATAACAACATTTCAAAGCTTGAATACTTTTGCAATAGGTATGTTCCTCATTTATAGAGATTGAAATATTACCAGTAGGTCTTAGTGAAGTATTACCGGTAGGTCTTAGTCATCCACATATCACGTACTTTGCACCTTTAGATACCTACTCTGTCTTAGAAAATAAGGGGTTATCAATCTATTTGGGGTTTCCACGAAGTATTTAATGGTTTACCTCCTTAATCATAGCTCTAAATATTTTTAAACCCTAAGACACTCTAATTTCACTCATACACTCTAGGTTCACATCTTCCTTCCAAAATATTAACCTTACTTTCCTTAAAATCTTGATTGTGCTTGTAAAGGTATCCTATTCTGATTTCTTAGGGTTTCAGCACTCCCTTACCAACATATCATCAATGATTCTTCACTAATTCAATATAAAAAATATTAGATTGATCTTATTGACTTGTTACATTTCTTTCTTGCTTAAATACATTCATGCGAAACATCTACAATGACGATGATATCTGATCTTGAATAGTTGCAAAATGTATCTTCCTTCTCTTTACACGTTCTTGAGCTCTAATTTTCTTTCACTCAATTGATCAATACTTGAGAAATAGTTACAAAATGTATTTTATACCTCTTTGATTCAAATTCTTCCTCATAACTAATCTCAAGGGTTCACACTAAGACATATGCGAAGGTTACATATCGAAGGGGCTTAAACAAGATTAAGGAGTTAAAACCCCCAATTTAACATCTTGATGGAACCCCAAGACTACAACAAGACTCAAAACTTCTAAATAACCTATTAGGATGCTTAAAACTACCTACACCTACCTAGAAATCCAAATTTGGCTCAAAGAAGATTCAAAATTTTCAATTTCTAAAAATGGAGGGAAACTCCATAGTTTGAAATCTTGACCTCTAGAGCACAACAAGACAATATGAAATGAAAACTATGAACTTTTAATGACTCCCAGACACCTAGAAAACCAAAAATGTGTCATGACATGTTAATATAGCCTCATAAGTGATGATCTGCATCGGTAGATATGGAGATTGGAGCATCCATATGTGTTGAAACAAGCCTCCAAAGGCTACAAATTACTAATCCTCACACCAAAACATAACAAAAGTTGTAAAGTTCATAAAAATTTCCCACCAGGTGGGCTAGACTGTATTATGATGGGATATATGAAATTTAAATTTTTCAATACGGTCCCACCAGGCGTGCCAAAATTTTGGAGCTCAAATTTGTACCCGTACCTAAATTAGGATGATCCGGGGCTTTGATGCAACCTAGAATGATCTATGCGATGCGAGTGTTGCGATATGAGATCAACCTCCATAGAAGGCCGACTTCCTCTACCTATTCCTAATGTTAAAACTACTATTAAGGAATGAAATGCATATATCTAATCCTACTCTAACAATCTAAGGGACTAGGGGAAGAGAAAGATGCATGGAAAATAGAAATCCTAAGCTAATAGAGGTGATAGCACCAGAAAGAAGGGGGAAGACACTCTCAGATGAGTGAAAATGGGAGAAAATGAAGGAGGAGAGGCCAGACTTGAGTGCCACAGTCCAATACAACATTCAAACTCTCATTTTCATGGATCACAATAGAAATATAACCCTAGAAAGAGAGAAAACATGCACAACACACCAAAATTTCAATAGAAAGGAAAGAAAATGCAATAAAAATGGTCTAGGGTCAATAATATCCATAAAACACTGATTTTAATGCTTCAAGAGGATGTGTAGTCCATTACAATGGAAGGAGGCCAAAATCACCTTGCAAAGCTCCATATCTGAGGCTTGCAACTCAAAAACATTGATGCATTACGTTGAATAATGACATCACATTCCAAGAGGGTCTAACCTTTACAAATGGGCTTTACATTACAATATATAGAGAATGAGATAGAAAGAGGACGGAAAAGAGATGGAAATTCGGATTCAAGGATGCAACCACAAAAAACATGCATTCATGCTTGCAAAATGACATGAGAAGTCTACCAAATCCATCTCCCCACGTCATCTTGCTTGTAAAAGAAGGAAAAGACAATGTTTAAATATGGGTGGTTAAGTCACTTATATCTACATATTAATGGCCCGAATCACATTTTCCCTTTTTCACCTAACAAATATTACCAAAATCTTATTCTATTGATTATATAGTGTATCCCATGTCGAGACCTTTCCAATGAGACTAAACACGCTTGATTTGGACCTCTGAGTTAAAAGATGTGTCTTTACGAAGATCTCGCCACACGGTGAGAGAGCAACTCGTTAGACATGTGGCATCCTTTGATTGGTTGCAGAGATTTGAGAGTTCACTGTGGTTTTGGGTCTCCACCACATGTCATGATTTCATTCGCTTCAATTATTCTTTCATAGTTGGAAACCTTCCATTCGTCCTTTACAGAAAAATTAAATCTCAAGTCCCTAGAGTTGACACATGTCATACAAATATTAGCGTGGTGAGGAAATCCTATGGTACATGTGTGGAAGCTAGAGGTAGAAGAGAAAGGTTGCAATAGAATGCAAGGATGCAGAGGAAGTCTGTAAATGCACGCATGAGAAAAAGTGGAGAGATTGGGGAAAGGAATGCATGTTTACAAGAGTCTGCAAAAGTGCAAAGGAGGTCCGAAGACCCGCCAAGTGAAAGTGCAGGAGCGCGAGGAAAAAGTGTGCGTGCAAGCATGCCATGAAGAAAGGGGAGAACGCATAAGTAAACTAGCGTGCAAAAGTAATTACATAAAGAAGAGACTGCATGGGGAAGGACTCGTGGGAACCCGTAAGGGATTGCAAAGACTCGGGAGGAAAAGACGCATGCAAGAGGCATGTAGAAGGCTTGCAAAGATGCAAGGAGAGCTCGCGATTGCGCACGATGATGCGCAGCATCCGGTATAGAAGAAACAGGTGTGTAAAGGAAAGAAAACTTGTAAATGGGAAAGTGAGGAAATAAAGCGTGTGAAACATGTGTAGCCTCAACACATGGTGCCAAATCCATAATGGAACTGCAAGTAATATAAATATACAGGGGATATTTTGGACAACATTAACCAATCCACAAGAAGACGTGAGATACACAGTGATAAAAGGCACAAAGGGATCCATGCACATTTCTGATACAAATACTAGATCTGCGAGGATAATGGTTGGTTCCATGCCAATTCTATATGCAGAAATTCATGAATTCAAGAGAAATTAAGTGGATAGTTGTTTAGAATTTTCAACTATGTCTCGTATGCTCATGACAATCTCGTTTTCATACATTTATACCAAATACACCTCCGCTGCATGGAATATTGATATAGTCCCGAAGATTCAAATCATGGGAACATTTACGAATATATGAAAAAACAGGAACATGAATGGTGAAAGAGATACGCATTGTCTTGAAGTCTATATAGTGAATGATAATTCTACGAGCAACAAGATCAAGATAGACTATCATGAGGTAAGACATCAGTAATTATAGCAGCGGCTTGAATAGATAATAATTCAATGCAAATGATATTCATATAGACTCTATATTCACATTTTCTCAAGCATTTAACAACAACATTTTCCAAGAAGCAGGAAAAATAATAAATCCACACAAAAATGCTCACTAAAAAGCCATTCACATGGGCTAAGGAAGTAATAACTACCCCTAACAAATATCCATTAGTCTTTCATAAAAATCCTCTCTGATACCAAATGTAATTTGGTATAGAGTTTTACAATAGCACATAATATTAAAAATCTTGTATTGCATTCATACAAGCTTCTTACATATTTATAGGAGTTATATGAGCTCCAATTTTCATGGAGTCTCATCAACTCATCCTCCCAAAATGGTTGGTTGGTTCAAAATCTAACTAACAAACAAATTAACCCATCTAGGTACAAACTATACATATTATTACCACAACAATAATATATTTAACTAACTTAACATAGCTAATTAATTATTTACCATACGGTAAAACTATTGAGCACTAATTTTCCCAACACAAGTGTTCTCTTTACACATCTCACTCACTTAAAAGAGGACATTCAATTGATTTTATTACATGGATATTTATGCACATCTAACACATAGAATACAAAATTTAGGAATAGAACATGATAGGGTATGAAAATATAGGAACATGATCAAACTAATAAAAATTGAGAATATATTACATAGGGATAAAACTGCAAGAAATTATGGTCTAGGATGGGCATTTTCATCTTGGGGTATCTTTTCGAAGATTTTAGATTTCTCATATTCTTATTGAAAGTTTCATGTTTCTTATACATATTGAGATTCGTTTAGAATGATTTAGGGAGGACCTACTACACTTCGATAAAAAAATATGTGGGGTGTTTCAACACTTCATTCATTTTCGACATTGCATAACTTGATAATAATTTCATTGTAGGGTAAGTGGCATGGTCTTTCATCTCCTTTTGATATATTCAATATCACATATCCTATACTCATGGTACATCACATGGTGGGGGCATGAGATAATCACTCCCTTTGGACTTTGTGTTATTTTTCACTTAAACCTAGATTCATCTCCAATACTGAGGGATATTATTGATAAGGTGGTAATAACATGTGAAATCATAACATGGGATCATTTTTATTTACAATTTTTGCATTGGTATATTGGTAAAAATAGGGGTATTAGTGTAAATGAGCATATAATAATGAGATTATGTAGTGGTAAATCCTAAAACTAGGGGGTGATATTTAGAATCACATGATTGTGCGTGTTTTGGACATTTTTACTAAGTGAGCCCCCGCCAACAAAGTATGATTTGTGGGAAGAATATTTTGGGGTGACCATAAATCCCTTTAAAACCCTTCTTATATCTCTTCAAATAGTTTCGGGTTATTATAAATCATTATAACACCCATTCCTATTTCAAAATGTTTTTAGGATGACTACAAAGTCTTGAGACATATTTACTTTTAGCGATAGATCAAAAGACACTCAATTCACTTGTAGCTCTTGCATCTCTTTTAGAAAAATTGGGGATTTATTACCTCAAACCTTAAACATATTAACTCCAATCCACATCTTTAAGTACAAAAACTCGAGAGATTCTCCTTAAGTAAAGAAAATAGGCATATTCTTTCAACGTTTTGTCTCTTTTACTTTACTAGTTACAAATTTAGTTTTCAAAGTTACAAATATATATTTTGAAGCTTAGTTAAATTTAAAATCTCCTATAGAAATTTAATACACTCTATGAATTGCAAGTCTGATCATAAAACATGCCAACACACAAGAAGAATCAATAACCTTAAGCAAAGAGAAAGTGTTTTTACATAATTAGGTATATTTTCCTTGAATCGTGTAATTTCCATTTCATAATTAAAGGAGGGGTAAATTTATACGCCTAAATTTAAAAATTTATCATTTGGCAATGAAATATTTGGCTTTATCCTTAAATCATGAATTGTGCATACATTCCAAGCCTAAGTGATATATCCTTATCTCTTTTACATGGATTACTTTTCTTTTCACATTTCTCAACGTCTCACATAATTAATTGCATCGGTCCACAACAATATATTCCTCTTAGGAATCATTCCTAGAAACTTGGAGAATCCCAAAAACTTCCTTTATGGGTCTATTCATTTAATACCAAATTCAATATTTTGAACTCCAAGGATGATGTTTTCATCCCCATCCACTCAACAATCACTTTTTCAATTCCATATAATATCTTACAAATTACTAATGAAAGTATAATTTGATTTATGTATTGATGTTTATTAATTAATATAAATATACTACACATTCCTAACATTTTGGCCCTTAGTAAATAAGATCACATTAAACCATCTCCTTTTATTTATTTATTTTAGGGTTGAACTAGTGGATCTAGTTTGTTGGTGATACAAAGACATTGATTTAGTATTGAGTGTGATGTAATTGTAGTGATTTAGGGTTGAGAGTGGTACACATTCTTTGCTCATACTTTGGCAATAATACTAAATACTATGTACACTTTGGGGCTATGTGATCCCCTACTTTCTCGGGATAGACTATAAACCTATTATGGTGAAATCTTGCTTTGTTATTATGAAACTCCTAGCATTAGTATATTTCCATTCTCTTTGGATGTTGTTTTAGTTTTTAGAATCATGGGTTAGATTTTTGACCCATCTCTCTTTTCTTGTACTTGGGTACTTTGGATGTGGGAAGTTGATGATTAGATACAAAAATGTTCCAATGTTATTAGGCCCTGTTATAAGTGGTTGTGCAGGTTTTGGAACTATTCCACTTATGGCACTCTTCCTAGTCATTTGAAGATTATTTTTAAGAGTTCTTTTTTGAATAGTAATGTTAAGGCTACAATAAGAACAATTGATCTACTTAAAATGATCTCTTATCATATTCATTTGTGATTTTGTCCCATGTGACACCTTCTTAGAATTATTCTTGTGATAAATTTTATATCCAAAGGTGCACGAAATGATTGTAATGGGTAATGATCCTTTTCTATAGTAGGTTGTGTGATTTTAGTGAGGAACTTCTATATTTGGTGTAAGAGATATTGGGTTTTAGTAGTACATTTGAAAATTTGTTCTTTATCTTTTTGTGATCTATTGTTGAAAAAGTTGTCAATTTATTCTCATAAGCTAAACATGGTGAGATATATGGGATAGCATTATTTCTAGTATCTTGGACAATGATTGTTCATCTTATGCAATGCTTTTGACAAGATAAATTGGATTTTGTGTATGACTTTTTTTTCCATTTTACAAGCCAACATGGGCCTTACTTAGATATTTTACCATAATATAATTGATTTCTTATGATATTATGGATCTTCATTTGTAAGGTATTTAAATTATTGTGTTTCAAATTATTTTATCATTGATTCATTGTGAGGCCATTTTTGCTAGACAAGGGGCACCATCTCTTTTCCTTCTTATTAATTTTTTGTCATTGGTAATGTTGTGCATTAAATGAAGATAATTACTTATGATATGGAAATTGGGCATATTAAGTCAATTAATGATGTGTATACATAAAGTACATGAAATCATGCTTGAAAAATGTCATACCTTTAGAAAATTTAGAAATTTATATGATTGGAAGATAATTAAATGTACTATTAGTGCAATATAAATGTGTGTTTCCAAGAAAATTGTTAGGAAAACTAGTTTTCACATAATTTACTATTTCTAAATTAGTAATTACATTCCTTAATTATTTACCTTTAGTAAATAATACTTACTAATTTGTTATATTAAGATATGTTACTAGGTTAGTGAATATATATTATTATTGTAACAATAATATATATATATATATGTGAGTGGAGTTGTTCAACTAACTCATATATATGAGAGAGTTGTTGAACAACCTCCTCGATAATAGGAAATGTCATTTCCTATATAAATATTGTAATATGATGTGAAATAATATAACAAAGAATATATATTTTCTGTGCAAATTGCTAGTAACTGACATCTGTTTGTTATCAAGAGCGGTGGCTAATTCTGTGTGCAATGGAAGTCTAATGGATGTGTGAGGGGCAGTTTTATTTCTATTCGCCCGTATGAATAGTTTCTTTATGATATGATTATATATTTTTCATATTCCTAAGCTTGTTATAGGATTTCATTTCTGTAAGAAGTTGTGAGGGGAATCACCATGAATTCTAAGTGCTCTGGTTAATGAGTATGTAAAAAGCATATAGAGTTTTTTGAAGTTGATGCTGTGCACATCCTGCTACTGCATATAAATTCCACTAATGTCATCCAACCATTGAAGTTGCACCTTGTGCATCTTTGATTTCTTCCACGACTTCATTACTGTTTTTGTTCATTAGCTTTTAGGGATCTGTTAGATTCAAATTCTTTGTGTTAGAGATTTCGTCTGCTATCAACCAAATTCTGTGTGTACAATTAGTGCTAGTATTTCTTAGCGCAGACTTCTCAATGGAGCGTGTAAATTTGTCCATTAGTTGTTGCTATATGCACCTGTTTTTCATTAGTATTGATTATTATTTGGAGCATTCATAGTTTATTCTGGCATAGCGTTTGATATTGGTTTCATGATTTTCTCCACCACACTAGCTCCATAATTTTCTACCTGCCAGAACTCGTGTCCATTCAAAGGAATGTTGTTGCTATATTGAAAATCTAAATAGAATTTGGATGCTATTGGCCAAATTAATACTTTTTGGTGCCAGTTTTTGGGCCATAACATTTTCAGAATATGACATTTCCTCCTCATTCCAACGAATGGTCATATGATAAATTTTCTCTCCATCTTGAACAATTTTTTAATGGTTAAGCCAATTTTAATTAAATTGGGCCTTTTTATGGGAAATTGAAACCTTAATAACTTTTACATGGTAACTCAAAATCAAGTACCATTTTTTTGCAAAAGAGTTTATTACCAAGATTGAAAAATACTTTCTTTTTTGGCCATTCTATGGGCATCTCCTTGTTCTCGGCTTATGTATAATTTTAGAGTTTTTACAGCCCTTTGAGCCTCATTGAGTCATTAGTCATATTTTCAAAATAAAAAATGAGTCAAGATTTATTTTGTGTGTTAATTCCTACATCATATAGAGTCAAAATAAAAATAAAAATTGCCTTACTGATGCATTATCGGTGGAATTTGACATTCGATTAAGGTATGTAATACGTATTGTTTCACATTGCGGGAGGGAAACTATACCAATAAATCCAATGTGGAAATTGTTGAGCTTCACACCATATTTGTTGAGTAAGCAACATGTCACCGGAGGACGGAGACATTGGAGGAAGGAGGTCGAGAGACAATCTCTCGTCGATTGTCAATGACGGGGACACACTTCAGGTATGGTGACTTGTTATTTTCAGGTTGTGTGGTGTGGATTTTATGTTTTTATCTTGTTAGTGTTGTGTGTAAAATAAGAACAGAGGTTCATTCCTATTCACTTGTATATGTGGTTATGATACTTATAGAGGTTGAACAATTAGATGTATTCTTGTTCATACCTAGGTTTGCGGTAAACCTTTGTAAAACCATTGAAGGTTATGCAGATGGTTTATGTTTGAGTTACCACAATGAGTAGGTCGGACATATTCCCTACAATGATTGGTTGATAAGTAGATGGTTCATGTATGTGTTCCCACACTAGTTCGGTTAGATGTGTTCCTAACAATGTATGGTTGATAAGAAGTTGATGTGTTCCTTCTTCTACCTTCGCCCGAGTGTGTGCCAAGATCATGTGCAAACAGAGGCGAGCAAGATGCGAAAGAAGTATGACTATGTTTTCCCATGTAAACACTAAGGGATAAGGTTAAGAATTTACGAGTGTTCACATGATTTACTATCTTGTAAATTAGTAATGACATTGGTTTATTATTTACCTTGTGGTAAATAATACTTACTAGTATGTTATTTTACAAAGGTATGTTAGTAGGTTTGTAAATATATATTATTGTTATAACAATAACATGTGTGTGTGGATTTGTTCAACCAACTAACATATATGGGAGAGTTTTTGAACAACCCCTTAATAATAGGAAATGACATTTCCTATATAAACATTGCAATATGCTCGACATAATATAACACAATATATTTTTACTATGTAAATTTCTTCTAACAAAAAATGAATTCATATCCATAGTGTTATTATCACCAATAATTGTGTAACTTGATTGAAACATGTTTTCCTTGATTCAATTATTTCCTTCCTTGTGAATTAGGATATTGTGATTTCATTTGAAATATTATTTACATGTGTTGTATCTCAACTTAAGATGAGATGATCCCCAATGAAACCTCTTGTATAATTCACATTACTTACTTTGAAAGGTCTAATCTTGTGATGTTTCAATTTTTGTTCCTAGTTAATATTGAATTGTTTATGTTCTCAATTATTATCCTTTCTTTTGGTTAAAGCATCTAATTTTTTACCAACCTTTTTTCTTTGACTATCAAATTTCTAGATATTGTTGCTCGTTTGGATTATTTTGTAGTATTTTGAAACTTCACATGTAGAGTTTGAACCCTTCTAAGAAAATGAGGACATGTGGCTAGATTGTTGGACACTTATGCAATAGAAGTTAGAATTTTCAAGCTTAAAGTTGGACCAAGATGGTTAGTGGTATAATTTTTATGACACATGTTACTTTGTAGGACACATCACTCTTATGAGTCCAATATCCCCCACCTCTTAAGTGAATTCCATGAGGAAGTCAACTCCTAGGGGTATGATTTCATGCAGAACTTTTTCCTTGGATTTTCCCATTTATTTTCATTTCTCATGTTTACAAGATGTTTGAGACATTCTAAATAGATATTATAATCCAGGAATATTTTGATACATTACCGATGTAATACTACTACTATTATGATTCACTTATGAGTAGATTATTTCTGAAAATTATATTTTTGACATGCTCTCTTAATTGATTTTCTATTATGATGGAAACATAATGAGGTTCTTTTGTTTATTATTATGTTAAAATAAATCTTGTTTAGCATTAATACTAGAAATTAATGAATTTTCAACATAATAAAATTTGAGATTTGAATATATTAGTATTGTTATATTTGACATTATGAATCGATATATTATACACAACATTCAAGGGTTAAGCCTTAGGTAGATTTGGTAGGCGATTGCCTAGGGTGCCAAAAATTAGGGGGCGTTAAATTTGTAGGATTTTCACTAGTTCTGCGCACTTACCTCCTACAATTATTAATATTGTTGTAATATATAATATAATATAATATTTAGGAAAATACATGTCATGATTAATGTATTATTAAAATTAATTATATATAAGGTCAACAATATGGACTACCTCTGAGAAGCTTAGATTAATTTGTAGGAAACTAATTGGCTAGGGCCACCAATAATCATTAAGGTTGTAAAATATTAATGGTTGACAATGCCTATTAATGATAATATAATATTAAACTTTTTGTGTAAGATTAACAATATGGTAATTGTATTTGGTTTGATAAACATACTTTAGATGAAAAATTACAATTGTTGATCTTGTTGAGTTTTTATATAAACTAATTAAAGAATCTATGCAATTGGTATGATTATTTAAGGTGTCTACATTATTTTGTAAATATAAATTTTTATTGGTCAACTTTAAGTATGATTTATAAGACGCACCAATTTATTTTGGTGAATATTTTTATAAAATGATGATACGAAATAAAAATCAAAATCATTCAAACCTTAATTTTTTGAGAAATAATTCTTTTCAACCATATTATTTAAGTTGATGTATTTATGAAATTAATAATCTCTATTTTTACTTTCAACGTTAATGCTTTGATAATGAATACATTTTAACCTTCATTATCTATTGTTACAAAAATAAAAATACAACATATCATGATTTTACAAATTGGATGGGGTATTTGGCTTTACATACTGCCTAGGGCGCTCAGAAATCTTAATTCGGCCCTGACAACACTCATGCTTAAATGGAAATTAGAGGTTGATGGATTCATATATGGGTAGCTATGTGATTTTGTAATGATTATGTGATTTTATGAGGAGTATAGACTTGGTATATAAGCATGTATTATATGGGACTCCATTGTTGTGGCGTGAGAATGTTTCTTAAAGGGACAAACATGATCCGTTCTTTTCCTTATGTGATTATAGCATATATATATTTAATGCAATATTTTATTGGGCGCATTGATGGGTGCAATGAGTGTGTAGGGAACAAGTCCAACCAAGAGATAGGATAGCATGGGTTTGAGAACACTATAAATTGTGCATAGTCATACCAAACACATGGTGTAACGTTAAACACATTTCATAAGAAAATTAATAAATTTTCATATAAGAAACATGAGATAACTTAATTGGATATGCCACCATTAAATAATTAAACTTTACTTGGATTAATAAAATTCACTAGTTAGTGACTCCTAGGGGTGAGGTGAATTTCTAATTAATTAACAACTTGACTAATTAAATTCCCAAGTTAAAATTCCTATCCGGATATAAACTAAAAGAAGATCGTAAATGAACCTCTACCTTAAAACTAAGAGTCCGGTGAACCCATATATAGATAGGGGATATAGGGGACCCCGGATCTAACTCTAACTAGATGGGATTGGGCCCATGGGGCCCCTCTATCTAGATGGGGCGATACAGATAGGGGACCGACGGCCTACCCATATATAGATGAGATGAGATGGAGGGCTACCTATTAAATAAACTACACCTCCTTTTACTCATACTACCCTCCCAATAAAAGAAGAAACTAAAATTACATCTTGAAGGTCCTTCAAATGACTCTCTAGAAACTCCTCTTGTATTAAGCCACTAAAAGAAAAAAAAAAGGTTCTACGAAGATGATAAAAGTAGTTTAACCTTATCCATTTGGCCTCCAATGAATTTAGGGTTTGATTTGAGCTTAAAGTTAAATTTATTATTCCCTAATGATTTAAGTATATGATTTGAATTTAATCTCGGTTTTTATTATATTGCATGTCAATTTTAAGTGAATTAGTTAGTGCATTTTTTGATATAAGACCACTTTTCACACCTACATCCATTTTCCATTTGAAGGATCACATCATTGATAGGAAACACATTAATAATTTAGTTAAGTGTAATATAGATGAATAGATTATACCTAAATGCATCAGCTTGATCAATATATTAATCACATTAATTAAATTTTGGAATACTTATATACAAAATAGCAATAATTCATAATTAAGTATTACACATAGATTAGTATGACATTTATATATGGTTTATAGGCATATGTTGAATAAATGAGGATCAAGTAGCAATCATTTGAATCTAATCTTTGGAATTTGCACTGCAAATCGATGACAATGAAATTACCCATAAATTTGAAATTAGTCACGTATTAATGTTCAAAGTGTAAGGGTGCTCAAACACCTAATATGCTACTGAGACCTAAAAAAATTATACCTCTAATATGCATTTTATGATACATGTAACTTCTAAAACACTTTCCTTTCCTTTCCTAGAATGGTTACATGACATCTCAAGCTTAACTAAAGTGAACTTTAGGGGCTTTTGTTAAGGGTTCAACAAATACCTTCTAGTTAGCAATCCATGAATGCTAAAAACAATTGTTCATGTATCAAAAGTGCTCCATATAAATACTAGCTTCATAAATAAAGATTGTTGTAATAATTGTTTAATCTCTCTAGAGTATTTTTGAGTACTCGTAAAAAGCAAATAATCTCATGTGATTCTCTTGTGTGAATGAAATATAATGTTTGTGTATATATATTCGATTGAATTCAAACTATGACCATATTGACACATCTTCATCCAACAACTAAACATGAAAAAGACAGAACTAAAGGGAAAAGTGCATCTTGACATGGCAAAGACCAAAAAAATCCCATAAATACTAAGGATGTTATGGATAGACTTTAAAACATCATAAATACTTTAGACATAAAACCGAAACAAACAAAAAGAAGAAACATGACGACAATCAACACATATACCAATAATATTTGATTTAGATTAATAATAGACAACTAAACAACCACCTTATAATCATACAATTAAGAACTAACAAATAGCCCATAATCATTTTAAAGTAGTTTCCGTAAGAAGTGAGTCACATTTTATTTAATTACACCGGGTCTCCGTCTCCTTTGAAGAGAGCCCTCTTGGAAAACATCAAATTTCGGCAGGGAATTTTTCGGTGACACAATTTCAACAACATTATTTCGACATAAATGTTTTTTTATTTTCATTTGATGTAATTTACACCTCATGTACAATTGCTAGTTATATAAAATTTTATATTGAAAAAAATTAATTTTAATTTCATTACAAGTAATCATAATTAAGGGATGAGTTGTAATCGAATTTTTTTCTTTTTAAGTATCATTAATGTCTAAATGTCTAAATGAAAATAAAAGCACATTCCACTTAAATCGCCTTTCATAAAAAACAAAGAGAAAATAATTCATTTATTTTTGTCAAAAGCACGTTATGCACTTTAGTCTATCTTACCAACCCTTTTCTCCTTGTGACGAGTTCTTTATGTACATAGTGCTAAGGAATCATCATGATTATTTTTAATAATCATGAGTGTTTTCTTTCAATAATTTCTCGTGGGGTCCCGTGACCTTTTCTTTTTCACTTAAATCTCTTTATCAAAATCTCAATATTAATATGTTACTTTTTAAAGCTATAATCATGATAATTTTAGTGACTATGATTTTTATTTGTGATTGTTTTCCTCATAAAAATTAAATGTAAATTGTATTATAAAATGTGAGTGATATATAATGGGTAATGTTATAATGGAAGTGATCCTCCTACTAATATAATGGTTAATTTGTTAGGCGTTTGTTATATTTGTTTGTTCGATTTTTCCTCTCTTCATAATTTAAGGAGAAAAATATCTCTAAATATATGTCTTACTATGAAGTCGGATATACCTCAATCTTTGCATCATAAAATTGCTTCTACTTCTCTAAAATACTCATTCATACAAAAATTAATCCCAACTTAATTAATTGGTTTCATCTGGGAGATATATATCACTTTATTGCATCTTGAAATTGCTTCTACTTTTCTAAAACACTCATTAATTGAGTGGCTTCATCTAGGAGATATACCTCTTTACTACATCTTAAAATTGTTTCAATAAGCCAATGTCGTGTCACGTAAGGAAAACCATCTTATCTAATATGTAGATATGCCGACAATTGTGGGTGTTACAGAGTGCATGGTTTGGGAACATGGGGTGGATGCCTTATATTCCAATCCATGCGTTAGAGCATTCCTAGATAACTTGATCACAAGTAGTGAATATGCGATCATGTGGCGAGTGCACATTTGGGGAGCCCCACGAACGATCAAGGATCAAACTTGGATGAATAAGTTGATGCAAACATTGTCCATGAGTGTCCCCACTTAAAATCATTTCTAGAAAAGTTAATTCCACATTAATTGATTGGTTTCATCTATGACAATGTATAGATCTAATAGATTGTAATCTTTATGTCAATGGGAGCGATAAACATGTTTGCTTTCTCGACCTTCCTCTTTCTTTCTTTTAAACCTTTTTTTTTTTTTTCGAACTTCCTCCTCAAATGCCTCTAAATACATGGCATACTACCAAATTTACTTGCTCGATTGTCATCTTCAAACATATCTTATTACCAAAACTATTTACATCTTACTACTAAATCTACTTATTTAACCTTCCTTTCTCCACACTTATAACTTTGTAATGTAACAAAAATCCATTCAAATGTTTCTAAATACATATTTTACTCTCTTAAATCTTCTATTATTCATTTATTCACTTGTTTCAAATCAAACCTTCATTCTCCTTCTTTCTTAGCTTAATGGTGAAGAACTTGTGTTTTTGAAAGAGATGTCACAAGTTTGAATCTTGTGTATGTATGTATCATATTTAAAGTATGGTTAAGTGTCTCTGCATAATGAATGTACGAGGTAGTCTCGTATGTTATAAACCACCTACAAACCTAAAAGTACTTCTTATATAGTGGAAGTACAAATTAATCCCATATACTATAAGTCATAGTCTCATATACTATAAACTACCTATAGGCTTCAAAATAAACCACCCAACATTGTTATTTGTTGTAACTTATAAAACAAATTATTATTATTATTATCACCTTAAAACTTTACATGATATCAAGATCTTGAGAGCTTCCCTCGTGTTACGATGGACTAAAAGAAAGTTATAGGATTAATGGATAAAATAAGTGTTTTTAAATAATGTTTTATAATATAATATATAATTTATTCATTGAAGTATATGAATTACAAAGTTTGTGGAATTTTATAAGAAACCTTTGAATTTGTAAATGATTATATTAATATTTATTTATTTATTTGTGTACTTAAACAATGTTTATTGTAAAATGATTATGAGACCGATATAAATTATATATTGTATTGTTTTGTGGATTTACTATTAAAAATACAATTATTTAGAGCAACATTAAAATATAACATGGTATATGAATTTAGTAGAGCATAAAGTCGATTTAAAATGTCAGAATTGCTTGGAATCATGAAATCTAAGTTGATTAATATTTAAACAAATGATGTATGTGACAAAAGTAATGTGTTGGCTGACTTTAAATTGTTTAATATGAAATCTTTTTTTGTTTTCATACCTTAAGTATTTATTTAGTTATTAAAAGTGTTAATTTGAATTTAAAAACATTACAAACTATAAAAATTATATGAAAAGAAATTTGACTAATTAAAATTTGGAATTTAAATAATAATTGTGTTGGTTTTTTTAATTTATATTTAAAATATTATAATTTTAGAATTTTTAATATATTTTGTTTTATTTTTATCTTTATAATTTTTACTTAAATTTAATAAGGTATTAAAACACAAGATAAAAGAAACATTCATTGTTTAAAAATGGCATTTAAATCGAAATAACATAATTTATTGTTTCAAAAACATTGCATGCCAAAAATAAAACTATATTATATATTATTATAATATTCAATCTCAAACTTAAATAAAACACTTATTAACAAGTAATTAAATGGAAAGAAATACAATTAAACAAATTTAAATTTAATTGAAGTGACTTAACCATTAATCTTCTTCTAAATAATTGCTTACTCAACTCCATATGTATTTTGAATTGCAATTCTTCAAAAAGACTGTAACGGCAACACATATTTTTCATTGGTTTTTATTAATCTATTTTATATAGTGGATAAGGGAGAAATGATAAATAAGGTTGAGTAACTTATATTTTAAATATATAAGTTAGAGTAAACTTTTATTTTGAAAATTTGTAGATATTTTGTGGTTATAAATAAGAAAAATATGTAAAAGTCATCTTTAAATTATGAAAAGCGTGTAAATACCGATTGTCAAATTTTAATCATTCTTGATACGAAACCATTTAAAATTGTAGGAGAATAAAAGTGAGTACTAGTGTCATGTATTTCGGGTATGTCTATTTTTGTCGATTGAATTTCAACATTAGGAAATAGTTGATTGTTGTTATGTTTGGCGATTAGCCCTTTACGGCGCATTCTAGATAAAGGCAAACGTTAAGTGTTTTTTATTTAACAGCTTACCCATTTCAAACGATTTTGGATAAAGGAAGCGGCTTGAGTGTTGTTCTGCTTGATAGTTAGCCCCTTCGATAGTTCTAGGTAAAGGAAACAATTGAGTGCTTCTTTACTTGGCAATTAGCCTCTTTCACCATTTTAAGTAAAGGTAACAACTTGAGTGCTACTGTTTGATAGGTATCCCATTTTGGTATTTTAAGAAAAACGTAAATATAAGAGCTCAAAAAGATAGAAATAATATAATAACAAAAATAGACGAGATATTTACAAGGAAAATTTCTAACAATAACAACAAAAAAAAGCTACTCAAAATAACATAAACACGGCCAAAACTAACCCAAATAAAGTCTCTATATCATATCTTAATGGATGTTTTCTCTTTACACCCAATCACTAATCCTTAAATCATTTTTAGGGCATTAACATAGTTAATAAGAAGGCGGGCCTTGGATTTCATATATCATAAGTTAAAAAAACTAAGACAAGAAAAATTCACTTGTGCAAAATCAATCAATTTGTTCATTATTGTTTTATTGTTTTTCTAGGTATTAAATCATATTTTATTGATGTTGGACTACAAACACAACGTGATAAATCTTTTTGTAGGAATAATAAATAATATTTGTTTCTTCTATGTTAGGATGTGATATAAACAATCACATGATTTAGGTAACTTTAGAGGGTACCCTTGCTAGGTGACCTTTTTCAAGGAAACTATAGGGTTGTATGGGTATCATTCATATTTACAAGAAAACATCAATGTGTTTTAAATGAGTTATTTAGGTTATTGAAGGTGGTGTAGCTTGAAATTTTTGTTGAGACATTGTGTCTCAACAAGTTTTCTATATCATATAACTTGTTAGAAAACATAAGGTTTCATCACTTGCTCACCTCCTCAACTTCGGATAAAATTGAAGGGTCTTTTGTGGCAAAAACATATGGAAAATTTTTAAAGCGTTCAAACCTTAGCTCAAAATGGTTGGAGATAGGTTTTGATATAGAATGTCCTTTAATAATCATAGCTTATATTGGCCCATTATCATGTTCAAAAGTTATATCTCACTTTCTAAATATTTTTGATTTAAAGCCCTTTGAATTTTTAGAAAATGAAATGACATAATTAATAGTGTGTCTCCTCTAGAGAGTGGGTTCTTTGGCTTATTATTCAAAGGAAATGTAGACACCAATTTTTGGTATCGCTACCCCTCACCCCACGTTCGCTCTTCGTCATCTTTTCTACATACATACCTCTCTTCTCATTCAAAATTCCCTTTCCCTCCTAAATTCAATTTATCCCACTTATCATTATTTCACCCTTAATTAATCATCCCTAATCATCATTAATTAATTATAATCCCCATTTAATTCATTTACTCTCTCCAAATCCTCCGTTTATCCTCCCTATGCCCGCATTTAATAAATTCACTTCCCATTTGCCTTTATTTAATATTATCACCTCCCACTTACCCATTTATCCATCCTAAAAACCCTAACTCGTCCTTAACACTCAAAACCATAATCCCATTTCATATGGGCTCATTGCCTCTAGTTTGTCACCTTTCCACCACTCAAATGGGCGGATCCCTACATCGGCGGCGACCCATCCAGATTCATCGACCCTATAAAGTCACCATTTCCCTCCTTTTCCCGTGGATGTAATTTTGGAGACTTCGGGTTTTCTTGTGATCTTGCCTTCATTTTTTGATCTCTCTTGTAATTTTCATCATCATCTCGGATACCTTGTGCTTCACTTTGGGAAATTTCAAGATATTTTTTCTCTCTTTCATGCTTAGGTCTATCATTACAATTTATCATCATATTCTTCATCAAATATTGTGTAGGTTCATCTATCCTCCATGAGCCATGTCTCTTCCTTTTTAGGTCTTCATTTTCCATTTACATATATTCATTCTTGCCCATACTTTTCCATCAAACCCTATATCGGTTCCAGTCGTCATCGACCCAACTCCCATTTTGTTAGCTTCTTTTTCATTCAGATCCCTAGTCATCCCCTCTCTTATCCTAAAGTCACTCAAACCCTCAAATTTTTCCATTCTACCCTCTTATCACTTTCAAATATGTTCTGTCAGCTCCATTCACCATCGACTAAATCAATCTTTATTATATCTACCTTCAAATTTCATAATTTTCTTGCATCCTTTCTATCAAATCTAGTTCTAGATCTCTTGCAGGTTCTCGTTTCTTCATTTCATCCTCATCATCAGCTCTAGATCTACCTCCAAGGCCTCTAGATCTACATTTTTGTCATTCTTCCACGTTATCTGCTCCAGTCACCATCAACTAGGCCCTTTAGTCTCGGGTCACCATCGACTGTATAGGTTTGGTTTGATTTTGTTTAGATCATATCTACATTTTATCACTTTTATTGCATTTCAATTTTTGTTATAGTTCAAATTCTGCTACATCCAATTTATCAATCATTATTTTATCTTATCTTTATCAAAAATGTGGGTTGACATCCATCCTAGGAAGTTTTCACTTCTCAAGACTGACATTATCAAGCAACCCACCCATCTATCTACTAATCCATTTTTCATGTTGAGTTCTTTTGATTTGCAGGTCACATAGCTCGTTGTGAGGAGGATCTCTCATTTTTTCCCATATCCATCGTCATCCTATCTAGAGGTACCTTAAACCCTCTCATACTTGGAGTTTATTGTTATCTTATTGTGATTTCACTAATCTGAAATAGGTAATGAGGAAACTTGTACAACATTCGGCACACCCAAAGGGACCCACTCTTCTTTGGTGAGTCTTGTTTTTTTCATTTCTATTTTTTCTATCCATCTTCTACTAACCTCGCAGGAAGGAGAGTTGCCTACTTGCTCATGCGCGCGCGAGTTAAGTTTCTTGGATTTTCTTGCTTGCTTGAAAAATTAAAAATAATAAAAAAGAAAAAGTGTTATCCAAGTATTCCTCTTTTTCTTAGTTTTTCCTTTTCGTCATACTTTCCTTTTTTGCTTGATTGTCTTCATCAAACGTAACATTTAATTTTCAGATCTAAAAAGAACCTTTCATATCTGCTTAGAAATCTAGTCTAATTAGGGGTTAATCCTTTGCATACACTCTTAACACACACATGCATCAAAACTACACATATTGAACATTTCCTCCTAGGTAGAACTATTGGTATTTCGTCACCCAATAGGAAATTTTTGTAGTATTCTCGACCGCGTTACATTTTTTTAGCTATAGGTATATTGGCTAAACACCCAACTCCTTATCACTTTGGGACGTTAAAATGAGAGGGTAAGCCCTAATACCAAGCCCCAGTATCGGTAGTCATCACAGATTTGTGCCTCACATACTTGTAGTCATTTTATCTACCCTTAATACTTTTTTAACCCCAAGTGTGCCACCTATCACCCAGTGGCGCTAAGCACTCACCCGAGGCACATGCGAATGTCGAGCCCCTCCTTTATGTGAGAACATTGTGAGAAGGTTTTGCCATTAGTGGAGGATGAATTGTAAAGTGAGAAGTACATTTACTTAGTTAAAGAAAAGTGAAAAGCCTAATAAAATAGATCCACACATCAATGCATTAAAGAAACTTAATAACAATGTAATAAGCCTAATAAAATAGATTTGAGCCATGGTAGTTATCCAACATGAGGTTTTACACCCTTAGGCATGATATGCATAATGAACCCTTATTTATATAGTCATGTAGAATAGTTCTGATAGCCACATCACAATCAAAAGAGGTCATCACAGACCATACATGTTAAATGACAGAGACCTAACTCCTACAAATATTTCCTTGTATGGGACCCTAGCTATACCCTTTCATTTTAACCCTTGTTACAGATCCTAGTGCCATATAGGGGATTATGACATCCCTCACAACCCTTAGCCCTAAGTAGTCTAAACCATATCATTACTACAATACTTTGTTACTCAGCATCTTACTCTCAATGCATTCTCTCTATCTTCTGCATGCTCTTGTCTCCCTCTCCTCGTCTACATAATGTATTCAAATCATCCCCTCCTTGCTTCTTAGCATCTCTTTTTATAGGTCTAGCACCCACCTCCATGCCTTATCTTTTGAAAATATCTTATGCCAAGTGTCGATGTGGTCCTCTCAATTGTGAATGCTTATCCCTTTCAAGCCCTCCACTCTCTGTAATGATGTCTCCTAGGAATATTCCCTATGTGGAATATCCTTTTCTTGACCTCCAAGGTTCCAGGATGGCATCTTATCCACTCATCATGCCTAGTCGGGTCCTCACATTTTTCCTCAAGTGTCTTGAATGCCAAATATGGCTAAGTCATGTGTTCTCGCCTTCCGTGTGTGCCATAGTTTCACCTAAACCCTTCTTAAACCCCTTTGTCCTACATGATTTCCCGAGTGCCCTTCTTCTTCATCATGCGCGTGCAAGCCCTTTTCGTACTTAGCCAACATTTTAGGGCCTAACATCACCCCACACTAAGCGTGTTCTCTATCCTCGAAACATCTTGCCCCTTCAAAGAATAAATAAAAGAGGGATACAGACAACTAAATAAAGAAAGAAATAATGGGAGAATGGAAGAATGGAAGAATCTACTACTATTGTAAGAGGAGTGGGAACTCCTTCCTTACTCTTTCCTCAATCCTTTCCCATGCATACACCTCTTTACTGCGTATGTTGAAGTAGGTCACCCACTAGAGCACTCACCTCCTAAAACTTAATTCGTTGCCCTTAGTATTCAGTGTATCTACAATTCCTTCTAACTACTTGCTAAGGTCATTCAACGCGTCCATTATGCGAGTGACCCAGGATATAGCTCCTTAATCTAATTTTTAATCGAACCCCGTAAGGCTTTGATTGGCTCCATCTTCTTCTCAACCTCAGCTAGGATTTTATCCCACTCCGCCATGTTTCCCTTGTTCTTCTCTTGAAATTCCTTTAGATCTGCCTCATGTGTAGTAACTAGTATGTTTGATACCTTGTCTTTGTCAATGCAATTTTCATACACAGCCTCGATTATTTACATGATGATCTTTATAGCAACAAGATTAGAATACCGAGTAATCTGCTTTCCCCAATCTTCAATCTTTCTTCCTCCTTACGGCATGCCAATGCCTCCTCTCGCTGATTCGAATGTGGGTGGTCGTCTTTCCATGGTAAGGATGTGGGCCAAGTCTTTGAAGCATTACATGGTCGACTCATATTTTTGCTCGGTTGGGGCCAAGTCCGGGTTCTTTAAGATTATCGCATCTGAAATCATCTCTATTTTTGTATAAACCTCATGCACCTTTTCCTTCTCTTCCCTTAATTCACGCCTTAATTGCGCGTTGATCAATTCCTCCTACTTTAACTCCTTGTTTTTCTTAATGATTTCTTCATTCTTATTTTCAAGTTCTTCCTCCAAGACCCTTACTCTGTCATTTCTCCCAAATATCCTCACCTCAACCTCTACCGACACCTTGTTGAGTGCGTTACAAACTTTCTCATCTGATAATTGTTGGGTGTTCACTAGCGGGTTTACTCCCTTAGTATCTGAGTATCTTCATCAAGCACCTCTCGGTTGACCTCGAATTCGGGCTCATCAACATGGGACTCAAAATCCCAAGAAAACATCTTCCTTATGTGTGGGTATGCACCCTCTTCCTTAAATGAAGACCATGCGAGGAGTTGGTTTGTAAGCACAATGCTTTACAAATGCGCGCGTGCAATACCTTACTTGGATCATTGATATAGGTCATTCCTTGCTCCTCAACTGCTACCATACCCTTTCCTCCCATGCATGTTGCCTTTTGGAAGCTTACTATTAGGCTAAGATCACTTGCCCATGCTTCCATATTGCTTTTCTACACTCTTGCTTTCCCTCACTTCCTTGAGCACTTCTTCAGCACTATGCTCCACCTCTTGTTCCACCAAGTCTTTTATTATTCCTATTACCTCCCTTTCTACGGCATATTCTATTTGTTCCTTTGTCGGGCTTGGGGTCCTTTGATCCTCTGTGTTAACTTCCACACTTTCCCCCTTGTTGTGAGCACCTCCTTCGTCCTCATCCTTCTCTTCATTTCCCTCCTCCTCTGAGTCATGTACATCATACACAGGATGGTCCTGAGCCTCATCGCACTCATCATCATCCTCATTGCCCTTGACGGCCTCTATGCTCTTTGTTTCTTTTGATTCCACCTTTTCTATTACTTTCTACTTCTTCCTAATTGGTGATTCCAGTATAGGAGATTCTTCTTTTTCTTCTTCATAGGTGACTCCTTCCTTACTGGTGATTCTTCTTTTGCGAGGGCTCCTCTTGCTCTCACCTCTTCCTCAGTATCTTCTCTTTCTCTTCTACAGGGACTTCTTCCTCCGTGCATAGGTGCTTGGTTTTGCACTTGACTCCTGCACGCCTACACATTGTGTTATTTGTATACTTGGTGCCTTTTTCTCAAAGGTCTCCTCTCTCTCCCTCTTCCTCGGCATGGCCTTCTTCCTTAAGGTGGGGTCTTCTCAAATAGAGACATCATTCTCCACATAAGCACCCTTCTCACACTTCGGCCTTATGTGCAAGTATACCCTTGTTGTGGTTATCCTAGAAACAGGAAATGTTACTAGTTTTATCATATTCACATCATGGGAGACATACTTCTCCACATAAGCACGCTTCTTTGGGTATATCAAAGTCTTGCGTAGCTTATGGTAATCCTGGTCTACCGTGCTTTGAGGTCAAACCTTAACTTCTTTTCCTCCTTGAATCTATTAACTCGACTGGAATTATTATGTTGTGAAGGAGAATGGTAACTTGCACTAAGGACCCTTGGCACCATCTACCGAGTTAAACGCGGCCAATGCCAAAATGTTGGTATACGGCAAATTCAGCTTCTCCTTGCGGTAAAGCAAGTAACATCTAAGGTATTCTCCACTCTATGCCGAATGCATCACGCATATGCTTGTACCATTTTTCTAGGTGTGCCTTGTGGGTGGCCGTCATGGTGTCACAAGTGTACTTCTCAAATCTTTTGGCAGGGGAGGGGTTCTCATTTGGGTACTCCCATATAAATTTTTCTAGCCCATTGAGCACTCCAATATCTGAAAATACGATGGTAAGGAGGACATTACCGAACATGATCTTCTCTCCATCGTGCACGACACTAATGATTTCTTCTACTATGAACGTTGAGAGGTTATAGATGGTGCCCTTGAAGATCTTCGGCAAATGTTCAACCAAGCGCACGGCCATCCTCATCACGGGGTTGAAAATCATAGAGATGTTGAAGTACCTTGACCCCTTCTTGTAGTCATAGGCTTCCCACAGTCTTCCTTATGTCCTCCTTGTTGTCCAGATCATCATCAATTGAATCTCCCTCGCATGTAAGACCAATAAATTTAGAGATCAGTTGGGGAGTTATCCGCATTCTTCGTCCTATGAAATAAAAATGGTCCTCATGTACGCGTGACATTAACCACTTTGGTGCACCTCTCAATTTTCCAAAAATAGGGCAACTCATAGATTTGTAACAATCCATCCTTCTCCATCTTTACCTTCACTTCATCATCATAGAAAGGAATTCCATCTGGTGTCCTTTTATCTATAGGGTGAACCAGTTCCAATGCCATCTCGTTCTCTATGGTGTTCATTCATGGTTGTAATCGCTTACATCCATCTTTCTAACATCGACACCCATTATTTTATAAACAATACGCCATCTGGGTATTGCATTTTTGCGTACCATTCCTTGTTGAAATTGGTGGAACCAGCTTGTTTCAATTTTCCCTTTCCTTCTTTGGTGAAATAGTGGTTACTTTCCTTGGTGCCATTTCTCTTGTCGAGTTACTCAAAGTCCTTTCTCCTAATCCTAGCTCTGCTTAGTTCTGCAACCCTCCTCTTCTGCGAAAAATACCTTCAATCATGTGCCCTAGTTATGGAGCCCTAACCTGGAAAAACCCTTCCTTCCACAAGACGGCGTATTCACTTACGAGGATTTGAAAACTCCTACAACCCTCCCCCTCACATCTGTGTACTATTTTTCCTTCTTGGTTCACTGATGAAACTGACTATGCACTCAGATGTTCACAACCTTCTTTCACACAATTTTTCTCAAGGATGCCCTAGTTCACAAGAGCTCTTCGATATCACAAATGTAAGGTAAAAATAATGTACCCTGACCTTCTACTTATATTTTTTGCTTATTTTCCACAATAAATGCAATGCCACCTACCATCATACCTTTGCAATAAAGGTAGATTTTTCTTCTTAAGCCAACCTTCAACGCTTTTACCCCTGCACCCAATCCTGCGTGAAAACTTCTACAACCTTTTGGCGTAAAAAATCCTTACTTGACCGAAGATCCTTTCATGTGTGCTTATAGCACCGAAGGCACTTCTTCTATCCTTACCTTGATTTTTGACATCGCCTACCTCATGTTGTTCCTGTGCTTCTCATATTTGTATGTGGTCTTCCAAAATCCTTACACCAAAATCCTTATGTCCACCTTTTCTATGCATGCTCTTCCAAACTACGTGCTTTTGATCCTTCAATCTGGGCCATTGAAACACAAATTCTACTACCAACTTCCATTATTTGTCGCATTACTCCACCCCACAAAAATAGATGTGTGGTCCTCTGCGCATAGAAACTTTTTAAAATAATAAGTGAGGCTGGCTACCAGGTAGCATAACGTGCACACACCAAGGAAAAGGGAACAAAAATGAGAAGGGGGAAACACAAAGAAATGAAATTCATTAAAGGAAATCCTAGGCTAAATGGCAATACTGCCTTATTTATGCATACAAGGAAGACTTATTTATAGTAGGGCTTCAACCTACTCCCATTGAAGTACCCTAGCAACCTTGTCCTATCCAGTTCTTATAAGTGACATGTGCCTAAATCAAGGATGTATGAGATGATATATGGCCCTAACCAATGGACTTTCAGTTTCCCAGGATGGCGTAGAAATTTGGAGTCATAAAGCAAGACCATCTGCCCAACCTTGAATTGTTTGTTTTTAATATGGCGATCATGTCATGATTTTTGTCACACCTTTTCAGTCTTTTGACTCCACCTAGCAAGTGATCACCTTTCATCCAACTGCATTAACTTCTCCATGCACTCTGTAGTGCTTTCTCATCAACTAATCCTCTTGCGCATGCAATATGCAGGGATGGTAGCATAAATTCTCTTTGGTAAAACAACTTCCGTGCAAACACCAATTGGAATGGTGTGGCCTTATTCAATCTCTTGTAGGTAGTCCTATATGCCCATAGTACTACTTTGAGACTTTGTCATCCCAATCATGTCTTCCCACATCACAAATTTTGGTCAGCGTGTGACTTAGTATCTTGTTAAATGCTTCAGCAGTTCCATTAGCTTGGGGGTGATACGGGGTGGTCTTGTGATGGGCCACCATGAACTCTACTAATAAAATCTTGACCGTCTCATTCAAAAAGTGTGTGCCTCTATCACTAGTCAAGCTTAAAGGGCACCCATACCTGATTGAGTATGTTTTCCCATAGGAACCTTCTTTGATGCTTTCGTTGTCCAATCCTTGTAGGTGTTACCTCTGCCCACCTTATTAAGTAGTCAGTATAGGTGATGATATAGTGCGAACCAGTCCTTCGTGTGGCAGGTGAAATTGGTCCTACAAAATTAATGGCCCATTTCTCAAATGGTTCTGCGCTAGCTATTATCGGTCTCAAGGGAATCTCATCCCTTCTTCTTGGTTTTCCAAGGCACTGGCAATGGTCACAGGCCTTACAGACTCAATGACAATCATGATAGATGCTTTCCCATGCGCGATTGCATTCCTGCATAGTGTCCTCCTACAATCCCACCATGTGCTTCCTCTATGATTGCAATGTTCTCATGTTCCAACACACATAGGCGCAAAACCTCATTGTGTCTTAGCTTGTATAGGTCTCCACTAATTAGCATATAGGGTGCGGCGCGTATGGCTAATCGCTTCATTTCTAAGGTCTTCATTCCCTCTGGTGCCACGCTCGTTTTGAGAAACACAACTATATCTTCCAAGTTAGAGGGTGCATGCCATAATCTAACCAATTGTTGCACATTTGGCATTACATCCTCAATGCTCTATGCATCCTCCCTAATTCAATCCTTGATAAGTGGTGAATACGAGTTATTCTTTCCTAGTTTCATAACAACTTTAAACTCTAACTCTTGAAACAACAAGAGCCACCGACATATGTGCCCTTATAAAATGGCCTTGTTCAAATAAGTACTTCAATGTCATGTGGTCCGTGAAAATATAAAGGGTATTTTCAAAGATACTACCTAAATTTGTGCGATTATGTGTGTAGATCATGGACAATACTCCATGCTCGATAGTAGTATAGTTATGCTCTGCTGTGGTGTCGACTTCTTACTAGCAAAACACAAGGGGTGGTCAACAATTCCCTCTCCAAGTTGTCTTCAAGAGTGCCTCAATCGCCATCCTTGAAGTATCAACATGTACATGGAATGGCTTGTCCTAAGAAAGAAAGCATAATATGGGCACAATGATAAGCTTATTATTCAATGTATCAAACACCATTTGTTGTGCCTTTTCCCAATGGAATATACATCTGTGCTTCAATAATTCCTCTAGTGGCGCGATGATTTTGGCATACCCTTTTATAAACTTCCAGTAGTACCCCGTATGCCCAAGGAATCTGCGCCTTGCGCTATGGGTAATTTAGGTTCCTCTAACCCCACAATAATGGCAACTTTGGTAGGATCCACCAGAAAACCTTCCTTACATATGATATGTCCCAACAAGGTTCCAAATGGAGTAGTGAAGAGAAATTTCTTAATGTTGAGGGATATGTGCAACTATTAGCATCTCTCGAACATTAACCACAAATTGTCACAATGTTCTCTCACTAGTCCATACATTGTCTAGTCATCAAGGTAGACCTAAAGGAACTTATGGATAAAATCCTGAAATGCCTGGACCACTATTCTTGAAAAAACAACAGGTGCATTCTTTAGTACAAAAGGTGTGACCATGTAGGAAAAAATTCCCCATTTAGTGGCGAAAGTTGTCTTTTCTCGGTATTCCTTAGCAATTCTAACTTGATGATACCCAGAGAACCTGTATGTGAAAGAATAGATCTTATGTCCGATTACTCCTTCCAAGATTTCCTCAATGAAGGGGGTTGGAAAAGGGTCAATAACACATCGCATTTAAATCCTTGTAATCAACACAGATCCTTATCCTCCCATCCTTCTTAATGTTGATGACCATTGGGCTTATCCATTTTGATTCCTCTACATGCTTCAATGATGCCCAATGTGATCATCTTGTCTATCTCCTCCTTAACCCAGACGTGCAAATTTGGATTCATTCGGTAAGGTCTCTTCTGAATCGGTGCTCACCCTCTTTTAACTTGATTTTTATCTCCCCCAAGGAGTGGTGGACACCTTTAAGCTCATGGTACCCATGTGGAAATATGTCACGGAAATCGTGCAATAGATCAATGATCTCTAAAACCTCCTTTTCGACCAATAATCCACAATAATAGCTTTCTTAGGTCTGACCTCTAAACCAATGTTAACCTTCTTTGTCTTGAGGGGTTCATGGTAGGCACGTGCTTGCTCATTAGCACTATTTGTAACTTTGTGCATACCTTGATATGGTTAACATCTAAATTCTCCACCTCTTTGCCATCTATCACATAGACCAACTTCCCTTTTTCTTTCTCCATGCATGCGCGCTCAAGTTGTATCTCCTCTAATTATTCCTCATCAAAGCGTGCTTCCAAACCAGGTTCACCCAATAATTCTAGTATTTTATCCTTTGTCATGGCACTATCACCCATCGTGAGGCACTTAACAACTTTGTAACACCTCATCTGCCGATGGATTGGTGCTCGATATTCAAAATCTCGCATGAGGGTCAGCCGTCGACTCCTACTAATTTCTATTTGTGACATGCATCCTTGAGTGAATGTACCATCCACACGCACAACCTTGTAAGGTGGAGTATGGCTTATGCACCCATAGAGAAGGTGACAATGCTTCTATGCCTTCCATCCGGGCCTTCTCACATGCTTGGACATGAAACGAGGCGAGTTCCTTCCTATGATAGTCTTGTATGATAGTGGGTGCATTGCTCGAAAAATCTAATAGAGAACGTGATTCTTACTTCGCGCCACTCTAAAAGGATATCGCGATGTGTCACTCACCAATGCGTTGCGGTCCCGAGTAAGTTATAGCTGAGCATCCTTCTTCTTGAAATCTCACTTTTCCACTAGGTCTTCATTTCTCGTAAGAAAACATCAGGGTTGGGCCCTCCAGAATAACTTCGGTAACTTCTTTCCTCCAAGGTGCTTGGCTGAGCATGCCTTTCTTACTTTTGCAACAGATCCCCTCAATTTCCAACCAATTAGCTCATAATTCTCGTGCGCCCAATTGTCGCATGCTACATTAGTGGTATCACTCATAGATTGAGTGTCTTCAAACTGAATAACTCCTTCCGTAGGATTAATCACCTCAGGGTCCCTGATAGAGCACACATAGATCCTATCAATAACTTCTTCTCCCAAGGGCTCAGTATAGGGTGTTGACTTCCCATCGGTCAAGGGGATGATTACCATTCTTCCTTGTTCTCAAAACTTATGTACCCTTTATTGAACCATAGGTCAACATTATTCTTATAACACCAGGGCGCCCAGTAGTGTTGGAAATTTATGCACTCGCCTGGTGCAAGACTTGAAATCTCTAGTGAACTTCACCCCTTAGATAGTGATAGCAGCATCTTTCAAAACACCAATGGCATTACCTTTGTCTTGTTTTCCATATACAACACATTTGAAGATGGTTGTAATGGGGGCCTTCCCATTTAGTTCCAGGCGTCCAGGGTGAGAACATTGACTTTTGTGCTGTGTCAATCGAATATTTCTTAGGAGCCACCCATCCATAACCACATTCAAGGTAATCTCCTTATCATAGTCGAGGTTGTGGGGGAAGGTTAGCATACAAAACACTTTGCCTCTCGCGCTCGCTCAACGTGCGATACTTTTTCCCAGTAATTCAATTCCCTAGAAAAGGAAGAATATTTTCTGCCTCGGCATTTTACATACTTCCCTAACCTCATCCAGATCCTTCTGCGAGCCTCAACACTCTTCCTTTGTTCTAACTTCCTTGACTTCTCCTTCAGGCACTGGATTTCTCCTTGTAGGCTTTAAATTACATCCATGGTCTCTTGATACACCTCTTTCTGATGAGTAGGGTCCGGATACTTACCATACACCACCTCTTCTCTTATAACCAATGGCTTTTGTCTTTGTGTCTCCTCGACATGCGTAGCTTCAACTCACATCGTCACCAAGGTATAAATTCTAATTCTAACTCACACACCACCCTTGAAATCCATTTCGAGTCAATCTTCTTTATGCTTACTATCCCAAAGACCTTTGTCTTTCCGGTGTTGTTGGCTCATATATTTAAATAGCTCCGGGCACTCCTCATACTTGTGTTTTTTCCACACCAAGAGCATTGTAACAAATCAGGGCATTCATGCCTATCTTTGCTTAGATCCACATTGTAACAAGTTCCATGTGAGAACTCACTTCTTCCTCCTCCACGGTTGCCACGACCATGAAATCCTCCTCGAAACCTCTTCCACGTGCCCCTCCATCCGCACGTCCTTCATAGTGATGACCCTCATCCTTGGAATTGTTTGCGAGGCTAGTTTGGTGTAAACCAATATCAATGGCATCATGTATTTGGCCAATCAATCTACAATCCTTGGTGTCATGAGTAGTAGAGGTGCAAATCTTGCAATAGAAAGACACATTTTTATAGATCACACGTTGCAATAGTGGACACCTACTTGCATCATGATCTCCATGGAAAATCTCACACCCATCTCTTGTCGTGGCGCATCTTGATCTCTAAGGAAAATTTGTCCTTTGTATTCCCCTCTACCTCACAATCCATGCACCATAGGCCATTGTGAGTCTCATGCACCAAGTTCACAGATAGATTCTCCAACTACTTTTTCATTGTAGTAATCTAAGCTTCAAGAAAAGGGATAACCCAGTATCCATGCTTCCAACAACCTCGGCATGCGAGGCACCTCTAAGGCCTCGTGCGGGTGCAGAAAGTCTTGTGCAAACGTGCTCTCCTAAAAGGTGTTATCAAGCCTCCAAAAACCATTAAGCATGCTTAGAAGGATGAATATCATAAGACAGTTTTGATAAGAGATTCTTAAAACACGCGTCATATTCCGCACACTCTCGACATACCTTGTTGAATCTCCTTCAACACGTTAATGATCTTTTGTTCGAACTCGGTAATATGAAACTCGGTTAAGAAGGCATTACACAGCGTGGTGTAATCTACCTCTTTCAAGTGGGGGTCATACTTTCGATACCAACTATGCGTATGTCCTTATAACATTGTTATAAAGCGACTTGACTTCCATTCCGGGGTAGTGATCCCCTTCACACGTCATAGCAGCTCACATTTATGTACGTGTTATGTAGCATCCTCAACACATTTATAGTTTGGAAGATGCAAAGACTTTTGAAGGATACTTCTTTGAGGTGGTTGAGGCTCATTCCCACGATCCAGAACCTTGATTCCCTCTAGTGTTACCTCCACTACCAGATCCACTAGATCCACCAACACCTATCCCTCCTGATCCACAAGATCCTCTAGATCCACCAGGTCCACCATGTCCACTAGTGCCTATTAAACCAGATCCACCTCCCGTGGCTGGTAAAGGCCCTAAAGTGGTTACACCTTGTGTCCCCACCGTCACGTTGAGCTCGCACACCAATAGTGCAATATTTCACCGCTACCGATGTGTGTCGTGTGCCGCTTCGGATGCGATACCCAAGTTTTGTGTACCTAGAATTTGCCAAAATGATGCTCTAGACAATATACCTCCAAACATAGGAAATGATTGTGCATCCATAGATGTGTAGAATGAAAAGTTATACCTCATAGGTGTTGATCGATTACTTCCACCAATCTTGTGGGTTACCAATATTTATCTCTAGATTTGGAAAACTAAGTACTAGGGGTCATGTCACCGGTGGATTTAGATGCATGCTTATGGATCTCCTTTCTCCAAGTGACGAGCTCTCATCAAAAGCTGAAGGGTTCTCTCTCTAAGCTTGTCGAGATGGGGTAGCAAAGATTTCTCATGCTCCACATCCTCTGCGTGAACCTAAATTCCTTCCCGCAACATCTTCCTCCATAAATCCATCACTTATACAACTTCGCATTGTCTAGCTAACTCCCTTAAGAACTCAAACTCAACAACCTGCGGGAAAGAATATGTAGAAATAGCATATTCCGGGTGTAAGCGATCGGCACTCTTCTCCACCAATGATCAACAACACGTGTCCTAATCGGATCAACATCTTGTAGCCTCGATACTCATCTTGGGTCCACACGTGATATCTATAGTACCGAGCTGATCTAGATGCATACGCCGAAAGCAATTCATACAACTCCACCGGAAAGTAGTAAATGAAGGCCTCATATATCTTATGATACATATGCTCTTCTACCCGTTTACATGAATCAAACTCAAGTCCAAGACTAAATCTCTCGAGTAAACTCATCCTCTGTGCTCTTAAACCATACTTCAACACTATCCAGCGTCCAGTGTTCTATCACCATGCACCATTCTCACAACAACTTCGAAAATAGGTCCCGATAATGGAACCAAGATGTAGTCATTTTATCTACCCTTAATACTACTTTATAACCCTAAACGTGTCGAGTCTATCACCCAACGGGCACTTTGGCACTCACACCGAGGCACGTGCAGGTGTCGAGCCCCTCCTTTCTGTGAGAATTTTGATAATGTTTTTCCATTAGTGGAGGATAAATTGCAGAGTGATAAGTACATTTACTTAGTTAAAGAAAAGTGGAAAGGACACCTTGAGATCCACACATCAATGCATTACAAAAACTTAATAACAATATAATAAGCCTAATAAACCAGGATCTGGGCCATGGTAGTTATCCACATGAGGGTTTACACCCTTAGGAATGATATGCATAATGAAACCTTAGTTATATATTCATTTAGAATAGTTACGATAGCCACGTCACAATCAAAAGAGGTCATCACGGACCATACATGTTAAATTACAAAGACCTAACTCCTATAGATCTTTTCTTGTATAAGACCCTAGCTATATCATTTCATTTTAACCCCTATTATAGATCCAAGTGCCATATATGGGATTATGAAATCCTCACAACCCTTATCCCTAAGTAGTCTAAACCCTACCATTACTACAACACTTTGTTACTCAACATCTTACTCTCAATGCATTCTCTCTATCTTCTACATGCTCTTCTCTCACTCTCCTCATCCGAGTGATATCTTCAAATTATCCCCCTTTGCTTCCGAGCATCTCTTTTCATAGGACCAGAACCCACTACCATGCCTTCTCTTCTAAACAGATCATGTGTTAAGTGTCGATGTGGTCCTCTCAATGGTGAATGTTTATCCTTTTTCAATCCCTCCACTCTCTGTAATGATGTCTCTTAGGAATATTCCTGCGTGGAATATCCTTTTCTTGACCTCGAGGTTCAAGGTTAGCATCTTATCCACTCATCATGCCTAGTTGGGTCCTCACATTTTTCTTCAAGTGTCTTCAGAATGCCAAATATGGCTAAGTCTTGTGTTACGCCTTCCGCGCGCTCCTTGGTTTCACCTAAACCTTTCTTAAACCCCTTTGTTCTCTGCATTTTTCACATCTTTAATAATCAAGATAATCAAAATTTTGTTGCATGACTTATTTGAGTTAATTAAAAATCAACATAGTTTTTTTTATTGTTTTTTTTCATGCCAGTTATTACACAATCCCAAGAAAGAAAAATGGAACAAAACATGTCATCCAACAACATTCCTATTTCCACTATTTCCTCCCAACAAACTTCCACCCTTTTTATCATTACCTCCACCCCTTTGGTCACCTCTTTCTATAATTACTCAACCAATGGTTCCCATTTCCTCTCTTCAAGAATCTCAAATTATCCAACCTAATACCCATGTTGAAACTAACCCCTTTCTTTATCATCATTCCATCCCATCTAGACCAACAACACCCCCTTCCACCACCTCTATCAAAGTTTTTGGGCCTCCTATCATCCCTCGTGGGTGTCCAAATTCCAAGAGATTCTTGATGCTAATCTATGGTTTCTTCATGACTATCTCCTTCATAATACTACCAACCTCCCCATTGATGGACCTCCTTTGCAACAAATTTATGCCTACCATTCCAATCTTGAATCTACTCAAGTCCTCACATCACAACTTGTTGTATTCTTCCTAGAGCTATGAATGAACTTTCCATGGCCCAACATGAGCTTGATCCTCACCAATCCTCTTCCTCCAATCCCTCAAAATCACCAAACCACTCAATTGGTGGTCCCCATTCCCCTAATTTTCCTCGCATTAACACTATTATCACCTCTTCTATCCCCATCACCTCATCATCTACTATGGTCACTTGTGCCCCTATCCAATCATCACAAGAGTCTCACTTGCTTCCTCCTCCACCAAACAACATAATTAAACTTTACCCCTTATCTCCACTTCCCATGTCCATGAAAATGTGATCACTTCACAACCCCATCCTTCTGAATCAACTCAAACCCATCAACCTCCTCCTCGAGGTGCTTTCACTACATACTTCCCAATCAATCAACTCAAGTATCCCAACCACCCATTACTTACATCCCAACTCATCCCATATCAAACCAATCAAATGTCCCCATCTCTCAACAACCAACTCAATCTCACCAATCTTATCACATCCCCATTTCCCAACAACAACCTTTATCTCAACCCATTCAATCACAACCCTCAATTACATTCCCCCTTATCAACCACTTCCACCAACACCTACTCATCCTCAAACATATCAACCTTATCAACAACCTAACCCATCTACCTCATATGCAACACAATCTCATCCTTCAACCTCTCAACCCCATCCATCTAATGATCCCATGTAGGCATTATTGAGTAGAATGGATAATCTTGAAGCTGCTTACCTTGGGATCCAAGACCACATTTTCATATGAACAAATTTGTAACAAACCTATCAATCCATCCATCCCCATAAATTCCTTATCCTCCTCATTGGGAATTACCAAAATTCTCTAAGTTTAATAGCAAGGAGGACCCAAAACAACACCTTCACATTTTTACATTCATGTTACCTCATCACTCATGATCAAGACCTTATGCTTCACACATTCCCCATGTCATTATCTGGACCCACATTGGATTGGTATAATGGCATCCCACAACATTCATTATTTTCCTTCACCCAACTCATGCTATTCCTAGAACACTTCTCAATCAATATTACATGTAAGATCACTATCATAGACCTCTATGCCATTAGACAATATGATGATGAATCTATCACATATTTCATCACACGATGGTGTGGCATAATCAACCAACTATCATTCTCCTTCCATGAATGAATTAATTGAAATCTTTCTCATGGTCTTGTGTGAAGCATATTCCTCTACTCTTCAAATTCAATCATTCCAAACCTTTGAAGAGGCATTTACCATGGCTCATAAACTTGAACTCCACACCCTTGAGAAAGGCCATCTTAAACTTCGATCAAATAAACCCAAGTCTGAATTCACTAAATCCTCCATGCATGGTGAAAAATATAAGAACATCCACTAATGCCATCATGGTTAAATCTCCTCCACATCCACTTCTCACATGAGCCTCCACAAAGAGCTCCTAGACCACCTCCTAACTATACCCCTCTTGGGGAATCTTATAGTTCAATATTTGACAAGTTAATGGTGGTCCATCTCATTTAAATTCCTCCCATCCGAACCCTTTGATGAATCACAACCCAAACCAACATGGTATCATGAGGAAATTATTGTAAATATCATCAAGTCCATGGCCATGACATTGAGAAGTGTCACACTTTTAAATACCTCATCCAAAAACTCATAGACTTTGGTGACCTCCAAGTGGATAATCCTAATGCACCACCTAATCAACCTCTTAGACATGTCTTCAAACAACCTTTTCCCAATCATCTACCCAATAATCAAACTCCACCCCCACATCATAGAACCTAATGCTCCCATACAATCAATACTATAAACCAAGATCCAACACCATCACCTATGCCTATCATCTCATCATCCATTGCATACACCCACTATTTCAGACTCTTCTTCCACATTCACAACTTCATCAACATCTACACATATCTCTACACCTATTTTACATCTACATCAATATGTCCACTACTACTACAAAACCACATCACATCACATCATCTTAATTACACTTCTCCCCATCCATATCTTCCACATCCTCATCTATCACATCTAGTCCTTCACCTATATCTACTCCAACATCCACCTTAACATCTTCATCTCACATCCCTACATCCACACCCACTTCCACATCAATCACATCTACTACTATGACCATACCCACATCAACATCTGAATCTATGTCCACATCCATACCATCCCTTGAATCATCTACCATGTAAAACATCCACACTTAATATACCTACAAATGAGACTCTCCCCATCTACAACTCCAATCATTCCTACACCAACGAATCCTAAACCTACACAATCTACCACCCCTTTAGATCTCATCAAGTGCATCATACAAAAACCACTTCCACCTTCAATATCCACCTCTACAACACAATCTACATTACCTAGTTCTACCTCCATAGATCCCCCAGTTGAAATCATCATCATTCTCACTAAAGGTAAATCCTCAAAACCAAAGTCTAAGAACCTTGGCATGCCCATCCAAAAATCCCTCACACATCCACAAAAAATTTGAGCTTCCTTCTCCCAAGACTAACCCTCCTAAGAAATCTAATGTCACATCATCACTCTTAGGAGCATCACCATCCATCTTAGGGCTTAGGCCCTTCATCCAAGACCCCCATTATCAATAAATCCAAAAAAACAATCTAATCCTTCTTCCAAATCTGACCTCCTTCAAAATCATCCACATCCCAATTATCAAATCAATCCAAACCATCTAAGTCATCACAATCATCAAAACTAAAACCAAGACACAATCACCTTCTTCTTCTTCTAAGTCCAAGATAGAATCAAAGGCTCCCATAAAGCCTCATCAAATAAAACCATCCCTCTTACCTTCATCCACCATTCTCAAAACACTTCCATCTAAAACTCTTCTCCAACCCCCCCATCGGTTCTTACACAAAAATATTTCAATGCCTACTTCAAGCATCTACAATCACTCTTCCACCTATCAAACCTTTTTGATCCATGTGGCCCAAGACCTTCATGGTTTGATTCTAATCTCATTTTTGCATACCATCATGCACCAGACATGACACCAAACATTTAAGGCCTCCAAACTATTATCCATAATCTTATCGATGAGGATGATCTTCTCATTGAAGGGGATCACCCTCTTCCATCTACCAATCTCACTTCTTCATCCCAACCTTCATCCACCAAAATCTCTAAATCTCCTCATTCATCCAAGACTTTTGTTGCCATCCCTCCTCCAACCATGACCTCTCCCAAAGAAGGTCCTCCTCTCTTTATCAATGTTGTTTGGATCACCACCCATTCTCACCCCCATGACTTCCAACCACCTACTCAATCAAAATCAAAATTCATTGTCACTGCTCCCTCTAATGAGCCTACTCTACCCCTTCTTCATCAAAACCTAAAGTTTCTATCTTAGCTTCCCTCAGCCTACTACTATTGAACAAAGTGTTATGAAACAACTTCATCAGCCCTAGTTAAGATGTCACTTTATGAGCTCATCCAAATCTCCCCGGATCATAGGAAATCTCATTGAAGCTCTCAAACATATCCCTACTCCTAGTGATGAGGCTCATCCTTTGCATCTCTTGTTGGAGCACTTTACCGCTTCCACTTCATATCTTTTGATGACACTAAAATTCTTGACATAACACCTAAAGAACATGACCTTCCCCTTTTCATCATTGTGTGTATCAATGACACATTCATTCATCATTCTATGATAGACAATGGAGCTAACATAAACATCATCTCATCTCATACCTTTTATCAACTCAAGCTCCCTAATTCCATTTGTCACCCAATCACCCACGGTTCTTCACGCATTTAATGATGTTGTTGCCCCCTACTTTGGGCACAATTATTCTTCCTATCCATGTTGGTGAAAAAATCCTCCATGAGGTCTTCTATATCATAGAAGGGGAGTTTCAATACAATATCCTACTTGGATGACCATGGATTCATGTCCATGCATTGTGTTCCTTCCACCCTTCATCGATGCATCAAGTATGAACATGAGGGAAATATTTTAACTCTCCCCATAGACATTCCTCCATTCAAAAGCATGTCACATGACTTATCATCCTAATGACATGCTCATCCCCAAACAAGATTCTTTTGAAGCATCCATAGCTCATCTTGTCTCCACATCCAAGCTTCCCAATGATGATTCCTTAGACAAAGTGATGGATCAGATCTCTTGGGGGGTATCACCTTCTCACACTTAATGCTCTTCCCATGCCTCAATAGACTCGGTAGACTCGATAAAGCTCCAATGTATCAACCTAACATGGGATATCATTCCCTTTTCAGTCCACCTCATCTTTACACCAATTCATCTATGGTGGCATTGATCACCCTTCCTCCCACATTGATGCTCTCAACCACACACAAAACCATATACCAATGGGTTTGAATTTATTTACAAAAAATCCTTTTCCTACACTTATCTTCATTGTTGTGCCTGAAAGGATTTGGAATGGGCATTATGAACAAGGCATGCATGACCTCATCATTGATCAATCTCACAAACCCCATGAAAAATTGGGTTGGCTATAAAGGAAAATATATCTAACCCTCTCCCTCCATCTTTTTAGCTCTCATGGACATCGACCCTCCATCTTCTCCATCCCATGAGGTTATGGATATGGATGACACCATGTCCATCTCCTCTCTGATTTTTTTTTAATCTCCACCATCACCTTGGGACCGGTCACTTATCAATGTGAAGGTGAAACTAGGTCCCTCCCTCTTCAATTTCTAGATATGATAGAGGAAGATTCCCCTACCATTGACATTCTTTAATGCACCGATGATGATTCCATCCTTTCTTACATGGGGGCAGAATATTCCTATCTTCATAAGACCTTACCACCAAACACATCCACCCTTCTTAATGAATCCACCATCGACATCAACATAGGGACTCCACAAGAGCCCCACATCCTCAAAGTGGGTCAATCCTTGATCCACATGAGCTTGAATCTTTCACCACATTCCTTTCTTGACATATCCAAGCCTTCACATGGTCATACATCTGATATGTCAGCCTCGATCCTTCCATTATTTTCCATAACATCATTACCTTTCCTAATGCTAAGTCGGTTAAGTAGAAGCTTTTCCGCATCATGCACCCTCGAGTTTCCTCCTTGTCAAAGAGGAGTTGCAATGACACCTTCTTTTAGCTAATTTCATCATTCCTATCACTATCTGCAATGGGTTTCCAATATCATACCCATTTTAAAGCTTCTGGAAAGATTCGCATATATGCACTAACTTTTGAGATTTAAACCTCACTTTCCCTAAAGATGATTTTCCTCTTCCTAACATCGATCAACTCATAGACCTTACCACAAGCCATGAGATGCTTTCTCTTATGGATGGTTTCTCTAGGGTATAATCAAATCCTCATCACACACCAAAGACCAACATAATACTTCTTTCATCACTCCTTGGGGCTTTCTGCTATCACGTTATGCCCTTTGGTTTGAAAAATGCTGGAGCCACCTATCAGTGAGCCATGACTTACATCTTTCATGATCTCATCCATAAGACTATAGAGGACTACATTGATGACCTTTTGGGTAAATCCAAGCATCAAATGACCACCTTACCATCCTTGAAATCCTTTTTGATTCCTTATCCACTTCTTCTTCCTCCATCTCAATCCATCTAAGTGTGTGTTTGGAGTGCTAACTAGAAAAATCCTTGGCTTTATCATTTCTATCAAGGGTATTGAAGTTGACCCCCTAAAATCAAAGCCATCCTCAAGATGCCTCCTCCTTTTAATCTAAAGCAAGCTTCGTAGTCTTCAAGGCATGACTTCAATCAATTTTTCATTTCATCTCACAACTTTCTGACCATTTCCAACCCTTTCACCATCTCCTTCACAAAGACATCACTTTAAGTGGGATGATAACTTCCAAAAATCCTTTGATGATCTCAAAGTATCTCTTATCCCCACTATGTTTACGCCTCCACACGAGGGGGAGCCTTTCTATCTCTATGTCTCTACCTCTAATCATGCTCTAGGTGCCATGTTGGCACATCATGATGAGAAGGTAGGGAGAAGGATGTGTATATTACATCAGTCATACCCTTTCATGATTATGAGACTCACTACACTAAAGCTGAAAATTGTGTTGTGCTCTTTTCTTTTCGCTACCTCTAAGCTTCACCATTATCTTCTCAATCATAAAACCTATGTCATCACTAGCTTTCATCTTCTCAAGACCATGCATTCCAAGCCTTATCATAGTGATCATCATCACTCGATGGCTCATGCTCATGACCGAGTTTGACCTAGAGTTCATCTCTCATAAAATCAATCAAGGGCCAAGCTATCATTGATCAATTAGTTGACGCCCCTCTTCCTGATAATCACCTTCCTCATGAAAAATTTCTAGATGAATCTATCAACACCATTGATCAAGAGTTTTCTCCTCTTAAGATGACACTCTTCTTTGATGGATCTAAGTGTCGACAAGGGGAGGCGTTAATTGTCATTATCATTCCTCCTTGGGATACTCCTATTCCTATCACTTATAAACTTAATTTTGAATGCACAAACAATATGGCTGAGTATGAAGCTCTCATCTTAGGTCTTCAAACCACTATCTTACTTGGTGTCCAAATCCTTGATATCTATGGGGATTCTCAACTCATCATTAATCAAGTCAAAGGCATCTATCAATGTAAAATGAGGTCCTTCAAAAATATAAGGACATTGTCGACTTCCTTCTTGGAGCATTTGATTTCTACACCCTTCAAACCATCCCTCATTCATCTAACCATTTTCAAACACTATGGCTCTCTCACATCTCTCATCCCTGGTCTATGGAAAAGAGTAATCTAAATCTTTTGTCATTCATCGCATTGATCAACCATCTCACCTTAGTGAGCTCCTCAGCATCAACTTATCGAATATAATCCTCATGATCTTTGGTATTCTCAAATCTTTGACTATCTTTCTCAATCCATCATCCCCTCCGACCTATCTAAAAATGGTAGGAGGTCATTTCTTCAATGTTAACCACTATGTCATCCTTGGTGGCATCCTCTCTACAAGCATGGATTTTGATGGCATCTTTCTTCATTTCCTTAAGTCTCATGAATCCACTCGAGCTATCCAAGAAGTCCATGATGGTATCTATGGTGGTCATTTTAGTGGTTTGGTTGTCACCAAGCACGTCCTTCGCATGGGTTATTATTGGCCCTCTCTTAATCAAGATTATGTGAATACATTAAGAAATGTGTCAAATTCAACAACATTCTAATCTTATCTACATTCTAGTCGGTCGGCCTTGCACTCTCGGATCTTTGGCCTTTCTCATAATGGGGACTTGACCTCATTGGCCTCATCAATCCACATTCTTCTCAATGCCATCATTCTATCATCACTACTATTGAGTATTTCACCAAATGGGTGGAATCCATTCCACTTACATCAACTAAAGCTAATCAAATCATTAATTTCATCTATCAACATATCATTTTTCCATTTTGGCATTCCTCATAAAATCATCATGGACAATGAAAGTCCTTCAAAACAAATATCTCAAGAAGCTTTGTGACTCATTCAATATTAATCTTAGCTTCTCTTCTCCATATTATCCTCAAGCTAATGGCCAAGCCAAAGCCACTAACAAAACTCTTCTGTAATATCCTTGCCAAGACTATTGATAAATCAGGTCATAATTGGCATCTTCATATCCCCTTTGCTCTTTGGGCTTATCAGACTAGCATCCACACCTCTACGGTGCTACTCCTTTCTCTCTCATCTACTGGTCCTAAGGTCATTCTTCCTCTTGAAGTCCAAATCCCATCCTTTGTGCATTTCTCTTTCATGACTTTGTCTCTAATACTAAGATTATCACCAAGAGCATCTAACTAACACACACTTGAGTTGTTAGATGAAACAGTTCACCTTCTTTCTCTCTTTGAACATCATCATGTCTATCAAGAGCACATCAAATGTTCTTATAAAAAACACCTCAAGGAACATGACTTTAATATCGGTGACCTTGTCCTTAAAGAAAATCAAAACGTCACTACTCTAGAAAGGAGTCAACATGGAAAGTTTTCTCCCAACTAGATTGGACCTTATATTATCACACATAAGTATGGGTCTGGAGCCTATCATTTTTGCTTCTTGATGGTAAACCAGAAACAAAACCTCTTAATGCACATTGCACTTGTGCCTTTCTATTGTTAACATACTACCAATGTGAACTTAGTCATCTTAGTGGTCATACATCCATCATTAGCCTCTTCCATCTTTCATCATAATGATTTGGAATTATGTGGTCTACCATCACTTTCCATATGACCTTGAATATGGGCACCACGGCTCTTCTCATAGCATATTCCTTAAGGAAAGTTCCTCCTTTTAGGTGGGAACCCTACATCATTACATCCACTTCCTTCTTATTTACCTATTGGAACCACACTAAGGGTCCATAGGTGTCACTTGTACATCCTTCATCCCCTCCTAAGTGGTCTACCTAGCTATCCCCATCTCTTCCATAAAAATTCAAAATTCTGGATGCTCATCTTAAAAGTATCTTACTCAAAAAAAAAATAGACTTCTCCCTCGAAGGACAACTATTCATAAAATAAAAATGTCAAAAGTATAGACTAGATCCCTCGAAGGACAACTATCATGCATATCTTATCCTGCCATTTATAAAAAAGAAAAAAAAAAATCAAAATAAAAAAGCAAAATGTAGACCACTCCCTCAAGGATGGCTACCATCTCATATCATGGTAACGAAGGCTTCCCGCATTGATCAACCTTCTATATACTCAAAATCAAACATAAATTCAAAAAAGCATCCTAAGAAATCTTCCCACATCGATCAACTTTCTCATCCATAGAAAACTTCCCGCATTGATCAATTTGCACCATATTTCTTAGAGCTAGGGCATAGACCTAGGAACCCACCTAAGGAGAACCTATTTTCCCATGTACAAGTTACATCTAAAACCCCTTATGTCATGTCAACATTAGGTTTATAAGTTCACCTTCCATACTTTCCCTCGTGACCCTTTGGGATTACTAACTACCGATGGTTGTGTGTTAACACCTGTTATTGGCTGCAAGTGCATTTCCTTGATTGGATCCTTTTCTTGTTTACCTCAATCCAGTTTGAAGCATCATTTCTTCATGCACTCCTTACTATGATCAAGTGTCATTCATCTCTTTTTTGGTCACCTTCTATCAAATTCAAATCCTTTTTCTCTCATCTAATTTATCTATCATATTCTTCCTAATCTAACCATCTCATCCATAACTATGTATATACTTTTTAAAACATTATAAATTTCCAATTAACATCTACCATCATATCATCTATATCTAACATGTTTCTAAAACCATCACATCATTTGTATCCATTTATCTATGTCATAATCATGTCTAACAACTATCTATCCATTTCCAATCATTCTATCATCATAATATATATCATCATCATCACATCACATAATATATCCATATCCAATTTATTTCATCAAATCATCACATCATAATCAATCAAATCATATCATAAAATCTAAATAATCAAACATAATATAAATAAATACATAAATCAAAATCATAAATAAATATATATGACACATGATAAATCATGACCAAAAAATCATATATATATATATATATATATATATATATATATATCATCATATCATCATCATCATCCAAATACATCTATACATCCATGATAGGCCACTAAGGGTCCTATCTCAAAGTTGATATATCATCATCAAAATATGTAAATTGTACATCTGATAATCTCAAATTTCCCCCACAGGGCACATTCTATGTACTCTCTCTTGGGCCTCATCTCTCCATCATGGTCGGATCTCACCGTGGTGTGTGCACACATGTATCGCTATACTCCCAGATGGTGTTGGTCATGTTGTGCCCATACTCCCCCTTCTCTAAGATATGCTACGTATATCTATCCATATCCATGGCATCCTCAAAATCACTATGCACTCATAATAGTGCACCTCTATAATAATTCCATGTACTACTCTAAAAAGGAACAATACCTAGTGGTTCCCATCTACCCACTCCTCCTGTGATGTTGCGTTGGCACTCCACTCTCTGAACTTTGTAGAAAGTATAGGACCAGGTCTCCAAATCTAGCCCATATAGGCCCTCCCCTCCTATCCTATATTTATCTCTTGCTGATGTCTAAGTCCCTCTCTAGCATAATGCTTATAACCTCTTGGAACCACGTCGCCTCTCTCTCTCTCGGTATGCCACATCCCTCTCTTTCGGGATGTGTCACTGCTCTATGTGTAAGATGGCCATCTCTATTGTTGCCCCCTCCATCTCCACCCTCATCATCTCCAGGTGTTGCCTCCTCCTCTCCACATGGAAAATCCTCCTCCTCATCCAATCTTGCCTCTCCCTCTCTCCTCCACCTAGGCCTCCCATGACCATTATCATCACTCTAAAAATCCAACTCCAACTCCCACATCATCATCCTCATCCCATGGAGCTCCTGCCTCTCCTCTAGTGGGTCTTCCATCATGGGACTAGGCAAGTCCCTCTCTACACCTCATCTCATCTATATCTAATAGGCTCTCCAGGTAAGTGTACTTTCTACCCACCCCAAAACTTCTTCATAACCCATGGAAACTACACTTCCCTCCACCATGTCTCTCCCTTCCCTACACCCACATGATCCTCCTCATCCCCACTAACTCCGCATCTACCCCAGGCCATGTAGGAAAATCATGGTATGGCCACCATCTCACCTAGTCTACATCTAACTCTCCAACTCTCTCTCTCTATACCACTCCTCTCCTCTCTCCCTCCTCTCTCGTGAGCCTGATCGCTCACCATCTCAAAATCCAACATATAGCTCAATATGGTCCCCTGTAATCCATGGGAGCCCTGGTGGCTAATCACTACAATATGCTCATATACGCCCAATAATGTAATAAGAAATCCCACATCTAATCCCGACCTCCTCTCGGTTGCATACATCCATAACTCATGATAGACCTTTTGTTAGTAAAAATCAGGCCCAAAAGCAAACACCCTCCGATGCTCTATAATATTTGCTAGCACCCCACTAATGTCCATGGAAATCTCACCACCCCAAATTTAGAAGTGTGTAACATGAAATCACATCATCATCTACACATATCATCTCTACTCTCCTGCCACTCTAGCTCATATCTCATCTCATACTTGAAATTCCCAGATGTGAAAGTAATTTGTGGGGCATCGGCTCCAAATAACCATGTCAATACCCCCAATCTACTTTCATCATAGTGATAGGCTCTATAAGCTCCCCTATATTAAACCTCGAATGTGGTATATACATCCTCAAGTGTGACTATCATCTCTCCATTCCTAAACCAAATGTGCTAGTACGCACATCCCATCTATCCACCAAAGTGATCATCAATCCCACATCTCATGGAATCCTCTGGTAATGTCAAATCCACCCAACCCTACTATGGCCAAGTGGTCCCACTCTACATCACATCTCCTCTAATCCAATCATATAGAGCCAACACTCTATCTCTAAGATATAAGGTGTCCTTGGCCTATAAAACCCATCAAACAAGAAATCATTAGCCTCCACATATGCAATCATCATCATCAAAAATCAAAAATTACACATCCTATCCCTATTAGTCGATGCCGACCTAGGGTTGGGTCATGCCTTACAGCTTGGGTCGATGCCTTAGTAGGCCTAGTCAATGTGATGACCATACTAGTCACTTTGCACCCCCTTTGCTAAATCCCAAAAAATTAAAAAAATAAAAATAAATAAAAACATAAAAATGCTTAAAAACTAGGCTAAGGTTTAGGCACTTACCATCCTACGAGTCCTCTGGCACTTCCTCGCTACTCCACCATGGCCTCCATCTCACTCAAATTCTCAACTCTTTTTTTTCAAAGATCTCGATCGTCAACTCACACATGCAAATGATGAGATTATCGATGACCCAGGGCTTATATAGCCCACCAACCTCGGTCACCACCACCCCCTTGGGTCACCGTCATCCATACCATCACCCTAGTCATCACCCTCGGCTTGTCATACCAACCGACCTTCATTTTTTATCTAATGTTATTTCTTGTCTCCTTTCGATCAATCCTTCCTTTCAAATTATCTTTTCTTCCATTTTTCCTTTGTGTTTCTTATACCACACCTTTATTTGTCCCATTGGGCTTTATCTATCTCATCTTTAATTTTTCATCCAACAACCCCTTTGTGGCCATCTTTGTGTTCCCTATTGGGCACCATTATTTTACTCTTTTTATCATTGTCCCACCCCGATGACGCATATTTTTGATTCCTCCTATATGAAGGATATCACATTCATTTTTCCCCCTTTCATTTTTATCGCGACCCTTGTCTCGACCATTTTCACATTTGTTTGCATATTTGATTTTTTCCTTTGACCCATTGGTCCCATGGCTTGTACATCCATTTGAGCATTCCCATTGGATTCCCTCCATTTTAGATGGTTTTTCCAACTCACAGTCCGTAGGACATTTCCATCATCTCCATTGAGGTTGTACTTTTTTCCCTACCAAAGTGATTCCAAATCACCGCCATATTTTTTTTTACTTTTTTAGTTTTTGTTTATCCTCGTATGGGATATCTTATCTCATCATCTTATTTTTCTCATCCTTTCCACTCTTTTCCTTCATCTATCTCTTTCAAACTCATGATCAAATTCCCTTCATGTTCGATCCCTAGTTTGAGGGGGACACCTCATCAATCATCTTTTCATCCTTTCTCATTTTTGTCTCATGGCTTGCCTAATGCAAACCACTCAACAAAAAGGGAAAATGTAGACACCAATTTTGGTATCACTACCCCTCATCCCCATGTTTCACTCTCATCATCCTTTTACATACATACATACCTCTCTTCCCATTCAAACCTTTTCCCTCCTAAATTCAATTTATCCCACTTATTATTTCCCATCTTATTTCTCCTTAATCACCCCTTTAATAATTAATCATCCCTAATCACCATTAATTAATTCTAAATCCCCATTTAATTCATTTATTCTCCCTAAATCCTCCATTTTATCCTCCCTAGGCCCACATTTAATAAATTCACCTCCCCTTTTCCTTTATTTAATATTTTTCACCTCCCACCTACCCATTTATCCATCCTAAGAAACCCTAACTCATCCTTATCCCTCAAAACCCTAATCCCACCTCATATGGGCTCATTTTCCTCAAGCTCATCACCTTTCCACCACCTAAATGGACGGATCCTCCATTGGCGGCGACCCATTTGGGTCACATCGACCCTATAAATCCACCCTTACCCCTCCTTTTCTCAGGATGCAATTTTGGAGACTTCGGGTTTTTGTGATCTTTCCTTCATTTTGATCTCTCTTGTAGTTGTCATCATCATCTTGGAGATCTTGTGCTTCACTTTGGGAGATTTTGAGATATTTTTCTCTCTTGCATGCTTTGGATCTATTATTGCAATTTTATCATCATATTCTTCATCAGATCTTTTGCAGGTTCAACTATCCTCTAGATCCCTATATTTTCCTTCTCGGTCTTCATTTTGCATTTATAGATATTCATTCTTTCCATCCTTTTCCATCAAACCCTAGATCAGTCTAGTCATCCTGTCGACCCTTCCTATTTTTAATCCCATTGACCTAGCTCCCATTTTGTTAATTTCTTTGTCATTCAAATCCCATTCATCCCTTTTGATCCCATAGTCCTCAAACTTCACTCTTATTTTTCCATTTTCCTCGTCACTCTTTGGATCTATTTTGTAAGCTTAGTTTTGTCACTCAATCAGTCACGTCTTTCAATCAACCGAGATCAATATTCATTACATTCACCTTCAGATTTCATAATTTTCTTGCATCCTTTCTATCAAATCAATTCCAAATCTCTTATAGGTTCATGTTTCTCATTTTAGCCTCATCATCAACTCTCTAGATCTTGCCTCTAAGGCCTTTAGTCTAAATTTTTTTGGCTATTTTTTGATCATGCTCTAGTCACCATTGATTGGGCCTCCAGATCTTGGGTCGTTGTCTGACTTACACAGATTTGGTTTGATTTTCTTAGATCAATCTACATTTTATCACTTTTATTACATTTTAGTTTCTATTATAGTTCAAATTATGCTACATCCAATTTATCAATCATTATTTTATCTTATCTTTATAAAAAAATGGGTTGACATCCATCCTAGGAAGTTTTCACTTCTCAAGACTGACATTGTTAGGAAACCCACCCATCTATCTACTAATCCATTTTTTATGTTGATTTCTCTTGATTTGAGGTCATTTAGCTCATTATTAGGAGGATCTCTCATTTTATTCCCGTATCCATTATCATCCCATCTAGAGGTACCTTAAACCCTCTCATGTACAACATGAAGTACAAGTTTGTAGCTTATGACATTCCTTCAATTTTCACATTTAAGATCTCATTCTGGTATTATGTTGCATAAATTCAATCCATATCCTATAGTATCCTAATATAAAGGATATTAGTGGGATAGTAATCTTTGCTTTTAAGAATTAGTCAACAAGATTGCTTTACTAGATAATAAATCCATTTTCTTCAAATCCTATCAAGTTAAACATGTGGTGGAGCCTAATTTATTCTCCATGGAATGTGGCTTTCCCACCTTAAATAATTATATAATTCTTAACTTGAGCTATAAGTTTCCCATTTATGATGTTGGTTTGTTGATTAGGGCCTATCATTTAGTAAAGCTCTCAAAAATATCATAATGTTTAATCTTAAGTTTCATTTGTGTAATAGAAATGAGTCATTTGAACACTTATTTTTGGACTTGTCCTCATCTTCATGAATTTTTGTAACATATCCATAAGGTATTCCATCCTTTCCATTGTGAACCCATCAACTAGAGGATGGACTTATTTTGGGACAAATCATATAGTGGATGATATATATCATTTATGTTGAAAAACATTAGAGTTATAATCCTTTTTAGCATTGGAAAGGGAGGCAAATTATCCTAAAAATTAATAAGTTATGTAAGTGAGGATTCTATATATTTAAATTTGGAATAGGTTTAGAAACATGATGTATATTCTAAATATTATTAAGAAATAATTAACACTTATATATAAAGCATACATTTAAAGTAATGAAAGTGTTGTCATGGAAAATAACTACTATGAAATTTGAAAAATTTGAAGCATGACAACTAAGCCCCTAATTGAAAATTAGGCTTCCCGATCACTTGTCCATACTTCCTATGACCAGCTTGCCCTCGGTTCGACCTTCACCCTAGATCAAAGGAAATCCCTAACAAAAAAAAAAATTATTTTTTCCAGTGTGCATGGATGATTACACAAGTTGATGATTGAAGTTAGTAAAGTTTGATGAAAGAAAAGTCTTTTGAAGACCTAAAAAGGATAATTTTGGTCATTTTGATATTGGTAAACACCCTCCAGGAACATTCGGATAAATTATAAATCATCGAGGGTGGTTTTATATATTATTGAAGGGGTTTGAGGCAATTTAGGAAATTTTAGGAAAGAAAATCTCATTTAGGAGCAATCATGTAACACTTTGGGTTTTTGGGTGCATGGAATGAAAGCTAAAATGGTGAAATATTTAAGAGGAAAACAATAGGAATTTGAAATCTATTATAATTATCGTAAGGTGGTAATATCAAATTTGGTCTTAGGTTCAAAGGTTTCTTAAAACATTTCAAACTTCTGTAGTTTCCCCTCTCAATTCCGGATGAAAAAGGACATGAAGTTTGAGTTTGGGTAATGCTTACATTGATCGTAAAATGTGATTTGGATCCAAATTAATATAATTTTTTACCCCAAAACACTCTTCCATTCTCTCGAGGCGAAAAATTATTCTCGGTGTCTTGTTTTCCATACTTTGTCAATTTTCCTCGGTGTCACGTGTCACCATCTTGCTCCAAGGAACACTTTGTTGTCTCTGATGTCACTTTTTCCCCAAGAGGATAAGGGGGATGATAAATATCACCCATGAGCAAGCCCCCTTTGTTGTTTTTCCATATGACCCTCTTGATTCGGCCAAAGAAGTGCATTTTTAGCCCCAGAGTGCTTTTCTTAGCCCCCTAATCATATTTCCATGTATCACCACCTTGCTCCAAGGATCCCTTTGTTGAAACTTATGTCCATTATTACCCAGGTGATAAGGGGATAAGAAATATCTCCATGAGAAATCCCCCTCTATTGGTTTTCCATATGACCTCTCATAGCTCAGTAGGGTGCTTTCTTGGCTCCTACTTCTTCCTCCCACATGACTAGATGTTACCACTTGTCATAATCTTACTCGAGGAACCATTTTCTATCCCTTTGTACCCTTTGCACCATGAAAAATCATATTTTAACTCCATTCAAACTCCATTTTGACCCTGGTGGACTAGTGAAGTTAAAGGTGAGTTAAGAAATATAAATTCACTCACTCTCACTCACCACAACTCAAAATCATAAAACATGAAATTAAAACATAAAGTGACTCCTTCATAGCCATTAAATAGGTTTTAAGATCTGGTTCACCACGTTCAAACACTAAAACCCCCTTTTATGTTATAAACATCCAAATCTAGTTTTGCTCATAACTCATGTTTCCAAGATCCATTTTCCTCGAGATTTTAACCATAGATTCTATATGAAAATTCCTTTAAGAAGAGTGTTTACATTCCCCATTTATTCCTGCATTATATTTTTACATCCATATGAATTTTTCAATCTAAAATTACCTTTTCTCAGATCTACAAAAATCTAGCAATTGAAATCTTTCAAAAATTGGAGCAAAGCCTTAAAATGAAAATGGAAACTTCTGTAATTGATTTCGTTCCGATCCGAAACTTGAAAGATGAATTTCTATTTTTATTAAGTATCCACCACATATATTACTAAAAATAGTAAGTATGAGGAAAATTTGGTTTCCAATATCTAAAGTCATTCCTTCAAGTGCAAAACATTCAAAAATGGCAAAATTGCTAAGAAATGGACACCCATGTGTGACTTGCTAAAAATAGTAAATGGTCAAGATGAGATCAAAATGGTCACATATTTTCCTCCTCTTCATGCCTCATTGGTTCTAATATTCACAAAGGATTGGCAGTTTAATTGTGACTCGGGGGGAAGGAAAGCCCTCTTGGTTTCCAATTTTTGTCCTAATGTGTACTTAATCCTAGAGGACATTTTGCTTCATCGCATATGATGTTCTTAATCATAAATTGAATGATATTACATTGAACCTATCCATCCTTACTCCACATCAATTTTGTAAGTATTTGGTCTTGCATCTCATTGATTATCAATATGCTCAAGGTGAAAGGATCATCATAGTTTCATTGTCCCAACAAATTGTCTCATTTTACACAAGTGCATCAAGTTTATTTCATGTGGGCGGTTGGTCAAAGAGGTATGGAAATGTTTCATGGATTGGGAATATTTTTTTCAGGAGAGGGAATACATCCTCCATGGTTTTAAGTGACCCACTCATCAAGTGCTTCTCACATATTCTCTTAGTGTACCCAATAGGCCTACAATTTTGTATCATTCAAGAGGAGGCTTCTTTCAGTGAGATGTGGAAGTTAAGGAACATGGAGCTCATTCCCAGATATTCCTTCAAGTTCCTTTTATCATAAATAATAAATCTATTCCCATGAGAATAATATGAGTAATCGAGTGTAGGAGTTAATTATATTGAGGAGGTTTCGGGATCCGGAAGGGCAAGTGAAGTATGATCTTCATATGGAGCATCATTTATGCAGGAATGAAAAAACATCTCAAGTTTCACTTGGTAGTGCTCTTAAACACTCATTCAAAACATTAACGTGTGATCATACTATTAGCCTTTTTTTGCAACCCCTACAAAATGGACAACTTAGCAGGTCCGAGCATTGGTAGTTGATGGAAAAAAGGGAATGCTTTGTAATCTTCATGATAGCTCATGTTTTAGCTCAGCCAAATTGGTCTTAACTCACGGTGAGCTAGCTCGCTGCGGCAAATGGTGGAGTTGAAAACCAAGATTAATGAAAAATTGGCTAAGTTTGAGGAAAAATTTCACTAGGTCGGGCGCTTTAGGTTGAGCAGGATGACTTGTTGGCACATGGGTTGGTCGACGATATTGTGTATGGGTGGAGCATTTTATAGAAGAGGTATATCGGGCTGGGTTGGTCGGATGAGATGGACGAGATAGGTTAGTTGGCCAAGTTGGTCGGTCGATTATTGTGGCATTACGGTGACAAGCTTGTGGTTGGGCCGGTTCGAGTGGCATATGAACAAGATGGATGATGTCCAACCCCATTGGGTTGGATGTCACATGGTTATACATCATCCAATCCATAGGTTAGATGGCACAAAGTTATAAGCCTCGGTTGGTTAGGTACACATCCTATGGGTAGGGATAGATGGTCGTCTAACCTCCCAAGTTGGACGGACCGCGGTGTGAATATGGCGACTCCCGGGTTGGTCGGCGACCAAAAGCATGTACGGTCACAAATATTGACACCATCTCACTCCCCTAGGGATGGAAGACAATGAGGTTAGGCCCGACTACTCACAAATTGTATGGATCATGGTTAGATGGCCATCCAACCACTGATATATAGAAGAACTCACGAGCTAGGCAATTTTCTCAAAGGAATTTGTTCGACCCAATGAGGATAGACATCGATCGACCTCTCTTGGTTGGATGACCAACACGGTTGGACGAGTCGAGGCCAAGCGACACTAGGTGAGTGAATAATAGCTCAAAAACAAGAATTAATGAGGCATGGCATCCATGACTACCTGTGCAAGAAAAGTACCAAATCGTATGGCTCCCCATACCTCTTTAATGCATCCTTCCAGTTGCTTTGGCCCAAGTTTCCTATATATTGTAAAATCTGCATCATTTTGAGGGGGTCTTTCTAAAAGCAAATGAACTATGTCAAAATTGTTCCAAAGCTATTATGAGCTAAAGGCCTCAAATTTGGGATTATTGTAAAGGAGTTTTCCTTGTGCCTATATTGTAATGGATTGTGCATGTTTCTGAGAAATAAAATTGTTGTTTTATGGATTTTATTGCCCTAATTTGAGTTGTATTGCATCTTTTGCCTTCCATTATGTTTACATGTATATTGTGCATGTTTATATCTCTTTACGCGGGACCTTTAATTTTTTTACTTTATGAATATAGGGAATTAAATACTATCTTAGACTATGGCACCTCCACCTACCCTCTCTTACCTTGTTTGCTCCCTATTTTTCACTCACTTAGATTGTCTCACCCTTTCTTGGTGCATCACCTTCCCTTAGAGTAGGTTTACTTTTATGCATTCTTTTATCCTTGTCTCCTTGGAAAGCATTAGGGTAGGATTAGTTTAGTTTTCCATTCTCTGCACTTTGGAGAAGTCGGTCTTTAAGTTAGGAGAAGAAGCGAGGCTTTCTCTAGAGGGTTATCCTATTTGTAACGTCCCACACTGTAGGATAATCCCATGTTATGAAAGTTACACTAATTTCCTCACACACAAGCACAAACAATCATGGGTCTTTGTGATTTTTTTATAACACATACCTCAAGAAGGAGGACACTACAATCACCTCATTTTAGTTCAATAGGTGTAAGAGTTCAAGATTATAATTCATGAAGCATTTCCCCAAAGGTCCATTAGAAGGATTCATATTCATTCAAAATCCATTAAAAGTAGGTTCTTCATCAACAAGAGCTTTCCCATCTCTAGATTTCTACTTCTCTATCTCTTCTTATCTCTCCTCCCCTCTCTCTAACATTTTATTCCTTCATTGAGAATGTAATTTTTCAAATGTTCGTCTTATTCACTTGAAGTGATTTGATGTCCTATTATAAAAGTCACTTTTCAAAAATAAGAAAAGGACTTAATTTCATTCCTACAAGTATGTGAAAGGTGAAAAGTGATTAGGGAAGGTGAAAATTCATGTGGGGGAAGATGAGAAGACAATTTTCAATGTTATAAATTGGAATGGCTTCTCCATCCAAAGGGGTTAGCAATTTTGATTGAATGTATGTTGTTGAGATTTACCACTACTACATCAAGAAATAAAAGATACATTTCCTTTATTTTCTTTATCTATGTTCCTCCACCCTCTCTAATTTCCCACTTTGTAAACATGATGATCTTGCATAACCAATAAGGAAATTTGTGTCCTTGATTGATGAATCTATAGAATTTTGTGTCTATGATTCATTAGTCTTATCATTGATAGCATTGTTGTGTTATTATAATTGAATGTAGACCTACTTTGGTTGATGTGTGTAAATTATTCAAGCCTACTCACAACATTAACCCCTCTTTCCTTAAAATTTAGGTCTTGGGCTATTAGTGAGTTACAAGTAGTTTGTAATTCATTAGATTCTTTTGATAAGTGGTCATGGGGACACCTTGAGGTAGGGGTTGAAATTATCCATATGAACTAAGAGGAACATAGCAAGGCACGCTCCGAATGTGGATCGCTTAGTGGAAATTAAGGACTTAAGCCCACCCCCATGTCCCACTTAGAGAAATTACTCCTCCACCACTCCAGTTCATAGCTATGGTATAATAAAAGCATTAAAGAAACCAAATTTTTGCCGATGGGGTTTGGGTGGAGCGCTAAGTTAGATAGTTATTTCCGGCTCCACCCAAGTTCAAATCCCACTAAGGCACAATCCTCATTTGGGATGGTAACGTCTAAGTGTACGCACTGGTAGGCTGGTTTTCATGGAGGTAGTTTACGGATCGAGAAGACCTACACTAGATGTGTGTTCAAGCATGGCAGCTCATGGTTTGCTTGTGGTGTGTGCATGTGTGGCGGATTGTGTTTTGCTAGAAATTTGTTTAAATGTGGCGGCTCATGGTTTTATTTTGGTTGGTACATGCATAGTAGCTCGTGATTCATTCGACATGTGTGTGGTGGCTCATGATCCAACAATTGTTGAGTTTAATTGATATATCTTGGTTGATTGTACTCTAGTTCATAGTTACGGTAAAAATTGTTAATCATGGTTTATAGCTCCGATTCAAAGCATTTATCTATAAAAAAACCCCTCTTTCCTTATTCCCCTAAGCCCCCTTTACCTTTCCTCATAGAAAATTCCTCCCTTGTACCATGTATAAGGACTTTACCATTGGTTTATTGGAGTAGTCTTGTGTTATCCAGGGCTAACGTACACCCCATAACTTTTAGTTAGTTTATATTAAATAATGGGAGCCTCCCCATACATAAGAAGAATGGTATTAGCCTTGTGAGCATTAGTGGAACTAGTAATTTGCAACATGACAAATTATTTCACCAATAGAAAGATAGGTCAATTATAACATATGTTGAATATATATAAATAGATGAGCAATAGTGTACTTATCTATTTGACTAATCTAGAAATTGATTTGGGTATGACAAGGGATGAACTAGTTAGAAATATTCTATAGATGCTTTATATCTAGTTCTAGAATTGTATTATACTTAAGGATATAATCATTTTGTAAATGATTGGGTCATTTAACAATTTGGTCCTATTGGATGCTTTGTTTTGGGTTGAAAGTAAGGCTCTATAACTTTGAACATATAATATCTAGTAAATGTATCTCTATGATATATTAGGTCTTGATAATGTATAAATTCCTATAAACCACCACCTCGATGTGAAACACTAATATTTGGTAAAAATCCTTACAAAAAATATTAGTGCTTGGGTTGAAGCATAATTTGTACACTACCTATGTTGGTAGTAATCGGAGAAAGGTATGAAATCACATGTAGTTATCCACCGATATATGACATAATACTTGATGGATACAACTAAATTTGATAATTTAAGACTTGATAATTGGTTTATATGGCCTTGGATTGATTGTTCTTGACTTGGATTTGTAAGATTTGATTTTATGAGTTTGATGCTTGGACCTAGTTTATAGTGCTTCAAATATATGTAGGGGATACTCATATTTATGTTCTTGGTTTAGGGAAGACTAGAAGAGATTTTTTTCTAATTTGTGATTTGTAATTGAGGATCTCTTAAAAATGTAAGGTGAGTGTCAAGTGAGCAAATGAATGTCATAGAATTTCTTATATAGGGTTCTATGGCTATAATTTATATTAAGTTAAACCCACAATGGATATTCCAACCCATAAAAGATATTAAAATTGGAAAATTAACCATTGGGTGGCCCATAATAATGCTGTCTAGCCTAGGACTAAAATGTTTGATGGTTATTATTTTTGAATGGTTTAATATTATTATGAGGGATAGTTGTTTAACCCTTAATTAAATTTTAGTTCAATTTAATTAGGTTTAAATTAGAATAGATTTGATTTAAAAACATAACAAAGGATATTACAATACAAATGTTAATTTAGATTTGAAACCTAGATAAGATAGGAAGAAATATGCATACATCAAATTAACCTAACATGCAATCGAAAGAAAAAAAAATAGAGGTATATAAGTACTTAGCTTATTCCCGAGTATTTCTAGAGATATATGAGACTATGAAATAGTGAATCGAGAGAGATATGAACCTAAATAACCCTCACAACTTGGTCATGAATCGCTATCGCACATGGGTCAAGTTAGGACCATACATTATACTTAGATGATTGCTCTTTCAAATATGTCATATATTCATTTTCATATTCATTAGAAGAGTATTTGCATTGGGCCTCAAGGAGATGATTGAAAATATGATCCAAACATGGCCATAATTCATCCAAAACATCCTCGTTTTCTGTTCAATATTTCTTTTCATCTAGAGCTCACCTTCTTTCAATCTTTTGGGAATACACGGTTTTCAACATTTTTAGATAGTAAGAAGAGATCCAAGCTACGTTGGAAGGGAACAACTTTGAGATCAAAATACATTTCATCATCCTGATGATAGGGAGAATAGAACCATGTCGGAGTATCAATATGAGAAGAATATTCAACTCCATCTTGATCATTCCTTATAGAATCTATTTTTTCATAAGGAAAAGGAAACACTTCTTACTCACTTTGTGATGATCATCATTACGTTCCTTTGGTGAGGATGGTGAAATCAGCTTCTCGGGGAGTTTATGCTCAATTTTCTCATTCATCTTGGTTTTGAGAATGAAAACAGACTTTTCCATTTGTTCCTCCATGATTGAAACGAGAAGGGAATTTGATTATCCAACTATATATGTTTCATCCTTCAATATTTGTACATCAATTGAAGAATAAAAATTGGAAATGAGTTTATCTATGATTACCTCAAATTTGTCATCTTGAGTCCAGTATAGAAGGGTTATTTCTTGTACTTCTTCATTGTTGATGGATTCTTCATAAAGTGTTAGATTATCTGTCATAGAATAAGAATCTTCATCTCTTAAATCCATTTTTTATTCAACGGGCTCTGCCTCAATTGAGTTTCAACTATCATATATTCTTCATCATCCTCCAAGGTGTTGATTTTATTCTCATCAAAAGGTTCAAGACGAGCACTCATCAAAAGTTCACAATAATCTTTCGGGGATGAACACCTCATATTGTGGAAAATAGAAAGATCTTCCTTTGAAAGATGAGTCTCTTCTCCTTCAACATTATTAAGTGTTTTAAGATGATCATACCTTATTTATAAGGCTAATGCATATCTCAAACTTCATGGTAGGCTTCAAGATCATAATTTCCTTCTTCCACACTCGAATCATTTACACAAACTATATTCTCAATAATTCAATTTCTTCATCTCCATATGCAAGGAAATCATCTAGAGGAGTGGGGGAAATGGAAGAAAATTACTATCTCCTTTATTCTCTCTAAGTACAATGCATTATTGAGTCTACAAAATCGATCACCAACCCTTTGAAATGGGAATGGATTTACAATTTATAGAATGAGATATGACTCTTCATCTACCCCCTAATGCCTTTTCATATGTCCTTGCACAACTTAAAACTTTTCAACTTCCTAGGAAACTTTTAAGTCTATTTTTATAACATAAAGGTGACTTATTACATTAGGAACATTAATACATATGAAAAAGTGCAACCCCAATGCAAAATTAGAACATTGAAGAGAGAGAAAGTTGGGGGTATGAAGAGAAAAGAGAAAGAGAGAGAGAAGAAGGAGAGGAAATGTAATTCCTAATGAAGTATGTTGATCCTTGTCGATGGAAAGCTCCAAATGTAGTGAGACTCTGAATCTCTGAATCTACCACCTCCGAGAAACTTCTTCAAATTGGCTTACGAAGCCTTGGAATGAGTGTTTAAAAACACTTGTCAAATGACTTCACTGATGACCATGAACACCAACTCTGAAGAGATAGGATCTCAGAACCGATCATGTCAGGTTGAATGGGCTTGTTTCACTGATGACCACAAATTCCACCCTTCATGTGATATACCTATAACCCGAACCATGTAATGCTCCAATGTAGTGAAACCTGGATCCTCGAACATCTTATACCACAAGAGGCTTCCTTTAGATGACACACAAACCCCACGAGCTAAGTGTTGTCGAATGATTCCATTGGTGACTGTGAGCATCAAACATGGAGATCCCTTCAAGAAATATTGAAGCTTTGGAACAAACCTTGTCTTGATCCCTTGCAACACTACCACCTTTAGTTGATTTGGACATGATCTTGATGAACAATTTGATGGTGTTTGATTGTGAATTCCACCTCATACATACTTGATTGAAGCATGAAATGAGTGTCGAAGGACACTTGTTGAGATCCATAAAGATAGAGACTTCATTGGTTCCCCCTTCATGAATATGAACTTCATTGTTTCTCGACACTTACTTGTATTTGGAAAGGGCAACTATTTTTGGCAAGTGTCAAGATTTTCCCTCCCTAGTCTCCAATGTTGATGGCAGCATGAATTTTCAACTCCCAGAATGCTCCCTCTACAAAATTCACCCTTTTGGGATGACTTGTTATTTTTAATAAGCGCCGAAAAAATCAACTTACTATTTTTAGCAGTGTGAAAAATTGGCCCCTTTGATCCTTGACTAGTTGTGATTACTAAGAATCTCCTTCCTTCACACTCCTCCCACTTTTGTGACCAATTTTCTATTTTTGGCAAGTGCTCACGAGACCACTTACTATTTTTAGTAAGTGTTGAATTTGGACCAAAATTCCCATTCTGATGAACTTTCAACTATAGTGCATCCTTTGTGTTCAAGTGTCTCCTTCGTAGGTTCTTTTGTTGATGACTTTCCCAAAATAGCAGTCCTCTATGCAAAAGACCTATTATTTTTAGAAAATGGAATTCTAGAGGTTAGATTTACGTGGAATGAAGTTTTCTGATATGGGTTTTTTCCCAATATTGTCCCTCTGAAATTTCATGCTTACACAATCAAAAGTTTGGGAGATTTTAAACTTTTAAATTTCGACCTGATGACACTTCCGACACGACAACCATTAATGGACCTCAAAAATTACAGGTCTGGTTTTCTCCTCCATTTGCGAAAAAAAAACATATTTTCACTATGGTTTTTATTTCTTGTGCTTCTGGTGAAATTTTTTTCGATCCGACTATCGGTTTGACAGAAATCTAACTTTTTTCTCCGTTGGGCCAAAAAGAGGATTTCTTCGCTAAGAATGTTTTATGCCATGAGAGGAGTGTCTGAAGGTTTTTTCTGATGGTTTTTATAGAGGAACGAACATAAAAAAATGGTTCATCAATCCATGTATCTGTTTGTAAGATTTTTTCAAATTTTGATTTTGCGGCAATGGGGATTTTCATTGTTCTTCTTCTTTGTTCTTCGTTTCTTCTCCTTAGTTTGATGAAATATTCTTTTGAGACCTATGTATCACCATGGGAAAGGGATTTTATTTCTTTGGTGGATCTAGTTTGATCTTTGGCAATGGCGAGTGGTGGTAGGAAGTTGCAGAGGAGTTTGCAGATATGGTTGTGCACGGGAATGTTAGATGTTAGAAGTGGGAAGCAAGGGGGTATTCTTAAAAAAATTAACAAAGCACATATGGGAGATAGAAGAATTTTCATTTCCCTAACATCCCTCACCTCAAAGGGATGTGAGGGACATCAAATTCCATGGTGAGAAAGGTGGTGACATGTGGCGGAGATCCGATGGCAGGGGATTAAAGCCAAAAAAGTAGCTTTAAAGCATTGAGGGGCTGGAAGCTAGTCACATGGGTGACCAGAAGTCTCCTTAGGGGCTGGGAAAATTTTTCCATGTTTGATGTCCCTCACCTCAAAGGGATGTGAGGGACATAAAATTCCATGGCGAGCAAGGTGATGACACGTGGCGGAGATCTGACGGTTGAGAATGAAGGCTTTGACGCACCTTGGGAGCTGAACTGGCGATCCTGGAGGTTACATGAGGGTCCAAAGGTCTTATGGGGGCTAGGAAAAATTTTCCAACCTTGATTTCCCTGATCTTGAGGGACATGAGGGACACAAAATCTTGCCAGCCTCCTGGAGCTGACACGTGTCCTTCAAAATTTGACTAATTCTTGAACTCGCTCTAAGAGGGAAACTTGAAACATCAATAACTTGAGCTCTCGATGGAATTTTTATGAAATTTTATATGATCTTGACTATAAATGGCCTTCTAAATCCAATGGTGGTGGTATCATGTCTTGATTCTTCCATTTGATTCTTGAAAAGGTGGATTTTTGATCTGGTACTCCACCTATGCATGAGAAAACCAGCTTTGAGACCCATTGCACCAAAGTGTTGTGAAAAAACTAATTTCACTACATTGTAGGGCTTGGAATTCCATTTCCAATTATGTTTCTTTTCTCCTAACTCCATCCAGAGCTCCCAAAATCACCTTCGGAAGTTTAGCAATTGTTTTGGCTTGTGCACTGCCTAGGCTTGTGAACCCTGATTTTAGTGAAACTATCCCAACTTCTCTAGATCCTTCTTGAATCTTCCTAAATCAATTCCATGATGTCCTAGGCCTTTGATTCACCTATATTTCCGGTTTGGATTTTTTGTTCTGCTCCATGGGGTTGCCCCATCCCTCGGAAGTTCAATGATAGCCCTTCCCAAAGCTGCATGAAGCTTGTAATTTTCAATGAACTCCTAAAATCACCTAGGGGGAATGAATGGAATTTCCTAAATAACCTAGGGAGATAAGCTAACTTCAATCGGGAGGTCACTTGGACTAACTGGGCAGACCCAGGGTGTCTTGGAGGGGTAAAACTTGAAAAAAGTAACATAGGGGTATAGTTGTCATGCTTGGAAATTGTCAATTTCCTTGTTGCGCATTTGCATGACAACACTTGAAAAGGCCAAATTGCTAAAGGAATGGTAGGTTACAAATGTTAAGGTTAGAGCCATTATCAACTAAAGCTTGTTTAACCCCTATGTTATTGATACAAACATGAATATAAAGAGGGGGATCATTATCTAAAATAGATTGAGAAGGAATTTTTGCAGATGTAAAAGTAATGTGTTCTTCCTTAAAAGATAATGTTGTAGTAAATTTATGATACACATATTCTGGAGAAGTATGAGGATGAATATAAGTGTTGGAAAAAAATCTTGGATTTTAGTTTGATAATAAGGATTGGCCTACAAAAAGGCAAGGATGGAGACATTCATGGTGACCAGAATTCTAGGGTATCAAAGATGGCAACAAAGAAGGAATTAATGATGTTCAAATGAGGATCTTGGTTCGCCAAATGATTAAATTAAATTTGATTAAATCTAAGTATTATAGAGTCACTACTTGAAATAAATGTTATATAAATACCGAAATACATAAATGACACAAGCAAGTAAGATTAAAAATATAAAACACTAAGCAAATAAAAAGGAGAGAGGACTTAGCTAATTTACGTGTAACTGGGACTGATATGAATCGGGAAAAGTGTTGAATAGGTCAAACAAAGTGTCGTTATTGCTCACATGTAAATTCTAGAATGCAAGAATGAGGTCGGACATGGATGCCCACAATAAGATAAGGGTGCATGGGCACGAAAGATTGCTTTTAAGTGCATGTGATTGCGTAAATGATCGAACGTGGTTTTTATTGTGTCACAAGATCATAGTTATTGCTTCTTGTTGATCGCTTTGATAGTCACAGTGATCATTGAGGGTACCTATAATTTGCAAAATAAGAGTTCACCTATACAAGCCCACAAACCATATCAAACCTAAAAAGAAATATGCAATATAGGTAGTCAAATCGATGTCGGTGGTCACCCCAAGAGTGAACTTACGACCGAGCGTTGCACTACATCTCAGACTCCATATAGTTCTTGTGAGTGTGTTTGAAAATCATTCCCTAAGATGCCCTTATGCAAGTTACACTTGAGAGTGGGTTATAGCTAGATGTAGTAATGGAGTAGAATGTGTGGATGAAATAGAATGAACTTCCCCTTCCCATTCAAAGTGTATACAAAGTTGATATAGCCCTTGTCCCTTGAATGGATGCTAGATGGATGTTTTAGACTATTTTAGGTGCCTTTTGTATGTAAGCTTAGGTGGTAGTAGTAATGATTAGTGTTTGGTCATTTATTTTGAACACATAATTATGTATTTATATGATTACCTTGTTTGAATTTCATAATTGATAGGTGGAAGGCCAACCCATAAGTGTAAAATATGCCCAAAGATCAAAAATACCCAAAAGGGGCGAGTAAGGTGAGATAGGGTCAAGGGCACCTAGAGGGGACGGGGCGCACAGGCGCTTCTTTCCTACCTAGGTGCTTGTGTCCGAATCCATACAAGATAAATTAGTAAAATATCAACTGGGTTGTAGGGTGTGTAAGACCAAAAAGAAAACTAGAAACAAAGCAAAGATGCCAAAGATAGTTATCAACAACTAGTTTTCTTGCTTAGGAATCATATGAATGCTAGTATGATTTTAGGACCTAGAAATGTACCCCAAGTGTGTGATTTTGTGTCTACACTATATTGAGGATGCACCCCATAATATGCATTTGATTACCACACATGTCAAGAGGTGGAATGCAAATACTTGTAAATTTTGGCTCATGACAGGTGAGATGATAGTGATACTTAGAGGATGTGTATCATATTATGTGGATACCCATTGTATGTGAGAGACTACACGTACTTTATGTTGATGTGCCTTTTCATTTGATGAGGGCCCATTAATTTTGGCTAGGACCATACATAGAAGAACCATTGGAGATGACTATATTAATCATTGATATTATACAAGCCAAAAATTTATAGGCATATAAATTTATATGGGTACTTTTGGATTCTTGTGTAGTGGTGAGTGAAGGTGGGTATCTATTTACTACCTCCTAGTGGATATTGCTTTGTAAGTTGAGGATCGAGGTGTTAGTTATGCATGGGGCCAATGTGTATTGGTACACCTATACATGTATTTGTCTCGATTATTTTTGGATGGTCATAGAAGTGGGTTGTGGACCATCACACTTCTTCGCATGTGTAAACTAAAAGTATAGAGAATTCATGTGAATGATAAGAGGGCCATAAGTTGATTGGACCCACCTAGATATGTTCACGACAAGATGGATTATTTCATGGAGGAGAGGGCTTGACACTATGGAGTATTATGTGATTGTGGACATATTGATGCCTAGGGGATGGTATGGAGATGTAGACATAAAATCACACACTTTTGGTATCTATTTAGTCATAATTGCATATTACTATTCATATGATTCCTAAGTAAGAAAAGTACAAATTAACCCAGTCTTTACATATCTTTGTTTTCTTTCTATTACTACTTTTGGTTTTATACTCTTCATGGCTCAGTCTATATTTTCATACCTTGGTATTTCTCATCTCAGAAAATAGCACCTAGCCAAAATACCAGCGCTAGGTGCCTCGGTCCCCTCTGGGCATCCCTAACCTCTTTATACTTTTTCACATCTTTTGGGTCCTTTCTAGCCATTTGAGCATCTTATCTTTTTGTTAGTTGGACTTTTCAGGGTTAATTACGAAATTCAAGCAAGGGAATCATATAAATATAAAGTTATGTGATCATAATAAGGGACCAAACACTAAGCATTAGCTATCACCACCTAAGGTTGCATCCAAAGGTTATTCAAGAGCATTAAAGCATCCATTATAGCATCCATTCAAGGGAAAGGGAATGCATTATTCTGCATACACTTCATAGGATGGGAGTATGTTTATTCCATGCACACATCTATTTACATCTTTTACATATAGCTACTTGTTTGTTATCCAAGTGTGACATGCACAAGAGGCACTTAGCGCACAATTCCACCACACACATGTATAAAAATGCATTGGGTCTAAAATGTAGTGCATCACTTAGTCGTAAGATCACTTGTCTGATAGCTAAGGACATTTTGACCCCTCATTTTGCATTATTTATTTTTTATGATTTAATTTCTCTTTGAGGTTTTGTAAATCATTATTCATTGTAGTTTCAGCGACCTCAGTGATCATTGTGTGACCTCATAGTGATCAAAGGCGAAGGAAAATGAATAACTACTGCAACCGGAGAAATATGGTTTTTTGAGTATTTTCACAGTCACATGCGCCCACTATCAATCTGTAGCACCCGTAGGTGCCCCCCCCATTTAGGTGCCCCTATCTAGCTAACTCCTCCAGATTTTTTGAGTATTTTGTGAGCTTCTGCTTCTTTTTTCTATTTTCTAGCTCGTGGCACCTTCAGGATCTTTGCAAAACATCTAAGTCATTATATCCCTTCATTACAACTAGGGTTTTACATATTTTTCTAGCTTAATTTTCTTGGGTCATTTGTTGTACTTAATTGTTATTTATTTACTGCTACAATAACAATCAAATTAGGAATTTATTTTCCATATTTTGCTTAATCATTTTAGTGAACCCTTTGTTCGATTCCAACCTTCCTTCTAGGGTTTTCTTCATATGTCCATCACCTGTAGTGGTCATCTTGGGTCTTTTGAGCATTTTTAGCTTCCTCCATCTTCCCATAGGGTTTCTAAATCAATGGCTGAAATTGAAAATCAATTCGCTAACTCTCAATAAGTTCCTCTTAAAAACATCGAAACATCTGATAGTGAACATTCATATGATGAGGAAAAAAATGTTGATCAAGAACAATTAGATAAACTCACCAAATTTTGTCAAGATTTGCATGAAAATCCTACTCTTCCATATTCTTCATGCTTTGATTGCTACCAAATGCTCTCATAATGATTCAACACCTCTAATCGGTTCTTCCTCTACCATCATGGCCTCCACCTAACCCCTTTATATTTTTGTCTCCATTCCCACTACTACCACTCCTATCATGCAACATAATGCTTCTAATACAATCGACACTCCTCTAATATTCCCGATCTTAACTTATTTATATCGAGATTTGTAAAGACACAAGTTCATCAACTACAATTGGCTACATCTCGTGCATCTCCATCTTTGGATTCCACTTTACTACTTCATACTCCTTTTCACCCACTATTTCTACCTATACATTTCCTCTCAATTTCGTCACTCCCAAGTTGCCCATTTCAAAGGCCATGGTGACCCTCAAGAACATCTTCATGCTTTTCATGTAGCATGCCTAGATTATGTAGATGATCACACTTTATTAGCAAATATCTTTCCTCACATCACCTCTCTAAGATTATGTGATGCATTGGTTCTATGACCTACTTGTCCACTTGGTAACATCTTTTACACATCTAGCCGATGCTTTTCTCACTCATTTCTCTATCAATATCAGCTCTAAGATCTCATATGCTTAACTCACACAACTTAAACAAGGATCTAATGAACATCTAGCAGATTATGTCTTATGATACAAAATAACTTAGCTAAGATGTCTAATGTGCTTGCGGACTCTGAGCTTCAAGATTTATTCATTCAAAGTCTATTGTTGCCTCTCCAAGAGAGTGTTCTCTTTGAGACATCTCCATCATTTGATCAACTATGTCATACTCTTAAGCTTCATGAAACTAAACTCTTATCTATAGGTAAGCTTAAGTATCAGAGAACAAGCTTCATCTTCTACGCACTTTCAAAGTAAATCAACTTTCAAGCCATCAACCAAACCTACTGAAGCAAAAATCATTGTCAACGTTGTATCTAATACTAAAGAGCTTCAATGACAACCCCTAAGTGAACATACACAAAATTAACTGCTCCACATATTCTACTACCATAACTTGTTAAAAGTAATCTTATCACACTTCCTCCACCGCTTAATTTAGATCCATCTCATCCTAAAGGTCATAATTATGATGAAAAACTCATATGTGACTATCATCAATGTGTGTAGGACATTCTACAGTTGTTGTTTCAAACTTCACAATCTCATTCAAGATCTGATCGATAATAATGCAATTGAGCTTCCAGAGCCTATGGCTTCTACACCCATCAATGAAAATCATAAGCTCAAAATCTTCAACAATCCTCTTCCAAACATGAAAAAAAGTGGTTGATTCCTCGGCTAATCATACATATCGTGCAGTGCCTCCTCCTTCATCGAGGGATCTTGATTTCCTAGTTGTTCATGTTAATATTTCTCCACCAATTATTTCTTTCTCCGATCATGATTATCATGCTACATTCTCTTCTTGATCACTTACACATTAGTGTTTCTATTAGATCCATTTCTATAAATAACACTAAAGTTGATCCATCATGGTGCATCAACATGTTCTATTTGCACTTCTTGTCGCTATCGGTTATCCACTCTCACAAATTTCATATCCAATCCCTAACTCATATGGGGTTGTCAAGCTTCAAGTCACTTTCGGTCCTCTCACCATGTTTGTACCTTTTCTTGTGGCACCAACAATTTAAGGGTGTGACATGCTCTTAGGCCTCAATTGGATTCACAGATCTTAGTCTATTATATCCATGAATCACTTTATATGAAATTCATTCACAACAACCAAGTCATCTCTATCAATGGTGTTCCTCCATCCACTCCATGGCTCAACCTCCTCTTGAGGTTTCATTGCATCAGCTAGAGCATCTAGGTCCCCATGGCCTATCAAACTAAAGCACAAACTACTCCTAGCTCACCTATTCACACATGGCCTATGTGGTCTCATCGATCTGCTAGTCCATCACATTAGTCTAGGTCCACCACTAGGACAACTCCTTCATCTAGGCATACTTCACCACCTCGTTTCACTCCACATAGGTGTCCATCACCCTTTGTACTTCACATAGGTGTCCATCACATAGATTTCACATAATCACACTCCATTGTTTTGTTTCACATAGGTATCCATCACCTCCATTTTGTTACACAAAGTATACTCATCGGTCACATGTATATAGGCTTCATTCACCTACACATTGTCTATCTCATATACCACAACTTTTAGAGCATGGTCACACACCTTCATCTCCACTAGCATCAAGTGGAGGACCTTCATCTTTAATTTCATTGGATAATATCACATTCATCATCATTACATACTTGGGGGCATCACACTTATTTCTCCCCTCTAACATTCACATGCGTCTTTATTTTCTCATCACTTCACATCTAGAATTTCACATACAACATACACATTTTGATACACACTCTTATATTGTTATTTATAAATGATGCACTCTTGTGCTATGGTTCACACTTGACTATTGAGGGCAATCCTATACACATGAACCTCACACACTACACACTACATGCTTCACACATTACACGCTTATCACATTTCTTTCTCACAACATCTACTCTACACATTCATGACATATCTTTCTAACATCTACTTCTTCACACTGCGGTCATTACCCTATGACACACTCTAGTTCCACGTTCCATACTCAGATCTGAGGGTCTACATCTCAAATGGACCTCACCACACTCACACGTTCAATCACTCACTCACTCACACTCTACACTCTGTTTTGTGCTTTGATGATCACATATTTTTAGTACATACATTTAAATCATTTCTCAATGATGCACTCTTGTTCTACAGGTTCATTCTTGACTACTGAGGGGGAATGTATAAATGAACCTCATCTCATGCATACACATCCACTCAGGGGCACACTGCTCCTATCATTCACTCTGCATTTCATTCCATCTCATCCACAACATACTTGCATATCTTGGTCACATTTAGTCTTGTTTACATTTACTTGTTACATGTACACTTTTTCTTACACATGCTAGATAGATATATTGTATGTCATTATCTTTTTCCATACACACATGTGTGTTCACTTTCTTTCTATTTATGATCACAAATTCTACAGATCCGATACACACAACATGGATGTTTGGCATAATACCTATTACCAGTCCCATAATGGCTCCTAGGGGCATCCACTTTCATACACTACAGTGTTATTGTTTCATTTTCATAGCACATCACTTTATTGGATTATATATGCTTTTGACATAATTTTTATCTTTCTAACATGCTTAATGGGTGCTTCATGTGCAACATTTATTAAGTAGGGCTATTTACTTCATGGTCACCTATTACATTGTTTTCCATTTATTTTTGTCTTTTTTTCCATTGTTTATGGGATTTTCCCTTTGTCTTGTGTGCACATTGTCTACTTTTGGCTTCGTTGGCCTTGATTGTCTTGTGACATCGTGAGTGATGTCCCATGTTTAAAACCCACTTTTTGGAGTCTATATTGCCTTCTTGCATATTATCTTCTTATGTCTTAGCTTACACATTGTCTCGTTTGTTTGTTAGCTTACATTTTACATGCATGTTTATATTTACTTGTACTAACACTTGTTTCCTAGCTACTTTTTTGTGTGCCTTGGTTTCTACCAAGGACACTCCCTCCCCCTATCGAGCATCAAGTTCACACATGGTTGGTCCTCCTTTGGGCCGCATTCTCCTCAATGACGTTGCATGCACCCCAAAAGAGGGGGACATCATTTGGGTGAATCATTCACCCCATACATCATCATACAATCACATTTAACAACACAACACATTCACAAGATATAACACAGTCATCAGCATTGGACAAGGCTCAGATCCTGACTTGGGTCCTTCACACAGTGTAGACATCAGTGCCTAGACTCAGACAATAGTTCTTGGGTTCCCCTAACCCTTCCTGGATACCTGTGACCAGAGGGAAGTTATATAGAATTATTCAGTGTAGAAAATTCTACAACACTTCACACAACGGATTTTCCATGGAATACGGTCCTTAACACACAATACATACAACATTTTCTTTTTTGGCATTTGAGTCAAAAATGGTCGAACCGGATCTGATTTTTACACACCATCTACAGTGGTGTTCCATACATTGGGAAATAGTTAAAGGTGTGAGGATGACACCAAACTTTCTCCCTACACTTCTTCCAGTTCTTGGCATGAGATCGCCAAAAATCGTACACAACTTCATCTACAAAAAAATTAGCTTCTACAACATCCTTTTTCTACACTCTTTTCTCATCACGGATCAGGTGCACATGTTTCTTTTTCAAATTTTTCATTTTTTTACATACTTTTTACATGATTTTTACACATATACATGCATATTTGACTACTTGTTCATTCTTCTCTTTTGCAGATCCATCTCGTATGGGAAGCGGTATTCAACATCATCCTACATCAACAACAACATCAACAACATCACACACATCAGCATTGACATCAACAACATACACATTGGTGACATCTACAACATGTGTTTCCACCCTAGGGTCATTATCTCATCACTTTTTGTGCTTTCTCATCTTTAGTCTCCATGTTCCACCTTTTTATCACTCCACGCTTTTCCTTGTCTCTCAACACGCTTCTCGCCATCATCTACATGGTTATCAAGTACGCATCTCAATGTACTTTATGTTATCGATCTTTTTCTCAACAACATAAAGTGGGGGAAATGTAGACACAAAATCACGCACTTTTGGTATATATTTAGTCATGATTGCATACTACTATTCATATGATTCCTAAGTAAGAAAATTACTAACTAACCCACATCTTTGGCCATATTTTCTTTCTTTCTATTGCTACTTTTTGTCTCATACTCTTTATGGCTCAGTCTGTATTTTCATACCTCGTTATTTCTCATCCTGAGACACTAAGACTTAACTAAGACGCCAACACCAGGCACCCTTATCCCCTCTAGGTGCCCCTGACCTCTTTATACTTTGTTCACATCTTTTGGGTCCTTTCTAGTCGTTTGAGCATCTTATATTTTTGGTAGTTGGCATTTTCGGGTTAATTACAAAATTCAAGCAAGGGAATCATATAAATATAAAGTTATGTGATCATAATAAGGGACCAAACACTAAGCATTAGCTATCACCACCTAAGGTTACATCCAAAGGTTATTCAAGAGCATTAAAGCATCCATTCTAACATCCATTCAATGGCAAGGGACTGCATTATTATGCATACACTTCATAAGAAGGGATTCTATTCTAATCCATGCACACATCTATTTACATCTTTTACATCTAGTTACTTTCTCGCTATCAAGTGTGACACACACAAGAGCCACCTAGGGAAAAATTTTGCACACACACACATAGAACTACATTGGGTTTGAAATGTAGTGCAATGCTCAGTCGTAATATCACTTGTTTGATAGCCGAGGACAGTCTGAACCCTCATTTTACATCTTTATTTTTAGGATTTGATGTCTCTTTAAGGGTTTTACTGAGTCATTATTCCATTGCAGGTTTCAACCTCGACATGATCATTGTGCAACCTCATAACAATCAAAGGCAAAGGACAATGAATAAATTGTGAAATGAGAAAGATGGTTATCCGAGTATTTTTGTAGTCACATGTTCCCACTACCAAGATGTAGCACCCGTAGGTGCCCCTACCCCTTTTTGGACACCCATGTCTAGCTTACTCCTCCAAATCTGCAATTTTTTGAGCTTCAAAGGCAAGTTACAATGTGATCTGTGCTTTGGATTTTTAGTTTTCCACTCTCTGTACACCTTCGGGATCTTTTTGAAACTGCTAAGTCATTTTATCCCTTCATTGTAACTAGGGTTTTATATTTTTCTAGCTTAATTTGTTTGGGTCATTTGCTATAATTAATTGTTATTTATGTACTCCTACAATAGAAATCGAAATTAGGCATTTATTTTCCATGTTTGCTTAATCGGGATACACTATAGGGACATTGTAGGTTGGGTCAAGGATTTCATTGATATACAATAGGTCGTGGCTAGTATGTGGTTAGAGGATCAATTCCTGGACATAAAAAATGATTTTAATACAAACGTGTCACGCAATAATTTAGGGTCATATAGAATGTGCCCCTAACACCCTACCCATGGTGGAGAGGGTGATAGGTCGGATTAAAATAGTTGATATAATGCCACCACCAAAAATGAGTTAGATCCACCTATAATAGGGGTAACAAGGGACGATGTCGGATGTGTAGTTTGCTATGCATAGTGGTGGATAGGTGCACATAGTGATAGTAGGATGCCTAACACATGGTGTAGATAAAGAAGGGGAAGGTGGAGGAGTAGTGCCTCCACTTATATGAGGAGGTGTGGGAGCCTTACCCCCACCTATAGAAGGATATGGGGCACTAGTTATAGGTACACCACCATATGACATAAGTAACAATAGTTGTGTCTCAATGTAAGTGTGTTATGATTGATTTATTATAAAGTAAGTGATTTAAAATTACATAGATTATGAAAAATATGATGTATAATGAGTGATATTTGAAATTTTGATTGTAGGTGATGCTTACGAGGAGGCTATAGTTTATGCCTTGGTCCACGCTTTGATGTAAAATGTCCATCTAGATGTAGTGGATGTGGGGTTCTTTAGAGCACATGGATAATGTTGCGAGTGAACATGCCTATTTGGTTGATCTTATTATAGTAGAAAGCGTAACATGTAAAATATTGGCAAGATAGTGAGATGACTCCCAACTAAATTCAATATGTGACTTATGCCCCCTCCCGTGATAAAGTTAACATAAAATCTTTTGGGTGGGTTGATGATTGTGTAGGTAGAGTTGAATTGTTTTTAGTGGAGGTAGGTTTATAATGGGAGTAGGTGTGAGGTTATAGGTCATAGTCATGGTCTTAAGGATGATGAGACCCATGACAACATTCTACCTTTTGGGGTAGTGTAGATGTGTCTAATACATATATGAGTCTAGTGAGGAATCCATTTGAGGCATGGTTCCTAAAGTGTTAAGTTAGATAATATTTGCGATATATGGAATCATTGTATGGGATATAACAAGATGATTTAAATTATTAAATTAAATAGGTAAATGGAATAATGTTAGAATAAATTCACAAGTGATATTTCCAAGTATACAATACCTAATTTTACTCACTACGAGATTTCGTATTTGTCTTGAATATATGAGGTTAAATGTTTGCATACGAAATGTAAGGGGGGGTTAAGTCTTATTTATCTTTATCAAATGAGATAGTATTTCTCTTCACCCCCTTTCAAAGTATTCATAATCAATGAAAAATATATAGGTTCGATATTAGATGGTGTGATAAGATCACATAAAGCTATATAAAGCATGTCTTTATCATTAATAGACATTTTTAGTAATTCTAGAAATGACATTTTAGCTTGAGTAATTTTATTTGATCAATAATATCACAATATTTTATTGTTTCAGTTTTGGATCTTAGTGGTGACAGATATATTAGGAGAAGTATTTTTATTGACCCATCCAAGAGTGGTGGGAGGACGATTATTTTGTGGTCTACCTCTTCAGTTGTGACAACACTCACTTCACATCTTCCATTATCATAAATAACCTTCGGATCAAATTGAGGTGAAACTTGTTATATGACTTAATTTGTACATAGGAATGATGGAGGGGAGTGAAATGAGCTATAAGGACTCACTCTTTATGGCTTATAACTGGTAAAATTTCAAATTCAAATTATTTGCAATGGGCCATAAAATGTGTGTTCCTTGTAATATAAAAATTATCCCTTGACATGATTGTATAAAATTCATCCATAGTATTATCAAACATAATGTTGAATCAAAGGTATCGTAGTATAATATAGCTACTCAACCTATCAGCTTCATCAAATAGGTGGAAGGGATGTAGCTCTCTTAGGAGACATAATATATAAGCACTAATAAAGGTTAGATAATGATAACATAACCACATAAGGGTAGAATAGGGTTTTAGAAACCCTAAAAATTGGGAATCTCCAAAATTAGACCCTAAAAATGAATAAATGAAACCCTAATAGGATTAGGGAAAACTCTAGAGGTTGGTTTTCAAGAATAAATAAATTCACCAAAATGTTTTAATAATTTTATGCATGATGTATCAAATAATTAAGAACTATTTATATTCAAGAGTATAAAATATAGAAAATCCTTATTTGATCCAAAACATAATAGATGGACACATAAAAGAAGTATGAATATAATAATAAGTACAAAGCAAGGTAGAATAGAACAATTTGACATATTTATATAGTCTAACTACGCAAGAGGATCATGGAGGCTGGAAAAGGGGTCATTAGGTAGCCATCATAGATCTTAAAATTTTGGGGTAGTGAAACTCTATTAGGACGAAATGACAAGAATCTAGATAATATTGTCAACAATATATTATGTGTGGGTACATATCATGCATGATAGTGTCCCTGGAGGCTAGGATACTATCCTTAAGGGATCACATGGTTCTAATTTCACTTCTATCCTTTCGTTTGGATTCTAAAGTTGTTATTGTGCATTGTGACGTGACAATACAAAATTGGGCTCTTCTTTGTCCAAACCCTAATAATGTGTACTTGATTACAAGCAACATAAAAAGTGGTTAGCTCTTTAGGTTAGACTAACCTCAACACCACCCGATGGTTAATCATTTCATATGTACCACCACTCCAAAAAGGGATCAACCTACATGTACTTCTCCTATAGTCCTATATGGATGCAAAAAGGAATTCGATAATGTGATGTATGTGAATCATTCACTTGGCATATACAACTTTGACCTTGATGCTTCATATTTTTGATACATGGATTTATATAGGGATACTTATTGAGATAGTTATGATGAGTGTTGTAGACACCTATAATTTGTCTATATGATCTTATTACTAAGATCATACTAACTATCCTAGTCTCATGTTCATTTACTACACTACACTAGTAAAATACCCTTTCTAACCCCTTCTAAACCTCCTAAACCATGTTAATCCCTCTCTAACCAGCTTCTATAAGCTTGTTTCCCTTTAATTAACCTTATTTCCTTTTATTTAACCTTGTTTAGGTTAATTAACCCTCTTATCGACTTTCTAAAAAGAATTTGACTTTCTAAACAAATATTTTACCTTTCCAAATGGCCACTTAGCCTCCTAAAAATCATGTTCACACCTCCAAATAGGTTTTTCTAAAAATCAACTTTTTGACTCCTTTATAGTCCCACATGCATCCAAAACGTCATTTTCTCAAATCCAAAAACTATAAATAGAGGGATACCCCTCCCACCTTTTCCTAAGAACTCTCTCTCTCTCTCTCTCATTTCTGATTTAGGTCATGCTTAAGTCTTTTAGAGTCATTTCATATTTTATTTGAGCTATTTACTTGTTATTTTCTAATCCTTTCAAAAGTTTAGGTAAATGGGAGAAGCCATTAATGGTGAGCTTCCATTCTTAAGCTTTTAAAACATCAATAAACACAAAATTGATTGTTAGAGCTTTAATAGGTTCACTTATAGACAAATTTCATGGAGTAGAGAACTAATATATTCATGTTTAGAGGTTGATTGTTTCTTTGAGCTTTATATATGCATGTAAATAGTATCTATTGTTTAGCTCTAATCTGATGGTGATTTGAGTTGTTTATTATAAAGCTTTTGGGGTTTCTTTAGAGATTCTTATCCCATCTTCATAGCTTTAACAAAATTTTCATTACACACATTTGGCACTTTCCATCATGTTTTTCATACTAACTTAGTTAAAGTGTTTGCATCTTTATTTGTGAAGGTTTGAAACGTGTATGCTCTTCCCTCGCACCTTTCTAGGTGATCTTGGGAATAAAAACATTTCACTACCTTCTTCATACTTAAAACAATTCAATTAGCTTTCAAATTTGGTTAAAAGGAACTTCTTTTCACAATTTACTTAAGTATTTTCCATTTCTTACAAAATTTGAGTGAGATACCTTGTTGTGTATGCTCTTTCCTTGCATCTTAGGATGATCTAGGAAATCAAAAGCAACATCTTATCTCCTTTATATGACGTATTGGAAAATTACTAATCTTGGTATATAGGACCAAAATCGCATGTCAAAGAATTGAGATCAAAATCATGCTAACATGTTTGATGTAGGTTGCCAAAGGTGTGCAAAACTTCATTAAATCTAAGCAAGATAAAAAAACACACCACTTTCATCACACTGTATTGCAGGTTTCAAAAAGGGTACGTCCTTATCCGCTTAACTAGAACGTAACCCCTTTGGCATAACGCCTTAAGCTATAACAATGGGGGTGGTTCTAGGAACCCTAAAGTAATCCACCACTGAGTAACCTTATGGATGAAACAGGAAGCGCTCCGCTTACCCACTTGACTAGTTTTTACATTGTGAGTTTAGAGTCAAAGTTTTCTGTATCGCAACTCCAGTGACGATACACCTGAATGCACTAGTTTCTCATTGTATTAGAAGGGGGTAAAGTAAAGTCGAGATAAACCAAGGATTAGTCATTGCGACTTTTCTTGGAAAATTGAGCTCACATTTAGACAAATTGTTGGGAAGTCAATTCATCAAGGATCCCACTTTTACTAGTCCATTTTCACATCTTATCAAACCATCACGAAGTGACGACTTACTTGGACTCTAAACCTTGTTTTTCAAACAAGGCAAAGAATCTACCTAATTTTGATCTAAATTTTATTCATCATGAGATTTACAATGTATTACTTAGCTTAGTTTCTTTCTCACCTTAGGATGAGGTGAAACTTTTCCCAAGTGACACTTAGTTATCTTCACCTGATTTGGTCTATGCCCTTGCGTTCTTGTTACCCATTTGGGACAAGAAGGAGGCATACCTTGTGAGTGTTATCATAGACAATATTCACCACTTTTTTGTTTGTTTACACCCATCCATGTTTATGGTGGGTTGTTAAACGTCTAAAGTGTGTGACTACGTTTTCACATCTTTGATAGTCCTTTGATCTTGATTTCAAGATCGTATTCATAGCTAGGTTTTCATTTCATCATTGTTTCCCCTTGAGTTGTTATTTTTCTCACATTTTAGCCATATAATTATGACACTTACATCTTGTTTTCATTTTTGAGAACTTGGTATAAGTTTCCTTATTGTATCGTTATGTTGCTCGCATGATTAACAACTTCTTGTTATGCTTGTACTTAGTTTTAGTTCTAACATCATCTGAGGCTTTTGAGAGTGTTGATACTACTTTGTTTATATCACAATAACATCATCTTGATACTAACACCTTGTTTGTTCCAAGCTTGGTTAACGTGTTGAGGTAGTGTTGTTACGCTATTCACATTCACAACTTCCATTATCAAAACTTAGCTTTTTTGGCATTTAAACTAGTCATAGTATATCTTGTGGAGAGATCACATCAATATCACTTTGATGTTTGGATCTTGTTGATATTTCAACTTGACCTATCTATCTTGCTCCCCTCATTGAAATCATGGTCTAAGGTATGATCTTTCTAAAAAATAGGTTTGAGTGATTGTTTGAGTGTGCGTATGATTGTTCATAGAACAATAAACAATCGCATAACATTACACTAGGGAATTAATATTTCAAAATGAATCATATCACGTACACCTAGGTTATATACAACTTTGACTACATTTATAAAAACCTAGCACAACCTAGTCTAATAATGCCAAGAATCACGAAAATGGAATCTAAACCAAACAAGAAGGACGTAGAAGAAAACCCTTTTGCATCATTCCCATTCATCGATAATAACTTAGCACCTCTCCTTTTACAAGTCAAAGACACATAATCTTTGATTGATCATAGCAGAGAAGAGTCTAACTCTTCCGAGGAACAACACAAGTTAGACATAATTCACTTCAACGAGCTCCTTTATTATAACAAAGATCAAGTACTCATGCAAGAGTTCTTGAGTTAGGTTCCAAGCTTCCACAAGAGCACAAAGTGGCGATTAAAACCGTTAATCGTAAAATGGAAGAGTGACCATCCCTCTTAGACATGGATAACCCCTTTAACATAGGGTATACTTCTACTTCCTAACAACATCACAAAAACATTAAAGAATACCCATCAAAACCAATTGGCGATTCGCGAAGACCTTATTATAAGGCTTCATGTAAAGTAAAAATTGAGCATGAGCACAAAGGCTCACCACCTTCTAAATTTGACAAGGAAGACAATCCCTTAATCGAAGAAGAGATCATCCAAAGATAGATACTGAAACTAAGTCAAAAGTTAGCAAACTTAGGCTCTTCGATTAAAATGTGCATAAAGATAAACTCAAGATAAAATTGGGTGAATTTTGTATGGATCCATATGATGACGTAACATTCAAAATTGCTAAAGTGGATAGACCGATATCACCTACAAAGGAGTAACTCATTGAACAGGAGTTACAATCGATGAAAAATACACTTACTACACTACAAGAAAGCAACATAGGACACTTAGTAGGAAATACCTATACGAGGAGTTATGTCCCTATCCCTTTGATCAAGGTATGTTATGACAACCATTTCCAAAACACTTCGACATCCCCAAATTCGACAAGTATAAAAGCAAAGGTGATCCTCATGATCACATCAAAGACTTCTACATGGCTTGTCAAGAAGTCACATACAATGATAATTTTTAATATGCTTATTTCCTCGCAACCTAGGAGTATTGGTGTTAGAATGGTTCTTTAGTATACCTAAGGGATCAATCATGACATGGCTCGCACTTGCTAAAAATTTTGTGCAACATTACTCCTTCAATATGGAGAATGATATCACCATGAACGACCTTTGCAACACAAAACAAAAACCCAATGAGACCTTCACAAGCTTCTTGCAGCGATGGCATGGATCGGCAAACCATTTCCCTTGTATCCTACCATAAAGACAACTAGTAAGCATATTCATCCCAAACTTAAATCCAGAAATAAACTTTCATTTACAAATGTATTGTGGCTCTAACTACAAAGAATTTATCGAAAAGGGTAGTCAAATCGAAAAGGCTCTAATTGCGATAGGGACACTCAAACCCGTCATAAAGGACAAACACGAAACAATTTTTTTGGATAAACCAAAGTTCTTCAATAAGAAAAAACATGTCATTGGCGACGACATATCAAACTCCAAGAGAGTCCAAGTTGTATAGATTGGTCCACTTCTAAAGCTTTCACAAGGGCCTCGTCCCAAGGCACCTACAAAATGCATGTTTACGCCTCTAACCGAATCACTATCAGCTATACTTAAATAGTTAGACGTCATGAACATGGTGTAGTACCCAACCATGATAGTACCATATCCAAAAGACTCTCCAAAACTAGGTTGGTTCAAAGAGCATGAGTATTGTGATTTCCATTGTGTTAAAGGACACAAAACTGATAGGTGTTTGAGATTATGACATTATATACAAGACCTCATCGAAGAGGGTAAAATCGTAGTAGATTCACCACTTGACTCAGGACAGGGCCCTAACAAGAAAATGGGTATATTCAAATAACCCTTCCCTAACCACAGATAAGAAGAACAGGAAGCCAGATCACTGACAAACCTCTAACGATTATAGAATCATTTCCGATGTCTATCCAACTAACAACAATCCATTTGAATCCCTTATAGGTTGCATCCGTTCATCTGATGAACATGTAAATACCATTAGGATCTTAGAGAAAATTTATGTTGTTGGTACACGACGTGCTTGTTTAATAATACCAATACAATTTAATAGAACAATTGGAGAAGACACTAGCTAGAATTTCGATACTAGATCTCCTCAAAATTTCTACTGCTCATAAGAACATATTGTATAAAAACTTCAGAGTTTAGGAGTCTCCACAGATATAGATCCCACACAACTTCAAGCAATGATTGCACACCTTGATTCAAATGATCATATCACTTTTGATTACACTGTAATCCCGCATAATGACCTAGAGCACAACCTACCCTTATACATAGAAGCAGTTGTTACTCATCGTAAAATCAAGAGAGTGCTTGTGGGGGAAGATATTGTTGGGAAATATAATTTATTAGTGCTCCATTATTATAGATATTGTAAAGAGAATAATTACGTGAGTAATTATTCACATATTTGGTTGTATTATTTGATAGTTGTGATATTGTTGTGAGTTACAACAATATCACGGATATAGGTAGATTGTTGGAGCAACTTCCTAGAATATAGGAATTGCATCTCATTATATATTGTATGATCCAGAATGAATTATATGGATTATTATTGAAGTATTATTCCTTGTAAATCTGTTGTTGTGCTTTTCATTTGGTACCAGAGTGTTGCATTCCTTCAATGGAGAAATAATTGTCTACAGGGCGGCTTTGTTTTGTTGTCCCAAATTATGTGAAAGAGTGTTAAAAATAATAATAATTCCAAACAGTCATTGTGGATCTGCTAGGTGTTGAGCTAAAGACAATATCATTCAGAAGATCAAGGGAGCGGGATACATTATGAAGCTGCGTGTTTTACAGGGACAGTTCTATTATCTATTTCCCCTGTAGATGTGCATCAAAATGGAAGCCTTGAAGATTACTCTTAGCTGCCCATAGCTATGTGAAAGACGTCTATGGTTGGCCAACACTATTCCTGAAAGATTTTTTTAAGGGCTCGTATTGTTTTCGGTTATAAGTAGATCAATGCTCCTCGTACATATTCTCCCTAGCAGAACGCTGCACCTTTGAGAGTATAATCTAGTTGATTCGTAGCTGTGAAAAGATATGTCAATTGTGGCTGTGTATTTGCAGTCAACATATGATCCCTGATCCATGAAATCACTTCTCTACATCCTCCTAAGGAAAATTGGTGCAAGGATTTGGTGTTTATCTTCCAGATCTGCATCCCGGTCCGTCATTTATCCCAAACAACTGCACATTCTTCTGCCTCTGCAATGACATACATGAGTATTTAATCAACTTGGCTAAGGTTCTGTGTTCTTCGTGATGTGCTCGCCCATATTCTGCATTCAGATCGAAGAATTTAAAATATGGCTCCTTCAATTTGGTCGACCATCATTGTGATTCTTGTCAACATAATTACAATAAAAGTTGCATCTCTATCGACACCTGGATTTTAACATCATTGGTGGTCAAACCAGAGTCTTGTAAGCTCGAAATTTTAGTTGCATGCATAGATCTTGTTGATTCAGTCATTGCTCCATTACTATTCATATTTGTAGCAGTCAAGTTGTCAGCATCTACAGCCGTGTCTAACTCCTTCCACGTTTCCACCAGCAAATTGACTATGTAGTCATGAATGGTATAAACCGTGCATTCTCAAATTCTTCCATTATTGAGTTCCATGTTTTAATAGTATAAATGTCTTAGATAGTCGGTTTAGGATATGTTTCGATATTTTATAAAAAGAGTCTTAGGTACATCATAATGGCAAGTAATGTCTCTTCAATAGAGTCGATTTGAGTTGTTATTCTAAGTTCTTTATTTTTAGTATCAAAAGTTTTATTATAACTATGTATACGTGTTCAACCCATATCAAAGTTTTATTTTACATTTGACATTGAGTATTATTTAAAAAGTAATTATTAGAATTATTTTTTAAAATATTGTTAATTAATCATGTCTTGTATCTTTTAGGTCTATATTCCTATCCAAAGTAAATTTTGAAGTCATGTTAAGTGTCAATTAGTCCAAGTATTATATATATGTCAAAATAGTCAATTTTTGTGTTCATCAAAGTGTCTCAAATAGGTGATTTTAGGATACTTGTTTATTGTCTACTCAAAAGAGTCAAGTTGTCAAAATCTGTTAAAAAAAACAATTGTCTCATGGACGCATTTTCGTGGAATCTGACGTCTGAGTTATAATTGTGCTTCATAATCATATCCAATTGAGTTAGCAGATCATATACTGGAGGATGGAGGCAAATGGAGGTTGGAGGTCATTCAACGACCTCACGTTAGTCGCCAACGACGGGGCCACATAGATGATTTGGTGGCATTTGTTTTCGCCATTGTGTTTGCTTTAGTTTGTAGTGATCCTATTTTCAATAAGTGGAAATTTCACATTGAGGGGGGAACATGATTCCAATGTTCCATTTCCAGTATGTCACTTTTTCTATGTATGTATGAGCAACATATTTCAGCAGAATTTCCTATGTTATTCCCTACAGTGAGATGTGATGAGGGCTGAGAATAGTACTTGGCATATCATGATGTGGTTGTAGGTAAACCACTTGAAAACCTTCATTTGTGGTTTGTGGTAAACCAATAACAAAACCACCATTCTTGGTTGTTGGTAATCCATTTGCAAAACCATCACTTTGTGGTTTGTGGTTAACCAATTGCAAAACCACCATTCTCGGTTTTGGTCAACCATTTGCAAAACCATCCTTGAGGTTTGTGATCATCCTGTGAAAATCACCAGATCATGAGCAGGTGCAAGTACAAAGGCAGGTTTTCCCCATGTTCGCACTAAGGGGGGGAATGTTGGGAAATATAATTTATTAGTGCTCCATTATTATAGATATTGTAAAGAGAATAATTACGTGAGTAATTATTCACATATTTGGTTGTATTATTTGATAGTTGTGATATTGTTGTGAGTTACAACAATATCACTGGATATAGGTAGATTGTTGGAGCAACTTCCTAGAATATAGGAATTGCATCTCATTATATATTGTATGATTCAAATGAATTATATGGATTATTATTGAATTATTATTCCTTGTAAATCTGTTGTTGTGCTTTTCAAATCTGGTATAAATATTTGCACTTTGAAGTCAAGTTAAGCGGTAGGCCATTCGATACATGGATCTAGGGGATAAAACTATTACAATCACAACCTATGATAATGAGGAGCGAGAGTCACCAGGTATTATAGTAGTTCCAATGGAAGTAGGGCCAAATTTTCATAATACAATGTTTCATGTCCTTGACTTGGATCTTCCTTACAACATGATCTTAAGGATCCCATGGATCCAGCCATGCAAGTCATCCCTTCAACCTTCCATCATTGAATCAAGTTGAGCCATGAAGGCGCGATAGTCACCATTCAGGGTGATCTAGAACCATTCACACATTGTAGGGCATTGCATAGTTTTTCTCATGTAGCTTATGAATGTCCTTCTATAGATATTGTTGTCTCCTTACAAACAGAAGCTATCAAAGAACGTGTGGATCCGATTCACTCACTCCTTATAATCAAAACTTTCCTTCATTAGTTAACCCTTTCACATCATGGGAGGCAACGTCTGCAAAGTATGGCCTAGGTGAGCAATTCACTCTTCAATAGGCCTTATTAATATCGATATGTCAATATTGCCTAGGACATGTGGTAAACCCTACTTTCAATTCAAGAGCACTCGGGATAAATGCCCTAAACCATTGGATAATTTCATTCCTAGTGGTCTCTTATACGAGGAAAATATGTTAGAAGATCCCATCAAGAGGGTACCTGAAGGTACCATGACATCATGTCATCAAGCTCCATAGTATATCAAAGGCCATCGCATGATGTATGTCATGGGCTATAATGGGTTTAGATGTGGTATAAATGCACAAGGATGGTTATAACCCATTCCTATTCCTCGTTTTAAATCCAACAAATATGGATTAGGAATCAGGCCTCATGACAATCCCCTTATGAGATCGATGCCACCTCTTCTGAACATGAGGATGATTGATCTCATTCAAACAACGATGCATATTCCCAATGTAGCCTATACGAGGATCTTGCCTCCGTAAAACTATTTCTTAATACAGTCATTTTTACCTTATCCAGATCCAATCCTCAAACCAATGGCCAAGTAACCCTTGTATATCCTGAACTTGTATATTGGGATCAACAATTTCAAGTGCTAATCGATTTCTTTAAGAACGATGAGGCCTTTAAAGAATTCGGGGACTCTGGGATTCTATTCCAACTAGGGATCATAAGAAAGGTTTTGCTATCAAAATAGATGCTTGTGCATACTTTGGAGAAGAGTCACGATGTATGGACGCTTGAATAAGAAGGTCATAAAAAGAGTAAGAATACTTCAAAGAAGCCTTATAAAAGAATAAACGCAAGTCTCATAGCGATAATTTTTTTGAGGCACTAGTAGAGAAAAAACAAAGAAAATATAGAAGAAATGGTATACCCATTCAAAGATAATGATGAGCCACCTAAGGAGGTTGATCTTACTCTTCCCCTAATCCTACATGGATGGAAGATGCTTCTAAAATGCTTGTTGAAGAAATGATGTGTGTCAATATTGGCTCAGAAGAGGATCCTAGAATGATAAAGATGGGAGCTTCACTCTCTACCCAAGATCATAAGGTTTTGTAACATTACCGTGGGAGTGTAAAGATATATTTTCATGCTCATATATAGATATGTCTTGTTTAGACCCATAATTGGTCATGCACAACCTGTTTGTACACCTAGACGCTAAACCTATCAAGCAAAAATTGAGAAAGATGCACCCTAAGGTTGCACTACTTGTCAAAGAGGAACTTGAAAAGTTATTAGCTTCGATTTTATTAAACCCATTGACTATTTGGATTGGATATCCAATATAGTCCCAGTTCAAAAGAAACCAGTAGGTGTAATAATCCGCACCGACTTGTGACATCAATAAAGCATGTCCCAAAGATGATTTTCCTTTACCCAACATCGATATGATCATTGATTCCACCGCTGGTTATGAAATGTTGTCCTTAATGGATGTTTTTTCAAGTTATAACCAAATCAGGATTGCAGAGGAGGATCATTATAAGACAACTTTCATCACTCCTTGGGGACATTTTGTTATAAGGTCATGCCTTTCGAGCTTAAGAATTTTGGGGCTACCTATCAACGTGCAATGACAATCATCTTCCATGACATGATGAATGACATCATGGAGGATTACATTGATGATATCTTAGAAAAATCTAAAAGCAGAGAGAGCACCCTAAAGTGCTAAGACATATTTTTCAACGTCTCTGAGATTACAAAGTATGTTTGAACCCTAAGAAGTGTGTCTTTGGTGTTTTGTCAGAAATATCCTAGGTTTCATCGTTTCACAAAGAGGAATAGAGGTGGATCCTATAAAGGTTACAACTATCACATAAATGCCTCCACCTACAAATCTCAAACAACTAAGAAGTTTACAAGGAAAAATTTAGGCAATCATGCTTTTATTTCACAAATTGCGATAAGTGCCATCCATTTACACATATATTGAAAAAATACGTTACGTTCAACCTGGGACTAGACTGTCAAGAGGCATTTGCACTACTTAAACAATACCTTGTCAACCCGCATGTACTCATGTCACCTACCCCGGTGAACCTCTCCCATTATACATTTTGGCTACCTAGTTTGCTATTGGTGCACTACTTGCCCAATATGACCTAGACCATAGAGAAAGGGTCATTTATTACCTTAGTTGCACCTTAATTGCATATGAACTGAATTACCCATAGATTGAAAAGGCTTACCTAACAATTGTCTTTACCTTTCAAAAATTACGTCACTATCTCCTTAACAATAAGACCAAGCTAATATCCAAATTTGGCCCTCTCAAATACCTTTTGTCCAAACCCGCCCTTACAAGACAAATGACTAATTGGATCATTCTCCTAAGTGAATTTGATATTGAGCTTATTAATTAGAAGTCATTGAAAGGACAAGTATTAGCTAATTAGTTGGCATAAACTTCTTTATCAAGGATGGAATCTTTGTGTCTGGACCTACCAGATGCATCCATGATGTATGTTGAAGAGTCTCGTGGAGTGACAAGTCCATTTCGATGGATCGCTTCACTTTCCACGGATTGGGAGCAGGAGTCGTACTCATCACTCCCACATGAGAGGTTATTCTAAGAGCATTTTGTTTGGTATTCCCATGCACTAATACCATTACAAAATATGAGACACTCATCGTTGGCCTCAAGTTGGCTATCACTTGGAATATCAGACAACTATGAGTCATTGGGGACTCCCAACTTATTATTAAACAAGTTAATGGTGAGTATAAGTTAAATATAAAAAGCTTATTCCATACAAGAAAATGGTTGAAACCTTGAAGGAATATTTTATACAGATTATCTTTGAACAAAAACCAAGGTCACACAATAGATCAACAGATGTCATGGCTACTATTGGATCACTATTACATATTTCGCCTCAGGCAAGTAAAATGCCCTTCTTTGTAGAGCATTTACGAGTACTGCATATGATATACCAAAGTCGTGTTTATCACGTGAATTTTTTGGTCCCTTCTCCCCTTGGTATAACCCTATATTTAGATACCTATAAGAGGGCACATTTCCCCGACATTATCCATTCCGAGAAGAAAGCTCTTATCCACCGTATAACCTTTACAAACTCCTGTAGAGGTACCCTTTATCATCGTGGCTACGATGGGAATTTGCTTCAATGTTTGGATGTTACTAAATCAATCCACACTATTAAGGAAGTACACAGAGGTATTTGTGGAGCACATACTAGTGGCATGGTCTCGGGCTAAGAATCTCTTAAGAGTGGGTTATTATTGGCCCACCATGGAAGTGATCAAGCAATTTTGTAAAGAAATGTGAGCTATGTCAAAAATATGGCAACTTGATACATGCACTAGCACAGGTTTTACATCCTATCACGACACTTGGTTGTTTTTTCTAAATGGGCTTGAATCTCATAGGGAAGCTCCATCCTTCTTCTTCGAGATGGCCATACCCACATAATCACCGCCACCAAATATTTTACTAAATGGGTAGAGGTTGTGCCTCTCACTTATGTTACTAGTGCGCAAATCTCCAAATTCATCATGAATCACCTCATTTTCCGTTACGGTATCCCTTCCGCCATTATCACTAATAATGGTAAATCCTTCAAGAATAAAATGGTCAAAGCGTTATGTCAACACTTCCATATTTAGCTCAAGTGATCTACCCCCTATTACCCCCAAGGTAATAGACAAGTCGAGGTTATACATAAAACTCTTGTACGAATCATGGAGAAAATGGTAAGTAAGACCGCCATAATTGGCACCTACAGATACATCCCACCCTTTGGGCCTATCGAACCTCCATCCGCACTCCTATTGGCACGACCCCATATTCACTAGTCTATGGCACTGAAGCCATCACACCCTTGGAAGTGGAGCTTTCCTCCTTAAGAATATCTCTCTGGGACTATCTTAATAAGGACGAAGACTATAGAGTTGCTCAGCTAGCAGAGCTAGAGCTGTTGGATGAAAAGCGTATCAGAGCGCTTAATCACCTAAAGGTTTACTAGAACAGAGTATCAAAGAGGATATAAAAAATGGATCATCCATCGTGAATTTATTGTAGGTGATCTAGTTCTAAAAGAAAACCAGAGAAACATTGTTAAGGACAAAGAAAAGAAATGAAAATTTGAGGCTAACTAGTTAGGGCCTTATGTGGTGGTTGCTAAATATGGATCAAGAGCTTATAAACTGGCATACTCAAATGGTGAAGAGCTTCTAGAACCTATGAATGTCATGCATCTCAAGTGGTTATATGCTTAAGCATGGCTCAAACATAAGAAAATACCTAAAAGTATAAAAACAAAGAAAAAACAAGAAAAACATCATAAAATCAAGAAAACAATAAAGAAAAAGTAGGTCATCCACATGTGAAAACCATGTAATTGTGGCGCATTGGCAGGTCTTTGGGTGAAAATTGGTTTTCAGCACTCAAGGAGGATTTGTTGGTCACAAGCTACTCTTACATCTGCATGGGTAACCCTCACTACTATCTAGGTTTGGTTTCCCTTGATTAGGTCCTGGGAACCCTACCGGGTCTACATTTTCTCGTGATCTGGCCCGTTTGTTCTTATATCTACGTACATGAGTTATCTTTGGATATCCCCACCTAACGTTGGGGAACCTTCACATTTCACCTTCTTGAACATACACGCATGGCATTCTACCTTTTGTATATTCCCACATCATGCTAGGGGCATCCACACTTCTTTTCACTTTGTACATTGCTTTCAAAACATGACCTTAGAAAATACAAAAACATTCAAGAAAAAGGATACACAAAAATCTAAACATTCATAAAATACCCCTAAGGAATGAAGCTACACCAACTTCGTAACATTGTATTAGGGAAACCTTGAAAACAATGTGAATAGTATCCTTGAAAACTTATCTTTCAAGATAACCCAAAACATTAGAAAATATATCAATGTTGTCTCACCAAAAACAAGGTAGTGATTAAATTGCTTTTAGTTGATGGTTTGTATGGTTTTGGTTGTAAGTATCTTTTCACATTGTATGATTTAAAGTATGGTTCATTTTCTTACCTTAGATTGAATCTTGTTTGATTTAATTATGTGTTGCATTGAGTTCATTTTTAACTTTCATACTTGTAAGATATTGGTATGTTTTCATTGTCTGTTGTATGCATCTATTAGAATTCATTTTACTTACTTAGATTGGATACCAATTTAATATGTTGTTAAAATTTGCATGAGTTCATTTCTAGTTGCATATTGTTGTGCGGTTTTGAAGGTGTATATTTGTTTAGTTTTGTTAACTTTTTCTTGTGTGTTTGTTTACTGCACATCTATTTGTTATCACATCTATCATCTATCATTCATCGCATATAACATCATCTAATACATCATATACATAAAAATGCTAATTTTTACATCATGCATGTCTACTAAGCTAATCATCACATATCGTATCATCAATGGGGGCAAGAGGGGTTGTGCATGATCACAAATCTATCCCCCACACCAATATCATATAATATCATCCAAAATGCTAGCATCTACCAAAATATCTCATGTACAAAACATATGATATCATCTAAACCATCCTCGGGCACTATTTGCCACCTAGCACTTATCTCTTCACACTGGGGCTTTTTTAATATTTCAAGGCGCTTCTTGTCTTCTATTTTTATCTATCGCCATGATTATTTTTAAATAATTATTGTTGGCCCATTTTTCTTCTCATCGGGGCATGTTACTGTCGTAACCCAACGCCGCTTTTCCTCACTCTAGGGCATTTTCGTGTGATTTTCAGAGCTCTTCTATTTCCTAAATTCTTCTAACCGATCAAAAATTTAAAAATTATAAAATCATCCAAAAATCCAAAAAAATTGTAAACACTTTGAAAATGGACTAAAATTGGTAATAAAATAATTTGCAACTAAAATATGTGTCTCTTGCATGATGTTCATCCCATATCTTGTTGGCATTTCCATGTGTTTTGAAACAACGATTTGCGGATCCTCTAAATATCCAAACCATTTACAAAATCTACACTGCTTACTTTGTCAATACTCTGAGGCACGAGTTTCTTGGTATTGTTTCGTTGTGCACATTGCTTTTTCATCAGACATAAGTGTCCATCCTTTCCCTTGCATATATAAATTGTTTGGGGCATCATTTTAAACCCTTTCCATTTATCAAAACATTTGGGATTGCAACTCGATAACAAAATATTTGTGCAACCATCTTAAGCGTTGTTGGGTTGAGTGTGTGTGATTTTACTTAAGTGAGTTTGTTTGTTTCTCGTATTGCATTGCATTCGTGTATGTTGCATGAAGTTGGTCGTTTTTAGCAATGGATAGTTTTTGTATCGTGGCTTTTTATGTCATTTTACATTGTCGTTGCATGCTCATATTTTAATAAGGACCGATGATGAAGATTACTAGCAATATGATGAATAGAATTTTTTATATAGTAATGCCTTGTGGATAGCTCAAAATCCCTTTTTCTTGTTATTTTCTCTTCTATCTCCCCTTTCTTCTATATCCTCTTTTTTTTATCATCGATCGCATTCCTCCATCACCCCATCAACACTCGAGGGGGCATCCTTCATCCTACTAATTTTTCTTCTACCCCTTCAAAATTTTCTACTCGTTTATGCTTGTCTACTTTCTTTGAAGTGACGTCACACACATCACCTCAAAGAGGGGCAAATGTAGACACCTATAATTTGGTCTACATGATCTTATTACTAAGATCATACTAACTATCCTAGTCTCGTGTTCATTTACTACACTACACTAGTAAAATACCCTTTCTAACCCCTTCTAAACCTCCTAAACCATGCTAATCCCTCTCTAACCAGCTTCTATAAGCTTGTTTCCCTTTAATTAACCTTGTTTAGGTTAATTAACCCTCTTATTGACTTTCTAAAGAGAATTTGACTTTCTAAACAAATATCTTACCTTTCTAATACCACATAGTCTCCTAGAAATCCTATTCACACCTCCAAATAGGTTTTTCTAAAAATCAACTTTTTGACTCCTTTTTAGTTCCACATGCATCCAAAACATCCTTTTTTCAAATCTAAAAACTATAAATAAAGGGATACCCCTCCCACTTTTTCCCTAAGAACTCTCTCTCTCTCTCTCATTTCTGATTTAGGTCATGTTTAAGTCTTTTAGAGTCATTTCATATTTTATTTGAGCTATTTACTTATTATTTGTTAATCCTTTCAAAACTTTAGGTAAATGGAAGAAATCATTAATGGTGAGCTTCCATTCTTAAGTTTTTGAAACATCAATAAACACAAAACTGATTGCTAGAGCTTTAATAGGTTCACTTATAGATAGTTGTCATGGAGTAAAGAACCAATATAGTCATGTTTAGAGGTTGATTGTTTGTTTTTAAGCTTTATATATGCATGCAAATAGGTAGCTCTTGCTTAGCTCTAATTTGATGGTGATTTGAGTTGTTTGTTCCAAAGCTTTTGGGATTTCTTTAGAGATTCTTACCCCATCTTCATAGCTTTAACCAACTTTTCATTACACCTTTTCCTTACACACAAGTGTAACACCTTTGTAGTAAAAATCCAAGGGATTTTCTAGTGTGTGTAGAATTATTATGACTTAGAGCCATAGGGTATTACTTATATATGAGTCCATTGCTTAATTTTCTTCACAAATACCGGCATGAGAGTTACCCCTGGTCAACCTATGAAGTTACCCATTTCAAAAATTTATCCACTAGAAGAACAAAAGACAATATTTTGTAAGGGTGGATAGTATAAAAAGAATATTATTCAAGGCACAATATCATGTAGGAAATAGTCCATAGGACTACAATATCATCTAATGAGATGAAAATTCGTAAACACATAATGAAGATATGTTTATATAGGTGTTTATGAGGTTCTTAAATATATTGAAAGTGATTATGAAAATGATAGCTAGGTAATTAGGGTTGATATAGTGGACTTAAGGTTATTTACAAGGTGGAAATCTATAAAAAGGATTCGAAAAAGTGTCACTAGTCCAAAAGTGTAAAACAATATATTTATTAACATTAACAAGTACCTTGTGTTGAATTTAGGGTATTATAATTTGTAATTACAAATAATTGTATTGTATTTGTTTTTAATTTTTCGTAGTTTGTTTACACCACATTTGTGCTAGCAATCAAAGTTTTTCATTGTTTATACTCGAGGCACATTCAATGCAACACATGGTGTAAAAATATGTTATTAAAATTATGTAGTGGTGTGTCGTGTTTGTTCTATATGGACACTTGAAAACATGATGCAATGTTTTCAACATATTGCATCCAAAAACAAAAAAATGTCTATTTTCATGAATCGTACTTGCGTCTAGTGATGGGTTTTCTACTTTTGGATATTATACGCATGCACCTTATAACTTATGTAGTGTAGGCACAAAATCATGCCCTTTGGGTAATTATCTAGTCCCGATTACATACTACTATTCATATGATTCCTAAGTAATAAAAATACTAATTAACCCATGTCTTTGGCCACCTTTCTTTCCTTCAGTCACTTTTCTTGGTCTCACACCTCTGTTTGCTCGGTTTGACTTTTCAGCCTTTGGAATTTTTCATCCTGACAACAATGCCTAGACCAAGACATCGGCTGTCAGGCACCCTCGTCCAACCGGAGCCCCCGTCCTCTTTATAATTTACTCACACTTTTTGAGTCCTTTCTAGTCGTTTGAGCATCTTATCTTTTTAGCATTTAGCCTTTTTGGGGCTAATTATGAAATCAAGCAAAGGAATCACATAAACATAAAGTTATGTGATCATAATAAGGAACAAACACTAAACATCTACTATCTCCACCCAAGGTTTCATCCATCAAAGACATCTATAGCTCCATTTGCATCCATCTAGCTCCATCACAAGGGACAAAGGTTGGTTCATCTCGCATCACACTTCGTTTGGAATTCGGACTATGGAATAGTGTTATGATTTAATAACAAATCCAATCATGCCCACAAGATATAAAAAATTCCCCAAAATCTACAACAGTGGAAGTATAAACAAGAATAATCCAAATCACACAAAAGTACACACACATAACACAACATGTACCATGGTTCACCCAATGTGGGCTACGTCCACCAAAGATAGAGATCTCATATATATAATATAACAAGAGTACAAACCAACTCTTCAATACAAGAGTATAATGCATCTCTCCAAGAGTATCTCCTCTCCTCCAAATCTCTAAACAGATCTCCATGAGTGCACTACAACCGTGCCTCCAAACACCACCAATAGATCTCACATAACTAAGAACTACTGCATCTCTGAACTACTACCGAGTTCTCTGGATCTCGTAACAAGACCTCTCACGTGGCTCTACTAATGTGCAACCACGACTATGCACTGAGAAGTAAGTTTGTCTCTCCATCATTGCATCAACTTGTGCAAACATGGAGACAACCTCATCTACAATATCCGGATCTACATGGATCGTCAATACAACATGATCTCATGGATCTATGAATAAAAGATCTCACAACAACCTGTGGATCTAACAATATAAGACTAGATCTACATGGATCAACAATACATCATGATCTCATGGATCTACAATACAAGATCTCACAACAACCTTGTGGATCTACAAGATGAAAGAATATGTGCTTTACATACTATGCAAGCCATTACATTTAGACAAGACAATACAAAGGAAATACAGAAGAAGACATAACCACCTTCTCACCATTTAGATGTACCTGCTTTATTTCCTTCTATCCAACTTCTCTCCATTGAAGCTCTATCTTCATGTAACCTATTTTTTCTTTCTCTTCTTCTTCATCATCTCAATCTAGGAGAATCAAGGATCTAACTCAATCCTTCTCTTCATTCACCTTGTAATTCTAGCTTTTATGCTTATATAGGTATATACAAACTTAGGGCACTTAGCCATGCAATTACAATCAATAGATATTCTTTAATACTAAATTTAGATATAATTCCCGTGAGTTAAATAAAACACTCACGCAAAGGTAACCAATCTTTGGTTAGCCATAACCAATGACAATTAGCCATAACCGATGATGGTTCCTACTTGCTTGACCGATGTCGGTCATAGGTGATCGATGTCGGTCCCTTCATAATTGATGCCTGTTATTGTGTTTTCCAAAGAAGTTGATAAAACATGCTAAATGTGAAGTAATTGATTCACAATCCCAACAACTTCATAAGAGGGGAGTCTATTGTTTCCATGCACACATTATTTACATTCTACATCTAGTTACTTTCTCACTACTCACAAAGTGCGACACACACAAAAGTAACCTAGGGCATAATTTTGCACACACACATAGAACTACATTGGGTTTGAGATGTAGTGTAGCACTCAGTAGTAAGTTCATCATTGTGGTAGTTGAGGACAGTCTGACCCCTCATTTTGCATCTTTCTTTTTAGGATTTGATGTCTATTTGAAGGTTTTGTAGGTGCTTTCTTCATTGTAGGTTTATGAGTACTTCAACGATCTTACAATGACATACACAAAACAAAAGGCGAACAAGTGTGAACCTCTTGCGACACCTTAGAGGATGTTTTATGAGCATCTACGCAGCTAGGGTGCCCACAAGCGCCCCTATCCCTCTCTACCGCTTTAGCTCACCAAATCTGTCGGATCTGAATTTTCCAAGCTTTTGTGTGACGGTCTTCCATCTTTGTTTAGTCGGTCTCCACTGCGACATAGTCCAACAACCTCTTTGAATCAACTAAGGCTCTTCTAACCCTCTTTGTAATTAGGGTTTCATATTTTTATTGCTTAGTTGCTTGAGTTAATTTATGTATTTCATTATTCATTTATTTACTGCAAACTTGCATTAGATTAGGCTATTATTTTACATTTTATCATAATCATGGAGATACACATTATTCACAAATGTTTATCTTCATATTAGACCATCATTTATGAATTCAAGATACTCCATGAAAATCGCGTATACCCACAAAAATAATAGATAACTCCATGAAAATATAGATTCTCCCATGAAAATAAAGGTTCTCTACAAAAATTAGAGGTACGCTTAAACATTTGAGGTACCTCCATAAAAATTAAGGCCTATATGTAGATCTAAGTAGCTATGGGTAATTCCATGCATCTCTAGTGAGCTATGGGTAACCTCCCACAAAAAAAATTGAGGTAGCTCATGAAAAATCAAGGTGCCTCACGAAAATGTGGGTACCCCTATGAAAATTTAAGTTATCCCATGAAAATTTTGGTAACCCCTTGTAAATTTGAGGCACCCCATGTATATCCAAGTAGATCCAAGTAATTCCATGTATGGCTATGTCACCCTAGCTAACGTCCCCGCGCAAAAAAAATTGAGGCACCCCATGAAAATTCAAGGTGCCCCATGAAAAATTGAGTAGCCTACAAAAATGTGGCTACCCCCATAAAACATCAAAATACCCCCACATAAATTGTGGTACCCCATAAAAATAAGACAACCACTAAAATCATGGTACCCACTTAAAAATTGAGGTATCTTTATATCCTTAGCAAGGGATTAAATATTGACAACGAAATGATTGTATGTAAGATTTGTAATTGTAAAATACATTGAAGTAATTCTATAAAAATTATGGAATGAAAGGGGAATTTTTTTGTTAGACTCTCAAAATCTAAACTTGATTAATGTAAATACATATCGCATCTTTGATGATTTTTAAATATACATTTTCTTAGATTTTAAAGGGACATTATGGATGGATATCTGTCATCAAATTTTACCAAAGAAACAAAGATAGCCATTATATTTAACCAACACACTCCATGTATCTTTATTTTATATAGAACATTGTGGTGCTACTATGAATACTTGAGGTACCTTTGGATGAAAATGTGAGGTACCCAATGAACATTTAAGGTAAGGTAAAAACATTTGGATATTTATTTTATTATGTGCAGATGATTTCAAATACTTCTTGAATTTTTCTACAAATGGAGTGTGATTTCAAATATTTTCCCAAATTTCAAATTTCAAATTGGTAGTAGGGAAGATACTATTAAGGATTTTATCCATATTTCAAATCTTGTGTGGGTGAGATTGAAACAAATATCGAGGGCTATTTCCCCATACATGTGTGTGTTTTAAAAATTGAATTTGAGCTAACCCAAGTCATGTTATTCAAGAATATTATTAAAGGACAAAACAAAAAAACTTGCTTTATTCACCATAATCAAGATGATTAACAAAACCAAATAGAAGAGTTTTAAGGTGGCATAACATTATGACTCTTGGGTTTGTTTGTACACAACTTATTCTCATGGATCTCTTGTGTGGCCATTTTGGCTAATGTGCTTGTGTCCCCATTTCCATATACTATTATATGATTTTATGATGTACATGAAATTATTAGAATTTTATGTTAGTGTATTTAATTTCCATACACTATTATATGATTTTAAGATGTACTTACTAATATTATTTATTATTTAATATGTGGATAATTTGTCCATTAGTGCACACTTATCCACATTTATTAATAGAGAAGATTATCAACCAAGTTATTAACTTGTTTGACTTCTACTATTAATAGTCTTTTCTAAGACTTGCTTTACAAGCAACTAATCTCCAAACCCTAACCCTAACCCTAGTCTTTTAGCTTTTCTTTATAAGGGCATAAAGCTAATCTGTGTGTAATCAATGTTGAAAAGAGGTTCACCGTAATATTCTCGGTAAGAGGGCCACCGACCCTCCCTCACATCTTAGCTAAATATTATGGTAGTCATTCTACTTTGATCATATTTGTGTTTATATTATTTTTATGTTTCACTAGTATGTACATGCAATCGTGGGTGATAGTCTCGAGGTTATTGGAAAACTCTAGATCCTCTCCATCATTTCTAGTATGGCATTAGAGTTTCCAAAGCTTTACTTCGTTGCATGAATGATTTTTCATCTTTGAAAATCATCTCCTCTTCATTTTTTTTGTCAAACTTGCATCAAAGTGACCTTTCTATTTTTCTACTTTTAGATCTCCATGAAGAGTTACTCTTACTCTCATGAATTCAAGTCAAATCTTTTCAATAGAATTTGTGGTAGTCATGATACCTTTGATAAATTTGAGTTTTGTCTTTACTTTACACTTTCATTGATTTATTATATATGCATGCATGCAGGTGTTTGTCTTATGGTTGTTTCCAATGATTTTGGAGAATACAACAAACTCTAATTAGTGCCAATAGTTCATTGATTCCTCTTTCCTTTCCTTTATGGAAGTACATCTTAAAGAAGGATGTTATCATATTTAATTTCCATACAATGTTATATGATTTTAAGATGCACCTATGATATTATTTGTAATTTAATATATGGATAATTCACCCGTTGGTGCACACTTATCCACATCTATTAATAGGGAAGAACATTAAACACGTCAACCTATCCATAGTTTTTAGCATTTTACTTGAGTATTCACAAAAATTATAGATAGACCAAGCAATCATTATAACACTTCTCATTTTTTGAACCTAGTATTTCCCACAAATCACTTTTGACACACGATATCGGGTTTCACATGTCAATGAAAATTTTAAAATCTGTTTGATTTAGTGTATTTGATATTGTTTAGTACTCAAGGGTTTGACAAGTAGACAATGCTTGAAAACCCAACCCACCCACATCACACGTACTCAACAATTTCAATGTCTTACTTAAATTCAAATATCATTTTCATTCTAGGGCAAGGTAGAGAAGAGATTTGTTTCAAAGCTTAGGTATCACAACACAAATATCAAAGAAAATCAACATGAGATCAAGACCAAGTGAGTGTAGTTATCAATTTATTCTTATCTAGTATGCCTTTTACTATGAGTGTCACCCACGCTTTGTACGTGTCTGAGAGTGTCACCCACGCTTTGTGCATCCATCTTTGTTCGCTATCACTTTTTTTTTTGTAATGTATCTATCACTTCTAGGTGCACATTTCCATTGTCAAATTCTAACAACCGCCAACAATTCTCCCCATATTCAAGATACATCTTTTAACTTTATATAAATTCCTATTTATGGTTTTGAAAATGATTAATTAAGCTTGATTTTTGTGTTCTACATGTGTATTCGGCCTAACCGATACTAATTAGGTATTTACGTCACAATTTAATTTTAAATCTATTTATCTATATTACATATATAAACTCAAGATATCATGATTGTATATCAATAGAGTAATACTACAATAACAAAAATCTCATTGATTGGTTTCAGATAATATAATTGCTTTCTAGCATCTTCATGTAAGAGAGCAAAATCCAAAACATCCACTCACACCCAACTTAACTTAAAAATTGATGAAAAAGATTATAGTGTAGTTAATAAGGATGATGGTGAGACATATGGTCCAATTAATACATAGTGAAAAAGTATGCTTGTAGTCCAAGTAATATATTGATCTTCAAATATGTGGTCCAATTAATACATGATTGTAAATCATGTCATCCACCACCATACAAATCTTACTAGATAACAAAAAAGAAAGAAGACTCATTTCCTTAAATCCCAACCCAAAATAAATAAAAATCAAAACATTTATCTTTTAAAGAACAATACAAATCAATCCTTTTCAAATTGTTTCGTAGCACCTTCCTATCTACAAACTTTCCATGATATAAGTTGGAAAATTTCCATGAGAAACATCTAGAAATCCTGTTTACATTGCTCGCCTACCTCACAAAGATCTCTTTCGGACAATGTAAAATATTTCAATGGACAGAAAATCCTGGGAAATGTACACACCTGATTCTACATATTCATGGGGCCAAATACCATGATTCAATGGACTCAGATTCTTTCACACCTAACAAGAAATTTGTTGATGTCATGCTGGGCCTTTGTTTGGTTTTTCCGCTTAAAAATCCATATAGTCCATCCCCATCCCAATCCCCATATCCAGTCTCGAGCGGGCACATGAAGGGCACTTGGCAGTGGGCACCCTATAAAAATGTCCTCTTTTCGATCCTTTTCCAAAACATTTAGACCAACGCTGTAGTCTACTTTAGTCACTAGTAGGGAAGATCGTCAACACCTTTTTCTTTACCTTCACCAATCCCTATACAAATATTTAACAGTGGGTATTGACCGCAGTGTCTGAAATCAATGTAAACTGTTCCCCAATTTGCAAGCTTTTAAGGGATTGATACCATTACCCAACTTATATTGAATTTGAATTGGATAGAAATTGGAGTCACAGGCAATGGAAGACACAGCCCTGTTAGAACAACTCCTTGAATGGATTCAGCAGCAGAAACCTCTTTATTTGGCAATGAAGACAACCACTCTGAAGGCAACAGATTATGTGGGTTTCATGGTGGTGCAAAATTGGCCCATAATATGTAGTTGGTTGATATACTTTGGAAGACTGTTGTTGATGTTGTCTGAACTGTGGTTAGAATGCAGTCTCAAAGGCATGGGCTCTTTGCTTCATCTTGGTTCCACAGCTTATTTTGTGCTGCTATGGTGTACTGTTCTCAGTACCACTTCCATGTCAGGCCTTTTCTTTGTTGTCATAAGTCTGGTAAGTCAATTTTTTGTTTGAGTTTAGTTTATACCCAATTGGAGTATTTGGGCATACTTATCTGAATCGTCTTAATTTATTTTGGGCTATAATTTAACGATTCAGAATGGGTAGGATTATTGCATTTATTAACGTTAGGGCTTTTCTGCATATGCTCGTACGTTAGTGTAGATGGATTCATGTACACAGTGGTTGTTTTGAATTCCATAGTAATGCAATATTGGATACTTCTCTGGAATTTATGCCTGCTTTCATCTGCGAATTTATGTTGGTCGAATATTTTATGACAGGACCCATTTTGCAGTTGTAGTTTTACTAGATCGGACCAAATTAGAACCATATTACTTGGACTCGGTAAGTACGATTCATTAAGTTGATTTGGACTCGGATCAGACTCAGGTTCATGGATTGACAAATGACTTAAAAATTAAAGAACATAAGATGAAGGAAATTTCATAATTTGTGTTTCCATTCTATAAGAATACAACTTTGAAGACATTCAAGGATTAAAAAAATTCATGCGGTAGTATGTACTAAATATCAAAATGCAATTCATACTACTAAGCCTGCCCCTTTTTGACCTGAAATGTGTCCCGGGAGTCGTTGCAGGTGTGCGAGACAGTCTGTGCCTCTGCTTCTTCCTGTGCCGCAGCTTGCGGTAAAATTTGAGAAAGTTCATCCAAACTTAATTTAGCAACTGTAAACCCTTGTCTACTTTCTTTTTTGTTGGTAACGGTACCTTGGAGGATGCCACTATTGTGGAATCAGCCTTTGTGACTCCAACCTGGGATAACTTGGTGGTGGATCCCAAGTTTCCTACCGCTGAGCCTGTCCCTCAGGCCATTCATCCCTTGCTCACAATTGAGATTTGCTCAGAAATTTATCATTAACAATAATAAATTTGATTTGTTTATCCTATCCTAGTTGTCTGCCCAAATGTTGATCTGCTGGAGTGGAATGAGTGAAAGAAACGAGTTTTGTCATGTTATAAGCTTTACTGTCAATGTTCTGATGTTCACCATGTCTTTTCTCCAACTCAATCTGTTTGGGGTTACTCAGGACTTGGACTATGCAAGTTTTTCTATTATTTGGAGAGGCCTGCTACTCTGATTATAACACATTCATCATTTTGGTTTTAACATTGCCATCTGTTAAGCAATAAGTTAAAACAATTTTAACTACAATAAATCTAGGTTTTATTCAATTGTTAAGTTGATCACAATCTAGTTCGAGTAAATTGGTGGAATTTACTCTAGTTTGTGTTGATAGGAAATTCACAGTGAGGCTATATTGGTAGAATTTACTCTAGTTTATTTTGATAGGAAATTCATAGTGAAGCTGTTTGAGAATATTTAACCAGTTGGCGGAGTATGCCAGACTCAAACTACTATATTACTCTTTCTTTTTCTTTTCTTTTCTTTGGGGAGGGGGTGGACAAAAATCTTAAGAAGAAGTGAATCAACGTCAGTTTTATCTTAAGTAATCTACAACACGCATTTGTTGCTTGTTAGTTTAGAAGATATCATATTCTGCCATTAACACACTCCCCAGAATTAACTCAGAGTGCTCTCTCAATGGCTCTAAGGTTAAGGTCTATCAAAGATCTAAAAGGAACCAGCTATGCTTGAAATAATTGAAGTTTCTGCTAAGATTGGTTGTTGTCACAATAATTAACTATGAAAGTTTTTAATAGCTTGGCTGAATTCTAACTTATGAAAAAGGTAATTGAAGTTCCAGTACACAAGCCTCCCTTCCCTATATTTTATAGACATAAATTTTCCAAAGGCTTTCTGTTTAAAGGAAGAGCAAGGAACGTATTGTGGCATGTTTAACTGTTTCTGCTTAATTTTTGTGTTAATCCTTAATACTTTCCCTTTGACCTAATGACACGTTTTAAATATCATCAGTCGGTTCTCTTATCAGTCTGTTATTCATGTTATTCACAGCGCACACAGAAATGAATTAGGTGCCACATAAGTACAGAAGAGAATATATTACTGCAGTACTATATAATCTTCCCATCATTAGTTTTCTCTTAAATCTACTATTTACTGCTATTAAGCAACCGGTGAATTTGCACTTTACTTTAAGATTTAGTGGATCAATTTCAGTATCATTCCACCTGCATTCTATGGCAGTTTGAACTATAGACTCTCTTATATCAGAGCTGCAACAGCAGTAGAGTTTTGCTGCATCGTTTTTTTTCCTAAGAGTCTGTTCTTTCTGTCAGCAGCTTCAAGTTTAAGTTTGGTTTATAACATCAAATTCTTCTTTAGATTGACTTCTACAAGGATTTTGCTTAACAATAAGGAGATTAATTCAAATTATGCCACTTTATGGGTTGTGTTAATCAGAGAATACATTTCTTCACTGCTCGGTCATGCATAACCGAAAACGCCTCAAGGCATTAGTAGGAACCACCAAAAATGTCTCAAGGCTTTAGTAGGAATCGGTGGCATTGTGTGGTGATATCCTCCCTATTGTTTTCTCATTCTTAATTGGTGGATGTTAACATGTCTTATTTTTATCATTATTTAGTGCATAACTAGGGTTCAGATCTCAATAGAATTAAAACATTTTATTCTTTTGACCTTGTTTGATAAAGGCTGTCCCAATTGTGTTATGCAGGCTTCTCGTCCAGTCACCTTTGTTTCATTGAAGTCAATGTCTCATCATTACTGTTTTTGCAATGACTTCTGTGCTTTTAATTGGAATGGATAGAGGGTGAGGCATTCCCTTGATTTTAAGCATTGGGTTGATGTAAAGTGGGCACTTGATCTTTTAGTTGAGTAGAGAAAAACAAGTGAACTTTTTAGCTGTCCATTTTGGTCAAGAAAGTGAAAACCTTATTAAATTGTCATATTATTATAGCAGTGAAGAAGTCCCTCTAGTCGACCACGAGGTTTACCTTCTGGGTATATGTATGCTGCCTCGCTTGCATTTTCAACCTCATTTATGCTTTTTAAGAAGGTTTATGTATAGAATAAAAATATCACGAAAGACAGTTTGCACACTGTTGATGTTTAGCTGTCAGTGAAGAAAGAAGTTAGAACCTTGAAGTCTGAAAGTGACAGGCTAAAGGGTATATCTAAAAGTAGCCAACAGAAGGTTCATGTACATTTATGTCTAGAATAAAAGGTATAGCTAAAAGTATCAAAGTGGCAGAAGTAGGCTAAGTTTGTTGCATGCATCTTGTGTTCACAAACTCATGTGGGATCCTTTGAAGGAGATTATGTGTGGAATAGACGGGGTCTTAAAGACCATTTCCACTGTTGCCTGCTTAGCTGACAGTGGAGAAGGATTGTGGGTTTTAGCCTCATCATCTCTGAATCCTATTAGTATAACCTGGGGTAAAGCCATGCGTTCCATGCTATGTTACCAGGGTTCGCCCCCCACCCTCCCATACCCCTGGATATGTACCTGGTACAGATACGTCCCGGGTGCGTCTGGGTACATACCGGGTACATTTTGACGTATCCAGGACGTACCCAGACGTACCTGGGACGTATCAGTACTGTTGGGCAGTGGGGGCTCTAAATTTATTTTATTTTGACTCAAACAAACTTCAGTTTTATTGAGGACTAGACTAGGAGGGCATGGCAACCACAAGGAAACCTGGAGATTGTTTAAAATCCCTCTAGTTTATTGAAGAGAAAATATTCAAAGGATATCAAGAATGTTTGAGGTAATTATTTGGGATCATCACAATTGGCCAAGGAAAGAAGCTATTCATAGAAATTTGGACATATATCTGAGCCTCTGTACAAGTTATTTATGAGATCAAATCTCAGGTGATCTTCAATACTAATAGAAAAATTTGGAACCGCAAATTGCATAGCTTAAAGTTTCAAAGAGCATCCTTTCCTAGAAACTATTAAGGCACAGCATTGACTCCTTCCCACATCCTTAAGGAGGATTAGAAGGTGATTTTGGATAATATGAATGCAAGAACCAACCATTGGACTGACCTCTTTAGTTATCATTGGCAGGTTAGAGTCAACCTAATTAAATAGGTCCTTCAGGAGCTCCCTATATACATCTTTTATGGCCACCATCGCAACACAAAAATTAATCTCAAAGGAAATGGATGAAACACAAAGGAATATAATATTCATATATCATAGAAAATGTAAAATCTTAAGTATATTGAATGTTTTGAACATTGATCATACTATATTTTTCAAGTTTTGTATTTCTTATGGACTAAAAAATGAGTAAAATGAGTATATGATATATATATATATATAATTTTTAAATATATATGTACAGACGTATCCAAGACGTATCGTACCCAAGGGTTTTTAAAATTGACATATCCGTGTATCGAACCCATACTTGTATCCTGGCAACATAGGTGCCATGCTGATTTGCTACCTTTCAAGGTAGGTGGTGATATTAAAACAATATTATGAAATAACTCTTTTAGTTTGACCTACGTTGCCAGGATACGGGTATGAGTATCGAACGGGTACGGGTACGATACGCGGATACGTCAATTTTAAAAAACCCTTGGGTACGATACGTCTTGGATACGTCCGTACATATATATTAAAAAATCAAATATATATACATCTACTCATTTTACTCATTTTTTAGTCCATAAATAACTGAAATAGTAATATGAAACTTGAATCAATGTTCAAAACATTCAATATACTTAAGACTTAGCATTTTTATTGATCATGTGGCTGCCATACGTATCCTTGGCGTATCAGTATCCGTATCTGTACGTATCCGTATCGGATACGTATCAGACAGGAAACGTGGGGGGTCAGGGCATATCCTGGCAACATAGAGTCTGACTGTTGGAGTCAGAAACAACTTCATAAAGGGTTGTTCCAATGATATTTGCTGAAACCACTCAACTATAAGGGTTGTTCACAGATGGTTGGGGCCATAGTTACCAATACGGTGGATTTTGAGAAAATTTCTGTATTTTTGCTTTTGCGATTTCTCCAATCCACCGTATTAAATAACATATTTTTCAAGGTTTATATAATTCAAATATAGAAAAAAATAGGGTGGACCAAAACATCTAAGGAAATATAAAACACCAAAAATAATGGATTTCAGACTTCTGTTATTATTAGTATTATTTATTATTCATTAAAAGCATGCCTTTTAATATTTTATAACACAAGCAGGGTAAGATACTAAGTAGTAAGAACTGTAATTTGTTATGGACATACATAAGTTCTTCATAGATCGTAATTTTGAATTTGTTGTATAGTTATGTTTTAAATTATTAAAATTATTGAATTTTTAAATATATGGTTTATCGTATTTTTTTCTGTATTTATTGTATTTTTGGATTGACCGATTTTTTTCCTTATTTAAGGTCCACTGTTTAATACTCTCCGTATGAAAGTTGCTACCTTGGTTGGGGCAAAGCACACCAGGGAGAATATCCTCTGGATATATAGAGGACATGTCCAATACAGATAAATGGCATGTAGATCAAGATCTAGATTAGAAAGATGCTAGGTGATATCACAATCTGTGAAGAAAATGTTCAAGGATTTTCTGATTAATTGATGTCTACAAAAAGGTCCAATAAGGGTCTGAAAAATTAATAAAATGGCATGCAGTTTTGCAGTCAATTCCTTTTGTTTAAGTGTATGTGGTGTTACATATAAGCTCCTAGGGATAGGCAAAAACATAATACTCGGTAGAAATGCTCCAAAACATGCAGGAAGAATCAAATCAATGTAAGAAGAACATTGAGTCTGCTCATATCAGAGCATGTGATACCAAGGCCAGCACCGGAACCTATACATTTATGAGGTGGGTGATGAAGTGTATTTAAAGGTCAAGCCAAAACAACTATCTTTCAACAAGAATTGAACCATATGTAAGAAGAACATGGAGTATAATCATACCAAAGTCAAGTTATACCATGGCCGAGACTTGAATCCACATGTTCATGAGGTGGGTGATCAAGTGTACTTAACGGTCAAGCCCAACAACTACCTCTCAACTGGTAGGCGGACGATGCTTCCTCCCAAAGCATTATGAAACTTTTTGATTTGTTCAAAAGATAAATGATGCAGCTTAGATATTGAAGTTACTAGCCAATCGAATATTACATATCAGTTTTCTTAAGAAAGCTGTCTTAATTTGACAATATACTACCTGCCTATATTGAGGATCTTGAATAGGAAATACACAATGTGATCAGAATCATGGGAGAGTCTCGAGAGACTCCAGAATAAGGAAATTGTAAATAGTAAAACACCTAGTTAAGTAGTCCAAACAGCCCTTCTAAGAGGCTGCTTGGGAGTTTCAAGCCTTTATGAAGGAAGTTAACCTCCTCATTGAGGGAAAAGAGGTTTTCAAAGGGGATAGAGATGTTGTATCCCCAGTTTTTGGCAGAAGTTTGTTCCCCATGTCCCCTTTACAGCTTCATTTAATATGATGCACAGTTGAGGTCAGAATTCAAAGTTAAAACAGTGAAATATTGTTTAAGTTGGACAAAGGAAAAAATAAAAAAGAAGGCGCCCAATATAGACAAAAATAAAATATGATGCCTTTCAAAAACAAGAGGGCACATCACTAAGGCCTAAAATGTTAAGTGTAAATATTTCACATGGGTGAAATCCCTACTTATGGGCTCCCTTGAGATACTGGTTTGTGGTAATCCTTGGAGTTATTGCTTGAGGACCCAATGTGTTATCGTGTTGTGGTATGCATGGGATTCAGTATATCCTTGGGATTCAGTATCTCATTTATTATCTGATTTCGATTATTTTATTCTTTATTACAAGTAGCTTGGTAGCTCGAGTACTTCAACATGTTGGTGTTTCATATGTTCTTTATTGCATTGTGGAGTTTATTTGATCTTAATAAATGTTCCAACGTAATAAGGACAAGAAAGAGAAACATTAAAGGAAAAAAGGTAGGGTCCCTGTGTTGGAAATTCCAAAGGACGAGCAGCAACAAATATAGTTGGGGAATCGCAGTTGTATGGAAATGTAAGGAGTACTTCTGTCGTAGGAGAATATAATGGGTTGTTTTGCACACAGGTAGTCCCTCTAGCTGGTGGTTGACCAGGTCCATTATGTGTCCATGATATGGACACCTCCTACCATCTGTAACATTGCATTTGATTGATTACCAATGGGTTGGGCATGGATAGTATACTGTTTTTGTTTGTGCGTTGCTCATGCATTTATGCATAATAATTGCATTGTATATGCATGGTTTCTTACATGTGCAAGTACATAAGAGAAAGTTCATAGATAATGGAAATTCAGCTAGAGGTGGAAGAAAAAGCTTATGCATGGTTTGGCACCAATCCTATCGTGTTTTGTTTGGCATCTATTTTTTCTTACCTTTTTGGTATGCGATCTTATTGGCATTAAGGAGATTGGAGTGTGGCAAGGAACATAACTGGTGCTCTTGTGATGTTTTTTTGATGGTCTTGATGTATTCCTCTCTAGTGTGGCTTGGTGAGACAAGTTTAGCTGAGGGGTCACACACCTGTGCTCTATTTATAGATTTAAAACTTGCGATATAATCCTGCCCTATAACAGGTGCTTACCAGTGGCGTTCTCGTTAGTTTCAAGTGGCCAATCTGTTCCTAGTGGTGTCCTCTTCATGACAGGAACACTAAGGTGTTCACAGGCTTGTGTTTCTCCAGGTATGGTATACTGGTCTTGTGACAAAAGCTATGGTTCTGCTTCTTCTCTAGGGCTGTACGGGTTTTAATATGATTTTAGCCAAGCTTATTCCTCTAGATTGTGAAGTGAGTTGGAGGACATTTGGTTGAATTCACAAAGAGTCTGCAATTAACTCAGAAAAAAATTCCAAATCTTGTTTATTCCTACTGATTTATAGTTTAATTAAATGACACTTTTATAAATGAGAGATACTGTAAAAGATAATCCTGATTTAAAGAATGCATTTTTGACATGCTGCAATTGATATTTAAGGTGATGGCTTTATTAAAAATGGAATCAGATGAAATTGTGCTTGTGGTTCAGGTTTGATTGCATTGTTGGCTTTTATTAGAAATATATTTAATTTTTAATTTTGAGATCATAGACGGTGAGGTAACTATAACCAACAATTGGACCTAATTTCGACAACTGAATTGTGACGTATCTGAAATATATTTTTATGAAAATAATTTTTGGTTTCAAGAGAGAATATTTATAATTCTTGGGAATACTGAGAATGAAGATTCTATACCTGTGATTCATATTTCAATTAGAATTAATGAGTGTAGAAATCTAAAATTGAATTGCAGTCTAATTCTATATGATGGTTATGAACTTTGTTTCTGTATGTTTTGGATTTTAAACTGAATTAAAGCCTAATTTTGTGATGATACTGAATCTATTTTAAGTTTTCTGTGTCATTGTAGTATACACTTTAACATATTTTCCCTGCTTTCTATCATACAAAATTTTTGTGCCATATGTTGCATAATATGTCTAGGTTCCTGCAACTTGCATATTTTATAGAGATCAGACTTTTATTATCACCATCCCATTGAGATAGATCGTTGTGATGCTCAAGACATCGAAATCTTTTTTTTGAAGAAAAATGGAAGATGCATTTATTGGAGCACATATAGCGGAGAACAAAATCATAACTGAACATCAAATTTTCATCTCCATAGTGTTCTTTTAGAGCAGTAGTGTTTAGTTGATTTCTTATAATTTTTAGTTTCTTTCTTAATTCGAGCAGTAGCATTTAGTTGATTTCTTATTATTTTTAGTTTCCTTATTAATTTGTTTCTATTAAATTTCTTTTATTTAATCATTTGATTTTGAGGACCAGATGTTGATGACATTTGCACATAACTATGGGTTGGTTAAACTTAAATGTTCTTTTTGAGCAGTGGTGTTTAGTTGATTTCTTATGATCTGTAGTTTCCTTCTTAATTTGAGCAGTAGTGTTTAGTTGATTTCTTATGATTTTTAGTTCCCTTCTTAATTTGTTTCTAATGTATTTCTTCTATTTGATGCATTGATTTTGAGGAGCAGATGTTGATTACCTTTTCACATAAATAAGGGTTAGTTAAACTTTAACAAGGAGTCAGTTTCTTCTCCTATGAAGATTAATAAAGCAATTGTTCTTATCGTTCTGACTAGTCATTTGGTTTAGTTGCGAAAATGGTTGGATTAACTAGAGTGCCCTGGTGTTTACTTTTGTGCCAGAGTTATCTTCAAATTTGTTTGAAGTAGTTTGAACAGAAGCATGTTCACATACTATTGTTTCTTTTATAATACTGTAAATGATTGTGCATTGGATGGGTTTTGAAAGTGGGCAGGTTTGATAATATGAAGTTTAATTAGGTGAATACAATGACTAAGGGTTAAACAATACATACCATGCAGGAGGCCGTTTGGTTTATGGAGTTTTAACTTCTCCCAAAATTCATTGGCTATCACGCCTACCTGTTTGTTTCTAATTTTTATTGCTTGCTGTAGTTGTATGTGAATAGATGGTCATCCTAAATTATCTTACACTTGTAGTCTTTATAGAGGATTTGCTATTTCAGATATTCCATTGCAATGGAAATGAGTCGACATTTATCAGCTCTCTGGACACTGTCACACTACCTATCATTCATAAACAATTACATTTCCAGTTACTAATGAAAATAAATCCAATATTAGGAGTTGTATATTTTCGTTAGTAGTAATCCTAAATAATCATAAGTTGCTTTTGTTATACCAACTCTGCTGCTTCGTAGGTTTGACTTATGAGTTTTCGTGACTGTAGTATTTGCTACTCCAAAGGGGGACTTCAAAGTCCCATATTTCCATGTTGAATGTCATACTCATCATTGAGGTATTATTGTTTTGTATGTTGATGATACGTGAACTTTTATTGTTATTATTTACCACGTGGGATTCCTATTTGGTATTTGTTTTTCTACTTTTATGCTGCAAGAAGACAATTTATTTTATCATATATTATTTTACTTGATTCCCTCACCATCAATGCTTTGGTCACCCATCTTTCTAATTTGAATGTTTTTCAGTGGTCCAGGCATACTAGCCTGCCATATCAATATATAATTGATTGATGCAGTATCTTTGAATTTTTGCAATGCTAACTGGCTTAGTCTTGCCAGTGCATTTTTATTATGTCATCTCCCAAGTTGACTTATATAACAGGTTTAAGTTATGTATGAATTAAATGACCCAGGGCATAGCATGTGTTATGGAACCTTTTCTTGGCTTTGCACCTGCAATTATAATAATTGCTATTTCGGGAGCTACAATTTTATGGGTATATGGCAGCTTTTGGATAACTGGAGCATTGATTACAATAGGAGGTACTGCAAATCTCCCTGCTTTTGTGCTTTTTTATTTTGCATCACTTGAGTGCTCGGATAGCAGGTGTACTCGACCTGACAAAGGCATTAATTTTTGTTTTATTCTTTCATTTTTATTTATGTCCCGTAGTTATCTTGTTCCATCTTTTTCCCAGACGGGTTATTTAAGATATCATGATAAATATGACATTTTGACATTTTTTTAACTCGCAGGAAGTCTGTTATCTTTGAACCATGAACGGTTGGCAATTCTCATCACAACTATTTATTCCATGTATTTGGCTAAAGTTCGTACTGGATGTGTTGGCTTATTTTTTTGCATGAACTTGGCTTTTGTATCAAATGACATTTTGATCTACTTACTAAAGAGCAATGGAAAAGAAAATGAAAGAAATTGCTGCAGTGAACAAGAGAAAAGAAACCAAGAGCAGTGCCAGAAATGTCAACAATCCTCCTGAAACTGCTTCCTATAATGGTCAACAAAGCGAATCCCATATGGATAGACCATCTAGCGAAAGTTCACAAACTGGCCAGTCTGCACAAACATTTAGAGAATTTGGTGAAAGCTCACAAACTGGTCAGTCTGCACAAACATTTGGAGGAACTGGTGAAAGAGTAAATTTAAATAATCTTCCTAGAAGCACTTCCTCTAATGGTCGAGCAAACAAATCTCATAAGAGTAGACCATCTGGTGAAAGCTCACAAACTGGTCAGTCTGAACAAACATTTGGAGAATTTGGTGAAAGCTCACGAACTGGACAGTTTGCACAAACATTTCGAGAAACTGGTGAAAGATCACAAACTAATCAGTCTACACAGACATTTAGAAAATCTGGTGAAAGCTCGCAAACTGGTCGGTCTGCACAAACATTTGTAGAATCATCAACCACCAGATTGGCTGAAGCAGATTCATCTCCCGGGGATGAAGTGTTGCATATACTAAATAGTTCAGATCATTATGCAACATTGGGTCTCTCCCGTTATGAGAAAACAGATTTAGTCATCCTCAAACGAGAGTACAGAAAAAGGTAGCGTCTTGTTAAGCTAGGGCATGATTGGAATTATCAAGATAGAATTGTTTTTGGTCTGCACTTTTCTATTAGATGACTGAGGTAAATGCAATCTATTGATTTGCTTCTAAATATTTTCTTATTAGTGACTTTTCCTGTACTTTTTGGACAGGCAATGCTTGTCCACCCAGACAAAAATATGGGCAATGTAATGGCAGTGGAATCCTTTAAGAAGCTTCAAAGTGCATACGAGGTAAACCTTATTTTTCTTCTTCCTCCCATGTTGTGAATGGTTTTGATATTTTCTGTCTTTATTAAAAATAATATTTTTTAATCAAAAGTTATATTATATATACTGTGGCCCTTTTCAGGTCTTATCAGATTTGGAGAAAAAGAATGCTTATGATGAGGAGTTGAGAAAGGATGAATTGACAAGGAATTTTCATCAAAAACTTCAATGTGGTGCTCAAAAGGTATTTTATTTTTAAAAGTTGACTATGCTGTAATAAGATTTGCTTGCCACACTTTTTTAACATCCTACCTTTTAACTTAATGTCTCATAATTTTCAAACATGTAAACAAGGTGAGATTTAAAGGATTGGGATGATGCAATTATGGTACTCACTGCTGATATTGATTTGGCTGGAATTGGAGCAGGTGGGCAAAGATAAACAGAGTTCTTAGTGTGAAGCCAAAGACTTGAAGAATATGCTCATGAAAGTACAAGACAGTTTTTTTAACTCTGTATGCACAGAGAAGAGAAAGAAAGGTGTGAGGTTGAAAGAATAGACGAATGGACGGACTTTATGCGATAGATGAGTGTCACCTTGAGTAATTTACGATAAATATCTTAGTTACAACTATTTAACGCCACCTGGCTGTAGAAATTACAAATTTACCAGATGCTAAATTCTACTAAAGGAAAAAGTTACTAAGAATAAACTCATTGCAAGAAAAATTACTAAAGACCACTTAACATGTAGAAAACAACACGGAAAGCACTTAGGTGCTTATAATTCCCACTCTGCTTGGTAGTGACTAGTCTGTAATGTCCCCAATTCCAAGCAGATGGCCTAGGAGGCTTTTCATTCGTCTTAGCCTTGGTCATACCTGAGGGGCTAACGACGCTGGAGGCTATTGGGTATGGATGTCTGATTACCACCTTGCTTTATGTTATATTTTGTCATTGACATTAAGTTGGGTGACTTGGTGGTAATAATTGTTATATTTTGTCATTGGGTGACTATATGGCACTTTATTATTCTATTTCTTCGTTGGGGGTCACCTAAGTTACTTTTGGCGCATGGGGGAAAAAGTGGTGTCCTCAGATTTCACCCTGAAATCTGAGACTACCCCTATCCGAAAAAATTTCGTACTTTTAAAATAATGGTTCGTTTTGTGTTTTTATTCCTGAAAGTTCTTGTATTGCGTCAAGATATTTCCAAAGAGCCATATTAGCCATTTTCGCCAAATACCCAGATGCCCAAAATTGTTATATTCTGTTGTCGGGATTTGTCTGTAGGAAATTTGTATTTAATTATTTTGAGCCCCGTTTGAGGCAATTTGCGCTCCGATTTAACCCTGTTGTGATCGAACATATCATTATTCCTATATACCAGAAGGGTTTTAACTAGGAATAAGTTTTAGGCTTTATTTGTGACTTTTGACAATTTTTTTTGTGTTTTTGTGTTTTCCCGTTTCGTTTTCTGTGAAATTTCTCTAGATCAATTCCTTTGCCGGTTTGGCCTGATTCTTGGCCTGAAGTAACTGGGGATCATATACGCACGTTATGCCAGAAGGAAGTCGCCATCGGAGGTCCGGTTCACTGGGAAAAGACGAAGTCGCGCACCAAAAAGCCTCTTCTAGGCTGGCCGCATTTTTGGAAAAAGAAGAATTGAAGTGAATCATGGGAAAATTAGAAGCAGCAGAAAGTGGTGGGAATTTTGTACACGCTGGCAGGTACTTTTTCCCATGAAGACAATGCCATTTAAGTGACAATGGGAAAATTAGAGGCAATAGGCAAAGGGAATCTCTTGCTTCATTGTCTTGCAGGATAAAAATTCCCATGGTGAAATAAAAGAAAAGTGACTTAAGTGAAATCATGGGATTTTATTGCCTGCCATGCAGGGTAAATAATCCCATTGTCAAAGTCAAATCACTTAAGTGAATCATGGGATTTCCGGGGTGCCTTGCAGGGTAAAAAATCCCATTGTCATGTGATTCTTAAAAATATAATTCTTTATGTCAAAAAGTGCAACCCACCTTGGGTGAATAATAATGCATTAAATAAATATTTGTTAATATTTATTTATCCAATTTAGCGTCCGTGCTTGTGGAAAAGTCAACAAAGGGAAGTGGACAAAAGAAATTTAAAAATAGAATTCCAAAATTAACCCTTTTGAGAAGGAAATAATACTTTTAAAGTATTAAATGATTATATTAATTCCTATTTTCAAAGTGGCTAAGGTTAAAGCACACCGTGAAACTTAGTGAAAGAGTGGATGTTTAAATTGGATTAATTTAATTAATTGGATGGGTGTCCTTAAATATGCTATTTTAACACATTAGTTAAAGAGAAAAACATGATTTTTAATTATTTAATCATGTCGGAATAGAAGGGGCAATTATTAATTAAATAATTATGAGGGCTATATAAGCATGGGCTGCCATAAGGATGAATTAATTAATTCACAGTGAAGAAGTGCAGCCCAGAGGAAAAGTGCACCCCGTTTGGAGAAGGATTTTGCTCGGAGGAAGGTGGATTTGATGTTAAAAGCTTCTAGTTTTGGCGCATGCTTTGAAGAAAGCTGATTTGCGTCTCGCATAATTGTTTGTATAAGTGATACAAAGTGCTCGGGTGATGTTGGTAAAATTCATGCTTGCTTTGCATGCAAATAAAACGTCAAATTTTGGGGCAGCGAGTTTGAATTATGCAGATTTTGTCATTAAAATTCACTATGCATGCTCCGGTTGCCATTTTTGTGCGAAATAATTGCAGAATTGAATTCACAGTGCTTTACAAAGGAAAATGAGTTTTAATCAATGTCCAATACATTGAATATATCCTCCGAATCAAGAATTATCCAGATCCGCACTTTTGGCCAAAGAAATTCCTGGACAAATAAGAAGAAAAAGAATTGTTCGAAACAATGATAGACAAAGCTATGGCAAAGAGGGATGAAAAAGAGAGCACAACGGAGTCATGCATCACTTCCAAATTTGCAGACATAGGAGACACAGATCTAGGTTCAGAACCTCTTTCGAATTGATTGATAGATCTAGAGCAGAAAGACTTCATTCATGCGTGCGATTAAAAGCAAAGTGGAATCATTCGAGCACAAAGATTTCCATTCACATCCTAGCCGCTGCATTCGTTATGGAATGTGCTAGATCCAGATCTAGATTCAGATCCATAATTGCAAAGGCTTCATCCTCTTGTTTCAAATGCAGCTCGTGAAGAAGTCAGTGCGTGGAAAATTCCTTCCAGGATCTTGTGCATGTGCTCCCAATCTTCCAGTTGAAGCCTTCATTGAAGTTGCATTCACCCGGAGTGCTTTCCAGAATTTTTAATTGTTCATATGCAATTAAAAATGAAGAGTTATTTATGGCAAACATTGCACTGATGCATGTACTGGAGAAGAACTGCAAAAGCTTCAAGGATAAAAGAGAAGACAAGGCGAAGGCAAAATTCCAGCCGCTTCCAGATCTAGCTTGCCGCCTCCAGATCCAGCTTGCTTCCATCCAAATTACTCCCAGATCCAGTTTGGTGAGAATCAAAGGCAAAAGAATCAGCTACATGCAAAATATGAAAAATGACAAGATTGCAGCTTTTCCTCTTTCTTCTTCTTTCTCTTATTTCCTCCGACAAAATAATTGAGCGATCAATTAAATTATACAACTTAAGTGATTGGTTTAAAAGCCATTACTTGAAGAAGTCAACTACTTGGAGATAGGTGGCACGTGCAAAATAGAAGGTTCTATTTTTAGTTGCAAATCATACATGTCATGCAAAGAGGAATTCCAGGAGGGAGATTGCCAGTTGTTTCTTTTCCGACTTCCACATGTGCTAGTTCAACTAAAAGCTTTCGACTTGTAATTGCCCCTCTACATTCTATAAGTAGAGGAAGAACCTTCGGGTTAATGATCAAAATTTGTAAGCAACATTCTTGTGTTCCAGACTTTGTGCTGAAACCCTTGAGAGCCACTTGAAGCAAAGGAATATACAGAGCAGATTTCCGGAGAACTTTGTGTCACGGTGTATTTTGTTTCTAGCTTTCCATCTTAGATCTTTGAATAAACTGTGTTATTTTAGATCTAGATCTAGAGCTACCTTTGCTTATAATTCTGTGTTTATATCTATTGGTTTCTTCTATGTGCATGCAATCAACTCTGCTATCTATTGATTGGGATGCACATCTTCCCCATTTCTTCTCTCGTGTTAATATATTTCCTTTTTCTATAAATATTTCCTTTCTTTAAACAAATGCTTACTTGTTTGTTGAGAAGCTGTTTCGATTATGGTTCATGAACCGAGTAGTTAAACCCCATTTAGATATTAGCATATTTTAATTGGCAAATCTCACACGGAGCCTCACCGGTAAATGAGGGAGATTTATCTCATGATTGCCTAGGTTTTGTGCTTTATGCGTAAAATCTAGCCAACAAAAAGTAACTTAAATCATATTATATTTATGTGGTTTTCCCAAGGGGGTTGATTGGGGTCTTTTTGGGCCTCTTGTTGCATGGTGAAGTTATAAAAGGAGTGGTGAGGAGGGTTATTCATTCATTCATACACTCACCTATTTTGATATTGGAGCAACTGTTGTTTGCACTTTCTTTGCTTGTGGAGTAAGATCCCACAGAACCCCTAGCTTCGGTGGTGAAAGATCCACACCTAGCTAGCAAAGAACTCTTTGGTGGTGAAAGATCCTCCCTAGTTTGCTATTTTGGATATTTATTCAGATTTTGGATCATATTTGGAGATTAATCGAAATGCAAATTCGAGTAAGAGGAAAACCATTTTTTATCAAGGGTTTCAGTTTAGATTTGGAACAACTATTTTCTAGGGTTTTATGTCTTGGGTTCTGATTTGCAATAATGTTTTTTAGGGTTTTCAGTGTCCATTTTCAGCTCTGGAGCTTGGGATCATTTCTATATATTTAGTAGATGCTATTTCCAGAAAATCATATTTTTATCTATTGTATTTGCATAGCTATGAATTTTTGAAGTTTTCCAACAATTTAGGGCATTCTAAAATTACTTGTGATCATATTATTTAGAAAAATCCAAAAATATTTTTTTAGTATTTGTTATCATTATAGCAAAACTCTCTATAAAAGTTCGTGTGATTTGGGTAAGTATTTTGCAAGATATCTATAAATTTCCGTTTGCTGCCCTAGTTGGTTCATTTCCAGAAATTTTAGAATATCATTTGCTGCAAATTTTTATAAAATTTTGTCAAATTTCAAGATTGTCCCACAAGGAAGTTTCAGTGGCATCAGAGCCGACTTTCCTCTAGCCTTTGTTGGGTAGCGAAAAGAAGGTCAAAATATGGCAGATCGGAAAGATCTCAATGTGGGTTTTATGAAGAAAATGTTCATCAACATGGTGAAACAACAAGAGACAACCAACTTCTACTTGAGCCAACTCACACAGAACATGAATTAGATTAGATCTGGGAATAATGGGGAAAAATGTGAGAACAATAATAAAGGGCAGCCAATAGAGGTGATTGATGAGGATTCTTGTTGGAGGAAATACCAATCTTTGAGTAAGGGTTTCAAAGATAATATGCCATTTCTAGATTATTGCATGATGAAGACTGGTAGCAAGCCCAAGCAAGATCATCATATGCCGGTACCTGAATTACAAAAACTCATTGAACAACCAATAACAACCCCACATGAGGTAATTTTGGATGGAGTTGATGGAGATAATGCTGATCCAAAGATGATTGAAGACCAAGCGAAAGAAGAAGAAGCTTCTAGAGAAAAAGGTATGACTTTTGATGAGCAAAATATTTGTGGCAAAGAGGAACAAACATGGCTGGTTGGTTGCAAAATTGAAAAAGATATTTCAGTCCAAAAGGTACCTATCAATCCTCCAAAGAATAAGTCATTATCATATGGGATGGATTTACCAAGCAGTAATGAGCATAAATTTGTGAAAGGTGTTGATTCTTGTTCCACTTGTTCTCCATCTAAAATCATGAATCACAATAGGGATGGTGTTGTTTTGGAGGTTTCTAAATCAACAATAGAAGGTGAACCTTTTGATGATATTCTTTATAAGGAGGTTAGTAGTAGCATGGATTTATTTCATCATCTTCATCCTATATCATTACAGTAGTTTTATCATGATGGTATTCAACCTGTTGTGGATAAGAATGCTAAGGATTCAGTACATCAAAGTCAAGTCATCATGAAGACAAAGAGTGATGATCTTCTTTATGAGGAGATACAAGAGAAGCAAAGATGGAAGACCTTGCATGATACAAGGGTTCATGGGCATTATAAGGTATGGGATCTTGGTAATATGTTGCAATCGTCCAAAACTATCAATTCTGATTTTGAAAACTTTGTGACTGATTTCATAAGGAAAAGAAGGAATTCAAATGTGTCTTTTGGGATTACAAGTGTTGGCAAGCATAGTTTCTTCATTGGAGACTCCGGTGCAAGAAGGGAGAGAACCTCTCAAGGTACTAGCGTTGATTTTCTGATTGCTAAAAAGGGTAAGAGAATATTTTTTAATCATCTTCAGCTTGCTGGACTGTGTATAACAACAGTCATAAAGAGAGGAGAAAAAACTTTGTTAATAGAACCCATGACTGATTTTTATATCAGCTACATGGTGGAACCCTTGGAAGGGTTAGTGGGGGCATTTGGTCCTCAAAGTGCTCAAAGAATCAAGGTGCAATCTGTTGTTAAAAAAGAGGAGTTGAATTCAAGGGGCATTCATGACTTTAACATCCTAAGGTATGAGAATGGTTACCATTTTCCTAGTTTGTTGAGTTCTCCTATGTTGTTGCCATGTTTCTATCATTTGGGACAGTGTGTACATGCTTGGATGATTGAGGAAGACTATTTCATAATCACGTCTCAAGGTATGCTAGATGGGATAAACACATCCTCCATTCACATTGCTCTTGATTCAACTAATGAGCATATGTTGGCAAAGAAAATAATGCAACAACCCATGATATTGAAAGGACATGAGGTATGTGGTATATTTATTGTGGTTGAATTTGCTAGAGGTAAGGTTGTTTTTGGGATGCAATGGTTGCATGATGTTAAGGAAGAAGATGATGCATGTGTTGAAAAATCGAAGGAGAATGAAGATGCTGATCCTATATTAGAAATTCTGAGTTGCAAAGGTATGATGAACAACCCCAATTATGCTATTTCAAATGTGTTGTCTTCTCTCATGATGGGAATCAATGGGTACAACAAAAGGTATGAAGTTCCTTATGATAAAGTTTATGGATGCATGAGTTCTAATGTTGATTTCCCTTTCTCTTGCATTTACGATGAAATGAAAATATGGGGAGAGAGAATAAAGTGTGATAAGGGGGCAGCCATATATATTTCCAACATAGAAGAAATCAGTGACCTATGTCCATGGAAAGAAATGCCTTGCACAAAGGGTAGACACCTAAATTTCGCTTTTGCAATCTTATTGCCAAAAGCACGCAAATCACTCTCATTCTTGCCAATTCCGTTATAATTAGTGCTCTTTACTAATTAACTAATGTTTCTTGCCACTTTGGTCGGTTAACAAGCACTTTGTTGATCACCAAACCTCTTTCGCATTCAGGATGCCACTTTACGACAAATCGTAAGTCAAAATTGTGTTCAAAAATAGACAATTAGCGATTATAGGCTAATTAAGCCTATTTTGCCCTTGTTTTGGTCAATATACCCTAGTATTGGCTTAAACCCCTCTTCCAACCACTCAAAATCACCCCATTCACCTCCACAATGTCTCGCAAGCTTCAAAAGCTTATCCTAGCCTCCTAGTTAACCCTAAGCGGTTGATTAAGGCTCCACACCTCTTAATCACTTGGTAATTCACTAATCGTGATTAGCAAAGCTTAATCATGATTAGCAATTCTAATCTAATTTGGGCTTTTAGTCCCACATGCACCAAAATACAAGTTTCTCCCAAAAGGAAAACTATAAAAACAACTCACCTCATTCCTTTATACTTTACACCATCCTTTGATTTGCATTTCATATAATAAATATGATATATAGCCAAGTTCAATCCTTGCTTAAAGCCTTCAATGGAGTTAGTAGATGAATATCCAAAATGACCAAGTAGTCATTTGGAAAGGCCATTTCACCTTGTTTGGAGTAGCAACCATAACCATTTGATTGCTCTCTTAGGTCTATTTAGGCCCATGTTATGTAAGTCAAGCATATTAGTAGGCATGTTTAATTAGATCTTGCATTGTTTTCATACTAGTTAAGTATTCTTTTAAGCTTCTATCTTAATGTTACATTCCTAGACTTAGAACCTTGGCTAGATGGATGACAATGGTGTTAGCTTTCCTTGTTTAGTCATGCAATTTGCTTTGTAAAGTTTAGGGTGCTTTGAGAAGGTAACTTATTTCTTTATTTTCTTTAAGAGGTTTGAGGTACTTGAATGTTTTTGTACAATTGGGTTACTTGAAGTGGGGACCATTCATTGGATACATTGGCTGCCATCTTTTGGGAAAATTGTTTTCATTCACCATGTTGACAAACTGAAATTCAGTGGTAAAAATAAAAAATCAGAATTCAAGGCAAGAGGGAATGGGTGAAATTTGAAGCGGACTTTGAGGTACCACATTGTGGGATGCCCTTTCACATAACAACTGATTGGAAAAAGTTATTACAGCTGTAGATATCAAAAATCAGTTTGCTAATTATGATGTGAAAGGATTGAATTGGGTTGCACATGCAAGGAAAATAGTCACTAGCCATCTTGGGAGTAGAGAAAAAGATTACAACAGCATACAAAGCAATAAAAGTAAACCTTGGGGATGCCACCTTTGGGGAAGAATTTGTGACATGATCATTAGACAGGATACAAGGATCAGTTTGCTTCCTTTCCCCATGAGAGTTGGGAGTATCCTTAGGAGCAGGCTTGCTCAGTCCACTTTGTCGGGTGAGACAAGTGGGATATTTGATGACTCCTATTCCAATGAATTGTTTGCTGCAGACAGAGCACACCATGATGACTTATGTGGAGAGCGAGTCGATGATGTTGAGTCGGGGAGTGAGTTAGGTATGATGGAGACTTTGACTCCAGATGAGAGGGTGAGTGGAGTCATGGATGTGGGTGTGACCAGTAGTGTTGCACATGAGATAGTTACAAAGATTGGGGTTACAGGTTCAGATCACCCGAGTCTATCATTATGTTGGTTATCGAAGAGGTTTTAGTAGATTGGAGATCTCATTTGCTTGTTGAGTACTCCAAGAACCAACACACTTGTGAGATTCTAGATGGTCATATACAAGATGACAACTACAAATTGGAGGATGAGATGATCTTCTATCAAGGCAGATTGTACCTTGTGTCAGATTCATGGTTGAGGATGGAGATATTGTGACATGTGCATTGTTCTTCCGTGACTGGACACTTGAGCTTCGATGAGACCTACAAGTTCATATGGGAGAGGTTCAGATGGCATGGGTTGAGGGAGGATATCCTCAACTTTATACAAGGATGTACGGTTTGTCGTTATGACAAATCGGAGCTTACAGTTCATCATTTTTTGAGCCGACATGGGATAACACTCCTATGTATTTTATTGCTTCTATGCCCGGTGAGCACTTCACCCATGTGCTAGTCAGTAGAGGGACGGAGTTGACTCAGTTACTTGGTTATTCAATAGGTTCACATTCATCACAAGAGGTGGACTATGTAGAGTTGATATTGTTGGTTGACCGTTTATTGGAGGCTTGGGACTTTTCCCCACAGGACACATTGAGACACATTATGAGGAGCCTTGCTCTCACACGAGTGTGGGTCATGTGAGAGAGTTGGCACGCTTAGTGCTTATACAAGATGTTTCACAGGTTGATACAGGGGATGTTATAGGATTCAGAGTGGACTTTCGTACCCGTGGGTTGATTGGAGAGGCAGTGATTGTGAGTGATCACATGATGACAGCTTCGCATTGGCAGGGATTGGATAGATTGGTAGTCTCGGTGTGGGTACCAGTGGAGAGTCGGTTTGGGCATCATTCTACTTCAGGGGCAACATTGTTCTCTATACGACATGGAGGTCATGATGACTACATGGGGTGTCTTGGTTACTTTGGATCACACCGATCATTAGTGCGATCAGAGGGTGAGGTGGAGAAACTTTGTGGTATTCAGTTTCTACAACATGGCAGGATAATGCTTGGGGTCAAGCATTTCTCGGGAGGGGAGGACTGTAATGTCCCCAATTCTGAGCAGATGGCCTAGGAGGCTTTTCATTCGTCTTAGCCTTGGTCATACCCGAGGGGCTAACGATGCTTTGGAGGCTATTGGGTATGGATGTCTGATTACCACCTTGCTTTATGTTATATTTTGTCGTTGACATTAAGTTGGGCGACTTGGTGGTAATAATTGTTATATTTTGTCGTTGGGTGACTATATGGCTCACCTAAGTTACTTTTGGCGCATGGGGGAAAAAGTAACTTAAATCATATTATATTTATGTGGTTTTCCCAAGGGGTCGATTGGGGTCTTTTTTGGGCCTCTTGTTGCATGGTGAAGTTATAAAAGGAGTGCTTGAGGAGAGTTATTCATTCATTCATACACTCACCTATTTTGATATTGGAGCAATTGCTGTTTGCACTTTCTTTGCTTGTGGAGTAAGATCCCACAGGAACCCTAGCTTCGGTGGTGAAAGATCCACACCTAGCTAGCAGAGCACTCTTCGGTGGTGAAAGATCCTCCCTAGTTTGCTATTTTGGAGCTTTATTCAGATTTTTGGATCAGATCTGAGAGTAATCAGAAATTCAGATTCAGAGTAAGAGGACAACCATTTTTCATCAAGGGTTTCAGTTCAGATTTGGAACTATTTTCTAGGGTTTTATCTACTCAGTTCTGATTTGCAACAATGTTTTTAGGGTTTCCAGGTGTCCATTTTCAGATCTGGAGGTTGGGATCATTTCTATATATTTAGTAGATGTTATTTCCAGAAAATCAGATTTTTATCAATTGTATTCACATAGTTATGAATTTTTGAAGTTTTCCAGCAGTTTAGGGCTTTCTAAAAATTACTGGCAGTTATATATTACTCAGAAAAATCAAAAAATATTTTTCTAGTCTTTGTTTTCACCTTAGCAAGCTCTCTATAAAATTTTGTGTGATTTGGGTAAGTATTTTGCAAGATATCTATAAATTTCAGTTTGCTGCCCTAGTTGGTTCATTTCCAGAAATTTCAGAATATCATTTGCTGCAAATTTTTATTAAATTTTGTCAAATTTCAAGATTATCCCACAAGGGATATTTCATAGTCCCTATATTCATTTTTTTGATATGGGGAACATGTGGCTCACATCCATTGGGTTCTATTCCTAGTTGTTAATAGTGTATCATTTGATGGTGGATATTGAAAGACTGGCTACTAGATCCAAAAACATCACATTGATTACTAAATTTGGTTGAGGAGTTTAAAGTTCCTCTATGAGATAATTGGCGATCCATGGAGGGCAAGTATACTGGAAGAAAGCGGACTGCTGATGCTTAATCAATGATCAATCATTTGGGAAGTCTGATGAAGTGAATTTTCTTTTTTAGAAAAGTGCTGAGAGAGGTACATGAGAAGCAAAGTTCCCATTTGGACGCCCTTGTTAGGTTGTATATCTTAAACACTCTTCTTAGTGGTTGGTTTGCAGAAATGTCCTTGAATGTTGGTGAAATTTGTAAGCTCCTAAGTGTTCTTCATTTGTAGAGCAATGCAATTCCTTGTGTAGTGCTTGTGAATTGTGTTAGTTTAGATACAACTCATTCAACATGTACAGAATCCTTTCTTGGAAACTATAACCTAGGAAAGACACTTCATTTACATCTATTTGGTACCACAATGTTGAGGTGATAAGGTCCAAAGTGTTGGGTTCATTTTGTGATGAAAAGGTATGGTTACTGGTCAAATGGGACGAGTGCAAGTAGTCAAAGTAAATGGGCTTTTAAGGGTGAGCCCCAGGTTTTAACACCAGGGGACATGGTAAACTGTTGAAATTGGGTAAAATGCCACATCCATCATGCTGGTTGGGGCGTAGCCCAACGGACAAGGTTGGGTGTAAGTCCTGGGTGACTTTGACAGAAGAGATACCGCTCAATTGTGGCATCTGAGGTAAAGGTTGCCCCAAAATAAAGGTATTTCCCAAATCAATTAAAAGAAAAGAAGATGTATGGTTAGTGCTATAACATGCCTTTTAATCAGAGCTGAAGACACGATCAATGTATAGTGGCTATTTTCCTTGAATTTCTTTATATGAAAATAATAGGAATCTATCCCTTGCATTAGTTTTAAACATAGAAACCAGGAGCTGTGTCCTAGTTTAAGGGATTTGTCTTGGGTACGGAGAGATATCTTGGAGACTCCGCTTGGAGTCTCCTACATTTCTCCTACAGGTCCTACAGGTGTCTCCTCCAAAAATTACATCTTTTGCCTTAAAATAAAAAATTAATAACTTTTTCCATAAAAATATTAAAACTTATAACATTATAGCATAAACATGTAGATGAATAATAAAAACCTAATTAAAAATCCTATATCAGCTGCATTCATCTCATTGTTCTCCATTTGTAGCTAGAAGTAAAGGATACATAGCAGAAGGCATATTGCTCCATTGAATTTGATGCATTTTAGTTTTCAGAAATTTAAATATAGAAATACTATTGTTTCCGTCTCCAAGTACCCTTGCACGCAATGTCTGAAAATTCACATCCCGCTCTCCAAGATTCATCACTGTCCCTGTCCGCATCTCCTGGTGACTATGGTTTTAAGTGTTCTAGCCTTTAAGGGGCACTTTGTTCACATAGGAGTAGCACTCATTGTTTTCTGTTATTATCTGTTGAATACAAACAAAAATAAAAGCAATGCTGTACCCTTATATTGCTCTTATCTGGGATTTTACACAGCCAGACAGTGAAGGATACCCATTCATGCTTAACATCTAGTGGATGTATCGATAATGAAAAGCAGTCACCTGACATGTGAATTATGGAAAATCCACACAGAATCCGAGCTTAGGTTCTGATTCATCCTCCTTCAATGAACCTGGCCCAAAACATGCATTGGGTTTTGGGGTATTGGATTCTCATTGATGTTTGCATTTCCCAAGGTCACCACCTTGGTTTGGTTCCGTGACTTGTTAACCTCCTTTTCTGTTAGTGCTTCCCTTTGAAGTGAAACACTCCACTTACAATGCATTTTCTCATTTGCATTTTTAACAAATTGCTTATTCCATTATCTTTTGGTGTTAGGGCACTTGATCAATTGGATTTTCTGTACTTATCTATGGGTAAGAGCGTCTATCTGTTCAATGTACCGAGAATGAGAGCACTTGATGGACTATGGGTTTATGGCTAAGCTGCCAAAGATTTATCCAAGGTTCGTTTTGCTCTTTACCCCAAAGACCAACATATCTTGGTTTTCTTTCTTCTTGGTAGGCACCCCCTAGGCAGTACAAAGCCAAGTGACCCGCACTTGCAAATTGACTGATACTGCTTCATAGTAGAGGCTCTTCCTGTTATCTTCTGTATAGTTTTAGGTCTTGTTCATTATTTGCATACACAATTGTCTCGTTTGGTCCTTTGACCCGAATGGGTTCCAATATGAACTCTTTGTTTTACATTTTTAAAATCTGCTTTAGGATTTGTAGGTGATGTAAATCAAGTTAGAACAATTGTATTCTTGTATGTATAATTTATATAGATTCTCTTTCTCTTGACAAAATCAACCATGCCAGAATGGCAGGTGCAACCCTTCGGAGTATGAGAAAAAGACGAAGGATATTCCAGCAGAGTCAAGCAGAATAGCATGCAAAAGTGCAATAAATCACATAAATGGATACACACAAATAGAGCCAAATGCCGAGCAAGATGGTGCCAGGTTTATTTTTCATTAGCTTCCTTTAGAAGCAAATGCTAATGTATATGTAGTTGGTGGTTATATTTTCTAAAACATAATTCTGTTTCATCAGGATTGTGAAGATTATCATCAGGCGAAAGATGGCGATGGATGGATGGAATTATCTGACCGCATTGTGGTCTTTGGAACACGGCGAAAGGTACTCACACGATTCTAACTATGAGTTTTCTTTGTTTCAACTCACTTCTTTCCTTCAACTTCAAGGGTGATTGTTTCAAAGCTTAAAGTTGCCATCTTTAACCTCTTGAAGACACAAGACTGTTCCAATCTCAGGTATTAGGAGAAAGTTCTTTTTGGACTCTCATCTAATAGACTTGTCTCTTGAGATCATAAATCAAATATTTAAGTTTAGGAGGAGGTAACAATAAGAGCTCACATTGCACAAATAAAGAACAACAATAAGGAATATTTTTGAAGCTCTTCGTTTGGAGGATTCTAAGAACCTATTGAGAAAACCATGGAGGGGGTGTGGGTACTTAAGGATTTAATACTTTGATTAGGAACCTATTATGGTTTTGGAAAAACACCAGCAAGGGCTTTCAGTTAAGTTGACCTTAGTTTCACCTTTTGGCATGCATATATAGACCTTTAATTTTTATTTCTATCTTCAATACTCTTATTTTTGCTTCTGGTTAATATGAATATGCATGGTTAGCATATTTGTTTCTTACTTGCTCTTTAACTCAAAAGAACACTTGGACCTAAGTAGCCTAGAAACACCAAAAGCTTACACATGAAGTGCCTCAAATACCTTCCAATGACCCAAGGGTCTCTGAGGTTTAAAATGTAATTAAGGAGAGTCACTGCAGGTTAATAAGAAATATTGCAATCAATCTTTTTGATTGCTATGTGTATAATGTTGCTTGATTTGAAGGAAACACCCAAATCTTCTGAAAGACTATAGTGGACTACATCTGTTATTGCCTTGAATGGGCCTTCACTTAACAATGGAGCCATTGTTGGCATCTTCAAGACATTGAGGGCAGTCTTAGGATAGAGTCCTGGAAACATATTCAAACCACGGAATAAAATGAGGAAGATGGCATCATCATTATTGATAGCATCACCCAACATCACATAATCAATAGACAGTGGAGGGCGGTTTTAGGATAGAGTCTTGGAAAGATATTCAAATCATGATACTAAGGAAGAAGATGACATCATCACTGATAGCATCGACTAACATCACATAATCATTCACTATGACCTTATAATTACAATAATTAATCTTTGGGTAGAAAGGATAGAGACAATTTGTAACAGAAGACTTACATCAGCAGCAACTGTGATCATAATTGTTCTAGTATTGAATTTTACTCCGTCTTAAATGCATGTATCCTTCAAAGTTCATTGTGTTTCCTACCTATCATTGACAACTTGGAAGTTCTTCAATGAGTATGCAAATATTTTCAAATCACCATCTAGATTCCCCTCCATTCCTAAGTGAAACACTCAACCATCTGCATACTGGGATCACCTCTTTTGAATGGTCCTTTGAATTGCAAATATTGTCATTGATGTCAAAGGAGAAGGTGCATAATAGGAGTTCTTGATGTCAAAGAATCATTTATGTCTAAGGAGATTGTGCAGCGATCATGTGTATATAATAGCAACGATCTGGACATTATATAACAGATTTGTTACTTGAAGTGCCAATGATTTATTATTGCAGCGATCTGGATTTTGTGTATTGCAGCAAAGGCACTTGGATTTTGTGCAACAGTGATCTGATTGCATTTGACAGTGATCAGATTTATTAAAGGAGAATGCACAGCAATCAAAGAGAAATAGTACAGTGATCAGATTTAATAAAGGAGAATGCACAGCAATCAAAGAGAAATAGTACAGTGATCAGATTTAAATAAACAGTGAATGTAAAGAACAGTAATCACATTGTATACCAGCAATTAATTGATATTATATTATGGCTACAAGTAGCACTCACATTATGGGCAGCGATTTAATGAAAGGGCAGCATTTAATTAATGGGCGAGCCGACCTCCATTGTAATTAATTAATGAGTTAGCTGACTTGATTATAAGAGTTAAATTAATTTAAGAAAGGACACATCTTTTGGGAACATTGTCCCTCTTGGTGAAGAGATGTGAAGGTATAAAAGATGGAAGGATGGAGAAAAAAAGCACGAGAAATAGATCGATATATCATTAAAGTCTAAGAGAAGTGCGGGAAAAGAGCAGAAATGTATTGACGAATATAGTGAAGAGAAGAAGAAAAGTGGCATTGCCATCATCTGGTTGAAGAAGCAACTACAAAAGGTGGAAGTTTATTTTGTTGAGGTCGGTGCCTCACAATTTGGGGATTGGTGTCTCCAGTGGGTTGGTGCTCACGAATTGGTTGAGTTGGTGCTTGGCATTGGGGATTGGTGTCTCCAGTAGGTTGGTGCCTATGAACATTTGTAAAGCATTTAATTTTAGGGCTGGATTTGGACGGTAGATCCAAGCAGTCTTATTTTGTGGTTTTTCCCAAGAGGGTTTTCCACGTAAATCTGGTGTTGCACTGTGTTATTTTATTTGAATGCTTTAATTGTGGATATATGTTTTCCTCGATTATCATACGAGTCTTCATAGCTTCCTTGGGCTTGCCAACATATATCACAGATTTGTTCTTGATTTCTCATGCATTGCTTGGCTGCTTTAATAAGATTTCTGTGGTGGCACCCACGGAATCTTACAATGAATTGATGAACATTAGAAAACTCACAATGAACTCAAAGCAAATAAGTTTGTTCTACGCCAGTGCTCATTGGATTAGACCTCCCTTTGCCTTTTGAGATTGATAGTTAACCCTCCGAATTAGCATTCAGAGCTGTTTTGACTAAGAAAGATCATCTAGTTGCATGTCATTTTGAGGGCTTAAATGATGTAGTTCACGTTTATTCAAGCTATGATCAGAAACTGTATGCAATTTCCCAAGGTGTGCTGATCTGGGAATAGGTCATGAATTATAATTAAATAACAAAAATAAAAAAGATTTAAAAACAGTAAAGTATAAGGAAAAGACAAAAAGGATTCAGCAAAAGAAAAGGACAAAAAGACAGTCCAGCAAAAGAAAAGGACCACAAAAACACTCCAGAATAAGGACAAAACTGAAAGCCCAACCAACATCAAGGTGGAAAATGAAAGGTTTGAAGCCTAACCAACATCAAAGGTGCATTGAAAGTCAAACAACATCTGCTCCAGCATATTGGGGGAGGAGAATGGGAGTTGCAGCAGCAAGGTAACTATTTCAGAGCACAGCAGTTTTTGAGTGCAGTTCATAGTAGGAGAGGCAGGGGCTGATTTCATGGAGGAGATGCACTTGTATCTTGCTCCATTAGAGCTGTCCATTTTGTGATTGTATTGAGATCAATGCCAAGTCCATGAAGCATCACATTCAATGCTGTATTTATCCCACAGTGGGCTTCTCTAGGGTAAATATTGTGTTGCTAGTATTCTTATGTGCGTGTGCATTTGAACTCATTCCCTTTGGTGCTGTGATGGTAATTTCTTGTGGCATTTATGGGCTTTGGTAATGGTGAGCACTTTAACCATTATTCCTGTAAGTAATGGCTGGAATTATAAGTCCTATGGGTATGTGGCAGATATTTGCATATTCACATGTTCTAATTCTGCATATTGGATGTATGCGGCAGATAGTAGTTGTGTCTCATGTCTAATTTCAGCCTCTGTATGCTGGGTTTCAGTGGCAATCCATTTAATCAACAACATGGCTTATCTTGTAAATATGTAGCAGCAAAGACTTCACAAACTTTATGGATCACACATGCTAATGGAAACACTACATCTTGGGAAAGGAAACCATCATTCACATAGATCATAAATCTTTGTAGTTTGTTTAGACATTGAGCAAGATGCAAACTACGTGCCATCTTGTACTCAATGAAAAGATACAAGGCCTATTCCTATGACATTTGCACATACACTCAGCACGAGTCAATAAAAAAAACGTGTTGGTCCGTAATGAGTGGAGACCGTGACTAAACTATTTTGGGGGATTAGTGTCCCTTGATGTGGGATTAGTGTCCCTTGATGTGCATCGCTGTAGGGTATATCTAATTTGGGACTCTGTATGCAAGTAAAAATGACAAGGAATCTTCACACAACTTTCTAAAGCCCATGTTGGCAAGGCAAGGAAAAACAAGAAACATGTAGACTAAATGAAGTTGATGAGACTGGTTGCACGATAAAATCAGTTTGTGAAGAATGACAACTTTTGGCAAAACCAACCAAAGAGCAGGTTGGATAGGTAATCTCAAGAGTGACTAGATAAAATAAGGCAAGATTCTACCAAAAGATGGGTTAGATGGATAAGTTAGTAGGAAAAGACCCTACCAAAAGATGGGTTACATGGGTAAGTTAGTAGGAAGAATGGAGTAATTGGAAAGCGTAGCAATTCCAGAGCAGCTCAACATCTCCAATAAACTAATCTACTTTGCAAGTAATGAAAGACCACACCAAGCAAACAATAAATGCTCTCACAAGCTACTCAAGCATGCACAAACACACAAACTAAATAACAAAAGCATAGTAACGAGGAGATGGGGGTGGGGACGGGTCTTGGAGACAGAAACACCAATATTTAGACATTGGGTACGGGGTACTTGGAGATGTCAAAAGAAAGAAAATAACAATATTTATATATTTTAATCTTTGAAAACTAAATTACATCAAATTCAGTACAGTGACATGTCTCCAATTCTGCATTCCTTATTTCTGGTGCGAGTGAAGAAAGATGAGATGAACAGAGCTGCTGTAGGATTGTTTGTTAGGTTTTAATTATTCAACTCCATGTTTATGTTTCAAAGTTGTAATTTTTTTAATTTCAAAATTTTAATATTAAAAGATTTTTTTTTCTTTTCATTTTAATGCAAGGGACGTGAAGTTCTGGAAGAGATGTGGGAAATACCAAACAATGTCTCGGAGATGTTCCCGTCCCCGTCTTGCATGTCTCTGAGTTTTGTCTCCGTACCTGAGATGCATGCACGTGTCTCCTAGTTTCTATATTTATTTTAATGTTTCCATGCAAGATATGCTGAAATGACGTGTAACAATGCCGTGGGGGCCTGCACACTCACAAAGAGCAACTTTTCTCCAAACCAATATGTTTCCAATATGCGAAATCTAATTCAAGTGATATGTGAACAATACAAAGGCAATTGGGCAGAGCAAATACTTAAATGACAAAAATCTGAACTATATTCCTATGTGAGCCAAAGTCAGGAACTTATCTTTAGGTAGAATGCAAGAATAATGTGGTGAGTTATGCAATGTACAAGAGAGTTAGGGTTTTCTCAATGCCCTCTTTAAACTAAAATCTAAATATTGTTATGAACAATGAATTTTTCCTTGGGTGTTAGAATGATAAATGGTGTTAATGCAATCGATGAATTCTCAACTAGAATGCTGAAAAGGATTTTCAATCTTCTAATAGCTGAAATAAGTCTTATTTATGCACAGAATCAGCAAGATGACAAGTTTACAAGTTATATTAGTTAATACTAACAAGAAGCCAACAATGTGTAACCATTTGAATCCCTGAAACTTCTATGACTGAAAACTTGCTTCAAAATTATAAAGAATAACAGTTTTACACCAATGATGAATCTGCGATGACATTAGCATAATTATTCAATTGAATAATGTGTCCACACAACTTCTTAAGCCCGAAATCTGAGTTCAGACCTAATCAATGGTATGAAATGTGACTTGGATCCAACAACTTCTTGAGAAAAGCAAGCTAATGAAACACTACATGATTTGGATGCAATCAAGACCAGAATGACACTTATGCCTGTCATACAAACTGAAAATCAGACCTATGTGTGCCTAAGAACAGCAGATTGGATGCAAGAAAACAAGATATCAATGTGAAAGACACAACCTTGAATGTTGTGCAAATGAAAAATGCCTAGAGACTAAATCTAGACTGAAATCTGAAACTCTTCAATGAATATGGGTAAGGGATCAGCGATCAAACCGAAGTTTGAGATTGTGCAATATAAAGCATTTTGAAACTCGTGAAACAAAAGATATGTAGCAAAACCTGAAATCACATAAACCAACGGATTTGCAAACTAAGTAATTATGAAAAACACGCAGTGTGCAAAGTGTGGAAGAACTATCCATTATATCAAAAATTAAAATGCAATGAGAAATCATTTAAAATTTATGAGTTTAGAAGACTTGAGAACTATCTATTATATTGAAACTGAAAATGAAGTGAGTGTTGGCATATGCAAGAAGAAAGAAATCAGAGAAGGCAAATCTGCACACTGTCCAGAATGGACGCAGCAGGGTATATTTATTTAGAGAGAGGTGGTTACAAACAGTTTACAAACAGTTGGTAGTTAGAGGCAGGTATAACTGCATAACCAATCAGGAACACTATATAATGCTCTTATATTTTAACACCCCCTCTTAATGACTAAACCGGAAACAATACCAAGTTTGTCCCAAAATTTTACAAATGTTCTGAAGCTCATATGTTTAGTCATTAGATCTATAGACTGTGCCATAGATGGTACTTCAAAATCAGCAGTCCATTGTTGTGTTGCAGTTGTCGAATGGAGGACCGCAAAACAAGAATCTGGTCATGTGAACAAAGGATATGGCAAGTGGTCCATTGATTCTTTGTTACGTGATTCATTGACCAGTGATGAATCATCAATGGTTGAGAGTGTCGCCATCTCCGGAGTGCTAGAATCAGAAACTCGGAGAGGTGGAGTGAGAAATTTGTTCCAGGCTTGTGTAGCCTGCTAGAGTCTATACAAAGACTCAATTAGCCTGCAATTGAAGTCACCTCGATCGTGTCCTTGCAACACCATGTAGTGCTCATCCAACCTTTTCAGGAAGAGAAATGTGACCATTTGTGCAACAAAAGTTAGAACCAACTTCGCAATAGTAGGAGAAACAATTAGCTCAGATCAAAGGTGGGAGAAATAACCATCTCCGTAGTAGGAGTGAGAACCAACTCCTCCGTCTCATCTATTTGCTCATTTATCCCCCTCTGTTGGGAAAGGTCTTTCACAACACAATGAGCAAACTATTCACGCTCTACTGTCCTTCGAGCAAGTACCTCCAAGTGAGTGGCATGGCATGCCATCTCACCATGCACCGTCAGTGTATTTGGAATAGTGGAGTCAAATTGTTCTTTAGAATGAGGAAATCCATCCTCCCAAGGCATGTCAGCCTCCCGTACATCCTGTATGGTGGAGCTGTCCTCCACACGTGCATTCATGTTGATCGTAGCAGATCAACAAGCCGATATTGGCCACCTTGCCCAATACCAAGGGCAATCATCCGTCTCTGTTTCATATCAGAAACAACACACTTCTTCCCATAGAAATATTGGGATTTTCAGTTAATTGACGAATAGATAGAAGATTCTTTTGTAAAGAAGGTACATATCTAACATTCCGTACCAACAGTTTATGAGCATTATTCAATACAATGCATATATCTCCTATCCCTTCTACTGCAAGTGATTCTCCATCAGCTAGTACTACTGATTCAAAACATATATTTGCAATAAATGAAACATACCAATCCTTGCGACATGAAAAGTGTGCGGATGTGCCGAGTCAATGATCCAACAACTAGTACCACTGTCATGCGAGCATGATGTCGTAAGACAATAAAGAGCATGCCTGTCATCCGAATCCCGTTCTTCTGCAACTACTGCCACATGTTCCTCATCACATGGCTTTTTGTTCTGTTGCGAAAGATCATACTTCCGCTTCCGACAATCCTTCTTAAGGTGCCCAACCTTGTGATAGTAATAGCATGTGACTTGATACCGAGTGGAGGACTCACCAGAATGACGTCTCCACTTTCCTTTTGACTGTGTGACAAGAGCACTCTTTGATTGGTCACAACTAGATTCTGCCTGAATTTGTCTCTGCTCCTTTTGCAACAGGTAGGAACTCACCTTGTCAAACATAAGAGTTTGACTCTCAACCATTAAATGAAGTGACTCCACAATTGACTCATACGAAGAAGGTAAGTTGTTCAGAACTAGAGCCACCATATCATCATCATCCACCTTTTTGTTGATGGAAGATAACTTGGTCTTAGAGGTCTTTCATCTGAAGTAGGTGCTCAGACAATGATCCACCTTCTTGTAACTTTACGGAAAAGAGCATATTATTCAGGTATAAAACCCAACTCTTTTTGACGTCTGATATTTATCCCTTAGATTGGTTGACAACGTGCTTGCCACAATAGCATTCTGCACTTCCGGTATCATATCATCCGACACCGACAACTTGAGAAGTAATAGAGCCTCCTTATGACGTTTGTCATAATCAGCGAAGTTCGTAGCAGGTCTGCCTTTGCTACCCATGATTATCTTATCACAATCTCGAAATTCTGCAAGTGTCAGAATTTTATGGCTCCATACATTGAAATTTGTGCCCGTCAATTTCTGTATCTCCGGCAAAGTGAGGTTAGAGATATTCACCATTTATTACTCCAAAACAACAGAAATAATAAATAATGTTTTTCCCGCTCCAACAAACAGTATGAATTTATTATTTAAATGCATTACACATGTAACAAACAACAGAGTCTAAATATACCCTCTCAAAATCACAAGCATAACAAGCATGAAACAGGTTTCATACCCTTAGAGAATATCGTCCAACGACTGTGAAAAACATCCAATGTGCAGCGACTGTAAAAACTGCAACCTCCGTGATTTTAATGGGGACTTCTGCCCTTGAAACAGACTTTTTTTTTGTCATGCTAATGGAGGAAAAACAGTAGTTTGCCCTCGTAAATCAGTAAGAAATGCCCTTGCGTTTTGCGGAATAGGTATTAAAATACCCTGATGCAACTGTTAAACCTTCACCAATGCACGCGACTGTATTTTTCTGCAACTCTTCTTCATGTATCTCCAAATTCGTGCCCTGTTAGGGCTTCCTCGAACTGCAACTTTGAGCGACCTTGAACAACTGTGAATGCTCTAATACCAATGTTGGCATATGCAAGAAGAAAGAAATCAGAGAAGGCAAATTTGCACACTGTCCAGAATGGACGCAGCAGGGTATATTTATTTAGAGAGAGGTGGTTACAAACAGTTTACAAACAGTTGGTAGTTAGAGGCAGGTTTAATTGCATGACCAATCAGGAACACTATATAATACTCTTATATTTTAACAGTGAGAACTGATTAAAATGCATGTGTTGAGAACAGATTTATGCTATTGTCAATGTTTGGGAATGCCAAACCTCTCACGATCGATTGAAAACAACTAACTGCAAGGAAAGTGATCCAAGTATATGAAAACGAAGCTAAAGAGTGCAAATTTCTAACTAGAAAGTGAATGCAACTGAAACTAATAAACCTGACCTGTCAAGTTGATGCCAACCAGATGATTGACAGACCAGGCGTGATATTGTGGATGTGCTGGAGTATTGTGTACTAAGAAAATGACCTCTTGGGAGGCTGAATGTCATGTAACCTTGAAGAGGAGGATTTCTCTTGACGATGGGTCCGGCAGATGGACCAGAAATGTTGAGAACTCTTGTTTAATGGGCAGTGTTTCCAGAATCGTCCTCCTCAGTAGACTCCCACTGCCGAAGCCTAAAACAATTAGTCTTGTAAACTGTCACAAGGAGACCAACCAGAAGTTAGTGACACTCTCAATCTACAAGAGAAATGATATGACAATGAATGTGCTGAAGAAGACTGCTATGGGCTGTGTCGAGAGCAATTTCTGACAAAATAGAGGCAGTAAGCAGTTCAATCCTTTGTGATCTCAAACACACTCATATTTATATACCCAAGGAGGAATATGACTAGCTATAGCCTATATCTCTCACTGAAGGACAGAGATACAAGATGGATCTCAAAGGACTTCTATGACCCTTCGTTTCACTTCCCTGACTTCTCATTTCATTTTCTGGAATTTATAATGAAACCGCTAGTTTGCAGATGCATCCACAACTACAAGTGGTGGTTTTGTCACTCTTCATAGAAAACAAAATGAGTGGAGGGGATGAAACTGACAGTGGGTAAAAGGAATGATAATTAAAAGGGTGGATTGGGAAGCTAGCTATTATGCATATGAAGGCCAATAATAGCATTTATAGCAGAAGGGAACAAACTGTATAAAGGCAATGGCCAAAGATTGAAAGCAACTGAATGTGACAGTGTGCTCTTTCAAAGAGAGGGTTCTAAGATGATCAGTGGGCATGCGGCATGAATGTTGCACTGTCAAATGCAGTTTCCATGTACATACAGATTCCAACAAACTGTCTCCACCCCCTAGCCAAATCTAGATATCAAACAAAATAGTGCAATAAAAGTACAATTCATTCTATTGCATTGATTCATTTCATTTCGTCATATTTCACTTGATTTGGCTACCATCCCTTTAATGAGATAATTATCTACTCAATCATTAACTTATCATGAGTTTCTTGCCATTTGCTTAGTCATCCATCCATCACTTGCATCATGGGGTGTATCCAATATTGTTCCTTTTTAAGAAGTATCTTATAATATTTGGTCAAGTTAATTTAGGAGGTAACAAGATTCGACATTTTTGCTGAAGAGTAAATATCTAGTCTAAACTTGTTACTTTTTAAGAAGTATCTAATAGTACTTAGTCAAGTCAATTTAAGAAGTACAAGATTCAACATTTTTGCATGAATAGTAAATATCTAGTCAAAACAAGTGCACTATTATTGTTCTATGTTTAGGGCCAGCGGACCCACAAGGAACAGTGGCAAAATTATGATAAGCCAATTGTTCCATGAGGGATGATGGCAAATTACAAGCTAATTGTCCTGTAAGAGATTATGGCAATGATACTAAGATTATAAGCCAATTTCTTGCAAGGGATGGTGGCAATGATGACTAGGATTATAAGCCAGTAGCTCTACAATACTTGATGGCAATGGGGATTAAGATCTTAATCCAACACCCATAAGATTTTGTTATAAGCGAATAGTTCTGTAAGGGATGGTAGCCATGATGATTAAGACCTTTAACCAATAGTATTGTAAGGGGATGGTGGCAAGTTATTAGTATACAGTTACAAATTTAGCTCATATTCCATTAGAGATGACATATGCATTCAAATCAATACTGAATAGACTAGAAATGATAGAATGTAGAAAGTAAATTTTACTTGATGATAACATACATGATTTATATTTTATTCAATGCTAAGGTTGGGTGACATATGAAATTGGTTGGAGTCCCAAATTAATGACTCTCTGTGATGAGAAAACTTAGAGGTTTTCCAACCTATAGGAGATAGTTTACCGACTGTCTCCTCTAGAAAAAGGACCTATGGTGTTTTGGACGACTTGTCTCCATGTGTGGACTTCTCTTTTGTCGTTGTGCAAGTATCTGGTGGGATGCTTCATAATGCCATTGATAAGGAACATAATGCATATATGTAATTGCTACTTGTCTTCCTAAGATTGGGGAGCCATGATGAAGAAACCATTTTCTTGGTCTTGGCTTTTAGTTGCTCAAGGGCAGTATCCATATGATTTGCACATGGTTAAAATTGATTGTCGCTGGTGACCAATTCTTCATTGCATAGGCATCAGACCAACACTTGAAGAGGGAGACAAACACCAAAACCAGTAAGGAGCTTTCTCTTTTCACTATTATCATTTTTTGCTAATATGTTGCTGTACAGCTTTTGTCCTATGCTAAAAGGTGTGCTGTCCCATGAACTTAGAATTGCAGTGAATTGTAGGCATTTTTCTTCTATTTTAGTTCAGGTATTCATAGGTCTCAGCTGCTTTCAAAGTTTTCAGTTTATCCACCAAATTAATCCTTTGCAGTCTTTGCTCTGGTATGTGGTCTTAATTCATGTTCATCTTTTCGGAAGCGGACAATTTGATGGCCATCACAGAAGGGAGATCAATTAAGTTTAGGAAAGAATATAGATTCTTATAATTGTGCAACAAGATAAAAAAATTTAGAACAAGATGATATAGATACTTTTGGGTTAGTTTTATTATTGTAATTCTTGATGGCGTGTTGCCCCTTCTCTGCCAAGCCTGACAACATTACATAGATGTCAAAATCCTTCAAAAGAATTCAGAAATACGAGTTTTGCATCTCCCAAATTAAAAGACAATCTCTTATTAACTTTAAGCCTGTCTCCATTCTAGACTGAATTTACTCAAAAATTAAGATTGTTAAAAGTGAACAACACTTGCAACATAATGAACTTATATTTTGGCAGATTTTTTATTTTGAACTTTGTTCATCTAATGTGCTTTTTGTGTAAATCATCTCGTTTCCTTTGAGAAATATATTATATATTAACAATTTCTTGTTGTTCCTTCTGTTTCTTAGGTGGAAATGCAACGTGCATATGCTTGTATGGAAAATACAATATTCGATGTGTCTGAGTGGGCTACATGTCAGGTAATCAAAATATCTTTTAGTGGTAAATAATATGAATGAGATGCCCTCAATAATTTACATTATATGCTGATCATGATGTGTGTAGGCATATTATAGGTAACAATAAAATTGAGCATTTTGCTTTAAAAAGATTCACTTCAGCGTTCAACATGATAGATTAGAATTAGTCCATTGGACAATATAACTTACATGCTCTTGTAAGCACAAATTGTGTCTTTATTAGATGTGCAATTCTCACCACAAAATGAATATGTTGCGACATTTAAACAATGCAAGCATTTAAATTCTCAGTTACGAGTAACTATAACAGTACTTTGGTGGTACTAGGATCTGGTCTACGTTGAATTTTACTTGAGAAGTCCAACGCCTTGTTGCATACATTAGTGTTGCACTTACATACCAATTGGACCATTGGAAAATTCTACTGCAAACTTTATAACAATCCGCTTATAGGTCAACGGGAGCACAGAGAGATGCTTATTGTTATGGGTCAACCCCTTCCCAATACCGTGCGAAATGACAAAATAAAGAGAGACAAGGATGATTTATACTGTTCAAGAGAAAAGCAACTTGGAGACTTGGTATGGCCGGCAACAATCAAAAATTTCATCTGCAGACGAGTGGCCCTTGGTGTCATCTTTTGTCCCGTTGGGATGCTATGGTACACTAATTTGGAACTCCAACTCATGTGCTGCCCTCTTCTATCCTCGAATACATAATAAATGGCCTGCCAATTATGGTTATAAGACGAAGGCCATATACATTTGGCTCCTGCACGTAGGCATCTACCCTGAGTCTTTTTAAAACTGTGAATGCACATTTATATGTATACATGCAAATTCAACCATTTTCAATTCATCTTCTCACTGAATAACATGCATGTTTACAAAAATTGATTTTTACTTGTAATTCCAATAATTTTTCAAGGGCTTGGTGATAGAAAATCTATGTGCTAAAACTAAAAGCCTAAAACTTACTGCTAAATTTACCATATCCTACTGTACTTCTTTGTTTTAATCCTTTTTGTTGGAAATAGGAAGCTAAATTTAAACATGTATTTTTTTAACTGATGTTTTGAGTGAGCTGGCTCACTCGTCTCAGGAAACTAAACTGGTGAGGAATTATGTACATGTAACATAACACATACCGGATCTGATTTTTCTGGTCCAATATGGATTCTCCTTCCCTATCCAAATTGTTTGAGACAAAGTGCAAATTTCCTCCCCATTAAGAGTCCAACTAGGACTGCAAGATTATATGGATGAGAGAGAGAGAGAGAGGGGGGGGGCAGGGGTTTTCGTTTTGCAATGTTGAAGCCTTCTGATTATTTTTCATTCAATATTTGAACATATGTAGTCTTGAGGAACTGAATAGTTTGTAGTATAAGATTCATCTAACTTCAACAGTGTTACCGTGCTGTTGTAAATGCTCCTATCATTTTGTTTGTTTTACCATACTGCCTCCATTTCTGAAGCTCCCATTACTGTGTGTGCGAACCTATGGCATTCAAAATTATTTGTGGATGGTTAATGCATTTTCACAATTATTCAATAATGTCTTTGGGAAACTTGTAAATTTCTGTTCTGATAAGTTCTGTTTCAAAGTGCGTAAATATCTTAAATGATAAAGGTGATTTTCATTTGTGTAACCAATATTCTTTTTAGTACAATCTATGATCCATTTGGTTAGTAATGTTCTCTTTGCCGGTTCCCTTGACAATTTCTTGTGCAAGCCACTAGATTTTTCAATCCCATTAAGCAAGTAATTTTATAGTTTGGTGCAAACTGAGTAATATTGTTTGGTAGGAAGTTTGTGTGAATGAACATAATCAGTTGTTTTTAGTTTCATGGAAACTTGAGTATAACTACTAACCACTCTTTGTTTTTTGTAGCATGAAGGGTAAGAGATGGTATTTGGCCGTATATATGCTAACCTCCCTGAATCTTTTCGTTTTAAAATAGGGTGTGAATTGCCGGCCAAACACTCACAACCCAAGTTTTCGTGTGGGCGGTACCATTACGGAGAATGATGTTGTATATAGGAGCAATCATACACGTAAAGTAAGCAGCCATTTTAGCATGACCACAAATATAGATGAACATATGACACCGGAAGATATTTTTGCGTTTCTGCAAATGCACATGACATTCACCCAATTTGATAGTGTTAATGGTTTACAAGAGAATACGAGAATGAAAAGCAACTATAATGGCTGGAGGAATGTAAGAAGGAATGGAAATAATCGATGGTAATGCTAGAGCTGATGGGTGACTGAATCAGTTGCATTGTATCTTATTAAGCAAATCCATGTATCCTGTAAATAATTGTTTTCACTTGTTATCTGTCATCCAATCCAAGTGAAGGCGATCTCACTTGAATCTGTAACACTAAAAGAAAATTGTTATTAGTAAAAGCATCTCTGCTTTTATTCAAGAGCATACTTAGGAATCAAAGTCATGTATTTTATCAGAATTTTCTATAATTTTCTATTTTCCAAATTAGTTTCCAAACAAGTTATGAGAATCTGGGTATGAGTGTGCTATTGATCCCAACACAGAATTGCTGCTTTGTAGGCTCCAAGTTTATTTTTCATGTAATTGAAATCTTGTAACTGCAGAAGATCTAAGTATGAGATGAGGCTACAATTTTTCTGTATACAATACACACTAAATGCAAAGAAATTTGCGCTGAGTGCATGAATTGTGTCTGGTCTTTGATTTTATTAAGGGATACTGTTGATTGTTTTTTGAGAAAGATCAAATCCCAGGACTTTTCCTCTAATTTACAAAATGCTATTATTTCAAAGCAATAGCATTTGTTAGGCTGGCACCTACTTTGGAGACAAAAGCTGGTGTTGAAATATACCTTATATTACTTGGCGAACAAAGAATTACATAAATCCAACAAGGGGTATACAAGGGAAGTAGTTTCCAAAGAAGCTGGAAGAGACGACATTTGTGCCTCTGCTCCAGTGGACAAGGACTCGACTACATAAACACTTGAATTGAACTTTGACCAGAATAGCTGACTCTTTACTTAAAGAGCCTGAACTTTGTAACGTGAGAGATTACATCCGGCTTTCTACAGGAATGTAACAGCAGTCATCTGGATTGTATGCCTCAACAGTTTGCAACTCTCATTAATCATCCAGGAACTGTGTCTTGAAGGAGATGCCCTCCAAGAAAGAGGAAGTGTGAACTTGCGATGTTTTACTCTCCTTTTCTTAAATTTACTTTTTATGCAACATATCCTATCTCACATGCCAATGTTTTTACCGCTTAAGATGAATCAAAATGTGAAAATAAAACATAGGTGGGCCTATTAACTACATATTTCTCCATTATTTTCTGTGGTTTAGCCACCTCAAATGTTTTTTTGTTCTTTTTGCAACTGCACCTTTACTTGAATCAGAATAGTTCACCAATAAATATAACAATTTACAAATCAATATTGAAGAAAATGATACCCCAAATTATGACATTTTAACTAACCATTATGTGATTTATTTCCAATTTTAGCATCAAAGTTAAAGATTTTGACTGCTAATTTTAACACACTTAGAAAAAGTTATGGCATGACTGAGAAGACTTGTCGTGAAAAAATGACCTGAAAAAGTGTAACCAAAGTCAGGCTGGTTAGAATCGTACAACTAGCTTTGGTCAAGTGTTTGGGGGCAGGTCTTTCCAATCAAAATGAAATAAAATATTTTAATGACGTTCATGTGATTGAGGAGTCAAAGGGACCAAAAAGAAAATACACTAAGCTGAAACCAAGTTCTTTGCCAAATCCGCTGCCCACTTTGTGAATCTTGAGCACAAAACCAACAATCCTTTGAAGCTTAGCTTCCTCAAATAACTCATTTAGGTTGTCCACGCGTAACTCATTTTCATTTTGGAAGCGAATGTCATCATAGGCGAGAGCATTCCATGATGAAGTGCCATTCTGTTTCAACAACCCCGTCTGCAGAAAAGACAAGTTCTCCTTTCCCACTCTTCTTCGGGGATAGTCCATCTATTAGTTTCACAAGGAAGATGATGTGACTCGGTCCTCAACTCGAGCCAAAATAATCCTAGCCTTACCTTTGATATCAACCCTTAAGTAAGCTTTGTCATCGTGATCCCAAGTGGGGTTAAAATATTTGATATAGTGCATTTTCTTACGACCAATATTCTCTATCCACATGGTGTTCCTAAACTTCTCCGTCACATAATTTTTTATTTCCCTATTGCTGTTAGGACACTCTTGGAAGTGGATGCCCCACTTCTCCATCCATTTGGTGTTCTGTTTCATCTAAGTTTTCTTTTTGCACTCTAGATTATCCTTTATAACCATTTTGGGCCAATGATGATTGTCCATGCTTTTTACTTTTTTCATTATTAGCCGAGTGATTGCCGAAGCTTCCATTGGTAAGATACCCGCTTCAGCCAGTAAAATCTCATAAGGGACCGTTGATTTAACTTTGAGAGTGCTTGTGATTAAATGTTTCGGATTCTTTCTAATTGTCTCCATCCATGCTTTGAAATATTACTTCCCCATACTTCACACCCATAAAGGGCCACGAATGATCAACAAATCAAAGAGGGTTTTCTTAGTATTCAAGTCCCAAAGCTCAGCTTTCCTACATCTATTTTGGAGCAGAAAGATGCTTTCCAACCTCTTTGTATTCTTTTTGCTCTGCATGTTTCCCAACGCATTTTGTGGTGAAAATCAATCCCCGGATATATATATTCTCAGTAACAATTTCCAATGGCCTCCCTTTAAAAAGAAAGTTAGTGTGCGTCCCTTTCCTTTTTAAAGAAAAAATCATGACTTTTGTTTTGTCGTTCACTTGCATCTCGACTTCCCGGCAAAAGAGTTCTAAGGCTTTTAGATGCTTTCTCAAACCTTGAGTTCTTGATATTAAGATAAGGTCATCAACATATAAGAGCAACTTCACCACATACTCCGCCAACTGAACACCCCCTCCCTCGGCATTGTGTAACCATTATTCAAGCTTGTCAATGTATAAACCAAACAAAGTGGGAGAAAGAGGGCAGCCTTGTTTGACACCAATGTCGCTACCAAAACATTCTGACATGCCTTCTCTAGTTCGATTTTAGCTCTGCTGCTCATAAAGTCGAGTGCACTGCAACTCTAAACTCGTTTGGAATCCCAAGTTCTTCTATCATATTCAAGTTTGCCACGAGGGACCGTGTCAAACGCTTTCTTAAAGTCAACAAAACAGCAAAAGCTTCCTCACCTTGTGAATCCCAAACCTTTTCAATCAAATGCCTAAGAGTTATGCATAATCAATGGTTGAATGTTTAGGTTGGAAGCCTGCTTGTCCTTTTGCTCTTTTACCCTCTCTTTCTGCCCAATTGTTGATTCTGTGCTCTATCATGCGCCCAAACAACTTACCAAACAGAGGATTGATCATAATGGTGCGGTAGTTAGAAGGGTTATTGCTATCCCCACTTTTAAATAGAGGAATAACCACACTAGTCGTCCATTCTAGTGGGAACCCTACTTGATTTACATTATTGAAGATTGTTTTGATATGCGGAGCAAGCACCTCGACCCCCCACTTAAAAAATTCAGCTTGTAAGCCATCAACATCTTGTGCTTTTCCATTTGCGATTCTTAATGCCGTATTTGATGTTGTCCTTCGAGAATAGCTCGATTGAGGTCCAAGCATGGGGGCTATCCTGTTGAAGAGACCGCTCATATAAAAGCTTCACATAATCTAACCAATGAGCTTCTGTGATATTGTTTTCTATGTGTGTTTTCTTTTGCTGCAACTCCCTCCAAAAACCTTTGGGATTGTGTTTTCTGAGAGCAATTAATTTTGACCTCCTTCTCTTCACATATGTTTCTTTTTTGTATTGAACCAGTCTCTTATATTTCTTTTTATTTATTTTATTCCCTCCACTTTCCCTCATAGCTCTCTTGGCAGCCTTACAATCCTCATCATACCATGGATTAGTGGGAAAAGTATTTGCAGCTCCTTTACGGGCTTAGATCTTTTGCAAGCACCTAAAGCCTTGTGGATTAAAGGTATCATTAGTTTACTGTCAACACACCCCCTTGCCCCCTTGATCGTAATAAACTCTAAATCAATTTTTGCCGATTGAAATTGTTGTTCAAGGGCAACCAAAAAGATTTCCTGATTTTCTTTATTCAAAATGATTTTGCTTTGTTTTGGATATGTCTCTGGCAAGTGATGGCCTTGTTTTCCTTCTTGTTGATTTGAGCTAGTGGCGAGTTTGATTAAGAGAGGTTTATGATCAGATTTGAGCTCAATAGAAGATTCTCCAATTTCGAACTCGAGCAATCTACAAATAGAACTCTGAGTGCAGATAACATAGTCCACAACACTTTGACCATTGTACGTTTTGCAAGTGATATTTCCGGATCTAGGCCAAGTCTTCATGCCATTACAAATAACCATATCGTGTAGGCTGCATAGACCTAGAAGCTCAACCCCGAAGAGCGTCACCCCTCCATTCCCATCTTGGGATATTCTTTCCCAAAACTTGTCATCTGTCTCATTAAGCCAAAGTGGATTTCCATCGTCACCTTTGGTGTTGTCCAACTGAAGAGATTGGTTATTTGTAGTTCTTGCATTAAAATCTCCCATCATAATAATTTCTCCGTCTGCACTAAACAAAGAAATGTCTTTTTTTATCGAAGCATAAGGGTCCTCACTATCTAAATTTCTTTTCTTATATGTCTTTGATCCTTGCGGTGCAAAGTAACAAGTAGCCAATCTGATAGTTGTCTTGTTATCTGCTATTTTCAGCCATATATATTGCTTATTTGCATCTTCTTTTTCCACTTTAACGACCCCAAGCCATGCATCCTTGATTAGAACTGTGATTCCTCCATGTCCTTTCCCTGTTTCACTCCCTTCGTTCCAAACTGAAATTTTCTTGTATCCTTCAAAATTTGGAACTCTGCAACCATCATGTTCATGTGTTTCTGTAAGGATTATAATATCTTTTCCTCTCTGCTACGGGAAAACAAAATATCTAAAACAAAAGTTTGACATTAAGATTACCTTTCATTGATTCCCTTATTTCAATTTCTTTGCAACGAGCTTTGAATATTTGAAATACTTGAGCTTACGACCTAAATCATAAAGGAAAATAGTTTTGGCTCTCGTGTTAGGATTTGGGTGGTTGTCAACTAACTAGTCAAGTAGCCACCCCCATGAAACAAAATATAGAAATATTTGAACCTTGGAATAATATAATGTCTTTCATGTAATAACAACATGTTCAATGCTAACTATTTGATTGATAGTGCTTGTCTAAGTGGATCTCAAAATTGTCTATTTATAGGTGATTTTGAATGTAAAATTTCAATATTGGCATGTGCTAACTTTCAACAACTAGAAATGGGATAGGTAGAAAAAGGAGGTGCAAGCCCAATTAACCAAAGGGAAATATGAATTAGATTGTTAGGATTGAACCATTTGGTTCGAGATAGGCGAGACTCAAAGTTACATAGTTATGAGATAAGAGGTTTCTCCGAGGATGCATGAATGGGGTTTGAGGCTTCAAAAGAATTAGATTGTTAGGATTGTATAGTTTGGTCCAAATACGCAAACCGGAGGTACACAATGATGAGATAAGAAGTTTCTTTGAGGATGCATGAAGGGGCCTTTGGACTTCAAAAGTCAAGTAGGGTATCATTATTTGCTTGATTTGGACCGTATTAACTATACATAGACAAATGTGCAATGTTGACATAAATTGACATAAATAAAGGCCATGAGGGCATTCTAGGATACTAGATTTTGCCCAATTTTTGAGGTGTGTGCTTGGCTACAAAGTAGGTCGGTACGCATGCATTTCAAGTCAATATGAAGGATACCATAAAGAATATTGTCAATTCACATCTCTCGGAACTAGAAATGATGAGTCTCAAAGCTTTTGAAGTTAGTTTCTTGTATAGACACAAGTAAGTAGAAAATGGTAATTGTTAGACTTGCACTTCAAGTAAAATATGTAGGATACCAAAAAGAGTATTGTCAATCCATATATCCGGAAATAGAAGCGATGAGTCTCGAAGCCTATGAAACTAGTTTCATGCATAAACATGAGTAGCAAATAATAAATGTTGGGCATAAATTATTTGTAACTACTATATTGTCTTCAATATGCAATGAAAGTTCCATGGGTCCATCATAGAGTTGAAGGAGAAAATTAGGCGGGTGGACTCTATATCCTATGTGTCATTAGGATGGGCCTCAATACACTAAATATGAGTACGATGCGATTGTAGGTGAGGAGCCCAATTAAGGACAACCTCACCATAAATTTATGAATATGATGCAACAATAGGTATGGAGTTCAATTAAGGACAACCTCGGACCATGTAATGTTTTAAATAACACAACTTATCATTGACTCACAACGTTATGCATCAAAGCAATTTAGAAAAACAACACTAATTGATTTCTAAGAGGACACACCTTACATAGACATGATATTGACCTCAAACATACACAATATGTAAACAACCTAAGAAGAAATAATATGACATCCATACTATTTGATCCAACTAGATCAAACAATTACAACAATATAAAAACTACCTAGCTTCAACACTCCAAGATTTAGCTATATGGAATGCTTGCCAAACCCTCTCCCCCAATGTAAGCTTTGAATTTTTATAGAACCAAACACCACCTACTTACAATATTGTATCAATGACATCCCATACATATGACATTTACTAAAGCCACTTGCAAAATTAAATGTGTCACAATCCACTATGCAAGATAAGGTGCAAATGTCCTTCATGCGGGGTTAAATTTGATGGCCGTTTAGACGCGTTTTTTGTGATTTTGGACGTAAAATACTTGTAAATATCTGATCTAACCGTCACATGCAACTTGCATATTTAAAACGTGACCATCATTTTTATATAGATTTGTATAAATATTATAAAAAATATGTAAATTTATATTATAAAAGATATAATAAATATAGAATAATTAGTAAAAATAACATTATTTTGTGTTTTTGAAGGGCGGTATTGAAAAATTACCATGTCACCCGAAAATTGTTTGACAGGCATAGGTGGGCGTCAAATTTAACCCCTACATTCATGTATCACAAACATAAAACAACTCAAAGAAACTTGAGTCAACTCAACAAATACAATTATTGGTTAGGTGAATCTTCACCGACTTGTCTTACATAAAAACAATTTGAATTCAAATACTTGCACTTCCGAAGATCTCACACATAACATTCTTGTGCACAAATCTTATGAAGAAATTGTTAGTGTATTTCCTTTCCATACACCATTAAACGATTTTAAGATGCATTTGTAATATAATGTGGATAATTCATCCATTGTGTACACAAATCCTTATTTATTAATAGAAAGAGTATCAACTAAGTTATTGGCTTGATTGAATTTTGCAATTAATAATCGTTTCTAATACTTGCTTTGTAAGAAACTACTATCCAAACCTAAGTCTAGCCTCTTAGATTTTCTTTATAAGAGCATAGAGCTAGTGTGTGTGGTATCATTGTGGAAGAGAGTCATTCTTACTTTGGCGAATTCAACTCGGTTTTTAATAAAATTGTAGCAGTCATGCTACTTTTGACAAATCTGTGTTATGTCTTTGCTTTAAAACTTCATTGATTTATTATATATGAAGGCATGTGGGTGTTTGTCATATGGTTGTTTATAGTGATTATGGAAAATACAAATACGATATCAAAGCAATAGAAGTTTCACTTGGTGTTGCATGCACATTTACTTGATCGAGATTCACAATTTTCAAAATTCTATGCATATATCTAAATAAGATATTGTGTTTTCTTAGTTTTTTTGCAAGTATTTAGATTTATTACAATTTTGCAAAGTACTTTGTTGTGATTTCTATCAAGATCCAAAGTGGACTATTACAATTAACCAATATTATGCTCTCACCTTGCCCATCGTGGGATTTGGGTGGATAAAAAATTAGTGGGACATTGAGGGTATATATCTAGATATTTTTGGGCATTCCCTACATAGAACTGTGTCCCAAAAAATTAAAACTTTAGGAGCTATCGTTCGGGTAAAAAAGTAATCAATTACTTGATTCGTGGTGTGAGGGTATTGCCCAATACTCAAGCCATTAGACAACAATGTCTATATATTATAGCTTCCACATACCTCATGGTATATAAGAAGTGCATAATATATTTTCCTTTTTCAATAGGAAGCTTTTTAGTCATTTGTTTATGTGGTGTAGCGGTAATTGGTTAAACACAGGAAGTTACTCTCTTTGTACTTTAGAGACGAGATATTGTAACTATAGGAATGCTAAAATCTTTCGTAGTCGGTGGCTTGAAACATTAGTCCGGTTCACTATTTATGCATGTGATAAGTATATTAGAAAGTATACATAACAAACACACATTGACCTAGTGAATCCCTTAGATTTATCTTGAACTTCAACACTATCTTGTTCATATATAATATTTTCGATTGTAGTCTTGGTTCAATTTTCTAGTAGTTTACAAAAAAACTTGGTCATACATAGTTTAGATCCTCTGTTTCAATTTTAGTTCAAATCCTCTATTTAGTTCTGATGAAAATTTGTCTCGGTTTCGGTCTAGTATTTTGTTGAGTTGCATGCGATCTCTATTTCAATACAAAACCCTAGTTCCAGTGCGGTTGGGAAAATGCTAGTTTTTGATAGGCACGAGAGTAGTGAGAAAAAAATGTCTTAGGGTGTGTTTGGAAAATCTATTAACGTGGATGTTCTTTTGAATCGGTGTAATTTTACAATTTTGACTAGATTTATACCCAATGTTTTCGCATTATTTTAAAAAATAAAAATAAAATAAATACAAATTTTAAAATTTTGCTTATCGGGCAACTATACCATTGTGATTTTATCTTCGAGGCAATCAATTTAACCACTACTTTAGATTTTAAGATATTTTCTCATACAAATATGTTTTGGGCTCTTTTTTTGGAAAAAGTTTCATATATTTTTTTCCCCATAAACAAATTACACCCATTGTAATTTTCATATCAAGATGATCATTTTAACTACTCTTTTCAAAAATAGTTTTTAGAAACTTCTTTGGGCTATTTTTGACATGTAGTAAATTTTAGTACTCACTATGAATGTTAAAAGGGAAATTCTCAATGCTTCTAATTACTTCATTTAGAGAGGATATATTACTTATTTGCTTCTTAGCAAGGGCTTTTATCGTATTGTAATAAGTGGAGAATATGCTCCTCTTGACCTTGTTAAATGCCAAAAATGACAAAATAGGTGTGATGAAGGTTGTGGTATAATATGTCAATCAATGTCCCTTGAACTCAACTTTTACTTTTAGGATGAATGATACTTATACAATTTAGACTATATTGGAAAACCTCATTGGTAAACACAATAAGATGTAGGCATGTCAATTAGAAAATAAACTTTCTATTCATAGCTTAGAAAACTTTCCTTAGATTTTGGATTTCATCATTGAGATCAAACACTTGAGACTTCTTCTGAAGACGGAAACAAATTATGATTGCAAGATCATTATGTCTCATTGAGATCAACCACCCGTACTCACTTTTTACCACTAACCACTACACAAAAATATTATTTAGGTGTAATGCACAACACCAATGTTTGATAAGTTGTGTGAGCAACTTTAATGAGACATGAAAAATTGATTTTTATTGGTGATATTTGACCTAGAGGTACTAAGAAGTACACATTGATAGCCAATGAATTTAATGCGAGTCCACAACCTAACTCTCACAAAGGAAAAGGCCTGCCAAGGACAAATGTAAAACACAACTTAAGCTTAATGGAAGTCGGTGATAATATGAAACTCCACCCAAAATCGAGAAAAAGGGAAAGGAAAAGGAAAACATAAAGCCGAAGTGACAGGAATGTTCAGTAACTATTGTGGTAAACTAGGTAATGCTAAACATCATTGTTTCAAGAAAATGTCATACTTAGAAGTGGAGATTAAGAAAATGCAGATTCCTTCCTCCAAGATAGACATTTTTTTCTACAAAGAACTAGTGGATCAATAGTAAATATGGATTTTGGATCTAGGGATGTCAAACCATATGAAAAGCGAGGATTATCTGCATTTACAAATCTCACGGACAATAACCCAACATAATTTCTTATGGGAAACAAAAATCCTACTAACGTTGAAAGCGAAGGGTCTATTGAGATGGTGAATGGAATGTTTAATGAAGTTCTCTATGTTTGAGCTTTGTTTGCGAACTGAATATCCATTTATTAGATCACTCATTCGTGTGAAGAACAAATGGTTGAGGTTCTTGCCAACAACGTTTTTATGAGACAAGCTCAAAATCATTCTATTATTGTAGTCATTGGCGAGGTTGATCATCAAGCTATATTATACGAGTTTGAATGCTTTGTGTTTGAAAAGTATGCTTGCCCATGTAAATGATTTAAGTAAACTTTTTGATGAGTGTTTTGGTCATCTTAACTACCACTTATTGCAAAATCTAAGTAATACCAATATGGCTCTTGAGTTGTCAAAGGTTTTATTCATAGCTATAGTTTGTTTAGAGTGTACACTTAGCAAACACATGGATCCGTTTCCAAATGGTAAAGCTTGGAGAGCTAGTGACAAATTGTAGTTGGTTCACAGTGACCTCATGTCATTTCCTATGTTTCTTTTTAGAAGCATAAATATGTGGTTACCTTCATTGATGATTTCCTTCACATGAGAACTAGAGTCTAATTTTTGATAAACATAAGTGAAGTCTTTGAGCACTTTAAATTTTCAAGGCCCTTGTTGAGAATCTATCTCGATAAAAAAGTATAACATCTTATAACTTATAATGGAGGAGAGTTTGTTAATAACCAGATGATTACCTTTTATGAGCAAGAAAACATTCAACTTCAACACACTATGTCCAACACCTCCCAAAAAAACGGTGTAAAATTGAGTGTAATAATCACATACTCAAGGAAATGGCTAATTGTATGCTACATTTGGTGCAAAGCTTGATGTTTTTGATTTCATGGTTTTTGTATGAAATGCGTGGGCACATATCCCGGATAACAAACAAAAAGAAATGAAAATGAACACCTTCCCCGTATCTTTGTTGGTCACTTTGTAAATATGTGAAGGCATATAGTCTTCTAGTTCTAATAACCATTAAAGTTCTTTATTGATGGTATGTAGTGTTCGATGAATAGTCACAATCCTATGGGTCATCACCTACACTTCCTCCAATTTTCCTTACATCGAGGTGGACATCACTTTTGAACCTTCTCATCATGAACATGAATGTTTTGAAAATAAGTTCTTACAATTTAGATGATGAGTGTAGGGGGACAACAATAACTCCACCGCTAGTGCTATAAGAGATTATGAATGCACTTGCTCAACTTGCACAAATTCAACCAAAATGGGTTTGCACATAGTACACAATGAGGCTAGTGCCTCGGCGAGAAATCCTAGAGATCTGACAAGTAAGACGTCATTCCAACATTAGCATGGTGTTACATGTTTAACATAATTGGTTGTAACACATGATCTTAAGACTTATCAACAAGCTTGAAGCATCCTGAATGATGGGAGACTATGGTAGAAAAGCTTCTTTCTTTGAAAAGAAAAACACTTGGGATTTTGTTCTACTTCTAAAAGGAAGAAAAATAGTGAGGTGAAAGTGGTCATGTTGAACTAAATATGTAGTAGATGGGTCCATTAACATGTAAAAATCCTAACTTCTAGCATTTTTTCCCACATATTGATGGTGTTGATTATTATGAAACCTTTTCTCCAAACGTAAAATGAGTTATGTTTGGATAGTACTCTCCTTGGTTGTGACACATGGATGGGAATTCGACCGGATGGATGTCAAAAATACATTTTTACAAAAAGAAATCTATGTCCCAACCTCCATGGTCCATTGATAGTGAGAACTCTAATAATGGGTGTAGATTGGAAAATCTCTTCTATGACTTGAAATATGATCCTCAAGATTGGTATGAAAAATTAATGTGTTTCTTATCAATTTTGGATTTACCAGATGTTCTTTTGACTCTACATTTTAGATTAAGGAAATAAATAGAAACCTCATCATTTTGGTTCTCTATGTCATGACTTAATCATCACTAAATATTACACATAACAAATTCATGATTGAAAGCACATTTGAAGAAGTCTTTTGAGATGACTAATTTGGGGTTTCTTCCTTTTGTTTAAGTCTTCAAATTTCATAGTTTAGGAAAGATATTTTCATTCATCGGTCCAAATATGCTCAAGATATTCTCCATCATTTTAACATGGAAATATGTAAGTCTGCACCGACTCCTTTTTAATCGGGGGTAATTTTTTTTTGCCAAATGTTAAACTACTTTAGTTGACATGACACTCTACAATAAGTTGGTTGGAATCTGTTTTCCTCCCAATTTTACCCACCCTTTCGAATCTAATTTCGTGAAAATTGGAGCCCTGCCATGGAAGAAATTCGTGTTTTAAACTCTTCGATGCTCGTTTTCATTTCCCACAACGTTTTTAATCAAAATTCCCCTATTGCCACTCTACCGTTAAAATGTTTTACCTATTTTCAATGGATGGGAAATGATTTTAGTTCTTCTTTTATGCGTTTGGAATGCGTGGGACCTTGCATCTTTTGTTTTTAACCTTTTTGCAGAGAAATAAATTCTTCATCGGGAGCAAAAATGGCATTTTCCCGTTTCCTGCAACTTCCTACGTTCTTTTCCTGTCAAATTCTTTCTTAGAAGGTGAAGCTACACATTTTCTTCTCATTAGATGTGGCCGGACGGGTTCCTTTTTGAACTTATCACTTTTGGTGATTTTGAAAAAATGTCAGATTTGCCCCACATCCCTACCAGTCCCTGATTGGTTGGAGCAGTTTTGGCAGAAGTTCGGGGTGACGGATCCATTTTATTCTCTAAGGCATTGCGGCGAAAGGGAAAAAAGTTCTAAAATGACCCACGACGCCCATATGTGAAAGGATAAATTCGAGTTGAAGTCCGCAGTCAATCAGAAAAGGACACGTGTTCATGTTGAAAAGTCAACGACGGGGGCATGGACTTTTGGGGAAAAGTTGGAATTTTTCCCCTTCTCAAAACAGATAAAAAGTGAAGCACATCCCCACAACCAATTAGGTGATGTCACGTGTTGAAGAATCAGAAAGGGACACGTGGCCATTTTTTCAGTTCATATGCGCCTGTGGTGGACCAACAGAGGACTTTGGGAATTTTAGCCTTGTTTCCATGAAGGGCAAAAAGTTCTAAAATGGCTCGCGGCCCCGCTCATGCGAAGGGAAAATTTCTAAGTTGAGGCCCGTAGCAAATCAAAAAGGGACACATGGCCTATGTTGAAAAGTCAACGGCGGGGCATGGACTTTCAGGGGAAAAGTTGGAATTTTTCCCCTTTTCAAAAGTGGATAAAGTATAAAACTGAAGCGCATTCCGTAACCAGTCACATGATGCCACGTGTCGAAGAATGAAATTGGAACAGTGGGCCCATAGAGGAAATTGAGAATTTGAGCCTTTTTCACCAAAGGGTTAAAATGTTGCAAATTGAGCCACGACCCCATTTCCAATCATGGTGTGCCACGTGTTCACATTGAAAAGTCAAAGCGAGCGGTGAAGGTTTTGAGAATTTGAGATTTTTGTTAAAAAGAGTTTAAATGGAAGATTTGAACCACATTTCCTTAGCCACTCAGATGGCGTCACGTGTTCGGCCTTTGGCGGAGCTGCGAAGGGGTGGAGCAAAATGAGAAATCGTGCTTTTTCTCCTAAATGTCGGAAATCTGATTTCTTCCCGGGGCCGTTGTTTCTTGGATCTTGCCACGTGTAAGGTCCAAATTTGAAGGTAAAAGGGGAAAAGATAGCCAAATGCACTCATCTGGTTTTAACGCCATTAACGAACCAGAGCTGCGAAACGCAAAAATGGATCATTCTTCATTCTTTTTCTCCGTATCCTTGTTGTTTCTCCATGAGATGCTTTTTTGGTTTATTATGGAGCCAAATCGATAAGTTTAAAGGGATGGAAAGTTTGGTTATCAGAGAACGGAGTTTATCGGGCATACATGATAAAAAGGGAGAAAACTTACCAGTAAGCACTTGAGTGCTATGAAAGTGGTTAAAAGGTGGAAATGGTAGGACCACATGAAGAATAAAATCATGAGATGCCCCCTACTAAAATAATCATGCTCGAACTGACAAAATATTCACCTTTTTGAACCTCCAGTTTTCATGAGTGCGTTTGTTTCATGTCACTTTCCAAAAGCGGATTTGCAACAAACATTATTCCTTTCAGATATTATTTTCTTGGGGACAAAGTATGGATGTATATGAATTGTTATAAGAACATGGTTTGGGCCACGGAAAAAGGGGATTCTGGTTTTCTGGGAAGGTTGTAAATTCTGAAGTAATTCAATACAAAAGTTCTTTCTTTTCTTATTTTCCTCTGTTATATCTCTCTCTCCTGGCTTGATTCAATGGATCATTTGTTTTACATTCAATATAAAATTTGTGTTCTAGTCTATGTAATCCTCAGAACTTTGTGTCTGTAGATTTGCATCGATGGTGAAGTAATTGATACTTTTCTATATTTTCTTGGTTCATGTGAGTAGGGAGATACTCTGCTATCTATATTTCCAAAAGCATTGTTGTTTTATTCCTTCCCCCATCTCTATATTCTTCCATTCCTTCTGATTGATAATATTTTAAGTATGAAAACATTCTAGAATATCAGGGTCCAAACATTGAGAGTTGTATATCTATACATTTTTTTTCTTGCTTTTAATAAGGGAACCTCTCCCATTAAAGAGGAGGGACTTATTGTCCCTTGACTGTGGTTTCAACCCATGTTCCATTCTGAAACCCAACAGTTTTTGGCGACTCCGTTGGGGAATTCATTGCAAATGGATTCCAATTTTGAATAACAACTTCTTGATCATCTTTGATCTGGCAACTCCAAGATACACTTGGGGTAGAAGAACCCTTGGGGAAGAAGACCCTCATTTCCAACTTTTGGATCATCAAGGTTTCTCTCTCCCTTCATCAAGAAAAAGAAGAGGAACAAGATCTGCAAGCACTCCTCCTACTAGAGACAAAACTTCTGGGAGTGACATCCCTCAAGATCAAATCAGTCCTAATTTGCATGCTTTGATTCTCATTGGTGTTTCAGTTCCTCTCCAAAAAATCTTTCCAAGGATGGCAGCTCCTCTACCTTGGGGCCAAAGGGTTGGGCCTCTTGCTCTTCCCCAACCATTGCATGAATTTCCTAGAGGCAATAGAAAGAATTTCCCTAAATTCAAAGGTGATGGGAAGGTTCATCCAGATGAACATATTGCGGCCTTCATTGTTGCTTGTGGTGTTCTCGGAGTTGAACATGAAGATATCTCTGTTAGAATTTTTGTGGAGACATTGCAAGATAATGCTATTGATTGGTTCTATCATCTTCCTGCTGGATCCATCACCAATTAGAACACCATGATGACCCAGTTTGAGCAGCGTTTCAAACCTGTTGAGGATGTACATGCCCTCTTGGCCCAGATTTCTCAAATCAAGAAAGAGTCACATGAGCCCATGAGGGAATTTGTGGCCAAATTCAATAGGTTGGTTAACAAGATCCCACAAAACACATGCCTTGTGGATCAGATTCAGAAATGTTTCTTCCTTAATGCCTAACTTCCTGAAGTGAGCTATGCACTTAGGAGAGCCAATCTTGCCACTTTAGATGCTTTGATTAGAGATTTCTGTCAGTGTTGAAGATGATCTGATCATGTCTGGAAAGCTAAGGAGAGAATCATCCAAATCCAAAGCATCTCCTTCTTCCACATCTTCTCCTAGAGCTAATGCAGATCAGTTAGTACAAAAACTTGCTAATGATCTTATTGCTCTCAAGAAGCAGTTCACCCAACATGCTCCTTATCAAGATGTTCCTAGGAAGAACTTTCAGCCCAGGAATTGGTTTCCCTCTACTTAGAACAGACTGGAAATTGAAGGCCCACCTGTTAAAGTTCCAATCAATGCAACATGTGAAGTGCTGGAGCTTGATGATGATGAGGAGGATGAAACCTATGAAGAACATGAAGAAGAAGCTGATGAAGAATTAGAAGAGTTGAGTGGATCTCATGTCCATTTTCTCACCACCGAAAACTAATACAATGATAAGTTCAAATATATCAAATTATTCTAGTTGAAATAAAATATATTAAAATACTTACTTGCCCCAAATATCCATTAATATCATCATGTCATCATTTACATAGAGGTTCATTTTGATGTCCCCTTGCACATGACATTTATAATTACTATGAACAAGATGAGAGGGTCTATCAATGTTTGTTGATTGAGGGGTGAGAGTGCATTGTCATCCTCCCTAATCCACTCAAGAGTAGGTCATTCATACTTTTTGGGAAATCTCTTGCCATTTCACTTTTTTATTTTTATGTTTGCTATTACACTTTGAGAGGGACACCGCCTCTAATGATGATCTGTAAAAATATTGACTCATTACAACAAAATGAATTAAAATCACTTTAAATAATAAATGAATACTTTATACCTCTGCAAACGAATCCCTCATCCTCATGTTGGTTGAGATGAGACATAAACATGTCATAATCAAGTCATACTATAATTATTTAGTTAAGAAATTTTTTTAATATTAAAACATTAACTATAAATTTATACCTCTATGTAGGGGACACCGTGAGAGTAGATGATGTAGCCTAGAATTTACTGTGAATAACCTAGACATGCTAGCACATCACTCAGCCTGAGATGAGCACTCACATGAAGTGCGCAAAGGCACCATGTCCCTCTTTAGAGTTGCTTGTACGAAATGTTAGCATGATGGTGCATATAGGTATTTAGATTCATTACCAATAGTAAACAACAGACAGTGTATAAACCAAATCTAGTTCTTAGAATATATATAAGATGAACTAAACAATGACTATAACAAAATTTACCACGCAAGAACCAGATTCAGTCATGTTTAACACCATTATCCAACCAATATGAACCATTGTATTAAATATTGTAAAACACAGAAGGTTCTTACATTACATAAGTATCTCCATGAATCATGCACACGACAAAACCAACAACATAACTCTACCATTTGACACCCACACACACACACCAAAACCGTGCAAATCAATACATATATAGTGGCGGGAATTGACCTTCACCACCCAAGCACTTCTCAAAATAGGTCACATGCTAATAATAACCATGCACCTTAACAAAATGATGCACAACATGTAATTTCTCTTAAGAATAGACTTCTTATAGTTAACTCTGAGTAAAAATCCTATTATTAGCTTAAACTATGCATGACACTTAGTTGTTTGTTCCCAAAATACCATTGTGTGGACAGCAAGTCTTCATATCTTTGTGTTTAGCACGCTATCTCCCATAATAGCCCTTATCCATAAAATGACTAAGTCTTGAATTCAAAGTGTTATGGCGTGCACTCATTATGCTATTCTTCTGTGCCCTCAAATGCACCTTGCTCCATCATGTGCATCCTTTATGTGCCTTCACCTTAGAGCAATATGCTATCTGCTCAACATTACCCCACACTAAAGTACATTACTGCCCTAAAAATGGGAATTCCTTCTTATGTCTCCAACAATAAAGAATAAGGAATGAAAGAATGAATGAAGCACTGTATAAAAGAATGAAGTTTACGTACCCTCTTCCTCAGGCAGGACTAACTCTGGATATTCATTTTTGAGTTCAGCCTCCAAGGTTTTCCAGTCACTTAGTGTGCTCCCTGTCTTTTCCGGAATGTCTATCACTATGGTGTCCATTTCATCCTGAGTGATCTTTTCCTTTTCATTTGCAGCACTTGGACAACATGTGCCATACTTGAGACCATTCCCTCCATGGAGTCCATTTTCTGCGCTATAAGTTTCCCAAGTTCATTGATCTTATCTTTGTGTGGATCTTGGGCTGCTGTAAGGGCCTCATGCTTTTGTTTTACCAGGGCTAACCTCTCTGCACACCCAAGTGTTTCATCCTTCATTGCCTTCAACACTTCATTATCCTCTGCTATAGTTCTGATTCTTATTATGGCATCCGATGCTACACACATGTTCAAAGCTTGATCCACTTTCTTCATCTCATCTTTCAATGTTTGGAGCAAGGCCTCAAAACTTGAAATTTTCCTAACAATGGTAGCCCTTGCTCTTGCTATTTCTTCACGTAGGATCTTTTGGTGTGGCCATAACAATGGGCTCTTTATTCCAAACCAGATCCACCAGAGTGCGCAAATAATGCATTGCAGAGGAAATTTTGAGGAACTTTAAACTCCAAATGAGGCCTTACCTTAAGGATATGATCACCAAGTTCCTTAGCCATGCTAACAAAGGCCTCATTCTTTGCCTCTTCTTGTTCCTTCTTTTCTTTCAAGTGCTTTATCTTTGCAGTATTATCCTTGTTATCTTCAAGTAGCACTCAAATGGTGGCTTCCTTTTTAGTGTTCCTCTGTACCACTTCAGAAGATACCTTGACCAAGGCATTGCTTACTTACTCATTAGACATTACATGAGGTTTTGATAGTCATGTGCTTAATATGTAGTTGCTTCTTTATCCGAATTGAGACACATGACTTCTCGCACACATCAAAATATGGTTCGTCCATATGTCTCTGCATAGACCAGGACAACTACTTTCTAGTCCATGCATTGGCCTTTTCTGGGTCCATTAACTCCCAACCATATAAATCCTTTGGCCCTCTTTGTGTTGTGGAACCTAGCATGAATGATCTTATTGGATTCCTCTCTATACCCCATAACTAGAGTCACATATTCCTCACCTACCTTTCCTTTCTTTTTCTTCTTTCCCTTAGGAACACAGGCACTAGAATTTGCAGTGGGTCCTTCCCCTTCATGTGTGGAGTGAGGTGCTCTAGATGGATCACCCATCTCCTCTTTTGTCTTCTTGACCTCCTCTTCATCATATTTCATTTCCTCATCACGAGGCTCCTCTATATTTTTGGGCTGCACTAAGGTCCTGGTGCGCTTTCACCAAACTCATCCTCTTCATCCTCCCTAAGCTTTAAATTTCTCCTCCTCTTCTTCTCAGGTACTTCTTTTTGAGGGTAGATTCGAGGTGATCTGCATGGAGGTTGTGATGGCCACCTGTGCTCTAAGTCCTTGTCCTTCTGAACACCCTTTTAAATTGGTGTTCCTCATTTATTGGGTCTACATCTAAGTCTGACACGTCTGTTTCTAAGTCTTCCTCCTCTTGTTGACTAGTGAGGAGTAATCTCATGCTCAATTTCTTTAGTGTATGAGGGCTTCCTCCTTCCTCTACACACTAAATCACTGTTGTCCTCTTGTTCATCATCATCTTCTTCTAATGGTGAAGTGGTATTTTCAGCCGCCAGGCTCCTAACTGTATGTTTCCCCTTTGGCGGGCATGGTAGCATAAATTCATTTTCAACATACTTACCATTTTCCAGCCTAGGCTTAAGTGGATATAAATTAGCGTGGCCCCACTTGTCACCAATGGCCAAATTGACAGGCCTCATGGTTATATCATCTGATATGAACCTCTCAATATAAGCAGACCTACCTGGGTATGTGTAAGTCTTTCTCAAGGTATGGTAGTCACATTCTACCTTGTCTGCATTGTAGATTAACTTTTGCGCATAGAAAAACCTGTGAACTGCCTCCTGGAAGAATTGCGCCATAAAGGTGTAAGGAGTTTACACCAAGGACTCCATGTCCCATCCTTCACTACAAAGCACACAATGCAAAAGTGTTCGTACACAAAAAATTATACGACTTCCCATGGCAACTCCTTAGGAATTTATCCATTCCTCTTGAAGGCCACGCAAATTCATGTCATACCACATCTCTGCCCTTTGCTTGAATGAACCAATCATAGATCCCTCACATAAATACTTCTAAAACCTCTCTGCTAGAAACTTATTCTCTCAAGAAGATACTCCCAAATCTTGTTCTTCGCCCATCGGGTACTCGATTTCAAAAAAAAAAAAAGAGATAGAAAAATGGCACCAAAGCTTATCTTCTCACCTTTGCATGCTTCTTCAATGATGGTATCTACTATGTATCCTACCAAGTTGTAAATTTCTCCTGTGACATCTTCTTGGCAATGTGTAGCCACATGGTGTTCACTTGTGACCACCTCTCATGATCATTCAACTTTGTGAGTAAGTGTGCAATGCTTACACAACAGGGTACTTCCTTAGCTTGTAAATATCCATTCTGCGTGGACCCTTTGAGTAACCCAGCTCCTTGCGGGTGGCCAAAATAGCTTCTTTGTTAGATAAGTCACTGGTAATCTCTGTTCTGTTCCCTTCAAACCTATCAGGCTTGTAATTAAGGGTGCGATGATCCTCATTTGCCACCTAAAAAAATAAAAGAAGTCCTCATGGACTCTGCTCATAAGCCATTGATATAGTTTCTCGGGTTTTCCAAAGTAAGGGAGTTCATATAGTTGTAAGACCCTACCTTCTTCAACAACTTCTCTCCAACATCATCATAGATAGGCATGTCATTGATTATGCGCTTGTTTATCTTTCTTCTTAACAACACATCCAACTCTTCCTTGTTGTCAGTTGTGCGATGATTGTAGTCGCTTACCTTGCTCCTACAAATGTGAGAATCCCAGTCACATCCCATGATTACGTCCTCTAGGTACTGCATTTCGAAAACTTTCTTTCAGGGGCATCCTTGATCTCCACCTTAGTTTCTACCTTCTTCTTCCCCTTTGTTCCTACTCTAGGTGCTCTCCTTGGTGCCATGGTAAGACAAGGTCACACCTTTTTATTTCTATCTAGCAAACTCCGTGCCCTAGCTCAAAATCACGTGCCCTAGCTTGAAATTGTGTGCCCTAGCTTTTTCTCAAACCATGGTGCTCTATTTCTCCTTTCCGCACGCCTCTGCTTCACTCAAACCCTTCTCCAATGGGGACACAAGCCAATTTCATGCATAAATCTACTCTCCTCACCTAGTTTCACAGCTCTCTATACCTCAATGCGTCTTGCTCGGCTCGGTTGCAATTAGCTCGCTTAAATACTCGTGATCGCAAAGGTAAAAGTGAACTGCATCACGTCCTTATATAGATTTGGAAAAATTTATTGCTCCACCTACCACCAATCCTCTCATTAATTGATTATTTACCAAATTTCGCACGATACACCTGCACGCCACAACTATAACCTTCTAGCACACCTTTTTACCTTTTGGCTACAGACCTCCTTTCACGTGCTTCCATGTGCCAAAGTACCTTGCCACTGTTCCTTCCTCTAAGTAGTTTCTACGACCAGTAACTTACCTCGCGTTACACTATGCATTCATTTTTTTCCAACTATGGTCTTCTTTAGGAGCAATTTTCTTTCTAGCAACACCTTTCCATACTATCTAGCACTTTCTAACAAGATAAATCACCTACACAAGTATTTCCTTATGCATACCCATGTTTGAATGACAACTAGCCCACACTAAGGGTATGTGTAGCCCTCTAGCGCATAAAAGCACTTTAGATTATAATCATCTTCTGGCACGCAAGCACGCTTATTACACAAAACACTGAACTAAATTGACAAAGCATAGCGACAAAGAAGGAAACACATTAAGGAAAATACAAGTAAGGGAATCTAATCTAAATGGAAATACTACCTTATAAAAACACCAATAAGGCTTATTTATAGTAGGGCTTCAGCCTACTCCTGTTGAAGTAACTAGGTAACCGTGTTCCATCAAGTGCCTCTAGTTGGCAAGTGCATGAGTCAAGTATATGAGTGATAACATACAGTCCCAACCAATGCACCTTAAGCTTTCCTGGGTGGCATAAAAACTTTGAATCATAAAGAAGTACCATCTGCCCAACCTCAAGCTTCTTGTCCTTGATGTGCTGTTGTGCCATGCCTTTTGCCTAGATTTTTCTTACTTCTGACTCCATCATGCTATGGCATGCCTCTCATCCACTATATCAACTTGTTAATTCTCTCTTCCAATGCTTTCTCATCAGCTAGACCTCTTGTGTGTGTAATACGCAAAGAAGGTAACATGAATTCCATGGGTAGAACTACCTCTGTGCCAAACACCAACTGAAAGGGTGTTGCCTTATTCAACCTTTTGTAGGTTGTTCTATATGCCCAAAGCACAACAAAAACTTTATCATCCCAATATTTCCTTCCAACATCACAATTTTTGTCAAAGTCTAGCTCAATATCTTGTTGAAAGCCTCAGTAGTCCCATTTTCTTGAGGGTGATAAGGTGTCATCTTATGGTGTGCAACCATAAATTCATCCAATAATATCCTGATGGTATTATTAAGGAAATGAGTGCCCCTATCACTTGTCAAACTTAAAGGACATCCATACCTAGTAAGAATATTTTCCCATAAGAACCTTGTTGTTATTCTTTGCTGTATAATCCTTTGTAGGTGCCACTTCTACCCACCTTGTAAGATAATCTATACAAGTGATGATATAGTGTGATCCATTTCTGTGTGCAGGTAGGGAAATAAGACCCACAAAGTTGATTTCCAATTTCTCAAAAGGTTATATGCTAGGAATAGGGCTCAAAGGAATTTCATCTCTCTGCCTAGGTTTTCCAAGGTGTTGAAAGTGATCACACACCTTATAATACTCCTTGCAATCCTTGTACAAGGTTTCCCACCATAAACCAACTAGTAAAATCTTGCGCATGGTGGCATCACCTGCATAGTGTCCACTTGCAATACCACCATGAGCCTCCTCCAAGATTTCCCATGCACTCATGCTCCAATTACACACCAACGCAATAATTCATCTTGGCATAGTTTCTATAAGTCACCACCGATCAACATGAAAGGTGCGATGAAAATTGCAAGTTGTTTCTTTTCTAAGGCCTTCATCCTTCGGTGCCATACTTGTTCGTAAAAAGACAAAAATATCCTCTAATTCCGAGGGTGCGTGGTTCAACTTGTATAACTGTGCATCCGACATTGTATCTTTAATACTTTGTGTGTCCTCTCCAGATTGAATCCTTGACAAATGATTTGGACCAGAATTGCTTCTACCTGGCTTTATCACCACTGTAAAGTCAAACTCTTGGAATAAGAGAACCCATCAGCATATGCACCCTTATAAAATGAGCTTATTTACGAAGTATTTCAATGCTGTGTGATCCGTACAAAACAAAAAAGGTGTTACTAGAAAGTACTGTATGAATTGATGTAGTGCGTGGATCATTGAAAAAGCCTCGCGCTCCGTAGTTGTATAATTACATTACTGCAAGAGTCAACTTTCTATTAGCAAAGAATATATGATGATCTACAATACCTTCTCAAGGCCGAGCTAGAATCAAGCAATGACCATACCAGATATGCGTCCACATATACATGAAAGGGTAGATTCCATGAAGGAAAACATAAAATAGGCACCGTAGTAAGCCTCTCCTTCAGTGCTTCGAATGCGCGCTGTTGCAGTTCTCCCCAATAGAAATTCCCAAGCCTCCAAGGGCGTGACAATCTTAGAATATCCTTTGATAAATTTTCTGTAATACTTTGTGTGGCCCAAGAATCCATGTACCTCACTCTGACTTGTGGGTTCCTCCAAGCCTTAAATGACCCACTCGACTTGTGGGTTCCTCCAAGCCTTAAAGGCCGAGCTAGAATGAATGACCATACCAGATGCGTCCACATATACATGAAAGGGTAGATTCCATGAAGGAAAACATAAAATAGGCACCGTAGTAAGCCTCTCCTTCAAGTGCTTACTTGAATGCGCGCTGTTGCTTCTCCCAATAGAAATTCCCAAGCCTCCAAGGGCGTGACAATCTTAGAATATCCTTTGATAAATTTTCTGTAATACTTTGTGTGGCCCAAGAATCCATGTACCTCACTCTGACTTGTGGGTTTCTCCAAGCCTTAAATGACTGCAATCTTAGCTGGATCTACTAACAAACCCTCCTTACAGATGATATGCCCTACAAAAGTTCCAAAAAGGTATAAAAAATATGCACTTCTTGATATTTAAAGAGATGCTTAACTGTCTGCACCTCTCAAAAATTAACCACAAAATTTCACAATGATCCTCAATAAGCCCATACACATTCCAATCATCCAAGTAAACATGTAAGAATTTATGAATAAAATCCTAGAATGCTTGAACCACAATGTGTGAAAATACATTATGCGTTCCTCAATCCAAAAGGCATCATTGTGTATGAAAAACTCCCCATCCAGTGGTGAAATTTGTCTTCTCTTGATCCTCCTTAATAATTCTTACTTGATGATACCCAGAGAATTCATTTGTAAAAGAGTAAATTTCGCGCCGTGCAACGCCTTCCAATATTTTCTTAGTGAATGGTGTAGGGAAAGGATCAATCACATATGCAAAATTTAGCTCCATGTAGTCCACACAAACCCTAATTCTTCCATATATCTATATGCTTTGATTACCATAAGGATGATAACCCACTCGATTCCTATATATGCTCAATAATGCCGATTCCAACATCTTGTCAATTTCTTCTTTAAATTTTACGCGCAGTTAGGGTTCATCCTATAAGGTCTCTTCCTAACCGGGCGTGCACCTTCTTTTAACTTAATTTTCATCTCACCCAAATATTCATGCACTCCTTTCAACTCATGGTATCCCCTAGGAAATAAGTCCTGGAAATCGTGTAGTAACTCAATTATCTTAGCCACTTCAGAGTCAAACCAATAATCTCTAATTATGGCCTCCTTAGGTTCAACATCCATTCCAATGTTCACTTTCTTCATCTTTATAGGTTCATGGTAGGCACGTGCCTTCTCATCTGCACTATCTAAGACCTCACACGTACCCTATGAATGATATATGTCCAAATTTTCCACTTCTTCATCATCCACCATATAGACCATCTTTCCTTTCTCCTTCTCTAGGCAAGTGCACTCAAGCAATTTTGCATCTGTCTCATCTACTTCGTCAAAACGCACTTCTAGGTCTGACTCACCAAATAATTCTTAATGAGTTCTTCAGCCTTTGCATTATCTCCCATAGTCAATCACTTCATAACCTGTAATGCCTCTTTCACCAGAGGTTTAGTGGAGAAGTAGTCAAAAGTCTGGATCATTCTGCACTTGCCATTTCGAGTCTCTCTATGCGGCTATGCATAAATATCCCAAGTGCACGTGCAACCTCGCAGGTGAAATAAAGTTTGTACACCCACAACAAAGGTGATAAATCTTCCTACCCCTCTATCCGAGTCTCTCACATTCACGAACATGGTGCTAAATAGGATTATTACCATGATATTCACATATTTTAGTAGGTACATTACTCCCGAGAAATTGGGGTGATAGAGCAATTATCACTTCTCTCTATTCTATGAGATTATCTCGATGAACTAACTACCGAGTGCTTCTTTATCCCGCATAGGGTATAAAATAACACATTCCTTTTTTTCCACCCAATCCTTTAACTGTACTTCCATGACTTGCAAGAATACCTCAGGGTTTCCTTTGCCACCGTCTTGGGGTATCGTGTTGTTGTCTAACCGCCTAACACGGCGTGTCTTGATTACATGTACATATGCACTTCTTACCTCACACGCAACCATCTCGTAAGTGCCATGTGCCCAATTTTCACAAGAAATACTTGTAGTATCACTGATGGACTATGTATCATCCCACCGAGAATTCCTTCCTTAGATGGCTCAAGTGCTTCGGATCTCGAATGGTGCGCACATAAATTATGTTAAGGTCTTCTTCACTTAAGGGCTCAACATAAGGTGAAGATTTCCCATCCATAAAAGGGATAATAACTCATTCTTCCTTGTTCTCAAAACTGATATATACCTGATTGAATCGTAGATCAACATTATTTGGATAACACCAAGGGCGCCCAAGTATAGCTAGGAAGTTGTCCGCTTCTGCAAGCGCTAAGACCTCAAAGTCCTTAGTGAACTTGGCCCCCTGTATAGTAATGGATGCATCCTTTGATACTCCAATTGGCATGGCCTTAGTCTGATTTTCCATATACAACAAATTGGAAGATGGCTATAATGAAGGTCTTCCCATCTGAACCCATGCATCTAAGGTAAGCACATTCACTTCCACTCCGTGTCAATCAAAATATTACTCAAAAGAGATCCATCCACAACAAAATTCGAGTAATCTCCTTGTCATAATCTAAGCTATGGGGAGGGAGATTAGCATGCAAAATATGCTTTGTCCGTTCTCAATACTAGCATGCGGGGTGTTTCCTTTCAACCAACTCCCTAGTAATGGAATAATGTTCTCCTGACACTACATCTTGCATACTTCCTTCAAATCATCAACATCTGACTAGAAAGTCTCACTTGCCTTCTTACATTCCAACTTCCATGACTATTTCTCAGTAAACACTTGTATTTCACCTTGCAGATTTTTGAGTACCTCCATGGTTCCCTAACAAACCTCCTTATGATGTGTAGTGTTTGGATATTTTGCATGTAAAACATCCTCCTTAGTGATGATAGGCTTTTGTTGCAATGTTTATCTCGCGCGTACAATGCCAATGCATGCATTAATATTCACAGTACTACCTTAAGATATGGTGCTAACTTCATCATCCATTGGTCTTCCATGGCGCACTGTATTCTAACCATCCTTGCACCCTTGTTCTCCTATTTTTACTTCTTTCTTAGATGTTCAGATAAGTCCAAGAACTCTTCATAGCTATGATTCTTTTTGTAAAAAGAACAAGTAATGTTCTAAGGGCCCTCACGCCTGTAATGGTCAGGTGATCCACACATATAACATGTTCCACAAGGGAGCTCACCTCGTCCACCACCGTGGCCTCGGCCTCTAAATCCACCACGATATCCTCAACCTCTACCACGACCTCCCTCAAAGCGCCCTTCATTTTGATCATAACACCCTTGAGTATGATCATAATCATGTTGCTCACTTTTATCCTTAGAGTTATTTGAAACTCCTATCAATCATACACCAATATTAATGGCATATGGATCTCGATCAATAAACCTCGTAATATTCATTATTTTGAGACGTGGAGCGGAAAATTTTACTGATAACATACGACACGTTCTTCCTTATCACGCATTGCAATAATGGACAACAACTTACATCATGGTCTAAATGACATATCTCACATTCCAACAACAAGGAGCACACCGATCTACGAGGACAACTATCCTTAGTATGCCCCTCTACTTCACAATTTGTGCACCAAATTCCACTGCATGTCTCATGTGTTGTATTAGATGATAGTTTCTTGAACTTATTTCCCATTGCTGCAATCTGAGCTTCCAAGAATGGGCTCACTCTAGTGTTTATGCTTCCACTACCTTAGCGTGCAAAGCTACTTTAAGTGCCTCGTGTGGGTCTATGTATGTATTATGTGAGAGTACCCTCCTAAAATGTGTAATCAAACCTCCAACAAACCACTTGTGCATGCTGACTTGCATGGATATCATATGATAGTTCAAACAAGAGTGTTTTTAAACGGGCATCATATTCTTGGACACTCTCAGTAGTGACCTGTTTGATATCCTTGAGTGCACTTATAATTTTTTTCTCGAACTTAGGGATTTAAAATTCTTTAATGAAAGCATATCGTAACATGGTATAATCCACACAAGTCGATCGGGTCAAACTTCATGAACCAACTGTGTGCGTGTCCTGCAACATAGTTGCAAATTAAATGGCCTTGCACTCTAAAGCTATAATTCCTTTTGCGTGCCATAATATCTCACACATATGCACATGCTCAACAACATCTTCTATTCCCCTATACTCTAAGAGACAAAGTGACATCTCCATATAAATATTTTAGGGCTGGTGAGGACCATGCCCACTAGATCTAGAACCTCATGTGTTACCTTAGCCTTCGGATCTACCGGATCTTCTAGATCCCGAGCCACCCTGTTCCTCTCAATCCTCTATTTAGAGCAAGAATTGAACCAGAGGATGCACTACCCTGTGTCCCAATAGTGGTGCTAAACTAAACTCCTATAGTTTGTGAAGTTGTGCTACTCCCCGATGTGAGTCCAATGTTCAGGTGCTTATGTTCTATGTTGACGACCCACGAAAAAGTTTCCTCCAACCTATCCTCCAAATAATAGGGAAGATGTCTGTCTGACCATAAATGTACTTACTATTTGATTCACTCCTAAAATTGCTGATAAGTCAACTCTACCTCTTGCTACTCTCTCATTTGCCCCAAATAGCTTAATGACTCTGCCGTTTGTACTAGAAACTGGAAAACCAAGCACAAGGGCTAGGTTTCTAGGTAGATTCAGATGTACATCCACGACCCAAGTTGTCTTTGTTGGTGTGCTCTCATAAGAGGTTGATGAGGGTTCCCTGTCATGCTTTCCCAAATGGGGGAGTTCTAGATGCTCTAGCTCCATGTCTTCTATGTGAGCTCCAAATCCTTCATGAGCCATCTCTCTCCTCAATGCCATCCAATCTGTAATCTCACGCTATTTCTCTAAATCCCTCTTGCGCACCTCATTGAACTTTAATTGCCTTTCTTCTCTTTTCCTCTCATCCGCTAGGTCCGCCATCCTCCACCACACCTGCTCCTACCCCTGCGCATGGTGGAGTTTAGCTAGCCATCGAATTATCTACCAAATTCAGGGTTACCATCAACATTTTGATTGCCAGTGGAATGCCTTGTAGATAGGTTCCCTGGATAACGTAAAACGAAATCGACTTCCTCTGACAAGAGTAAGTGGAAATTGAGTACTCCAAAATATAGCTTTTCAGAAAACCATGGAACCAAGTATCCATAGCGCGCATCCAAATAAGATCAACATCATAGATGGCCTAAAATTATACTTGTGTCCAAACAAGTGTGTGAAACCTATAATTCCTTTTAGACGCATAAGAAACCAACCACTCGTATAAATCTATTGGGAAGATAACAAAGAAGCTATTATATAAGTAGTCATCTGATTCTACTCCACCCACATGTTTGCATGAAACTCAGATCTAGTGCTAAATCTTTGAGCGTACTCTTCTTCCAGATCTACTATCCACTCCTCAACACTTGCCAAGGTCAACTAGTACGTCTTCATCACACATCATCCTAAACATATCTGAAAAAGCGGTCCTGACAACAAAACCAATGATGTAACCTATAATTTATTGTGAATAACCCAGGCACGTTGGCACATCACTCACCAAGCGCACAAATGCACTAGGTCCCTCTTTACAGTTGCTTGTACAAAATGTTAGCATGATGGTGCATATAGGTATTCAGATTCATTACCAATAGTAAACAACACACAGTGCATAAACTAGATCTAGTTCTTAGAATATATATAAGATGAACTAAACAATGATTATAACAAGATTTACCATGCAAGAACTAGATTCAATCATGTTCAAAACAATTATCCAGCCAATATGAACCATTGTATTAAATACTTGTAAACACAAAGCTTCTTACATTACATAAGTATATCCATGAGTCATGTGCACGACAAAACCAGTAGCATAACTCTACAATTTGAAACCCAAACACACACCAAAACAAATCAATACATACATACATACATACATACATACATACATACATACATACATACATACATACATACATATATATATATATATATATATATATATATATATATATATATATATATATATATATATATATATATATATATATATATATTATATTCACCGGACTTTCCCTTCACCGCCCATGCACTTCTCAAAATAGGTCACATGCTAATAATAGCCATGCACCTTTACAAAAGGATGCACAACATGCAAGTGCTCTTAAGAATATACTTCCTATAGTTAACTCTGAGTAGAAATCCTATTATTAGCTTAAACTATGCATAACGCTCAGCTGTTACTTGTTCCCAAAATACCATTATGTGGACCGCAAGTCTTCATGTCTTTTTTGCTTAGCATGCTTATCTCCTAGAATAGCCCTTATCCACAAAATGACTAAGTCCTGAATTCAAAGTGTTTTAGCGCACACTTATTTTGATATTCTCCGTGCCCTCAAATGCGCCTTGCTCAACGCGCACATCCTTTATGTGCCTTCACCTTAGAGCAATATGCTATCTACTCAACAATAGAAAAAATATGTGTGCTTTTCCACCACCATCATCCTCCCGTTGGTCTATATGGGAAGTAGACATGTGATACACAAGTGGTATTAGAATTGTTCAGTGAAATTAAATAATTTTGTAATTAAAAATCAATTATAAATATATACCTTTGTGCTGAGTCCCTAAAGGTTGAGGGACACCCACTCATATAGATGTGTGGTATTTGTTAGATGGCTCTGTAGGCCTCTACAAGTAGTGGCCCTATCATTATGAAGATGCATAATTATAATTTTTAAATATGAAAAAATATTATTAAATTATAAAATATATTATAAACTTATACCTTCATGGTGGACGCATAGGTTAATGAATGTGGAGGAGACACATGGGTTTTGTATAAATCCTCATCTATGCCATATTTTGTTGAACCCCAATCTCTAGAGGTATCGCATGTGAAGACATCAAATGCATTTCTAAATAGGTTGTTCCCTCTCTAATATCAATGCCAAAATTTTAAAATGCATTGAGTGAGGAAATATATACACATTATTCATGAAAAATATGTTTTTAAATGTAATAAAGAGTGTAATTACATATCTTCCATTAGAAATCACAATACAAAGGATTGGTTGTTGAATGACTATCTTTCATTGATTACTTATCTCATGTACCATAGACGATTGATTGTGGAATGAGTATGTTTGATTGCATTCCCCTATTCTCTTTTATGGATTTAGAATCTAATCTCATCGAAATGCCTCTAAATACAATGAAAATGACCCTCTTACTAAGGTGATGTCATTATAGAATTGGGAATTATCTAAATAAAATGAAAATTACCCTCTTACTAAGATGATGCCACAATATAATTGAGCAATATGAGTATGGATGTTCGTTCTTTTGGCTTCATAATTATTCAAGCTACACTTCACATTATTTTTTCATAATTATAAAGTTTAATTCATGCTCGCTAAGGGATATGATGTAAAACCAATTCAATATTTCATGAAGTTCAACCATTAAAAGGTTTTATAAAAATCAACTCTTACCTTACTCTTCTCTGGGATCATACAACAAGCCTATATTGGATTACAATTTTCAATGTGCCCAAGTTTCACTCCAAAGGTATTCCTTAGTCTAAATGTCTTATTCAACACTCCTAATATGCTCTACATAGTACCATGTCAACCACCCAAAAGTTCATTCTTCATGCATATTCACTTTATACTTACCTAGACCATCATTCTCTTCAAGTTTCTTAGTTAGCTTCCTTTACCAAATTTGCAAATTTTCCTTCTTTTCCTTATCAATGCTTTAACTCCTCTAAATTGTTTCAACACTTTCAAAACATCGTATCCACCTTGAAGTTACCTCAAATCCACTCCCTAGGTGCATTTGGACAACATGACATGTTTGCATCATGACGATTCTGCAAAAGGGGGCCACATGCACGATGAAATGAGAAAATATGATGCATAGCCAGGATATCTTCATGTAGTCTCCTCAGCCTTAGTGCACCTGGGAATCCAAAAATGTCACAAATGTCTAAGGAAGGTGTGGTTTGTGAAGGGATAACACTTAGTACTTTGAGGACTAGCTCATCGAGCTCACTTGGTATAAGAATGAGCTACATGGTATAGAGATCTGGTTATATCTCGGACTAGGCGGGATGAGTTGGACCATTATTAGGCAATGCAATAATAGGTCATGTATTACGAAGCAATTTGAGCCTCATAGATCCAACCAAACTGTTTGACCAAACCATTCCATGATTGAACCAGCCACCGAGTCATCACGTAAGCATTGAGATAATGCATAGGAGCCGGCCATGTCCGAGCTAGGCTCGATCAAGTTGTATTCACATGGTTGGGTCATTCATCATGAGACTAGGTTAGTAAGGGCTATCCTTGGCGAGATCGGACCATTTGAAGGAATAACGAGTTATGTTTAACATAGGCCGAGTTGTTCATAATATTTGGGACAAGTTGCGAGGCACTTACAAGAGTAGAGCCATGTGTTATGAGGAGTATTGGGCTTGTGAGATAGAAGGCCGAGCTCACGATGGCGGCGGGTCAACATCGGTAAAGGAAAAACCATGAGATTGAAAGGCTACAATGAAAGGTGAGTCTATCAAGCTCATAGCCGAGCTCCTATGAGTTCAAAATGGCAATAAAAGGACTAAGGACTTGGACAAAAGGCAAAGAAGTGTGAAAGGACTCCTCGAGCCAACGAGTTGAGGTGAAGGTTAAATCTGATGCATCAAACTTGGGATGGAACAATTTAGAATGATGAACAAATTAGGTACTCAAAAATTTCAGCAAGGAGGAAGCTATCAGCTTGGTGAATTCATGAGGATTTTGGCATAGACCGATGTAGGCATAATGGAGAATGGCGACACGAGAGCGCATATGAGTCGGGACACAAATCCATGAAATTTTTAGAAGTAAACGAGGAGGTGGTGCATGTGGGTGAATTAGGTGCAAATGGCCCAAAGGTGGGTTGGGCCTCACAATCCCAAAATACATGACATCGCCGCATAGCAAGGAGTGCAAGTGGAATCATGTGGGTCACCATGTGGCCCCTTGGCACAAATTCAAAAGGATAAAAGTGCGAGGAGACCTTAAGGCTACATGAGGTCTCCACATGTAGTGAGGCATCACCGACATGTCACAAGTCAAGAATCATTAGAAGTAAATGAGGAGGAATCAAGCATATGGAAAGGTGGTTAGGATCAATGTGGAGGCAAGTCACCAAATAGGTAGGAAATTAATAGAAGGCCCGAGGCACAATGTAAGACATGGGATTCCCAACATTAGGAAAAGGGAGACCCCACCGGGTTAAACTAAACACTGTAATCCGGTGACATGGAATACAAAGTGAGTCGAAATTGAGTAGGGGTATGTACCGATGCATAGTGTAAATTGGTCGGTGGAGTCTCACCAGGGTTGTCGAGGTGGAGATTTGCAGGCCTTGGCAAAGGGAGGATCCATGGAGGCATGTAGTTGGCAAGTAGGTAGGTGTCCAAAACATAACTCAACACGTAGTGATGGGGGTCAAAACAAAATAAGTGATGGGAAAGACATATAATGAAAATCTCGGCCCATGAAGAAAAAGGGCTCGGGATCCATGTCAACCGCCAAATTTCGTCACATTCATGCCGAGGTGGTTAGTATTCTAACATTTAAATGTTGAAGCTTCCCTCATACAAAAGAAATAAAATCAACTAAAGGGCCCACCATAATTTAAATAAAAAATAATTTCAAATCATTCTAGAGATATGCAGAAACATTAGGAAAAGGAAAATATTTTAAATGTCTTTCCATCTAAAGGGATTTAATTGCTCAGTCTCGTGAAGGCCAAACAAGACTGTGAGAACTTAAAATAGCTACCTATGCTTAGGAAGCCATAAATTTTGCATCCCTTAACAAAATTACACAAAATTGGTCTCATTGGAATCATGATTTTGAGATCTATGCATAAAATCTAAAAAATCTAGAGATTGATGGAGTTTAGGAGGTGTATTTTGTCAAAAAGAACCTGTTTCAAAAGGGTAGTTGGATGGTGGGTGGAAGTGCAATTAATGGGCATGGATGGAAATTTCTCCACTGCTCCAAGTTATGGGTGGTATGGGGAAGATTTTGTAGGTTGCAAATCATGATTTTCACCTACTTTGGATACTTTGCAATTTATGCAAAATCCAAATTTGAGATTGTTTGTCTCCCCTTCTTCTTCTTCTTCATTTTTTCTATAAATTGGGGATTTCTCTCTCATTTCAAAGGGGGATGATTTGAGTAATAAAACTTTCCCCATTTTGTTTTGTGAAGAAAATGTGTTGCAAACCTTTATAGTGGACTCCTTGCATGGTGATCTGGGCCTTTACTTTGTAAAAGGTTGAACTATGCCTACTAATGAAGGCATATATGCAAGTTTGTGGATGTATCTACCCTTGTTGTGTTTAATTACACTGTTCTTGCCTCTTCAATCTTATTTCAGGTGTACCATGTCTATTTTATGATCTTGCAGGGATTCATTATTATTGTTGGTGCATGGAAATGTTGTTATGAATGTTGTTGTTGGATTGTGGAGAACTGTTATCACCCTTTCTAAACTACATTTTGCTTCCATTTTCACATATTGGAGAATTATTCTTGTACCCTTCTTTTGGTGCATCACTATGTATGTATTGTAGTTTTAATTTAATTACATGTTATTTCTCTCTCCTTGGTCCCTTGAAAATTGTAGGATAGAGATAGTTAGTATTCTTCTTTCATTGGGGTAAGTTTTCATTAGGAGTAGGAATAAGAACCAAGTTTCTTTGGAGGTCTATCTCAAGCAACAAGTCCCACACTTGGAGATAATACCCATATTACCCATTCACGTAGTGAGCTTAAGCACACACACTTGTGCCAATCGGAGGGTGCTGTGATTTGGTGATAAAAATTTTGGCACGACTGATGGGAGGGGGAAGAAGTATTCATTCTATCATTACAAAAAGTTTGATGTGCTCTTGTTGTTAAATTCGAGCTTGTAAGAGGGTTTTAAATAACAAATTTGACGACTCTAAAAGGGAAGAATCCACTTTGGTTTTAGCAATCCAAGCTTGTCGATTTATTTGAAGAATTTAAAAAGTCTAGAGCAAGAGAAGAAGGTGTTTTTGAATACTTGTAGCTATCTCCAGGAAGAGGAAGAAGGGGAAGAAGAGCTCAAAGGTCTCCATCTCCACCAAATAGAACACTATCTACACCTCCACCTGGTAGGCCTTTCATTCAATCAACCAGAGTCCTTAGACCAATTAGAATGGCTCATCAACCACCACCACCACAAAATAATTTTGTGAATTTCACGGGTAGTATCCCACTTGCTCTCAATGCACAAAATCCAATCCCAGTTGCAACATTAAAGAACATTCCATATTTCACTAGGGAGAATCATACAACTCGATTGATCATATTCAAGACATTGCAAATGTCATGTGTTAAACACGAGGTTAATGAAATGGATGTGGAAGTCAAATTATTGGCTTCTTATTTTAAAGGAAAGGCTCTACAATGGTTCAGAGGCCTAGGGAAGGATCAATTGAAAATTGGGATCAGTTGTGTGCATCTCTTTATGGTCAATTTGGGGAAAAGGTGGATATTTTATCTCTCGGGAGCAATTAACCACATTCAAGAGAGCATCAAATGTGCAGATGGCTGATTTCAACTTCAGATTTCAAAGGACATTGGATAGGATTCAACTTATTGTGAGACCAACAACTAAAGGTGCCTTCCTTTACTTTCTAAAAGCTTTAAATTATGATATTTCCATGATGATACAATCTATGAGAGGTACAACTTTACCTACAACCTAAATATTGCTATCGGTGCTGAAAATCATCGATTCAAGCTAGTAAACTTGCACCTAGGCCACCTATGCCTCTTTATCTATAATTAGGAGTCCAAGCACTAGTCAAGCACCTAAATTATCTCTTATTCCTCCCTAAAAAATAAGATCTCTGCTGAAGCTTCTACCTCATCTTCTAGTACCTCAAATGAGCTCTAAGAAGTCATGAAACAGTTACAAAATTTAAGTAATGAGTTGGTCACAATTAGAGGCAACAAGCTTAGAATTTTAGACCATACCAGCCTCAATCCCAACCCAATAGGCCTTTGTATCAGCTTAATAGGCCACTTGCTCAAGCTACAAATCAGAACCAAGTAAAACCTCCTGCTAATAAACCATTCCAGCTCTATAATCACAATATTGTATCTACATCCAGAGCCTTAGTTCCCACTCAAAACAATATGGCACAAGAGTATGAATGGTGTTTCCCATCCAATCAACATGCTTTAATGGTGCCTTTAATCAATCTCTAATGGTGACAACAGTTAGTGTGGAACACGAAGCAAGTCAAGAAGAAAATTAGTAGCAGACTAGCACATTGGAAGTACCTCCAAATGAGACAATGCTTGTCAATTGGCAAGTAGAGGATTTATGTCATATAAATTAGAATCCTTCTCAAGGTGTAGCAGCCAATACACGATCTAAGAAGAGGAATATTGTGAAAGGGAAGTCATCTAATTCAAGTGGTACTCAACTCTCCATCAGTTTGCAAGGAATTGACAATCAAAGTGCAGCTCCAAATGTGCAAAATCAGCCTAGACCCTCTTCTAGATCAGCTCATACACTAGTTGTAGTAGTCAGTGTGCAAGAGAAGGTTGTGCAAAGTAAAGGGAAGAAAAAGGATAATGCTTCTCCATTCAATATCATTGAGAAAATGAAGAAAATGATTGTAAACATCTTAGTGTGGGATTCATTAGCTATCTCGGAACAAAAAGATTTTGCTACAGTGCCATGGCAAATTGGTCCACATCAAATGAATTGCCTAAGAATCAAGAAAAAGTGCTCACTAATGCTGCCCCAAGGGAAAGCTCCGGAGGTCAAAAGTAAAAATATGAAGCCCCACCATTCTATATCTCCTTGATCATCTAGAATAAGTTAGTGCACAATTGTATGATTGATTCAGGAGCAAGTAGCTCGATAATGCCCAAAAATAGTTGATCGAGTTGGGTCTTCACTATGAAGTCATTTCTAGAGGGTAGTGCAATTAGATGGGACAACAATAACCACATTGGAGTAATCAAAGGATTGATCCTCACATTGCATGAATGTCCCAATGTTATAGTGTTGTAAGATGTTTCAGTTATTGACTCGCCACCACTCTTCGCTCTATGCTTGTCAAGGTCTTCATTGCCAAAATTTGAGGCTACTTTTCACTGATTGGTCACATATGTTATTCAAACCAGATATGGAGCTAAGGATATAATTAGATCTGACCCAATTGCAAAATTTCATATTGAGCCTCATACACCGAATCCAATCAACGCAAACTATTCAAATTTTGATCAAGAAGATTGCCTAGGGATTTATGAAGCGGATACCAAGGTTGGAAACATTCTAGATTTGACTCTTGATGAATGGGCTAACAAAAGACACACCTTTAATCCTTACAAGGATATGGAAGAATCTGATTTAGGCATTTATTGCTTGCATGGAGAGAATCAACCTCTCACTAGCATCGCTGAAGCTAGATCACAGATAATGAAATGAAGTATGAAAACTATTATTTGATGGCTCAAGAAGTAGAATGGGTGCAAGAGGGGAGAAATGTCTATGTCACCAAAAAGTATTAAATATTACTCAGATTTTTTTTCGTTTTCGAGTTTTCTTGCTCAAATAACACAACCGAGTATGAAGCCTTGATTCATGGGTTGCATTGGGCAAGAAAAAGAGGTATTAAAAACTTGCAAGTGTTTGGAGATAGTGAGCTAATTGTAAACCAAGTTAGAGGACAAAATGCTACTAAGAATGATCTTTAAAGAACTATTAAAACCGGGTATGGGATCTTATTGAAGATTTTGAAGCTTTTAACATCAATTCCATCCGAGGAAGAAGAATGATGCAACAAAAATACTTGCAGCAGTTGGGGTAGCATTTTATGTCATTGAAAGTATCAAGAGAGACCAAACTCAGCCTCATATAAAAGTGATTGTAAGACCAACTGTCCCAGACAACAATACAAGTTGGCAAGTTTTTGAAAACGATAAACAAATCATCAACTTCTTACAAGAAGAAGCCGAGTTCACTCCAAATAATCAAGACAAATCAGAGCAGCAATATGGTGACCATGTGGTTCAATTGAAAAAATAAATTTCCAAAGGGTCTTGTGACTTTAGAGTCGATCTTCAACCCCAATGACCAATTCCGAAAGAAAAGGCAAATATTCAAGTGAAGGGTGAAGATTCGAGTCTATCTCAGTAGGTGAAGGTAAGGTGTTGCAAATTGGAAAAGTGAGTACTCAGTAAGAGAAATATGATTTTTACAACTCTGTCAAGAGTTCCCTGATGTCTTTGCTTGGAATTACAAAGATTTAAGAGGCTTCACCTGAAATTGGCATAACATACTATTGAGTTAGAACTATAATCCAAGCCCATCAGGGAAGCAAAGGCCGGTGAATCCTCACATTGAACCTCTCATGAGGAAATAATTAAACAAGCTCATTGAGGCCAACATCATATTTAAAATTAAGTATTCGATTTGGGTTGTGAACTTAGTGTCTGTGCGTGCGAGAAAATGAGAAATAAGATTGTGTGTAGAATTTTGTGACTTGAATAGAGCTTCACTCAAAGATCATTATCTGCTCCCTTCAATGGAGAAAATTTTACAGGTTGTAGCTGGTTTGGAAAGGTTTTCATTGTTGGACGGTTATTCAAGCTAGAACCATATTATGGTGAAAGAGAAGACCAGTTCAAGACGGGTTTCACTACAAAATGGGGCACTTTGGATTGTCAAATGCCGGAGATACATTTTAGTGAGCAATTGATATGGCATTTAAGGGTTGATAAATAAGATAGTGATTATTTATCTTGATGATATCACTATCTTCTCCAAAAATGCAACATATCATCTATTTCACCTCAGGAAAGTGTTTCAAAGATGTAGAAGGTTTGGAGTATCTTTGAACCCAAAGAAATGTATTTTCTTAGCACATGAAGGCAAGTTTTAGGCCACATTGTTTCAAAGGAAGGATTGACCATTGATCCCGAAAGAGTTGAGGCCATCCATGCTCTACCATTTCCAAATCACAAGAAGGCTCTCTAAAGCTTCTTGGGGAGAATCAACTTTTTCTGCATATTTGTGCCTGATTTTTCCACCTTGGTGAAGCCATTGACCATGATGTTAAAGAAGAGCCTTGCATTCAAATGGACAGCTGAGGGTAAGGATATTTTGAGGCCATCAAACATGCAATATCTCAAGCTCCAACTCTTATCAACCCAAATTTCTCCAAAGACTTCATGTTGTATGCTTTTGGAGGATTGGACATAGTCTCAGCTATTTTGGTACAATTGAATAAGGAAGGTTCAAAAAATCCCATAGCATTCTTCATCGAGCTTGGAAGATTACAAAGTGAGGTATTATTTCATTAAAAAGCATGTTCTTGTTGTTATTAGAAGCTTGAATAAGTTCAGACACTTGGTCTTAAACAACAAGATTCAACTATTAGTATCTCATGTTGGTGTCAAAGACTTTCTTCTAAATAAGGATTTGAACGAGAAAAGGGTAGGTTGGATCACACGAGTAATGGAATATGACATAGACATCAAAGTAACCAAGTTGGTCCATGGCAAAGGATTGTGTGAGCAACTTGCTTCTAAACAACATGTTGAGTTGAATGATGAGAAAGAAGTTGTCCTAGTGCTACAAAGTGATCAAGAAATCAACTGATGATGCACCTACTCCATATTGGACTCAAAATATGGTGCATTACCTTCAAACGGGCCAATGTCCTCCAGAATTGAGAAAAGGAAAGAGGAGATATTTCAGATTGTAGTCTATTCCATACGCTCTCTTTGATGGCATCTTATTCAAGAAGGATGTGAATGGAGTTCTTCTAAGGTGTGTCCCTTCAAATTAGATTGAGAAAGTATTGCATGAATTCCATGATGGAGAAGCAGGAGGTCACTTTGCTCCATGAGTAATAACTCTCAAGATCATGAAAGATGATTATTATTGACCCACAATATTCAGTGATTGCTACTCATGGATCAAGAAATGCAAAAAGTGTGCATTATTCACAGGGAAGGAGAAGGCTAACAACACTTTGCCCTTCACAAAATTTTAGTGGAAAAACCATTCATACAATGGGGATTGGACTTCATTGGAGTTATCAATCCAAACTTGAGTTAAGGACACAAGTGGATTCTAATAGCAAGGGATTACTTCACCAAATGGATTGAAGCGGTGGCCCTAAAAGAAGAAAATGAATCTAGCATTTTGGAATTCTACGAGGGGTTAGTAACTTGATTTGGTGTACTTAATTCCATCATATTAGATAATGCATTGGCCTTTCTGTCACAAATATCACCGAGTGGGCTATCAAGAATGGAGTATATTTGAAAACTTCTTCTAACTATTACCCTCATGGTAACAGGAAAGCAAAGTCTAAAAATGAAAACTTGTTGAGAATCATAAGGAATCTTGATGAGAACCGGAAAACCTGGCACACAAAGCTCAAATCAGCCTTGTGGGTTGATATAATCACACCCAAGAGGTCTAAGGGAAACTCTCCATACAAACTAGCGTATGGAAAAGAAGTAGTGCTACCTATATCACATGAGTTGTCAACATTGGAAATCATGAGGCAAGCGGAATTAGATGAATTTGAGCCCATGGAAGCCGGTATGTTGAACTCATAGAGTCGAGAACAAGAGAACATGCAGTAAAAACCATGGAGAAAGACCAATCATTGATCAAGAGGATCTTTGACAAGAAAGCAAAGGAAAGGGCATTCCAAGAGGGAGATTTTATGCTTTGAAGTGGGATGCAGATCGGGAAAATCTAAGAAATAATTCCAAGTTTGATGCAATATGGAGTGGCCCCTACATGATCACAGAGTGTAAGAGTAGAAATTCCTTCCGACTAGCTAAGTTAGATGGTGAAGAACTACATATTCTAGTCAATGGAATCTACCTCAAACATTATTACTAGAAGGAAGATTTCTCACCCTTGTACATATTAGTTTAGGATTTCCATTCCTCCAAGTGCTTGTGCACATTGTTGTTGTTGTAGATTATTTTTAGTTTCCCTAAGTAATGGTGCACATGTTCTATTTCTTCTAGTGTATGCTTTGTGTACAATTCATCATGCTTTTGAAAGGAGAAATTGTAGCGAAGGAACTTTGAGTTGTAATCAGCAATTCTTATTGTCAATAGAACTCAAATATAGAGTAACTAAAATTAGGTCAAGAAGCATATTTTAAATTTCAATTCTTTTGCTTCTTTAGACCAACAACCGAGTTTCTCGTTCCCTTCACCAAATAAAGAAATCATTTTGGAGGTAGCGATTCTGAGGTTTCCACCATTCATCCTCTACATAAAGTTTCAAGTTTGAAATTCAAGTTTAAGGACAATTTTCTACTCTTACAATTTTTTTTTCTAGATTTTCTTACATAGAGTTAGAAAATACAAAAAAGTGAGGGGCAGTTCAAAGTAAACAACGAAATTCCAAGTGTTCTAGGGTCAAGATTTTTAAGTTGGACCAGTTCATGATGATAATGCAGACTCCATGCCTAATGGATAACTATAGGAAATTGGTCATAACCCATTTAGCAGGGAAATATCCCCATAATTCACAAAAATTGTTATCCAAATCCACTCCCTAGGTGCATTTAGACAAGACATGTTTGCATCATGACAATTGGAAAAGGGGACCACATGCAATGAAATGAGAAAATCCAATGCGTAGCCTCGAGATACCTTCATGCGAGTCTCCTCATCCTTAATGCACATGGGAATCCAAATATGTCACAAATATCTAATGAAGGTGTGGTTTGTGAAGGGATAACACTCAGTAGTTTGAGGACTAGCTCATCAAGCTCACTAGTATAAGGCTGAGCTATATAGTATAGAGCGAGCTGGTTATATCTCGGAGACTAGGCGGGGTGAGTTGGGCCATTATTGGGCAATGCAATAATGAGTCATGTATTACGAGAAGGAAGTCGAGCCTCCTAGATCCAGGTGAGCTATTTGACCAAACCATTCTATGATTGAACCCGACCACCGAGTTGTCATAGAAGCACCAAGCTAAAGCAATAGGAGTTGCCATGCACGAGATGGGCTTGATCGAGTTGTATTCACATGGCCGATTCGTTCATCATGGGATGGAGTTGGTAAGGCATCTCCTTGGCGAGATCAATTTTTGAAGGAATAAAGAGTTATGTTTAACATAGGATGAGTTGTTCACAATATTTGGGACAAGTTGCTAGCTCTTACTGAGAGCTGAACCATGTATTATGAGTAAGGGCTACCGAGCCATGAGATAAAAGTCAGAAAAGGCTGAACCATGAGGTTGAGAGGCTGCAATGAAAGTTGAGTCCAACAATCTCGTAGGCTTGAGCTCCATGTGAGTTCAAAATGAAAATAAAAGGACCAAGGACTTGGAAAAATGATAAAGAAGTGCAAAAGGACTCATCGAGACAATGAGTTGAGGCGAAGGTTTAGGCCTAGTGCATCGAGCTCGGGATGGAATAAGTTAGAATGATGAACAAGTTAGGTACTAAGTGAATTCAACAAGGAGGAAGCTACCGGCTCGACGTATTCATGAGGATCCCAACATAGACCAATGCATGCATAATGGAGAATGGCGACCTAGAGAGCTCGGACGAGTCGGACACAAATCCCCAAAATCATTAAAAGTAAACGAGGAGGTGGTGAATGTGGGTGAGTCAAGTGCAAATGGACCATAGGCGGGTTAGGCCTCGCGAAGACCAAATTATGCAACATCACCATAGAGCAAGGAGTGTGGGTGGAATTGCATGGGTCACCATGTGGTCCCTTGGCACAAATTGAAAAGGTTAAAAGCACAAGGAGACCCCAATGCTCATGAGGTCTCCACATGTAATGAGGCGCTGCAAAAAACATCACAAGTCAAGAATCATTATAAGTAAATGAGGAGGTGTCACACACGTGGCAAGGTTTTAGGATCTATGTGGAGCGAAGTCGTCGGATAGGTAAGAAATTGATAAAGGCCCCGAGGAGGCAAACGTAAGACATGGGATCGCCAACATTAGGAAAAGGAGACCCCGCCGGTGTTTAAACCAAACAAAAAATGGTGACATGGAATACGAGTGAGTCGAATTGAGTGGGGGTGTGGCCTGATCCATAGTGTGAATGGGTTGGTGGAGTCTTGCTTGGTTGTTGAGGTTTACATTTGTGAAAACCGATGCAAGAAAAGGAGGACCTATGGAGGCATGTAACTAGCAAGTCGTTCGGCATCCAAAACATAACTCGACACGTAGAGATAGGAGGGGTCAAATAAAATCAAGTGATGGGAAAGAAATATAGAAAATATCTCAACACATGAAGAGAAATGGCTTGAGGAGCCACGCATACCACCAACACAGCTTGTCAATGCTAAGCTAGTTATTATTCCAACATTTAAATATTGAAGCTTCCCTCATACAAAATCAGTAAAATCAACGAAAGGGTCCACCATAAATTAAATGAAAAATCATTTCAAATAATTCTAGAGATATGTAGAAATATTGGGAAAAGGGGAAATATTTTAAATTTCTTTCCAAAGAAAGGGATTTAATTGCTCAGTCCCTTGAAGGCCAAGCAAGACCGTTAGAACCTAAAATAGCACTTTATGCTCAGGAAGCCATAAATTTTGCATGCCTTAATGAAATTACACAAAATTTGTCTCGTTGGAATCATGATTCCAAGATATATGAACAATAGCAAAAAAATCCAGAGGTTGATGGAGTTTTAGAGTTGTATTTTGTAGAAAACGAACCTGTTTCAAAGGGTAGTTGGATGGTGGGTGGAAGTGCAATTAATGGGCATGGATGGACATTTATCCACTGCTGCAAGTTATGGGTAGTATGGGGAAGGTTTTGTAGGTTGAAAATATTTTTTTCACCTACTTTAGATACTTTGCAATTGATGCAAAATCTAGATTCGAGATTGTTTGTCTCCCCTTCTTCTTCTTCTTCTTCTTCATTTTTTCTATAAATTGGGGTTTTCTCTCATTTCAAAGGGGGATGATTTGAGTAGAAAAACTCTACCCATTTTGTTTTGTGAAGCCAATGTGCTGAAATACTTTATAGTGGACTCCTTACATGGTGATCCAGGCATTTACTTTGTAAAAGGTTGAACTATGCCTACTAATGAAGGAATATATGCAAGTTTGTGGATGTATCTTCCCTTGCTGTGTTTAATTGCACTCTTCTTGCCTCTTCAATCTTATTGCTAGTGCACTATGTCTATTGTATGATATTGCATGGATTAATTATTATTGTGTGTGCATGGAAAAGGTGTTGTGAATGTTGTTGTTAGATTGTGGAGAACTGTTATCACCTTTTCCAAATTGCATTTTGCTTCCATTTTCACATATTGGAGAGTTATTCTCGTACCCTTCTTTTGGTGCATCACCTCTGTAGTGTAGTTTTCCTTTAATTTCATGTTATTTCTCTCTCCTTGGTCCCTTAGAAATTGTAGGATAGAGATAGTTAGTAGTCTTCTTTCATTAGGGTTAGTTTGCATTAGGAGTAGGAAGAAGAACCGGTTTTCTCTCGAGGTCTATCTCAAGAAGCAAGTACCACACTTGCAGATAGTACCCATGTCACCTAGTTACAAAATGAGCTTAATTACACACACTTTTTCTAATTGGAGGGTGCTATGATTCAGTGATAATAGGTCTCGAAACAATGTTTAGAAAATCACCTCCTAGATTGTCTTCTATGATCTTAAGACAAGATTATTTTCTCTAACTATACAAATGGGTTTCTAGATCCACCCAAATTGGACTATCACATTCACTAGGGGCCTTTCAATACCAATGGTATTCTTGCAAAATATTAGGGATTAAATCTTTACTCAATTCTCCTTGTTTCACCTTTTGTATTTTGGCTCTTAACCCTTATTAGGTCCAGGACAATCCCATTTTAGTCATATCTTCTCCTTCCTAGGATTCAAGGCATAAAATAGGTATTTCTGAGCACCCATTAAGGTATTTATCCTTCATGGAAAGTTTCCAGTCTTATTTTAGGAGGAAAATAACACTTCCTTTGCAAATCAACCCCTTAACCTAGCCCTTGGACTATGTTTATCAATCCCCACCGAGATTGTCATAAATTCCTTGAATTCCACTAGTGAAACTCTTATATTATACTTTAATATTCTTAATAAATTCCTCAACATTTCATCTACCAATTTTTAGGCTTTATTTCAATGGTTTAGGCCTTTAAACTTCATACCCTATCCCTATCTCAACTATGCTACACAACATAGCACGAGGGTGGAATCTTGCATAACTTTTTATGATCAAAGATTTAAGATTCTAACTTTGGAACAAAGCTTCATCTTAAATATATATGTAAGGATAACTTACCAATGGAGGCCCATGAGTACGTAAATTCCTTCTTCCAAACACTTGTCCACTTTGCCCCTTCACGGGTGAGTAAACATTTCACGAGTTTTACCATCCCTATTTCTTAACAAACCAAATCTAAATCTTGGCTAAAATTTTCCTTATAGGATCCAAATGTATTCTTCACTACATGGTTCAACTGAGGATTCACATTCATCACTCCCATGGAGAAACACAATATTCACCTAACTTGCATAGTTCTGACCAAGTCTTGAATACGGTCTCATTCACAATCATTTTCAAAAGAGTTTCAAACATGCAGTCATTACCATGCTCCATTCCCTTTTAAACTTTAAAAATGACTATCAATACCTTTCAATTTGTGCCATAAAAATTAAATTTTCAAGACATCTTTGCAAAGGAGATCTAGGTCATGGTTATAGTCCTAAAATGCACAACACATAATAGAGAGAACATTCTCGGGTTTAACCTCCTCTTCTAGAACAAAAAACTCATGATTTCAAGGATTCAACATGCTTATAATAAATTTCCAATTACCTTCTTAAATTCAAATAGGAAAAAAAAAAACTCAAAATATTGAATTGAAAAGATAATATCAATTCAAAAACATAGTTCTAAATCTTTATTTCATTGTATCTCTATAAAACTTCACTTCCTTCCTCCCTCACCCTTCCTCGGACCATAAATAATTCTTTATCTTATTCTCCTTCACCTCGTCGGGATGTTAACTAACTAGATTCCTCGAATCCCAACTCTCTTTTAAAATCTCTAGTCTTGTTTTACAAGCGTAACTAACTTCATGACTCACCATGTCCACTCAAAGCCAAATTAGGCATATTACAATGTTATGTATATATTTAGCGACTAAGTAGAACATCTAAGCCCCATGAAAACCTAAACACACTCCTTAACCCATGAAACACATTTTCAATCTCTTTGAGAAGTCACAATTTCTTAGTTACATCCTAGGATATTTGATTACAAAAATGGAGGGAAATATACCCATTTGAAAATTCAAGCTTTGAGTCTCCACCTAACACTATGAAATGACTTCAAAACCTACTTCATGGCCTCACAACATTCTATGAAAATTAAAAATTGTACTTTTGTAGTCTTTTGATGATGCCCTTTCATCATACTCCCAAGGTGGAGAAATTTTTTCAAGTACTTCTTGCTTACATGGTCTTGTTTATAGCCGAATCTTCATGTTTTTGCATGCTCTTGGTTTTTGTCTTCACTCCCACCATTATTTCTTTCCTTAAGACCACTTGGGTCCAATATAGTTTCCTTCTTCTTTCCATTTTCCTTGAAATTTCTTATTTTATTCTTGATTTTCTCATTTACTTTCATCACCATCATGCTTCCATCCTTGACACTGCACACATAAACACAATAACAACAAATATACATGCTTCTTGTCTTATCATCCCCTTCATCTTTGCATAGCTCATGTCCATATTGCATTCATTGATTTGCTTGTCATAATCTTCATTACCTTAATTTACTTGGTTCTTTTTTGCTTTTCCTCATCTATCAATACTCTATGTTGTTCTTTCTCTTCCCTTAGACTGATTTGTGTCTTTTCTTCACATGCTTTCACTCTATATATGGCATATTCCAAGATTATTATTTCCTTTTGTAGTTGCTCAAGACTCTCATAAACAAACACATTGTCTTCTTTACTAGCCATTGGTAGTTCTTGGTCCATTGTATTCTTTCTTTCATCATCCATCTCAAGGTCACATTCTTGTTCACTCTTCATACCTGCATTCACACATCTACACATAATGTTAGAATCAAAGTTTTGAGGCTTTTCTGCCCCTATAAGCTCTTCTTTCCATGCCACATCTTCATCTTGTTCCTCTTAGAACTCTTATTCTTCCTTAATTTCATGAACTCTACCATCTTTATGTTCTTCTTCCTCAAGAGAAGCCAAAAATGCTTCTATCACTTCTTCATCATCCTTTTTGTCTTCTTTCAACACCATATCTTTAATCACCTCTCTTTCTTGATGCCTTTTCATCCTCTTTTTCCTTTGCTTTTGTCTTCTTTCCTCTTATCTTATTATTGTCTTCAGTTGCATCCTTTGTCTCCTTTTCAAAAGAAACCTAATTGGCCATTTTTCTTTCTTTTTCAACACAAACTCAATCCTGGTTTCTTGACTTTTCTCTCTTTCCTTCAAGAGTACCATCAACTACTCTACATCTTGCTTAAGCCCTGTGATTTCTTGCTACATCCACAAGTCTCTTTTCTTCATCATTTCTTCTTTTCTTCTCTCTCTCTCTCTCTCTCTCTCTCTTCTTTTTCTCTTTTCCTGTGGCTAATCATCTTGACCAACTCTATCATCAATTCTTCTCTATCCATCTCTTTCTTTCTTCTTCTCACTCACTTCTTCTCTCTTCTCAAGAAAGTTCTTCTTGCTTCTCTCTCTACACCTCACCTAGGATTACCACCTGGTCTATTGGTGTCTTCACTCTCCCTTCTCAGCCTCTTTTCACTTCACTTCTTCTCTTAACTTGTCACTTCATTCACACACTCACAATTCCACTTGTTAGCCACAAAACATTCAAATTTAAATCATCAAAATAACTTCAATAACAGCCTAAACTCTGATACCAAAAATTATGTAGCACCAATTCAATAATTCATGAATTTCAACCATCAAAAGGGTTTACAACAATCAAATCTTACCTTACTCTTCTCTTGGAGGATCATATAACAAACCTATATTGTCCTAAAATTTGTAATGTGCCCAAATTTCACCCCAAAGGAATTCTTTAGTCTAAATGTCTTGTTCAACATTGTTACTATGCTCTACATAGTACCATGTCAACCACACAATAGTTAATTCTTCATGCATATTCAATTTATACATAACTAGACCATCATTCTCTTCAAGTTCCTTAGCTAGCTCTCCTTTACCAAATCTACAAATTTTCCTTCTTTCCCTTATCAATGCTTCCTAAATCATCCAACTTGTTTCAACAATTCCAACAACATCTTATCCACCTTGAAGTTACCTCAAAAGGTCTTAGGAAACAATGTTTACCAAATCACCTCGTAGTCCGCCTTCTGGCTCTTAAGATAAGATTATTTGCTCCAACCATACAAATGGGTTTCTAGAGCCACCCAAATTGGACTGTCACATTCACTAGGGAATTTCACTACCACTATTATGCTTGAAAAATTCTAGGGCTTAACTCTTTACTTAATTCTCCTTGTTTCACCTTTTGTATTTTGGCTCTTAAACCTCACTAGGTCTAAGAAACTCCCATTTTAGTCATATATTCTCCTTCCCTAGTCTTCAAGGCATAAAATAGGTATTTATGAGCACCCATTAAGGCATTTTTCCTTCACATATATTTTCAAGTCTCGAGTTCAAGAGGAAAATAATACTTCCTTTAAATCAACCCCAGTAACCTAGCCTTTGGATTGTGCTTGTCAAACCCCCACTCGAGACTGTCATAAATTCCTTCGAATTCCACTAATGAAAATACTATATTCTACTTTAATCTTCTTAATAAATTCATCAACATTGAATCTACCAATTTTTTAGGCTTTATTTGATGGTTTAGGCCTTCAAACTTCATACCCTAGCCCTATCTCAACTATGCCACACAAAGTAGCCCGAGAGGTGGAATCTTGAAATAAATTATTATGATCAAAGATTAAAGATTATAACTTTGGAAATAAGCTTCATCTCAAATATATGTACAAGGATACCTTACCGGTGGAGGCCCATGAGTACGTGAAGTCCTTCCAAACACTTGTCTACTTGACCTTACTTGGGTGAGTACATAGTTCACAAATTTACCATCCCTCTTTCTTAACAAAAAAAAATCACAATCTTGGCTACAAGTTTCCTTCTAGGATCCAAATGTATTATTCACTTCATGGTTCGACCAAGGAGTCATAGTCATCACTCCCATGGAGAAACACAATATTCACTTAACATGCACGCGATTCACTTTAGGTCCTAAATACAATATCATTCGCAGTAATTTTCAAAAGAGACTCAAACGTGCATTCATACCATGATACATTCCATTATAAACTTGAAAAATTAATATCCATACCTTTCAATTCGTGCCATAACAAATTAACTTCTCAAGACATCTTTGCAAAGGAGATTTCAGGTCATGGTTATAGTCCTAAAATGCACAACACGAACAAAGAGAATATTCTCAAGGTTTAACCTCCATGCTAGAACATAACACTCATGATTTCAAGACTTCAACATGATTCTAATAAATTTCCAATTACCTTCCTAAATGCAAATAAGAAAAACAAACTCGAAATATTGAATTGAAAAGATGGTATCAATTCACAAAACATAGTTCTAAATATTTATTTGATTGTATCTCTAAAAATTTTACTTCCTTCCTCCCTCACCCTTCATCATACCATGAGGGATTCTCTCTCTATTATCCTTCACATCCTCAAGAAGTTAACTAATTGACTTCCTCGTATCCCAACTCTCTTTTAACTTCTCCAGTCTTGTTTTTACAACTCTAACTAACTTCCTGACTCACCATGCCCATTCAAAGCCAAATTAGGCATATTACAACATTTTGTATACATTTAGTGACTCTTAGACCATATAATATCCATTACTGACCTACACATACTCTTTAAATAATGGAAGACCTTTTCAAACTCTTTAACAAGTCATACTTTCTTAGTTACATCCTAGGATATTTGAATACAAAATTGGAGGGAAATATACCAATTTGAAAATTCAAGCTTTGAGTCTCCACCTAACACTATGAAATGACCTCAACACCTGCTTCATGAACTCATAACATTCTATGAAAAATATAAATTGTACTTTTGTAGTCTTTTGATGATGCCCCATTAGGATAAAGTCAAAAAAATGTCTTTAAGTTCGAGAAAAGAATGTCTTTAAGTTTGAATAATTTTTTTGTCATTTTTTTGAAAAAAATGCATAAATATGTAAGAGGGATAGAGTGGAGAGAGTTTTTTATTTTCTACTTTAAGTCATTATATGTATATAGAAACACATTTATAAAATAATGCAAAATCTTATCAAAAACGTCCCATGAAAAATTAATGGATAAAGTTCAAGTTCATGTTCGATGAGAGTAAAGTTTAGAAAAATTTAAACTTTTTCAATAAAACTCAGAGAACCTTGTGACATAGCTTGTCTCTATAAAGAGTTGCAATATTAAACATTATTAAATATTATTGAATGTGATGATTTACTTGTAATGTTCTTGTGATTTCATTGTAGTTAGTTTGAATAATGGCTTAGGGAGGTCCTAATCCCCATGAATTATGTTTCCATTCCCCATTTCTAGAATTATCTCAAATATTGAGGGTTCTTAGGGTTTACACAATAATTCCTATGGTTTAAATAAGTTAACATAAGGTTTATAATAGTGTTTACATACTTTACACTAGAGTTCACATAATATACCATAGGGTTTACACAATTTACCCTAGGGTTTACACAATTTACACTATGGTTTACATAATTTATCCTAGGGTTTTTAAAATTTATTTAGGGTTTAAGTAATATTATTTAAAATCTATTATTGGGTTCACACAATTTCTCCTAATATTTACATTTTACTTTATAACATATACATAATTAATCAAATTTAAATGAAAATATTCATACATGTAATTTGATATTTTTCACATATTCTTCTTCTAGTGGAGGGTGTTTTCGCTTAAAGGTTTAATTTTTTCTCCATGTCTCTATTGGTTTTCCATTTTTCGTTGTCCTTTGTATTGGCCTTGTTCCATTCTCCTATTCTTTTTGCTGGTTTTTGAATATTTCCTCTTTTTTCTTTTCTATCCTTTATTTTTCTTCCACCATAGTTCTCCTCTCCTCTCCATTATAAATTTCTTTCCTCTCATCGTTGTTAAAAGGAAGTAAAATAAAGTGGATAGCCTTTTTCATCCCATTTTTGTTTTTTAAATTTAGAGGTGGGTGTGTTGTAATTGTGACATAGATTTATGTCACATTTGTGCCACCCTCGGAATTTTTTAATAAAACCTTATTTCTTACATATATCAATGTTTATGAATAGATTTAATTGAAGACCAATATTTCTAGTCACATTATTACATTTTGGGTGCTCATTACAAAATAATAAAGATGCCACTATTATGTATTACTTGTAACTACCTGATCTAAGAAAATAATAATAGTAGTATTAATGGCCAAGATGGAAAAAATAAAGTCATAAAAACATCAATTTGAAGATGGTTGTGTGACAATGATGATTATAGTGGATTACATTATATAATGGTTGAGTAGGAGTAAATAGAGGATAATCAAATATTGTGTGCAAAGACAATATGAGATCCTTTGTAGATTTGAATAGTTGCGATGTAGAGTCAATTCTCCATGGAGGTCATGTGTTACAATGAAGCATCTAAACCAAGCTCATAACTAGTGTGTAAAATGTGAAAACAATGTAATCTATGTAAACTTCATACAAGATTACGATCACCATCTCTATGTAACAAACATTTTAAACTTTTGATCAAGGTATTATTAATACGTTTTTGGTTTAGGTTTTAGATAGGAATTATTGATGAGCATATTGCATATTCTTCTTAGAGTATTTTTCTCCAAAAATAAGTTTTAGTTAAATTCTTTCCAACGTTATGTCTATTGAGATTATTTTAGAATAATTAATATTGCATTCACAATTTAACAATGATATTATTTTATTAGGCTATAAAATGTTCCGCCATTATGCTATACTCAACTTGTTAAAGTAAGCACAACATACTATATTCAAAGTAGGAAAAAAGGACATATATATATAGTCACGAAATAAAAACATTAATGTTATGTAAAACCTAGTTTACTTAGGTAATTATGCATTGTACTACTTTTTTACCATTTACGGTAGGTAATTATTTAGTTACATAAGTAATTGGTTAGTTTTTATTTGCATGGTTATATAGTTATATTGTTATAACCAATGTTATTGTTTTATTGTGCAATCACGTAGGTTTATTGTTGCATAGTTACAAATGATATTTGTTTTTATTCAGGCTATGCAACTTATATATTGCACCCTTGTAATATACTCATGTAATCTGCTTACTTCATATCAACAAAATATGTACATGTCGCTTCCTCCTGTTTCCTAATGTCATTAGAAATTCACATATTACAACCCATGGGTAATAAATAACATGATGAATATCTAACACCTTTATCCTTCATTTTATAGAATAATATTACAAGGAAATTGATTTTGTTGAGGTGGAGGTGGTGGTATTCCTTCCTTAATTTCTTTACAAAACTCATACCATGATTTTCCTGGTCTAGGGGTATATTTCTCTAAAGGATTTGAAATATATATAGGTAGTGTAGAAAATACAAATGAACACCTTGTAAAGCAATGTCTAAAAGGACTATTGGTAGATGGTTAAAAATTGTTATATTTTGTCCTAGTAGATCTTCTAAGACGTTGTTATGGTAGAGGTGAAATCGAAGGTATTATGGAAGTGAATTTGGATATGATCTGAAGGTGGTGGAGGGAATGGAGAAGGATCCTCATCATAATGTAAATATAGTGAAGTCACACAACATAGTGTTTTTTTTTCAAATTTCTAAAAAATTCATCATGTTCATCACATATATATACAAATAATTAGAAAAAATATCATCACATTCTACAATTTTTATACAATCATATATTACGAAAGAAACATAATTTTACATAACATTAGATTTTTTTCAAAACATTACAGAAACTCAATTGTGATAAAAATTGGGTTTAAATATATATATATATATATATATATATATATATATATATATATATATATATATATATATATATATATATATATATATATATATATATATATATATATATATATATATATATATCGATCATCGATGTCAACATTTTCCCCTCAATCTTATTTGTGGTTTTTTTGCTTATATTACCTATGTAAAGGGCCCTAGTCTCGCAAAAAAAATTACAATACAATTGCAATAATAGATAACATAGATCATCTTGGCGGTCATAGTATGAACACATTATCATGTTGTAGGTGGTAAGATATGGTGATGAGAAACTTCCCAATTAGTCAACCTATCCCAACAAAAACAACCTAGTTGTATACATATCGGAAATACATATGATTATATATTATTAAGAAAATCCATGGCATACTTCCATCCTCAACATCTTCTCCACTAATTTTCCCAAGAAACACCATGTTTGAGTCGAAAAACATTTCGTGGTTAGACTCATTGGAAGAGTCATCACACGTAAAATTGACACAAGTCACACAAGGAAGCTTAAGACCAAGGTGGTCTGTTATTACCTTTGACCAATAGAAAATGCTTGTAGAGCCACGAGGATGGCATGCAAATGAAATGTAGCTTTCACCCCCTCTTGTCACCTGCCTCCTCCAGCTCAAAATGATTGATATGAAGAGAGAATTGGCCTAATGCATTTGACAGAATGTTGGCTCCATTGATCCCTTGAGCCACATCAAAGATGTTGTGCTTCCCAATGATTGTTTAGGGTCAATCATTAGCCCATGTAGGTGAGAAAAATTTCTTCCTCCTCAATTCCATCCATGTCCTTAGTTATTGACCAAACCTTGGAGAGCCACTTACGCATTGCAGGGTTTCAAATTTTATCCTCTTGTCAATCTTTGAAGGATTCCTCTGCTATGACCCCGCAAAGGAGAGTGAAGAGCACCCCACTGTGGAACTTGCGGCATGCTTGAGTAGAGATGGTAGAGCGCTTCCATTGACTTCCACTTCTTTCCATTGCAAATGATGAAAAACTCGAGCTTTCCTTTTTTTTTCCACGGATCGAGTGCCAAATGGAAATAATGCACCGGTTCATATAGAGCGGAAGGAAGGAATGCCACCGCTTCACACATGTTACATTATCTCTTCCCTTAACTTTAAATCCATTTAGATGAGCGAGAGATCGGTACCTCATGTAGAAGGCACAAAGGATGAAGATATGTGGATTTATGATTGATATCATAATCAAAGATTTTTATAGTGTCATTGGAAACTTATCCTTCCACTTTTAAAAATTCCCATCCTTGTCTAACAAACCGACCCCCATATTAACAAGATGATCAACAAGGGAGTTCCCATCCCTTAGAATGTGAGAAAAATGTATTTTCTCATATCCATTTAGCCATTGAAGGATCTCTTGAATTATCATATTTAACTTCCAAGACTTTGTAGAGTGAGATATAAGAGAATATATGATTATTCAAGACTCACCTTCAATCCATAACTTGCGCCAGTGGTAAGAAGCAATCTCCCGAGCCCTTGAAGAAGAGCGAGTTCCTTAAACTATATTGTTAGAAGCATGGCCACAATCCAGAGCCATCATTAGAACCGGTTGGCCTAGTGAATCACGAATTAAACATCCACTTCTAGCGAGGGACAAGATTGCCTTTCGAGGCCCCATTAAAATTCAATTTTATGCACCCATATGGAGGAAATTGCCATCTACATTCAGAATTTAATCCTTTTGGGGCCCCATTATTAGGATTTTTTTGTGTTGTTTTTCCTTTAAAAGTATAGTTAATCGAAGCTCTTGACCAACTTTGATATTTTTATTTCTTCCACCATGACATAAAGTGGTAAAATTGGCCCTTTCATTTCATCCTCTTTGTCATTGGTACACTCTATAAATTGACAATTGGGAGATACAAGATGTGAATACAAGTGGGTACCATTGATGAAACTTGTGGTGCCCCTTTTCCATTTATCGCTTGGGCATACCGAGATCCATAAAATAAAATAAAATAACTATATAAATAAAATGAGTTTTAGAATAAAATAAATAGAAATAGAATAATAGGGTAAGTGCATGGAAATGGGGGGCAAAAGCGAAGAAAAATCCATTTTTGGCCATTTTGGCCATAACGCACTCGCATTATGGCTTGGTTGCGTTATAACACAATAGAATAAATTCGGGGCCGTGTTCCAATGTGTTATGTGGTGTATGTGTTTGTGGCATGCTTCTAAATGAAATATAAATAATAATAAAAGGAAAAACTTATACTTTAAATTTATTTTAGTAAATATAAGATGTTAGGGTCACTCTATACCTTATGGAACTAGTCTCACAACTCCATCTGTCATGGTTTAAAAGATAGTTTTTCAGATTCTAATATGGTCAGTACATAGGTATTTTTCAGGATTTTAGCATTCATCCTTCAAGCTTTTAGGGTTTAAATTATACAATCAATATATGTTTTGTGAAAGAATATAGTCATTGTTTAGGTTTTGGGGCCTTTTGGATTGGTTATTGAAATTTGTAGGAGTGTTAAATGTGTCAAAAATATTTATTTTAAGCCTCAAAACTCCCAAAGGTAGCAATAATTGCTCGAATATATGGAATCATGCAATTCCTTATACCTCATAATAAATCAAAACACCTTTGAAAGTTTTTATTGATTCAAATAATCAAGGGAATGGTCATCATGAGGTCTGTGAAGGATATGAAATATCAAGAGGTGATGCTGATCTCCAACACATTTGCATGCATTCATCAACTCATAACAACCAATGTCAATCATTCTCATTAGTATCTTACTTTTAGAAGTCTTTCCAATAAGCTCTATAGGCTCAAATATGCAAAAATGGAACAATCAACCTAAAACTTACCCTTCCAAACCCCATATGCTACTCTCACATTTTTTACACAAGCACAATCAATTGTTAAAATGACTCATTTTCTTGTAAAACCTCATTTTCCCAGAGCTTCCACTCTATTCCTCTCACTAGCTTTAAGTGTCCTAGTTCCAAATAAAGCACAAATTTGGACTTTTTGCTTCCATTTTCTCCTTTCAACTCTTTATATTGTTTCACCATGCTCAGAATAACATGAAACCATTCAACTCTTTATATTGTTAGAGACTGTTTACTTAGAGACTGTGTTGTGGTGCTTAGATGATTAATTTCAGTGGCTTATTGAATGTTGTATCTCTCTCTTTCTCTCTCACTCTCTCTTTCTCTCTTTTATGTCTCACTCACTCTCTCACATTCTCTCTCACTCTCACTCTCTCCTTATCATTCTATCACTTTCTATTTATCTCTCGCTCTCACTCTCTCTCCCTCTCATGTTTTCTTTCTCTCTCTCTCAAAATATCAATCTCACTCTCACTCTCTTTTCCTCTCACACTCTCACTAACTCTTTATTTATTTTGAATCAAACAAACTTCAGTTTTATTGACGACTCGACTAGGAGGGCATGACAACCACAAGGAAACCTGAGATTGTTTAAAATCCCTCTAGTCTACAATAGTGATTACAAAGTGAAAACTACTCTTGATCTTCTACACTACAAGGATCGAGAAAACCTCATATATTTCTAGTAGGTCTCATGAGTGAGTTCATCTTTTGGAATATCAATATTAGGACCATATTTCCTAGTCTCATGCCTAGAACCATCATTGAGTTTGCTTGTACAACTACCTTGTTTATGAGAGGTGGGACAAGTAACTAAATGGATATGGCATCTACCTTGTGCCTTGCAATGCATATTACACATCTCTACCAAACTTGTTTCTCCCCACATATACTTGCGCTCTTAAATGTCAATTTCTTCACACTTTGAAACAAATTTCAGATTTCTCATATTTCCATCTGTAGACACTAAAATCAGGTTACACTACCCTTTCGTACCTCAACCAATAAGCCCCCTTTTATTAAATTTACCTAGCCATGACCCCCTTCACCCCAACTAGTATTAATTTAATTAAATTAATTCATTACCCTCACTATATTTATTATTTAAATATCTTATTTAAATAATATCCACACAAACACTTCACCCAAACACCTCATCAAGCTAACTCACCTTAAGACCTATTCTTAGCAAGTTACCATAACTAACTAAGACTTACCCAAACCCTAAAAATCAATGCCTACATTCCCTCTAACCACATTCCCGCATGCTCACAAGAAGCTCCCAGTTGAATCCATGGGATAATGACACAAGATCCAAGGAAATTAGGAGGATCTCCCCTAAGTTTGGTAAACCTAGAAAATCCCACCTTGACCGACGGTTACCCCTAACCATCACCGGTTAAGCCGGACACCATCGGTTACCCCTTTTAACCCAAAACAACCTTATTTCTCAAGGTTGGAACCTGGAAGTTGAGAGCAAATAAAGTTGATGAGCAAGAACAGGATCTCAAAAAGATAACGCATCTTCAGAGAGCCAATTCCAGCAAGAACTGACATCCAAAGAAGGAGATTGAACATCTTCTCCTGCACAACCATCCCAGCCACCTTCTGAACTATCCAAGCAAAAGAGGAGTGTGCATGCAGCCCATGCAAAATATTTTCTTTAGTTGGTGATCACTTGCAGCCTTCAAACCCACCATCGACACCTCCATCCATCACACAAAAGCCTTCAGAATGAAATCCAAGTAAGTACAATATCATACTTTCTTGGTTATTTCATTTTATCATTGTTTTATCACCCATTGTTTATCTTGCTCCTTATTGACCATCTCTAACACTTTTCACCTTCATAGACCCAGCAGAACCTTGCCAAAACCTACTCCAGTCACCCATTGCCTCGTCCCAACCAACCAAAAACCTTTGTGTAATCGTAAAGAGGACCAAAAACCCCATTATGTGATGTTCCCAGATCTCACAGTAAATCGGCGCCGATTATACCTAACCGTAGTGTTGGTCACCTCGACTGATGATCCTCTGTGTTTTCCCACATAGCCTTAAACAGAGACCTATCCATCCACCTAATCTTATCTCACCCTCACTCACTTGTGACCTACCCGAGACCTTTATGTGACCTACCCGAGACCTTTATCAGACCTACAGAACCCAGAACCAACCATTTGACCTATGGATTCTATTCTAGCTTAGCCTATTAGATTAGATCTATTTCTTATTGTGTTTTAAGTGAGATACCTAAATCATTTTAAAATAACAATAGGATTTACTTTGTTTAAATTAATTTTTTTAAAACAGTGGACTGATAGCCATCTAGGAAGTATCATACTTCCCGGATCTAGCTTACGCTAGGTAGTTCACTGCCCATATTGTTTAATTCTTTCTGGTGGTCTTGCTTTCATTATAGGTAGTTCCTCCTAGCCAAAAGGAAGCTCTCACGGTCAGCTTGTGGATTCAGAAGTCATACATGCACAATAACCTATCAACCCACATTTGAACAGGTATTCCTCCTATGCCCATTACCCTATCTATTTCATCAACCATTCAAAGAAACAATCTAAGAAAAATAGGTGAAACATTTTGGCACACCTGTGGGACCCATCCGGGGTTCCTTGCATTTCATTCATTCCTAGGAAAACGTTGTGTGTTTGTTTCCCTTCTAAAAAGCGTACACACTAATTTTCTTCCCTAGTAATCCACTCCTTTTTCTATTTGCTCTAAAGGAAACTTTTCTTTTGGTGTATTTAAAAAGAATCATTTCTTCATGTTTTTGCATTTTAGTGAAAGAGCATCCCTCTTCCTTTTCATCTTATTGTGTCATCCAATGTCATATTTTTGATTTGGGTTTAAAAACAATTACATCTCATTCTGATTTTCTGCATTAGCTCACATTAATTGAGGGCAACCTATATGCTGAAGTCATTACCAACTGATGGTTGACAAACGAATCGTAGAAAAGCACTTCTATCCTTTTCTCTTTCTCTGAGTCTTACCAAACCACACAAAAATTCAAATACATACATTCTTAAACAACATCTTACCTAGAAGAAGCTATAGGTGATCACATGATCACGGCATAGTGGGCACCCAACTCACTGCTCTGTCGAGTCATACTTTAGAGCATAGCCCACCCCCACCATAACAAACCTGAAACCTCACCCTTTAGATCTCCTTCTTTGTAGGAAGCCATCCTCACCAAAAACTCTATTTCACAATTCATGTGTCAGTCCCTAAATAACATAAGTTGAACAAACGTAATAGAATAGGCACTCTAGGAACATTCTTTCTTAGTGTTTTGTTTGATTTGCGTTTTGAGGTGAGAGCTTTCGATCATTATTTTTGTCTTTCCTTGCACATTCCCAATCATAGTCGAGTATTCTTGACTGCGTCTAAGTGTGTCTGGACCACATCTACATCATTCCCAGAATTTTGGGTTTGATTCCACATCAAATTCTAATTCACAACCACTTTTTCTCATCACTGTTTCAATTTCACAGTGACCATCATCGGTTACCTCTAACCATCGGTTACGCTAAACGATGTCGGTTCTAGGTCCTTTTGCTAACCTATTCAAAAGGACGTTTTCACTTCACTTTTTCCACCTTCCATAGTCTTTGTCACTGTCACTTTTTCCATTGACATTTTACACATCCCTAGATTTTGCATACTTGGTAGATTTTGCCTTCTGCCTCACTATTTACTCACTGCCTATTTTCCACAATAACAGCAGAGGTTACGCTGACCGACGTTGATTGTCCTAGCTAGCATCGGTTACCCTGTTTCACATTCCACACACCATTTGTTACTTCATCCATTTTTTTATCACCAGATTCACTTGTTCCTACTATTCTTTGTATTATTTACAGAGGAGCAACATCACCTGATCAGTACTGGTTCACATGGTACTGACCAAGACAAGTGAATACCCTCATGTGTTCCATACTAGTTACGCCAACCACTCCCCCTAGTCCTTCACCACCCTCTATTCTATCACCAGCCATGGATCCCATCCAGCCTACCAATATCAGCCACCGAGAGATGAGGACTTTACACGACTCCTTGAGCCAAAACCTGTTGCCTTGCAGTTTTACCTCTCCCATTCGTCCACTCGAGATGCCTTGGGTCAGTTGATATATGACATGCCCATATCTATCCCCCACACTCACACCCACTTCTACCTCAGCCCCATCTAGCTCCGTGCTGCCCACTTCCACTTTACCCCTAGTCGTTTCACAGTTAGGTCCTATACCCACTATGACTTCCCGTCTGTTACCCTGTAGCACCCATTACATCCACCATACCTTGATGACTACCCCAAACATGACCTCATCTACCCCTAATGTCTCATACATACCCGTAGCTACGTTCCCACCTCTAGTGTTGGTGACCCCTACCCCATTTCAGAATGTAGTTCTTTCCATTCCACAATCACTAGCCCCTATTGCCACTAGGGTTACCACAACCCTTCCTCCCCATATACCTACTACCAACAACCACTGTTTCATCTATTGTTCATTCTGGTATGTACCCCTATTTCATTGCCTTCTTCTCCACCACCTTACATGGCAGCCCCATACACTGGAATGTCACACCCATTATACACCCAAAACCAACCTCCTCACGCTATAGGAGGCATCCAATCATCACAACCCACCAATGACCTAATTAGATTGATGATGGACAAGATGCAAACATTGGAGGCATTGGTTTCCAGCTCCCACAACACTCTCACTTATGATGAGATTTGCAACGAGCCTATTCACCCATCCATTCCCATCCGTTCATACCCTATGCATTGGGAAATGCCTAAATTCAACCGCTTCAATAGTAAGGAAGACCCACAACAACATTTGCACTCGTTTAAACATGGATGTTATTTGATTGCTCATGATGATGCCTTACTTTTGAGAACTTTTCCCATGTCCCTCACTGGACCAGCATTAGATTGGTATAGTGGGTTACCCAAACACTCCATATTTTCATTCAATTAGGTAGCCCAAGCTTTCTTGGATCATTTTTCCATCAACATCGCCAAGAAAGTTACCATGACTAATCTATATTCCACATGTCAGTACGAGGATGAATCTATCAGATTTTGTCACTCGTTAGTGCGTAGCCTTGATCAATCAACTTACCTTTCAACTACCACAAATTGAACTCATCGAGCTCTTCACACGAGCTTGTACCAGACATATCTCCCCGACCTTGCAGGTCCAAACTTTCAGAACATTCGATGAGGCATTCACTATGGCACGAAAGTTAGAAATTTAGGCTATTGAAGAGAAGAAAATCCAATTACGAAATAAGAATTCAACATTCAAGTCAACCAAAACCTCTTCTTCTTCTAAACCACCAACCAATTATTCAAAGGCTAAAGGTACACTAACGTAGTGGTACTCAAGGCCAGCCCAACTCATCCATCCAATCAAGCCACACCCTCATCTAATCTATCACATGTACAGGCTTTTCGATTCAGACAAGAGCAACGAAAATATACCCCAATTGGGAACCTTACTCTTCTATTTTAGAAAAGTCTTATCAAAGTTAGCACTATCACCCTTCCACCCATAAAACCACACACTGGTTTTGACCTTGCTCGCCCCATGCCCGCATGGTATAAGGAACAAGGTTTCTGTAACTATCATCGAGTGAAGGGTCATAGTGACGGAAAATGCATCACTTTTAAGAATATTGTCCAGAAATGCTCGAGAAAGGTGAGTTGACTATGGATAATCCCAACGCCGCCCCTAACCAAAATCTACAAATCTTTAAAAAACCATTCCCCAATCATGCCCCTTCATCCAATCAAACCAGTGAGACATCCACTCATGATACCCATACTCGTGAGGTTCATGTGATCTTTAACAAGGTACCTGTTGCATCTCAATTACCTCACATCCCTTCCATAGAGGAAATCCTAGCCCGAAACCCTCCTTCCACATGTCTGAACCAACCATCACTGTTCCTTCACCAATAGAGGAACACCCTTCATCTCCTACAGAGGAGTCTTCTACTGACATTGAGACCCTCTCACCCCTAGCTTCTCCACTTAGCGAACCTTTACCTACCATACCTCCTCCACCCATAGAGGAGCACCCATTACCTCCTCCACCCACAGGAGAACCCATTACCTCCTCCACCCACAGAGGAGCACCTATCAGTTCCTCCACTCATAAAAGAGCTCCCATCATCTCTTCCACTCATCATAGACCTAGTGGAGATACCTTTGCCTCTTGGCGAGCATTCTCCATTAGCTACCCAACATCCAACAGACCTACTTTCAGCTCTCTTACCCACGGAAGTTGAAGCCGGCGATTCCCCATCTCCAAGATGCATTTTATGGGAATTCCCATTAGGTCCTCACCAACTCCACCCACAAACATGCCATTCTCATTTTGGTGATCACTTAGAGTACGTGGATAGAGCCTTGTTATGGGGGCCTCTTACTCCTGTCTCAACACAAATGCAGAGATCCCTCGATGACACTTCCACTATCTACCCAAGCACATTTCCACCCATTAAACCATATGCAACCACTGTTGCCGTAGCCCCCTCTACAATACTTGTTAGCACTCACACCACACCCTTACCCATAACCCGACCTATGCCTAAACCCAAACCCATACCCACAACATTTACCTCCACTAAACCTATTACCACTTTAGGGGTTACCCCGACCACCAACCTCACTCATCCACCTATTAAATTGGATTTAGCTACATCCTCCAACATTAAAACCACACCTACTCTGACACCCAAGATAAAGAAACAAACTCATCAACCTTATACCCCTACAACACCAATCACACCCACACTTGTCCCATCTACCTTAAGACCTCAGCTACCCAACAGGGTCAAGCACCCCTCACCCATTCATAACCTAATAACACAACCACCCATTCCTGCCTCACAAATCTCTAACCTACCCCAGACACACAACATGACTCATACCCACACTCTAGTCTCTTTACCACCAATACCTCCGATACCTTCAACCATTGCTTCACTACCTACTACACTTCAGTCTTTGTCCCTCACACCCCAAGCATGACTGCATCATCTACCTTCATAGCACCCCCCATTATCCCCATGGGTAACTCGCCCTCTTCCTCCATCTACTTTTCCTTCTAGATCTCATATACCCACATCACCTTTACCCAAGAAGGTGCAACCCAAAAACAAAACCCCACTACCCCACAACAAGGTAGTCAAAACAAAACCACACCTTCCTACCCATCCATCTACTGTACCCATACCTAAACAAACCCAACCGATACCTCAAACCACACCGGTGCCTAAACCCATAGCTTGACCTATTCCTACACTTCCAAAACAATTCCCAGATAACCCGACCACACCTACGCCCAAACCCACATTCACCTCCCATTGTGATCCACTAGCAGGATCCTATGCCAAAATTTTAACCAACCTCCTTGAGACTTCTATTATCACATTACCGCCACTCCAACCTTACGACCCCCTCAAACCCAAGCCAAAAGGGTTTGACGATACTAAAATTTACGCATATCATCATGTGCCAGGGCACGACGTGGAGAATTGCAAGGCCTTGAAAATCATCCTTATCCAATTGTGTCCACCGAAACCAACTTTGATGACGATGACCTTTTGGATGAGGACCCTACTTCACCTACCCCCATTCCCACATTACCCACTCAACAACCACAACCTCCACCCTCACAGCTCCCAGAACCACACACAAAATTTGAAATTAACATGGTTCACATCAGAGAACTTGCCACACCACCACCCAAATGTCATTGTGCCCAACTGACCTCATAGGGATTTTCTCCTCCCGTAGGTTTTTTCCCTTCATGTCGTTATACCACTTACCCTACACCCTCTCCATTTGAAAAATTCCCTCAAATCAACATGGTACACGTTACTACACGTGCACAGAAGGGTAAAGAAAAGGTAGCTGACCCACCAACCAATCCTATACCCAACATACCATCTACACCCATACCTAAGATAACTATCCATGGCCCCACATACCCCATTTCTAATGGTGTCACACATCACACCATGCTCAAACAATTACACCAATCTCCCCTCAAAATGTCCTTATATGACCTCATCCAAACCTCGAATCCCATCATCAAGCTCTCATGGAGGTTCTTCAATCTATCGAGGTTTTACTCAATGACCCTACACCTATAGCCTCCATCATCACACCCCATCATGTAGCTTCCCTCACCAAATTACCACCTTCATCTTCACCTCACCTTGTTCACCAAGTGGCCTCCCTTAGCTTCTCAGAGGAGGAGATCACGCCATACCAAAATGAGGACCCGGACCCAACCCTCTTCATCTCTGTCCACATTGATGACATACGGGTATGCCGTGTGATGATTGATGGAGGCGCTAGCATTAACATCATTTCATCCCATGCATTTTCTCAAATGCGCATACCTAACAATTACATGCACAAACATCTAGTCATGTTGCGTTCATTCAACGATGCTATCACCTCCACATTAGGCACTGTCATCATCTGCATGTTTGTGTGGGCCCCTCTCACCGTTCCAAAATTGTTTTATGTTGTAAAGGGGGATTCCAATATTACTTGTTGCTTGGTAGACCCTAGATCCGTGTCATGGGTTGTGTTCCTTCCACTTTGCATCATTGTGTAAAGTTTGAACACGAAGGACACACTTATACCATTCCAACTGACCCATCACCTTTCAAAACATGCAACATGCTTTACCAACCCAATGATGTGCTCATACCGGTCAAGCCATCTACTTCCGCAACCAATACCATTTCACCTACACCTATACCCACACCTACCAACCAGATAGCCCTACCTTCACCGCACATACCTCCTCCACACCTACCGCTGCTATAACCTCCACAGACTGACCCATTAGCTTCCCAATCCGTTAACACCACCTCCACATCGACATTCGACACATCGGCCATACCAGCTACCCACATACCAACCACTAATCCTTTGGAAGGTGTTTTTTTCAATGCCTCACTCTAGGGGAGTACCACCTATATAGTGTTAACACCTTCCTTACTCCACATGAGTATGGAAGCCTTCACCAACACCCTCACTATGATCACCCATATAGAGAACACCTCCTTTATGGTCCTCCTCATCTTCATACTAGTCTCACCTATGGGGGACTTGATACTACTACCTACACACATTCCAAACCACCATCACAACCCCCGCCCATTTTCCACGACTTCCAATCACTTACCATCACCGTTTCTCCCACACCTTCCTACACCACTTTGTGCGTGGAAGGGTTTTGGTTTCAGATTTTACGAGTAGGGTTTTCATACCATTATTCCATGTCCACCCAAAACATAATGACCATAGTGGTATCGGCTCCCACAGAACCTCTACCAAACAGGCCCGCATTGAATTCATTGAGGACCCTAGCCCTTCTCCACCTTCATCACCACCCTCACCGATGGAGTCGATGGATCCTGAATCTATCCCTCCTAACTTTTTTTTTTTTCATAAACACCATTTCCTTGGGGCCTTTGACTTATCAACGCAAAGGTGAGGCCCCTTCCACTCTTCCATTCCTATATCTTGAGATGATCGATGATGACACACCGACCATTAATGTTGTTCAATGTCAGGATGATGACTCCATACTCACCTACCTTGGTGTAGAAGACTCATATATTCATCGATCATTACCCTCTAGATGTAAACCATGTTGAATGAATCGAATATTGAGATCAACATTCATACTCAGGATGACCCACACATCCTAAAGATCGACAATCTTTAGATGTTGTTGAACAAGAAGCCATCACTTCTTTTCTCCGAGAGCATAACCACACTTTCACTTGGTCTTATACAGACATGCTTGGTATTGACCCCACCATAGTGGTCCATAATATCGTAACCATTCCCAATGCCAAACCTATCAAACAAAAGCTAGGAAAATGCACCCTCGCATTGCCCTTCTCAAAGAAGAACTTCAATGCCTTCTTTCCATTTCCTTCATCTTACCCATTGATTATCCTCATTTGGATTTCTAACATTGTCCCTATCACTAAAGCAATAGGGGGACTCTACATTTGCATGGACTTTCGTGACCTCAACCTTTCCTGCCCGAAAGATGACTTTCCCTTGCCTGGTATTGATCAACTGGTAGACCTTACTGCGGGTCACGAGATTCTCTCACTCATGGATGGTTTCTCGAGTTATAACCAAATTTTGCTTCCCCAGAGGATCAGCACAAGACCGCATTCATTACCCCTTGGGGGACCACCTATTATCAAGTCATGCCTTTTGGCTTTAAAAACGCTAGTGCTACATATCAGCATGCTATGACTTACATCTTCCATGATATCATGCATCGCATATTGGAAGATTATGTGGATGATCTCTTGGCTAAATCTAAATGCCGTGCCCGAGCACCTCATTGTCCTCAAAACCATCTTTGACCGCCTCATTAAATATTGTGTCCACCTTCAGCCTAAAAAGTGTGTCTTCATAGTTCTCTCAGGAAAGCTCCTGGGATTTATCATTTCCTTACATGGTATAGAAGTTGACCCAGCAAAATTCAAGGCCATTCTGAAATGCCTCCGCCCACAAACCTCAAACAACTCCGTAGCCTACAAGGTAAATTGTAGTCCATTCACCGATTTATTTCCCAACTCTCCGACCGTTGTCAACCATTTCATCATCTACTTAGGAAGGACATCTCTTTCAAATGGGATGACAACTACCACAAAGCTTTTGAGGCCTTAAAACAATACCTTCTCCAACCACCCGTACTCATTCCACCAAAAGATGATCAACCTTTTTACCTATACATATCAGCTACCAATCACTCCTTAGGGGCTATGCTCACTCATCATGATGAACAACATAGGGAGTAGGTGGTTTATTATATAATCTGTACCCTTCTGGACTACAAAACCCGATACACTCACCCTAAAAACTTTGCTTAGCCTTAGTTTTCATTGCCACCAAACTCCGCCATTACCTACTCAACCACAAAACCTATGTTGTGACCAACACCGACCCTTTACACATCATGTACGCCAAACCATATCAAAATCAGCACACACGCGATGGCTTATGCTTTTAGCTGATCTTGACCTCGAATTCATCCACCAAAGTCCATTAAGGGCCAGGATATCACCGACCAACTGGCTGACGCACCTATTTCCGGGGACCAACCCTCTAATTTTGATTTCCCGATGAGTCCATTGCTACTCTTTCCTTGGATGAACCCCCTTACCAAATGACACTTGTTCTTCGACGGTTCCAAATGTCAACATGGGGGTGGTGCAGGGAATTATCCTCATTCCTCTTGATGGTGAACCCATGCCCTTATCATTTAAACTCAACTTTGAATGCACCAACAATATCACCGAATACGAAGTGCTCGTATTGGGTCTCATGATTGCCTATGCCTTAGACGTTAAGTCCATTAATATCTTTTGTGATTCTCAATTGGTAGTAAACCAAGTCAATGGTGTTTATCAGTGTCATAATGAAATACTTCAAGAATACAAATGCTACGTCAGCATCATGTTGACTACCTTTGACCGCTATAAAATTCAAACCATTCCACGATCCACCAATAAATTCACGGATACCATGGCCTGCCTCACTTCTCAAATACCCACTTTTCCTGATGATTCGACATCTTTGTTACTGTAAAATGCATATCGAGACCTTCTTATAAATCTTGTTATATTAACCTCGTCCAAACTACCTCACTGAACACACAAGATCTTGGTATAAGCAAGCTTGCAGGACTATCTTTCCCTTTCTATATTACCTCCTGATCTCACACGTAATGGACAACACGCCTTTCTCAAAAGGGCCTCTCATTATGTCATCATGGGTGGCCTTCTCTATAAATGAGGCTTTGATGGTATTCTCTTACGATGCCTCACTAGCTCTAAAATCCCTATACCATTAAAGAAGTTCACGATGGCATATGTGGAGGCCACTTTAGTGGCCTTGCTATGTTGCTAAGTGTATTCTTCACCTAGGCTATTACTGGCCGACCCTTAATCATGATTGTTGTGACTATGTCAAATGTTGCATGAAATGTCAACAACATTCCAACCTTCATCATACACCCAGTCATGCCTTACAGGTCACTCGTGACCTTTGGCCATTCTCTCAATGGGGTTTGGATCTTGTCGGAGAAATCAATCCTCATTCTTCCCAATGCCATCAATGGATCATAACTACTACCGAATACTACACAAAATGGGTAGAAGCCATACCGCTCATTTCCACAAAAGCCAAGAAAATATGTGAGTTTATTAACCATCACATCATTTTCACTTTGGTGTCCCTCATCACCTCATCACTAACAATGGAAAACAATTCAAAAACAAAACACTACAAAAAATTTATGATACCTTCGGCATTCAACTTAGTTTCTCATCACCTTATTACCCACAAACCAATGGCCAAGCCAAATCCACTAACAAAACCCTCAACAAAATTCTCATGAAAGTGGTTGACGATACTGGGAAGGATTGGCATATGCACATTCCTTTCATCGCCTATGGGCATACCACACTAGTATTCACACCTCCACTATGGCCACACCCTTTTCTCTGGTCTACGGTATAAAGGTTGTTCTACCTCTCAAAGTCCAGATCCCCTCACTTCACATTTCTCTCCATGACATGCTTACTGATGATGACTTTCGTCAGGACCACTTAGCACAACTGGAGTTATTAGATGAATGTCGTCTTAATGCTCTAGATCACCTTCAAGTTTATCAACAACGTATCAAACGTGCTTATGAAAAACGTGTTCATGAACAAACCTTCCAAGTTGGTGACCTTGTTTTGAAAGAAAATCAACACATAACCAAAGCAGAGAAAAGCAAACGGGAAAATTTTCTCCTAATTGGCTTGGACCATACATCGTAACTCATACCTATGGATCAAGTGCCTATCATTTGTCCTCACTTGAGGGTAAACCCAAACCTGAGCCCCTTAACACATTACATCTTCAACCATTCTACTATTGACCTCTAGTCCTACATCACTATTTATCTAGTTCATGCTCGTCCCTTGAGCACCATTTACCTTTTCCACACCTCCTCCAACAATTAAACAAGGATCATGTGATTACCCGTCACCCTTTTGCCTTATCTTAAATATGTGCACCATGGCTCTGCACATGGCATGATTCTCATGGATACTTTTTGTCTTCTTTTAGATGAGATCCCATGGTCGTTCACCCTTGCCTTCTCAATAAGAACCAAATGCTTTGTTATAGTCTCATCCATGACTTAAAAGCCAAAAAAAAATAACAAACAAGATGAATCCCTCAGAAGGACATCTTCCAAAATGTGGATCAACTCCTTGAGTCAAACTTCCAATATAACAGATGAATCCCTCAAAAGGACATCTTCCACCCTCAATTGTCACTATAAGTAGACTACTCCCTCGAAGGACAACTATAAAAATCTCACAACTCTCTACATAGTTTTTCCAAAAAGAAGACTATTGTTTCTCAAAAATCAAAATTCAGAAGCTTCCCACATCGATCAGCTTTGTGAAGACCTCAAGGAGACATATACTCATCCCATGTAGACTTCCCACATCGATCAGTCTATCTACAAAGTCAAAAAAAAATTTTTGTCATGGATTTACCTATTGTGATCTTGGTTCTATTGCCCAAGGCATTCTACTTCCCATTTTATGACCCACTTAGTTGCACCTCATTACCCATTGTGGTCTTTTCACTTCATACCTCAAGGGACCTACTGAACCTATGACATTTGGTGATCATGTGACTATTCATCACTCTTAGAATAATCAATCATGTAATGTCTTTAGGGTCTTCCATTCATTAGCCTATCTATGGATGTGTTTCATATGTTTTGATCCTCGCCAATCAGGTGGCTTTCTTGCCCCCTCTTATCTTTTCTCTTCTTCATCACCTTTTGATCCTCTTATACAGACTTGGTCCTCGACGCTTAACTTTTGGGTCATCCTCCCCTTTCGCCATAGTCGCCCTCACCTGCAACATTTTTACTATCACCTACCCCCACCTATTACACCCAAACCTACAACATGACCACAAACCTACCCACTCATTTTCATCTTTTTCCCTAGCTTATGGGAGAACTACATCGGTCTGAGGTCCCTTTTCACCGGGACTATGTAGGCAGCACTTCCAGGGCATGGGGCCCTGGAAGGTTAGCTCGACCACTCTTTACCCTAACCATTTCCTCACCCTTACCTGATTTCTTGTTCATCTCAAAAACTCGACATTTAAACCATATACCATATACCTTTTACCACTTATATTATTTCACATTTTCATAACAATAACTAACATTTTCCACATTTTACACTATCTCATACATTTATATTACCATTTTTATCAACATACCAAAATAACTCAACCATGCCTAAACCGACCTGACTCGATCCATGCCTAAACCAACTTGACTCAACCATGCCTAAACTGACCTAATTCGATCCATGCCTATCAACCGACTCAATCCATGCCTAAACCACCTAACTCAACCATGCCTAAACCAACCTGACTTGATCCATGCCTAAACCGACCTGACTCGATCCATGCCTAAACCGACCTAACTCGATCCATGCCTAAACTCATCTATTTTCCATCCATATCATAAAAAGTAAAACTGATTTGATCCATGCCTAAACCAACCTGATTATCCATCCTAAACCTCCTAACTCTATCATGCCTATCATCTATTTTCCATCCATATCATAAGTAAATGTAAAATCATACAATAACAACAATATCACTTGACTATCATCTATCTCCTCATATATACATGTGTGTATCAATACAATTTACATCTGTATATCCAAAATAATCATCATCATGGATCACAAGTCGCTATCCAATACAAAAATGTCTTTGGCTCATAGGCTGGTATCATGTACAAAAAGTAAATACAATATCTCTTCGGCTCACAGGCCGGTATACATCCAAAATCCAAGAATACAAAGATAGGTGACATACTGTCTCCCATCTCCTATAACATATCTACCTCATCTACCACTAGATGGCTGGCATCTATGCTGATCTCCATGCACTACTTGATGTCCTCTGCTCTCCTTTGGGATCGCCCACCACACTACACTCTCGGCACTATACGTGCGAGAGGCCCGTGTCTCCTCCCTCGAGGCGTCTGTGGTGGTCTCATCACACCATCTACTAGTATCTACAGCTTGGGCTCCTCCTCCTCTTGTACCTATGCTCTCGAGGCTCTTGCCTCTACCTATCTATGGCTCTGGCCTCTCGGCTGCCTACCTATGGTCCTTTACCTCCCAAATGTCCCTTCCTACTCCGACTCCTACCTTTGTACAGCCCACCAATGGTTGTATGCCATTGTCACCCCCACATCATCGTGCACAAACGGTCCACGGGATCCTCCTCCTCCCCTGTCAACTCTGCTAGATGGGGTGGAGACAAAGGTCTCTCCACCTCATCTCTCCTATACCGTGGGAAGGGTGGGGCACATCCTGCACTAAACCAAACTGTTGCCTCACTCGGTCGACATGTATCATCTCATGCTCCCCGGCATGGCATCCCTCTATCCACCTCTATAACTGTAGTCCCTCTAGCTCTACATACATCCCTTTGTAAGAGGGATAGGTCACATAGGGTCTCCAAACTATATCCACACTAGACAGGCTCTCCAGTCTCTGTCTATAATACGCTACGTCATATGTAGCCCGGGCTCTCTGTACACTACCCTTCGGCACCCATCACCTACAACCAACTTGAATGACTCCCGACTCAAATGCATCTACTCTGAGGGTAGGCCCGTTGGTCACACACACACAATGTGCTCATAAGCCCAATAGTGCAGAAGGAAAATGCAACATAGACTATATCTCCACAATCACCCATAGGCCCACAACTCTCTATATAACTGCACCAAGAAAGCCGGTGCCCATGTAAAACTGGTATGATCAATCATCATGTCCCAAAGGACACCCATCAGTGATCATGGGAATCTCCCACCCTTTGAATCTGGCAATGTAGCACCCATCACCTCCATCATCAACACTATCAACCTCATCTCCTCAGGATGGGTAGCATATACCTCTCTATAACTCAGGTTGGTGCTATGGTAATGTAAATCACATGCTCTCTCTCTCAAAATACCTCATCTATACACCTTACTATGACCTCATATGTCACTGAGTACACATGGTCTCCACTAATCGGTAATCTCAATATCCTATATATATCCTCTAGGGTGATGGTCATCTCCCCTATCGAAAGTGGAAGGTGTTAGTCACCAAATCCCATCTCTCGATGAGTGCAACCATCAAACTCTACTCTCTCACAACCTACCCATAATGGGATCCTAATCAGGCCGACATCATCAATGTGGCTCCACTCCTCGAAAGTCACCTATCCATGTAGCTCTAGCAATATAAGTGGCTCCCAGGTCCCTCATCCATGCAGCTCATCCCGAGCCTGCATCCAACCAACACTATATATTAGTATGCCTATTCCAAATTACCTTGTGTTCACCCCCAACCACCTATTCTTCCCGACACCCCTCTACCCTAATCCTTAACCAACCCACCCACAACCCATCCCCTCTCTCTTAACCCACACCTTTACATATCTTACCCTACCCATTGACCATCCATTTCCACTACCTAACCCATTTTGCCTATTTCTGGCCCCATTTCCTTATTTTCACACCGACTCTAGTTACCCATAACCATCACCGGTAGCCTTTAACCACCATCGGTCACTTGTGTCATGACCGATGCCACTTCTACATGACCTCACGTTGGCCTACAAGTGACCACCGCTAGTCACTTTGTGGTGCCGCACAAACCGAAACCCAACCCAATTTTTTTCAATTTTGACCAAATAAACCTAACTACCCAACCAAACCCCGTAAACCTTCCCTACTTCCCTTCCCACTCCTATTGACCAACATTCCAACCTCCCCCACCCCAATTATATCCAATTTACCTCCCAATCCAAAATTAAAACCTCCTTCACGTTTTTATTACAACCCATATTTTAGCCTACTTAATTAATCAAATCATTAAGTAATGGTGTGGAGCTTACCTCATCCCTCTACCGCCACCATGGTGGTATATTTGGCCACTATACGGGTGGACCACCCACACCCTCTCTGGTCTCTACCATCTTCCAACTCTCTCAACCACTCCTCGGCCACACACAATCATGCCACTTGATCTTGTGGCCCCACCTCTCACTCAACCACTCTCACCTATTTGGCTCACCACCAAGCTCTCTATTGTACTCTCTTGTCCTTTTCCTCCTTTTCTCTCTTCTTTTCCTTTCTTCTTTTCCACAATGCACAAATGAATTTTTAAATTTAAAACACACATTTTCTACTTTTTATACCCTACCCGACCCGACCAACATCGGTTAACCCTTGACCACTATCGGTCTTCTACCCTAGACTACCACCGTCGGTTACCCTACACCATCATCGGTTCATTACAACCAACCTTGCATACTCTCTTACCCTCACATTTACCTCATTTTCCTTACCTCCCTTTTCTTTTTCCCTCCATACACCTACCTGGACCACTTTACCTTCACCTCTAGCCCTAAACCCTCTTCAACCTCCTCACGTCCACTATTGACGCCTTATTATTTTACCCCTACCTCGGCCTTACCCATGCCATGATCTTGATATTTGGACCTGGACCATCACTAGTGACCTTTGACCTCATGTGTTCACTATACCTTGCGGCACTGTTACTTGTGTTGTTGACCTAATGACCTTACCTAGCCTATTGTCGTGACCATTTATCCTGACCCTACCTTTGGTGTATCGGAACATACCTAAACATTCCTGCACCTAACCTATGTTGTGTTTCTGACCTTATCCTATACTTTGGATACCGATTCACTTCACCCTTGTTTGGATAAACCTGATCGACCTTAGACGATGTAGAGTTTGTCTGCTTCTTCTTTGGTAGTGTCTTTGCAGTTTATACATGTGTGTGCATTTGATCTGCTGCTACCTTTGACCTTGACCCATTACCTATATTTCCCAAGTAGACCTTTCACCCTCTTCTCTACCCCCATTTACCTTTTCCTCACATTTACCTTTTATCAAACCACTCACCTTTAGCTCGGCAACTACCACGTCGAGTTCTGGTTTGAGGGGGATCACCTTCACCCGCACATGGGGCAACCATATCCTATTTTTGTTAGCATCACTTACCAATACAAGCTACACAACAAAAGGGGCAAAATGTAGACACTAAAATCAGGTCACACTCCCCTTTCGTACCTCGACCAATAAGCCCCCTTTTATTACATTTACCTAGCCATGACCCCTTCACCCGACTAGTATTAATTTAATTAAATTAATTCATTACCCTCACTATATTTATTATTTAAATATCTTATTTAAATAATATCCACACAAACACTTCACCCAGACACCTCATCAAGCTAACTCACCTTAAGACCTATTCTTAGCAAGTTACCATAACTAACTAAGACTTACCCAAACCCTAAAAATCAATGCCTACATTCCCTCTAACCACATTCCCGCATGCTCACAAGAAGCTCCCAGTTGAATCCACGGGAAAATGACACAAGATCCAAGAGAAATCAAGAGGATATCCCCTAAGTTTGGTAAACCTAGAAATCCTACCATTAACATCGGTTACCCCTAACCGTCGGTTACCCATCGCTATTTTTAACCCAAAACAACCTTTTTCTCAAGGTTGGAACTTGGAAGTTGAGAGCAAAAATTTGACGAGCAAGAACAAGATCTCGCAGATAACGCATCTTCAGAGAGCCAATTCCAACAAGAACAAACATCCAAAGAAGGAGATTGAACATCTTCCCCTGCACAGCCATCCCAGCCACCTTATGAACTATCCAGCAAAAGAAGAGTGTGCATGCAGCCCATGCAGAAGATTTTCTTTAGTTGGTGATCACTTGCAGCCTTCAAACCCACCATCGGCACCTCCATCCATCACACACAAGCCTTCAAGAATGAAATCTAAGTAAGTACAATATCATACTTTCTTGGTTATTTCATTTTATCATTGTTTTATCACCCATTGTCTATCTTGCTCCTTATTGACCATCTCCAACACTTTTCACCTCCGTAGACCCAACAAAACCTTGCCAAAACCTACTCCAGTCACCCATTGCCTCATCCCAACCAACCAAAACCCTTTGTGCAATCACAAAGAGGACCAAAAACCCATTCTGTGATGTTCCCAAATCTCACGATGGCGGTGCCGATTATACCTAACCATAGTCGGTCACCCCTGACCGACATCCGGTCTCTGTGTTTGCCCACATAGCCTTAAACAAAGACCTATCCACCTAATTTTATCTCACCCTCACTCACTTGTGACCTACTCGAGACCTTTATCAGACCTGCAGAACCAAACCAACCATTTGACCTGTGGATTCTATTCTAGCTTAGCCTGTTAGATTAGATCTATTTCTTATTATGTTTTAAGTGAGATACCTAAATCATTTTAAAATAACAAAATGATTTACTTTGTTTACAACATTAATTTTTTTAAAATAATGGACTGACAACCATCTAGGAAGTATCATACTTCCCGGATCTAGCTTACGCTAGGCAGTTCACTGCCCATATTGTTTAATTCTTTCTGGTGGTCTTGCTTTCATTATAGGTAGTTCCTCCTAGCCAAAAGGAAGATCTCATGGTCAGCTGTGGATTCGGAAGTCATACGTGTGCAACAACCTATCAACCCACATTTGAACAGGTATTCCTCTTACGCCCGTTACCTTATCTGTTTAAATCGAACCATTCAAAGAAACAATATAAGAAAAATAGGTGAAACACCATCTATGGTATTATGCAAGCCTAGATGACCCATTGGAAGCTAGAAAAAATAACCACATGCTCATATTCACATTCATGATTCACTTTGATACATGTTCATATTCACAAGAACATATTCTTCCTTGAAAGTGTCTAGTTTTTCTCAGTAATGGTGTCTCCTTATATCCAAGGATCGAGGACTACTAGGGTCTGTGGCAGGATTGGACATTCAAGAATCATCGAGTTTCGAATTAGAATGTCGTTGCATCTAGAGAAACATTTTCAAACATGGGAGTAATGCATCTTGGAAAATAAAATTGAACCTAAAAAATCCTCTCAAATTTCCAGCTTACACAAACACTTGACATATCAATCTCTTGTTCTTTGAATGAAATCTTCATTCCCAACAGCTTGCAATTGAAAGAATTATTCAAAAGAGCATAAAAAATGATCAAATTTACTTGGTATCCTAATCTGTCAGACCCAAAAATACCACTGGACTTGTTATTCTCAATTTAGGGTTTAGGGTTTAGCATTTAGGGCTCATGGTTCAAGGTTTAGGGTTTAACACTTAGGGCTCAGGTTTTAGGGCTTAGGGCTTAGGATTTAGGGTTTAGTATTTAGGTTTTATGGTTTATGGTTTATGGTTTAGGGCTCAGGGTTAAAGACTAAATTTTTAGGGTTTAGGTTTTATGGTTTATGGTTTAGGGTTTAGGATTTAGGGTTAAGGGATTAGGGTTTAGGGTTTAGGGTTTAGGGTTCAAGACTTAGGGTTCATGGTTTAGGGTTTATGGTTTATGTTTTATGGTTTAGGGTTTATGGTTTAGAGTTTAGGGTTTAGGGTTTAGGGTTTTACGGTTTAGGGTTAAGGGCTTAAGGTTTAGGGTTTAGGGTTTAGGGATCAGGGTTTAGGGTTTATGGCTAAGGGTTTGATGTTCGGGTTACCATTTTAGGGTTTAAGGTTTAGGGATCAATACTCCAGGATTAAGGTTTAGGGTTTATGGTTTAGGGATCAGGGCTCAATTTTTAGGGTTCAAGGTTTAGAATTTAGGGTTCAAAGTTTAGGGTTTAGGGTTTAAAGTTTATGGTTTAGGGCTTAGGGTTAAGGGTTTAAGGTTTAGGGCTTATGGTTTAGGGTTTATGCCTCGAGGTTCAAGGTTTAGGGTTTAGGGCTCAAAGTTTGGGAATTAGGGTTTAGGGTTTAGTGTTTAGTTTTTAGGGTTTAACATTTATGATTTAGGGTGTAGGGTTTGAGGTTTAGGGTTTAGAGTTTAGAGTTTAGGGTTCAAGGTTTACGGTTTAGGGATTATGGTTGAGGGTTTAGGGATTAGGCCTCAAGGTTTAGGGTTTAGGGTTTAAGGTTTAGGGATTAGGGTTTATTGTTTAGGGTTTAGGGTTTAGGGTTTAGGGGTCGGGATTATGATTTAGAGTTTAGGGTTTAGGACTCAAGGTTTAGAGTTTATTGTTTAGGATTTATGGTTTAGGATTCAATGTTGAGGGTTTAGGGTTTAGGGTTTATGGTTTAACATTTAGGGCTCATGGTTCAGGGTTTAGGGTTTAGGGCTTAGGGCTATGGGTTGAATGTTTAAGGTTTAGGGTTTAGGGTTTAGGGTTAACAACTAAGGGTTTATGGTTTATGGTTTAAGGTTTAGGGTTTAGGGATTAGGGTTTAGGGTTTAAGGTTTATGGTTTAGGGTTTAGGGTTCACGGTTTAGGGTTTAGGTCTCGGTGTTTAGGGTTTAAGTTTATAGTTTATGGTTAGGGATTAGGGATTAGGGTTTAGGGTTTAAATTTCATGTTTTTTTTCCTCCTAACTCCTTACGGAGCTCCCAAAATCATCTAAAGAAGTTAAATTTCACCATTTGATTGTTTTTCCCTGCACTTAGAAAACCTATTGTTGAGAAGATTGTCCTTGAATGAGTAAACCTTTCCTAAATCTTCCTAAACAATCCTACAAAGGTTAATAACCAATCCAAAAGTCCCCAAAACCTAAATAATTTTTATATTCTTTCACAAAACAGATATCAATTGTATAATTTAAACCCTAAAAGTTTGAAGGTTGAATGCTGAAATCTTGAAAATACCTATGTACTGACCAGATTAGAATCTAAAACTATCTTCTAAACCATGACAAATGGAGCTGTGAGACTAGCTTCATAAGGTGTAGAGTGACCCTAACATCTTATATTTACTAAAATAAATTTAAATTATAATAAAAATATAAGCATGCCAAAAACATATACACCACATAATACACATGAACACGAACGTGTTGTAGCTCGCTCACATTATAATGCGATCACATTTTACCTTCTATGGGTTATAACGCGAGCACGTTTTACATTTATGTTTGGATATGGGTACTGCAATAAAAAATAAGTAATTCTAACAATGGAATGGATCCTATAATGAGACGTAACTAACCTGCATTGTAACATTTTGAGGCATAACGAATTAAACCATGCTTCCATGAAGGTAACACTTTTAAAGTAATAAAATGTAATGCTTGCACATGTGACAATTGTAATTTTGGTATGTTGGTTTATTGTAAGGTAAGTGTTGGTGTTAAGTGCTAATTTTTTAGTGCAATGGTTCATCAATGTTGCATCATTAGATTTCACAACAATTTTTTTCCCAATTTTAAGATTACATTTTGGGTGGTAAAATAGTGGGCATGACAAAACCAACAATATTTTAAACACATTAGGGCATCCATTATTGTAGATATGATAATGCATAAAATGAGTTTTCTCTAGGGATATATGAATCTTCTCTTCCATTGAATTTACATTACAACATTTGCCATATCTTGACATACTAAATTTTTAGCTCGCCACATGAGTCTAATTTGTAAAATGGTACATTCGGCCATAAAAAGGTAATATTGGCATACCAAATGAAAATCGAGTAGTAGACCTAATATAAATTATTGTCTAAGTGAGTATCCAAAGACCTACATTATGGATAGTAGATGTCTATATCATATAGACCTACTTCTAAAATGTGAATTTTAGAAAAAGGTGTTGGAAGTGGTTTATTGATTGGCCAAGCCCATAATATCACCAATTGGGAAAATCATAGTTACATTTCTTCAATTCCTTAGCCCTGGGTTCCAAATCATCTTTAGACTCTTCCTCATAAGGTGTAATATGATTTGTCCCTCTCGTTGCATGTAGATTAGCCACACTTGTTGAAAACCCGTGCTTTCTCCATGCACTAGTGAAACTAATTTCAACCTCTTCCTCTTCAACACATTTTCCCAAATTATCCTTTGTCAAATCCATATTGTTTTTATAATTACCTTAATTTTTTGTACTGTCTACATATGAGTGTAGACAATTCTAGTTCTAGTAAAGAGAAAATTTAATATTTGGATGCTAACATATTTGCAACAATAATGATAATTTCATTATTTTACAAATATTAGCTAAAACTGAATACTAATAATAAAATTACAATAATATCATTATTTTGCAAAAACTTTCCAAATTTTATGGTTTACATATTTCTGTAATGTTCCCTATTTTTCCTAATTTCTCTTATTTGTCTTCAATTTTCTATATTTTGTAATTTTGACATAAATATGAAATTATTACCAAGTTCCATCAAGTTTGGTATTCAAATAGGGTATGAACATCATGGAGAAGGGACTATTATTAGATGTTGTACTTATAATTTCCTTGGTAGATATGTGTGTAAGAATTAACAAGGCATGCAAAATTTTGGAAAAAAATGTCTGAAAGGAACGTGGTGAAATGATTTGCAAATATTGATACAAAGATTTCCAACAAATGAAATTGGTAGCATAAAATTTACCTCATGACATTTTTCACAAGACTTCTAGTGTGTGTCATAATGGGAGATTTATGACACCACATATAGATTCATCATAACATAATGAACATCTAATTTTTGTTTGTTGTAATTACAAGTTCCATTGTACAAATGTATGCAAAATGTGGAAGCATACAAAAGGCATGTAAACTACTTAACAAAATTCCTAGAATAAATTCAATCTCATGGACGACAACAACTTTTAGATATTCATAAATCTAGTTTGTTGAAATACCTTCCGAACTCTTAGGAAATCACATTTGTGAGATTTAAAACAAGACTCCACAACATTTTTCTTATATTCCCACCCTATGCCAAAGTGGAAGATTTATAATAGGGTATGGACATCCATTAAACCAGATTGGAAAGTGAATTTTTTTCAAAATTGGTTTGTTGTAGTTGCTTAATAGATAAATATTTTATAGTACTATATTAATACACTTTCTAGGTTATAGCTTGTCATATTTACATTTTGAAATAATTGACCGAGAGAAGTAGATTGATTATTAAAATCATCACAATTGGGCATCCTAGAGTTTAAATTTAATATAATTTCTTTGCATGGATGAATAACTAACCAAGTTTCATTCTAATGATCTTCTAAACAATGTAACGTAAATTGGTTGGGTTAGGTTTTGTAATATTTGGTAGAGAATATTGGTTGAGAGAACAACATAGAAAAATAAAGGATTATTTTCCTATTTCTAGCTACATTTCCATTACATATCAAATAATAATATGTGGTGTGTTGATAATCATGATTATTGCAAAATTTAATATTTAATTTCATTTTGATGTGATAGTTTCATAACATCTTTGTTAAATTTATTTCATTATGAGATAAGGACACTGGGTTGAGGGTAATTCCTTTTCTCAGAGACCAAGAAAACACATTCACATTACCACCTCATGTATATTTGAACTTTGGATGATACATTTTAAAGTTTCCTAAGGATAGATAGTATGTAAAATAATTTCAAGCATGTACATAAATGCAATGCTCAAATCTAACATAATGTCATTCATGTATTTACAACCCTCATTCACATTATGATCATGACATGAAAATTCAGAAAACCTTAATGTAAATATGTATTTTGTTGAATGCAATTATAGGTGATCTATTAGACATGTATGAAAATAGTAGAATCATACACACGACACTTAAACTATTCGACAACATTTGGAGTGATGAGATATGATATATAATGCAATCAATAAAGGATATATATAAGGACATCCATAAAAGCATGATGGAACACCCATTTTTAGACGTGAAATATTAAAAAAATATCTCTATGAAAAGTGGATTTTTTCTTGCAAATCGAATACAAGATATGCACAAAATGGTCTCACCGAAAAAATCCTCCAAAACTTTCAAGAAAATGCATTTTGTAGGTACAAAACTAGAGTTCACAACCTTTCTTACGTACTTGAAGTCTCACAACAAATGGGATTTTGAATTTAGGGTATGGAAATATATTAAAATATAAAGGAAATTATTTTGTATACGAATGTTATAGTTAATTCTTATGTAGATATGTTAAAAAATGTTTTCATACACAAAATGTTTGAAAAAGCTGACTCTAGGATATGCAAAGTGTCATGAAATGCATTTATTTCATTTGTTTTATTCATGAAACAAATCGAGGAAATGTGTTCTGTTGTCCCAAAATCACCCGTGGGTTAATCTTGATAACTCATTATAAGTGGACTTAACCATTCAAAATTCAAAGACGCCCAAACAACCATCAAATTTCAGTCTCGGGTGTCAGAAGAGAAAGGCAGTTTAGAATGGGTTTGAGCATTGGACATGGCTTCATGAAGTGATCTGGAGGGATACAACTAAGATTTAAAGTTTGGGAAGCATTGCAAGTGATTCAGAGGTTTTGGAGCTGATTCATCAGAAGCGCGCTTTCGGGCCTTGAGGAGCATGCACCGTGAAAGAGGACTTGAGCTTCAAAGAAATATTCTGAGAGCCACGTGAGGAATTATAAGTCCAAAAAAGTACCTATGGAAATCATTTTCCATGCCCTACATGGTGGAAAATATGGGACATCTTGAAACATCATACACTTTCCGAGGCAACTCATTCTTCTAGCGCATAATCAGAAATACCAAGAAATAAGGGGTCATTTGGAGGTGTTTAAGTCAAAAGTGGATCTTGAGACCACCACCATTAGATTCATTGGTTTTTTTATAGGTGTAATTGTATAAAATGTTACCCTAAAACTCATTTGGGAGTTTGAGATATCACTTCGCAAGTTGGCCTCTGGAGGTTGACAATTTAACCGGATTAGATGGCCTAGGGCTTAGACGGGACATCTAACCCGGGTTGGATAGCGTACATCAACCCAGTGTTAGATGCGTCAATAGTCCGGATGGCCCGACAATTATACTCATGAGGTTGGATGGGTCAGCAAGTTGGACATCTTGACAGCTTGATTGTACTCACGAGGTTGGGACGGATCGCGAGGTTGTAGACAACCCGGAAGTTGTATAGGTGGAGGTTAGACGACCGTATAACCTTACAAGTTGGATGACCCAAAATGAAAATTCAATGGTTGTGTGGTTGGGCGTTGCTTTTTAGGGTTGTATAGACTGATGTAGTTAGATGACTATCCAATCCAACCTATTTGGATGGCTTAAGGGTTACGAGATCAAGAGAAGGCGGGGGTGAAAAGATAGCTCAACTACCACATTGATGGAGGTAGTTGGAGTTGTTCAACCACCACCAATGATTTATTGAGGGAAGGTGAGATAAATTCCTATCTATATGTAAAAACATATTCATTTGAAGGATCAAGTGTTCTTTTTAATGAGACCATGCCCAAATGGTGATTGATTTCTCATGAGTTTCGGACCTTGAATCTCGTCTCTGCATTGTAATTTCATGCCTCCTGCCATAGATCTAATGGATTTGTGCATATTTCAAGAAATTTAAAGTGTGTTGTGGCATGTTTAGTCTTCCCTAGCTAATTTTATTTTACAGCCTTGCCTTTCTATTTGTTTTTGGCATGTTTGTGCATTTCCCACTTACAAGTTCCATTTTTATAGTGTTATCAATGCGTGGGCAAGTGGAGGATGTTGGGTTATTGATCTGTGGCACGTTTTGTCTACCCTCTCTCCCTTGCTTTCTCCCCTTTCCTTCCCCTCATGGAGAGAGCTCAACCACCCCTTTTTCCTAGTGTTATCACCGCCCTTAGCTTAGGATTTCCCCTTTTCTACATCTCCTTCTATCCCTGGTCCCTTGGCATGTTTAGGTTAGGATTTTCTTTCTGTATTAGGAGTAGTGTTAGCATTAGGATAGGTAGAGGAAGCCAGCCTTCTTCGAAGGTCTGTCTCGCCTCCTGTGTCCCACAACTAAGAGACAATCTCATGTTGACTCAAATCCCGAGTTGTCTATGATTCGAGTGGGTGCACATTTGAGCTCCAACAATTTTGGCATGCCCAGATGGGATGAAGAATTCAAAGCTATACATTTGATAGGTGTGTGCTTTGGTTCATTTTTCATTTCATCAAGTTTTTGTGCTCTTGGTGGAATTTCAGCCTTTGGAGGCATGTTCAAGCACAACTGGTGACTCCACGAGATCTAACTAACCCATTATCTCGGTTGCAGACCTTTCCCCTTTCTTTCCATTCATTTCCATTTTTCTTCCATATCTTTCCATTTTCATTCATTCATGAAGTTGTGCAATCATGACTTCATTCACTTCCTAGGATTCTCATTTACAGTAGCAAAATCATTCCCCTCCATCCCCATAGTTTCATAATCCCCCTCTTTATTAGTATTATGAGCCCCATCACGAAGAACATGCATATAACCCATCCTTCAATGACCCATATGGTTATTCATCTAACTAAGATGTTTGTCAAGAAAAGTGTTATTCAGGTGATGGCGAAATTTCATAGAAGATGCTGATTTCTAGAGGGAGATGAAGGAGATGAAGATGAGCATGACACATGCCAGAGTTACGTGTAAGGTGAAGGCGACCACGATTGGTTTCAAAAATCCCTACCCATGGACATGCTTTACACTAAATTGGTTCAACCCTCAGTAGAAGCTGCAATTTTTGGTTGAAATAATGCCACAAATTGTAGACTGGGTTGAAGAAATGGAGGATTACCAATCTAGTGTTGGGAAACCCTGTCAATGGGGTAACCCTACACTTACATCCTACAACCCTCCCATTCCTCCTCTCCAACTTACACCATCTCATCCTGAGTTTCATATCCCTAGCTTCTTACCTGCTGCCCCCATTGAGGATTCCCCTTCTCCATCTTCTTCCCTCCCATCCCACCTTCAATTCTCTACCCTCTTTCCTTCCAAGTATCCATCTCCTACACAAGAAGATCTTATACTCGCCCCCGCGTCCACCACAAAAATATAAAACCAATTAAACAACCCACTAGAGAAGAATTCATACAAAGTTTGAAGGAATGACCTTTAAAGTTTGAATTTGATCGAGATGCCACTTCTGGTTAAGCCCTCAACAGAGGTTGGGGAAGAAGAACAAAAGGGGGAAGTTGATTTTGCAGCAAAGAAAGCACAAGAGGATGATCAAATATCTTTTTCTTAGAATGTAGCGTGCATGATGGAATTATATTCTCAAACATTGTTGTTTTGTCTTCACAAGAAGAAAAATAAGAAGTGAAGGAAGAATAAGATCCAAATCTAAAAGAAAAGGAGTGCATGGAAGATGAGATCCAAGAGGAGCCTCTTGCATCGCTTAATCATGAAGAGGCTGATTTTCTATCGGACACGGAAGATTACATTGGTGAAGAGGAACGCGTTAAGCTCACCAATTTTGCAGCCCCACCATTTGTATTCCAACATAGTGAGCCTCTTGCTGCAAGAATTCCTCATCAGCCATCAATGGAGGAGGAAGAGAAAGATGATGACATCATTGCAAAATTAGAAGTCATCATGAAGGAGTTAAAATCTTTTGCAGGGTTGTTTGTAAAAGCATAAGAAAGTATATATAAGATTGTAAATAACCACATTCTAGAAAGTCTATAGGATGTCCCCATCCATGGGGATGAGCTTTAAAAGAGTGGGTAAATCAAAAGGATTAGCCCATTGGTTCCCAAAGCCCCTTGCCCAATAAGGTATTTGGCTAGCTTAAAACAAAAAATAGAGTTTTTGCTGATCATGGTCACTTCAAAGCATGAGGAAGAGTTTTAGTATACCAAGGATCAACTGTAACACCTCTAACCAAATGTAGAACAATAAGAGGAGGTATTCATCATTTTTTTAGTTGATACTTTGAAGAACTTGGGAGTGCAATGCATGTTTGCATTTCCACCAAGTTATTTTTTTGTCATACGATCACATGGCTGCACTTTGTGATGAAGGGATGCTACTTCTCACAACCTATGGCAGGTTTTTTTAACTCCCTTTTCCTCTGGTTAGTGTAGGGTAGGTAGGTTTTCTTTTAGTAGAACAAGTTCTTATTCATAGTCTACATGTTCCACTTGGAACATGTATGATTTTCTCCATTTGTACTTAAGTTTTTCGGATCATGGTAGAATTAGAATTTGGGGCAGCTTTTGTTGTGCATATTTTCAGCCCCAATAAATCAATTACAGTTCGATTCTCCTTTCCCTTCCTTGGCAAAAATTTAGTTTTAGGAGCAACTTCGGTGCAATCGAAAAATTCCAAAATGAGCTTTAAGAGTAACCAAGGAAATTTCAGTCCAGGTACTAAGTTCAAGTGAGTCTAAGGGAAAATTTTTCAAAGAAAAGATCAGTTTATTTAAGGTTAGGCTTGACTCCATACCCAATGGATGCTTTAAGGCTATTGGTCTCTTCATCTAGTAGGTAGATATCCCCGAGAGGTCACAAAAATGTTATCCCAAATTTACCCCCTTGATTTAATTTAGATAACTCATTATAAGTGGACTTAACCATTCAAAATTCAAAGATGCCCAAACAACCATCAAATTTCAGTCTCGGATGTCATAACGAAAGGCGCTTCGAAATGGGTTTAGGCACTTTGGACGGGGCTTCATAAAGTGATATGGAGGGATACAACTGAGATTTAAATTTTGGGAAGCATTGTAAGTGATTCAGGGAAGTTTCAGAGGTTTTGGAGCCGATTCATCAAAAGTGCGCTTTCGGGCCTTGAGGAACATGCACCTTGTGAAAAGGATCTGAGCTTCAAAGAAAGATTCTAAGAGTTATAAGGGGAATTATAGCCCAAAAAGTGCCTATGTAAATAATTTTCCATTCCCTAAATGGTGGAAAAGATGGGACATCTTGAAACATCATACACTTTTCGAGGCAACTCATTCTTCTAGCACACAACTAGAAATCCCGAGAAATAAGGGGCCATTTGGAGGTGTTTTAGTAAAAATTGGATCTTGATACCATGACCATTTGAGTCATTGGGTTGTTTATATGTGGTATCATATAAAATTTCTCCCCAAAATTCATATGAGAGCTCAAGATATCACCTTCGCAAGTCCGCCCGGAGGTTAGATGATCGGGTTGACAACCCGGGGTTGGATGGCTAGGGGGTTGGAAGGGTGTTGGATGGCCTTCAAATGTAGGTTGGATGCTATACATCAACCCAAGCTAGATAGGTTAATAGGTTGGATGGCTCGACAATTATACTCACGAGGTGAGATGGGTCGACCAGGTTGGACAACTTGGTAGTTGTACTCATGAGGTTGGATGACCCAGAAATTATATGGATGGAGGTTACATGACTGTCCAAAATTATAGGTTGGACATACCATAGTGCAACGTAAGTGGTCACGTGGTTAGGAAGTTGCTTCGAGGGTTGTATGGATAGATGTAATTAGACGCTCGTCCAACCTAACTTGGTTGGATGACTCACAAATCAAGCAAAGGTAGGCATGAAAAGACAACTCAACTACCACATTGATGGTGGTAGTTGGGGTTGTTCAACCACCTGTCAGGGATTTATTAATGGTAGGTGAGACAAATTTCTATATATATGTAATAACCCCCTCATTTGAAGGGTCATTTTTTTGTAATAACACGATGCCCAAATGGTGGTTGATTTCTAATGAGTTTTAGACCTCAAATTTGGCCTCTGCAATGTAATTCATGTTTCACTTGATTCTAGAGCATTTGTTTGAACATTGACAAAACAAATAAGGGTAAAGGACTAAGAGGAATAACTGTTAAAATGCCAGTTGAAGTTTTTTGTGCGCGTATGGATTTTTGATCTATAACTGATCGTGAGAGCTTCCTTTTGGCTAGGAGGAACTAATTGGAATAGAAAACAAGACCACCAAATAAAATTTAAACAGTATATGCAGTGGATTACCTAGTGTATGCTAGATCTAGGAAGTGTGATACTCCCTAGACAACTGTCAATCCACTGTTTAAAACAAATCAATGTTAACAATAAAGAAAATCCTACTGTAGTTAAAATGATTTAGGTATCTCATTCAACTACAACAAGCAAATTCATTCACAACAGGATAAGGTATGATTGAATTTGAAGGTCAAGATCTTTGTCAAATTATTGGTATTGGTTAGGGTTTGGTTCTAGTCTGTTTTGGGTATTTGGTGGAGGTTTTAAGCTCTATTCTTGGTCTAAGGATAAAAACACAGAGACCGACGTTGGTATGGTATGACCGATGTCGGTTTAGGTGAACCGGCAATGGTTGTGGGTAACCGGCGTTGGTATGGTTGGGGTACAGAAACTTATCAAAAACTTGGTGTGGTGACAAATCTGAGGCTAAATGGAAATGGAAAGGGAAATGGCGAGGTCCATGTGGGTCTTAGGTGTGCTCAGGGATAGTTATTAGTAGGGTATGGGTAGTTTAATGGTATGGGTGAAAGATTGATCAAGTTTGTATGAAGGAAAATGATGGGTGAATGGGAATGCAAGTAGAAACTAATAACAAAAGTAAAAGAGTCTACTAAAATGACAATGGACAAGTGTTGGTTAACAAAACACTTACTTGTTGTATGAGCTTGATGTCTGGTTGGCAATGGTAGTTGGTCAGATGGATGGAGCTTTGGTGTGGTGATGGTGCTTCCCGGATGCTCCCATGAATGTAGGTGGCTCTGTGATTGCTTCTGGTGTTGGCTGTAGATGCTCTGATGTGTGTACAAATGCTGGTTCCGCTTGCATGTAGCTCTGGTTTCATCCCTTTGCTCTCAGAAATGTGCCAACCCTGAAATAAGGTTATTTTGGGGATTAAATGGTAACCGACAACTGCTAGGGTTGACCGGCGACGGTTTAGGGTAATCGACATCGGTTAGGGTGGGATTTCCTAGGTTTTCTAAAATGGGTAGATCCCCTTGATTTTCTTGGATCTCATTCATTTTCTTCCGTGGATTAGAATGGAAGCTTCCTTTCTAATGGGTGGGAATGTGGTTAGAGGGAATGTAGGCTTTGATTTTTAGGGTTTAGGTAGGTCTTAGTTAGTTATGGCAACATACTAAGAATAGGTCTTAGGGTGAGGTGGCTAGATGAGGTGTATAGGTGAGGTGGATGTGGGCATTATCCAATTAGGATATTTAAATAATAGATATTGTGAGATCATGAATTAATTTAATTAATATTAGAGTGGGGTGAAAGGGGCCATGGTTAGGTGAGTGTATTCAAGTTGATTATTTTTCGAGGGACCAAGGGGAGTGTGACCCAATTTTGGTGTCTACATTTTGCCCCTTTTTGTTGCGTAGCTTGTATTGGTAAGTGACGCTGACAAAAATAAGATGTGGTTGCCCCATGTGTGGGTGAAGGTGATCCCCCTCAAACCAGGAACTGATGAGGCAGAAGGTAGAATCAGTGAGTGGTTTGATAAAAGGTGAATGTGATGAAGAGGAAGGTGGGCAACGGGGGTAAAAAGGGAAAATTGTCTAATCGGATAAGCCAGGTAATGGGTTAGGGTCAAAGGTAGTAATAGTCAAACACACACACATGTATAAACTGCAACATATTACCAAGTTGAAGAGCAGGCAAACTCTACATTCTCTAAGGTCGCTAGGTTTATCCAAACTAGGTTGAGGTGATTCCAGTGTCCAATGTATAGGATATGGTCTAGAAACACATCATAGGTTAGGTGCAGGAACATTTAGGTATGTTCCGGTACACCAAAGGTTGGGTCAGGATAAACAGCCACGGTAAGAGGCAAGGTAAGGTCAGTATGCCAATCAACACAGGTAACAGTGACACAAGGTATAATGAGCACATGAGCTCACATATCACTAGCAATGTCCCAGGTCTAAGTAACTAGTTCACGACATGGGTAGGGCCGAGGTATGGGAAAAATAATGGGTCCCCAAATGAGGATGAGGTGAGGTAGTAGAGGATGAGGTCAGGAGGATAAAGTGAAGTGTCCAAGTCAGGTGTGGGTAAGGTAAAAAGGATGTAGGCCAGCAAAGTGGGGGTAGGGGGTAGGAAAAATAAAAAGTCGGATAACCGATGATGGTTTGAACAAACTGATTTTGGTCTCAATGGACTGACCATGGTAAGCTAGGGCACAGGACTGATGTCGGTCAAGGTAAAACCATCACTGGTCAAGTCGGGTAGGTTATAAAAAGAAAAATTACCATGTTTTTCAAATCATTTGTCTTTTACCAAATTGGGGAAAATGACAGGTGAGAGAGAGAAAAGTGGAAAGCATCCATGCGGAATAGAGTCTTGAGTTGGCGGCGGTGTAACGCAGGTAATTGCGCGAGATGATAGGGGTCCACGAGATCGGATTGATCGATTCGGTTGGTTAGAGGTGAGATAGTTGATTGGGTGATGGTAGAGTTAAGAGAGGGGTTAGGTAAACCACAGGTGCAGCGGCTCGGTGTGCCACCACGGCGGGCGATAATGTGATGAGGTAAGAGTCAATCCTTTTTCTTTGTTTTATGAGTTAGATTGATTTAGAGGTCGGGTGGGGAAAAATGGGTTTGGGGGAAAATGAAGTTTGAATTTTGGGAGGGAAAATTGAGTTAAATAGGAATGAGGAGAGAGGTGATTGGGTGATGGAGGGGTGGGGAAGGGTGGAGGGGGATTTGGGTAGGGTTAGGTGGGTAGAAGGGAGAAAAAGGAAGTTTTCAGGAAGAAGGGGGGTTTGGACGTCGCAGTTTTTACAAAGGATGGCGTGACCAAGGTCGGTCGAAGGCTAGGCCACGTTGGTGGTACCGCATTGGTATCGGTCACGAAACAGGTGATTGGTGCCAATTTATGGGGGATTGGGGTCGGTTAGGGGTAACCAGGATAGGTCGGGCTATGGGGAAAAGGGGCCAAAAGTGACCTAAGTTGGGTGGGTGAGATAGGTAGTGGGAAGTAGGAGATGTTTTGGGGAAAAGCATAACATAGGTAAGGGGTAAAAATAGGTAAGGGTGAATGATAGTGGATTAGGGTTGGGGTGGGTAGATAGAAGATGTGATATGAAGGTAAGGAGGTATAGGGAAAGAGAGGTAGGGTGGTAGGTAAAGGTGAGGTGTCGAGTGGGATTGTGGTTATGATTAAGGTGAAATTAATGTGATATTTGGTGGATGTAGGTGAGAGATCAACTAAGGATGAGAGATAGGGTGCCACCCCTGCTATTGAGAGTTTGAGGCATGACAACAGTTGAGGATTGGAGGCATGTCGCAGATGTGGGCCTGATTGGGGTTTGATGCTATTGACATGTACTCCAACAACCACGTTTGATGGTCTCTCTCATCGATAGATGGGATTCAACGACCAACACGTTCCACCTACCAATGGGGGAGATGACAGTCACCCTGGAGGACGTGTACAGGATCCTGCAGTTACCTATATTGGGGATGCAGGTATATTCGATCTCCTTAGAGGCATATGAGGAGTTGATGCTAATGATATTTGGTGAGGTGCGATGGAGATGACATTCCACAAAGTGCCGGCTGAGTTATGGAGAGATGTACCTAGCCTGTCTAGAGGAGACGAGGCTAGTAGTGTTATTGATGGAGGTAGTTTGCTGTTTGCACTGCTGGATGCAGAGGGTGGGAGATTCCCATGATCATTAATGGGGGTGTTACATGATATGATGATGGACAGGACCTGCTTTGCATGGCACCAACATTCCTAGTGTAGTTATATAGAGAGCTATGGGCGTATGGGTGGCTCCGTAGGTTTAGTTTATGCTGCACATTTATTCTTCACTATTGGGCCTACGAGCACATTGTGTGTGTTCACCCGATTGGTATGCCCCAAGTGGATGCATTTGAGCCTGGGTTTGTTAGAGTGGGCTACAGGTGATGGGTGCCAGTGATAGGAGAGCGTCAGTAGGCAGGGTTACACATGATGTAGCCTATTACAGGTGGTTACTAGAGGGATTGTCAGCGTGGACATTATTTGGAGACCGTATGTGGGCTATCCCTCATACAAACAGATGGCCGATGAGTTAGATGGCTTGTAGATACTCAGATGGATTGAGGGGTGTCATGCAGGGGAGCATGAGATGATCCTAGTAGATAGGGTTAGACAATAGTTTGGGCTACCATAGGACATACCCCACCCTTCCCATAGTACTGGAGAGATGATGTGGAGAGACCACTACCACTACCACAACCGACAATACCTACAGGGGAGGAGGAGTAGGTTATAGACCGACGTATCGATGATGCCAGGGTGAATGATAGGTATAGACAGTGGTGGGCGACGCATTTACAAGCGTACCTCCCGGCCGGGGTAGCCAAATTTAGCCACCATCACGGTGCAGAGAGACACCCTACAGGGCGGTGGTGACCCGATTACACAAGTTGAGGATGGTAGAGGGGCATTTGGTAGGTTCATAGGAAAAGGTGGCTACGCTACATGCACAGTGGTGGCTAGTTTACATGCCATTACATAGGCACGGGTTACAAGTTTGCAGGGGCCATATTGGCCACTACATAGGCACGCATTGAGGCATTATAGTCTTAGGTACGGGGTCGAGGGCTGATGGGGCCACCACGAGGCATCGAGATAGGTTCCCGGTTCAAAGGAAGGGGTGGGACAGGGGTCCTACATGATAGGTATAGGGTCAGAGGCCGATGGGGCCACCACAGATAGTACCCATATCTAGGTTACGGGATGCCTTAGGTGAGGCCATGTATTACAAGATATCCAACAGGATGATGCCTGATGTATGTCCCTCCATTTTGATGTAGTTATTCATTTTTGATATATACTGGCCTGCGTGCCGAAGAGAGTGAGGATGTATATGAGAGTTTTGTTTATTTTTGATCATATATCAGCCTACGTGTCGAAGATGGTGAGGTTGTATATGAGAGGTTTTGAGAGATGCATATTATGTATATATTATTATTTTTTGATATCATTGTATATTATATGGATATACAGATTTATATGATGAGATGGATGATTTGGTGATGATGTATCCGTGTCATATAATTTTACTATTATGCATAGATGGATTTCATGATAGGTGTGTTAGGCATGGTGGAGTCAGGTTATAGGCATGGTTGAGTTAGGTTGTGGTTTAGGCATGGATTGACTCAGGTCATAGGCATGGATTGAGTCAGTCCTAGGCATGGATGGAGTTAGGTCATAGGCATGGATTGAGTCAGGTCATAGGCATGGATTGAGTCAGGTTGTTTTATAGATGGTTGAGTTGAAATGGGTTGAGTATGTAATTCATTAATTTGTGTAATTAATGATGATATGGGTCATGTTGGGGTGTTTAATAGTAATATGCATGATAATGGAAAATAAATGGTAGACATAATGAATGAATGTTTGATGATGATAAAGGTGCAAAGCAATTTGTTGTTTGTTTGGTTTAATTTACAAGTATTGATATAAAAAGGAAACTAACTAGGGTAGAATGTGATTTAGGAAAAGGAAGGGGAATTGGTTAGGGTAGAGAGTGGATGAGCTAACCTCCGAGGGCCTCATGCCCTCGGAGTGCTTCCGACATTGTCCCGGTGAAAAGGGACCTCGGGCCGATGTAGTTCTCCCATAAGCTAGGGAAAATTGTATGAGAATGGGTTGGTAGGTTATGGGTGAATTATGGGCACATGGGTATGGGTGATTTTGAGTGGATTATTAGATAAGCAGCGAGGATCTAGTCCTATATAAGATGATCAATACGTAATGAAGAAGTTAAGAGATAAGAGGGGGCATGAAAAAGCCACTTGATTGGGAAGGATCAGAACGGTGGGATCATACCTTAGATAGGCTAGTGAATGTAAGACCCTAAAGACATTGCATGATTGATTATTCTAAAGGTGAAGAGTAGTCACATGATCACCAAATGTCATGGTTCCAGTAGGTCCCTTGAGGTGGTAGGAAATGAAGGTGCAAGTGGTAAGAAGGTGAAAAATGGTTAGTTTATATGGTATTTGGTAGCATGCTTTGTGGCAAGAGATCCAAGATCACGATGAGCGAGTCCATGACGAAAAAGTTTTCTATTTTTGACTTGTATGTGAGATAGACTGATCGATGTGGGAAGTCTATATAGGATGAGGAAATTAACTCCTTGAGGTCTTCGCGAAGTTGATCGATGCGGGAAGCTTCAGATTCTCTCTTTTTAGCTTGACATAGTTGTCCTTCGAGGGAGCACTCTTTTACAAAAATGATGTAGAGAGAAAGATGTCCTTTTTGAGGGATTTATCTTTTTATTGGAAGTTTAACTCAAGGAGTTGAATCTCGTGTGAGGGATTTTAAGTCATGGACAAGACTAAGGTGAAGAATCGATTCTTGTTTAGAAAGTAAGGTGGAACAACCATGGGATCTCATCTAAAAGTAGACAAAAAGTATCCATGAGAATCATGCCATGTGCAACGCCATGGTACACATATTTAAGAGAAGATAAAAGAGTGATGGGTACACACATGATTCTTGTTTAATCATTGGATATGGCATAGTGAAAGGAGGGAAGTGAATAGCACTCAAGGGATGAGCATGAAAAGAGGCAAAAGGTGAGGTAGGACTAAAATTCAATAGTAGAATGGTCAAAGATGCAAGGAATTAAGGGGCTCAGGTTTGGGTTTACCGTCTAGTGAAGATAAACGATAAGCACCTGATCCATAAGTATGAGTCACGATGTATGGTCCAAGCCAATTAGGAGAAAATTTTCCCGTTTAATTTTTTTCTCGCTTTGGTTACATGTTGATTTTCTTTCAAGACAAGGTCACCGACTTGGAAGGTTCGTTCATGGACACATTTTTCATAGGCACGTTTGATACATTTTTGGTAAACTTGAAGATGGTCAAGAGCATTAAGACGACATTCGTCTAATACCTCAAGTTGTACTAAATGGTCCTGGAGAAAGTAATCATCATTGAGCATGTCATAGAGAGAAATGCAGAGTGATGTAATCTGGACTTCGAGAGGCAGAACAACCTATGTACCATAGACTAGAGAAAAAATGTGTGGCAACAGTGGAAGTGTGAATACTAGTACAGTATGCCCATACGGTGAAAGGAGTGTGCGTATGCTAGTCCTTCCCAATATCGTTAACCACTTTCATGATAATTTTGTTTAGGGTTTTATTAGTGGATTCGTCTTAGCCGTTGGTTTGTGGGTAATATGGTGACAAGAAACTTAGTTGAATACCGAAGGTGGCGTAACGTTTCCACAAGGTCTTAGTTTTGAATTGTTTTCCGTTATCGGTGATGAGGCGGTGAGGAACACTACGAGAGACAGATGATGTGATGATTGATGAACTCACATATTTTCTCAGCTTTCATGGAGATGAGAGGTATGGCTTTAACCCATTTGGTGTAATATTCGGTAGCGGTGATTATCCATTGATGTCGCTAGGAAGAATGGGGATTGATTTCTCTAACAAGATCCAAACCCCATTGAGAGAAGGGCCAAAGGTCACGGGTGACCTGTAAGGCATGAATGGGTGTATGATGAAGGTTGGCATGTTGTTAGCATTTTATACAATGCTTGACGTATTCGTAACAATCATGGTTGAGGGTCGGCCAGTAATAGCCTAGGTGAAGAATATGCTTAGCAATAGCAAGGCCACTAAAGTGACCTCCACATATGCCATCATGAACTTCCTTAATGGTATAAGGAATTTCAGAACTCGTAAGGCATCGTAAGAGAATACCATCAAAGCCATGCTTATAGAGGAGGCCACCCATGATGATGTAATGAGAGACCTTTTTAAGAAAAGCGCGTTGTCCATTGCGAGTGAGGTCGGGAGGCAAGATGGAGAGGGAAAGATATTCTGAGTATTGTTTATACCAAAGGTCACTCGAGTTAGGAGCAGCGGTTCTGATAGAGTAAACTTTGTGAGGTAAGTAAGAGGGTGATTGGAGTCTTTATACGGTGACAAATATTTTAGAATCGGTGGGTGAAGTGGGTATTTGAGAAGCCAAACAGGCCATGGTATCTGCAAATTTGTTGGTAGAATCAGGGGACGGTTTGAAGGGCGTAACGGTTGAAGGTGGTAAAAATTATGTCCACATGATGTTTATACTTTTGAAGTATCTCATTACGACACTAGTATATACCATTGACTTGGTTTACGACCAATTGAGAATCACCAAAGATGTTGATGGACTTAACATCTAAGGCATAGGCAGCTTGGAGACCCAATACAAGTGCTTTATATTCAGCAATATTGTTTGTATAATCAAAATCAAGTTTGAAAGACAAAGGCATGGGTTCACCATCAAGTGGAATGAGGATAACACCAGCCCCACCCCCACGCTGACACTTAGAACCATCGAAGAAGAGTGTCATTTGGTAAGCGGGTTCATCTAGGGAAAGGGTAACAATTGACTCATCTGGGAAGTCAAAGTTAGAGGGTTGATCCCCAGAAATAGGTGCGTCGACCAATTGGTTGGCGATAGCTTTTCCCTTGATGGAATTTTGATGGATGAATTTGAGGTCGAGGTCGGCCAAAAGCATAAGCCAGCGTGTGGCATGTTGATTTTGGTAAGGTTTGGCATACATGAAGTGTAAGGGGTCGGTGTTGGTCACAACATAGGTTTTGTGGTTGAGTAGGTAATGGTGGAGTTTTGTGGAAACAAAAACTAAGGCTAAGAAAATTTTTTTGGCATGGGTGTATCAGGTTTTGTAGTCCAAAAGAGTATGACTTATGTAATAAACCACCTGCTCCCTGTGTTGTTCATCACGATGAGCGAGCATGGCCCCCAAGGAGTGATCGGTAGCTGAGATGTATAGGTAGAAGGGTTGATCATCTTTAGGTGGAATGAGTACGGGTGGTTGGAGAAGGTATTGTTTTAAGGCTTCAAAAGATTTATGGAAATCATCATCCAATTTAAAGGAGACATCCTTTTTAGAAGATCGAAATGGTTGACAATTACGAAATGAAATGACGAATAGATTGTAACTTACCTTGCAGGCTACGGAGTTTCCTAAGATTAGTTGGCAGAGGCATTTAGAGAATGGCCTTGATTTAGCAAGGTCAACCTCTATACTACATAAGGAGATGATAAACCCCAAGAGTTTTTTCAAGATAACCATGAAGACACATTTCTTGGGCTGCAGGCAAATGCAATACATAATGAGGTGGTCAAAGATGGTTTTTAGGATGGCGAGGTGCTCAAAGTAGCATTTATATTTGGCGAGGAGATCATCCACGTAATCTTCCAATATACGATGCATGATGTCATGGAAGATGTAAGTCATAGCCCGCTGATATGTGGCACCAGTGTTTTTAAGGCCAAAAGGCATGACTCGATAGCAGAAGGTCCCCCAAGGGGTGATGAATGCAATTTTGTGCTGATCCTCTGGGGTAAGAAAGATTTAGTTATAACTTGAGAAGCCATCCATGAGTGATAACATCTCGTGACTAGCGGTAAGGTCAACCAGTTGGTCAATACCGGGTAGAGGAAATTCATCTTTTGGGAAAACAAGGTTTAGGTCATGAAAATCTGTGCAAATGCGAAGTCCCCCTGTCAACTTAGTGACATGGAAAATGTTAGAAATCCATCGAGGATAATAAATGGGTAAGATGAAGGAAACAAAAAGAAGGCGCTAAATTTCTTCTTTGACTAGAAGAGTAATGCGAGGGTGCATTTTCCTTAGCTTTTGTTTTATGGATTTGGCATCGGGAATGGTTATGATATTGTGGACCACTATGGTGGGGTCAATATTGGGTATATCTGCATAAGACCATGTGAAAGTGTGGTTATGATTTTGGAGAAAAGAAGTGATGGCTTCCTGTTTAGCAACATCTAAAGATTGTCTTATCTTTAGAATGTGCGGGTTGTCCTGAGTATGAACGTTGATCTCTATAGTTGATTCATTCAACATGGTTTGCGTCTCAGATGGTAACGACCGATGAATATATGAGTCTTCGCACCAAGGTAGGTGAGTATAGATTCATCATCCTGACATTGAATGATGTTAATCGAAGGTGTATCGTCATTGATCATTTTAGGATATAGGAAGGGCAGAGAAGAGGAGCCTCACCCTCACGGTGATAAGTCCAGAGGCCCTAAGGAAATGGTTTTTATGAAAAAAAAAGTTAGGAGGAATGGATTCCGGATCCATCGACTCCATCGGTGAAGGTGGTGATGGTGGTGAAGAAGGTGGAGTGGGTGAAGAAGGTGGAGAAGGGTTGATGTCCTCAATGAGTTCAATGCGGGCCTTCTTGGTAGGTGGTTCAGCAAATCCGATACCACTACGGTCGTTATGTTTGTGGGTAGTACATGGAATAACAATATGGTGGCCTTGCTCATAAAATATAAAACCAAAACCCTTCCATGCACATTGGTGTAGGAAGGTGTGGGTGAAACAATGATTGGTGAGTGACTGGAGGTTGACAAAAAATGGGTGGGTTTGTGAGGGTGGTTCAGGTGTATAAGTGGTAGTATCAAGTCCCCCATAGGTGAGATTGGTAAAAGGTGGGGAGGACCATAAAGGAGGCACTCCCCTATGCGGTGATCATAGCGAGGGTGTTGGTGAAGACTCCGTACTCTTGTGGAGTAAGGAATGTGTTGACACTATATAGGCAATACTCCCCTAGAGTGAGGCATTGAAAAATGCCTTCTAAGGGATCGGTGGTCGATATGTGGGTAGTTGGGATGGACAACGTGTTAGAGGTTGACTCGGAGGTGGAGCCAGCTGATTGGGAGGCTGATGGTTTGGCCATGGAGGTTATGGCAGCGGTAGGAATGGAGGATGTAGGTGCGGGTGAGGTAGCGGTGACACTGGTGAGTGGAGGTGTAGGTGAAGAGGCAGTGGTCATGGAGGTAGATGCTTTAATGGGTATAAGCACATCATTGGGTTGGTAAAGCATGTTGCAGGTTTTAAAAGGTGATGGGTCAGCTGGAATGGTATAGGTGTGTCCTTCATGCTCAAACTTTACACAACGATGCAAAGTGGAAGGAACACAACCCATGACATGAATCCAGGGTCTACAAAGCAACAAGTTGTATTGAAATTCCCCATTTAAGATGTAAAATAACTCTGGAATTGTGCGGGGCCCACAAAAACATGGAGGATGATGGTGCCAAGTGTAGAGGTGATAGCATCATTAAATGAACGCAACATGACGGGATGTTTATGCATGTAATTGTCAGGTATGCACATTTGGTTGAATGCATGGGAGGAGATGATATTAATGCTAGCACCCCCATCGATCATAACACGTCATACATGGATATTATCAATATGGAAAAAGATGAAAAGAGATGGATCTGGGTCATTGGTTTGGTGCGGTGCGATCTCTTCATCTGAGAAGCTAAGGGCGGCTACTTGGTGAGTAGGTGGAGGTGTAGAAGAAGGTGATAATTTGGTGAGAGAGGCTACATGATGGGGTGTAATAATGGAGGCTATAGGTGTAGGATCATTGGGTAAGACCTCAATAGATTGAAGGACCTCCATGAGAGCTTGATGATGGGATTCTAAGGTTTGGATGAGGTCATATAGGGACATTTTGAGGGGGATTGGTGTAATTGTTTGAGCATCATGTGATGTGTAACCCCATTAGAAATAGGATATGTGGGGCCATGGATAGTGACTTTAGGTGTGGGTGCAGATGGTATGTTGGGTATAGGGTTAGTTGGTGGGTCGGTTTCCTTTTCCTTGCCTTTATCCTTTTGAGCACGGGTAACAACGTGGATCATGTTGATTTGAGGCAAAGAGGTAGGTGAAGTAGGTGAGCCATGAAAGGTATAAGCGACAAGAAGGGAAAAAGCCAAGTGGTGGGAAGGAACCTTGTGAGATGAGTTGGGCACACCAAAATTTGGGTGGAGGTTTGGCAAGTTCTCTGATGCAAACCATGTTAATTTTGAATCTTGGGGGTGGCTCTAAGAGTTGTGGAGGTGGAGGTCTTGGTCACTGAGTAGGAAATGAGGGAAGAATTGTGGAAATGGGTGCTAGTGAAATGGGGTCCTCATCGAGAAGGTCATCATCGTCAAAGTTTTCTTCAAGAGGACACAACTGGATAAAAACAATTTTTAAAGCCTTACAATTCTCTACATCGTGCCTGACACATGATGGTAGGCACAAATTTTGGTGTCATCAAACCCCTTTGGTTTGGGTTTGAGTGGGTCATAAGGTCTAAGAGGTGGTAATGTGATGACAAAAGTTTCAAGGAGGTTGGTTAAGATTTTGGCATAGGATCCCACTAGTGGATCACAATGGGAAGTGAATGTGGGTTTGGTTGTAGGTGTGGCTGATTGTATAGGAAGGGTCTTTACAAGAGGGGGAGTGGGTTGAGCTACGGTTTTAGGTGCTTTGTTGTGGTCTTAGGTGTTGGTCATGTTTTCTTGGGTAGGGATATGGTAGATGAACTGGCAAGAGAGTGTATGGTTTGTTTGACTACCTTATTGGAGGGTAGCATATTTTTGTCTTTAGGTTACACCTTCTTGGGTAAAGGTGATACGGGTGCACGAGATCTAGAGGGAAAAGTAGATGGTGGAAGAGGGCGAGTTACCCACGGGGATAACCGAGGTCTTTGTGAAGGTAGACAACGCGGGCCGTGCGGGAGAGGTGAGGGGAAGAGACGAAGTGTCGTGGGTAGTGAAGAAGTTATTGATGGTATTGGAGGTATGGGTGGTAAAAATGTTATAGGTGTGGGTGGAAGTTGTGTCGGGTGTTTGGGTATGTTAGAGGTCTGCGAGGAGGAATGGGCTGCTGCATTTTTAGTTTACCGGTAGGTGGAGGTTTCTTAACCAAGCTAGAAGGGCAAGGTCCTAAGATGGATGGAAGGGGTGAAGGTAACGAAGGTGTGATCGGTGAGGTTGGAGTATGAGATCTATGGGATTGGCTCTTCTATTTAGGTGTTGGATTAAGCTTGGTGTTGGCTTTGGAGGATGTAGCTAAATCTAATTTGATGGGTGGATGAGTGAGGCTGACAGTTGGGATGACCCCTAAGGTAGTAATAGGTTTAGGCAGGGAAGATGATGTAGGTGTGGGTTTGGATTTAGATGCATGTTGGGTTATGGGTAGGGGTGTGAGTTGAGCCATGAGTGGTATCATGGAAGAATTTTTGATAGTTGTGGTTGTGTTTGGTTTGATCGACCAATATTTTTGGGTAGATAGTGGAAGTGTCATGAGTGACATCTACATTTGTGTTGAGACAGAAGTAGAAGATGCCCCCAAAGTAAGGCTCTATCCACATAATCCAAGTGGTTGGCTAAGTGTGAGAATGGAACTGCAGTGGGTGAGGTTGATGAGGATCCAATGGTGATTCCTGTAAAATGTGTCTTAGAAATGGGGAATTTTCTAGCTTCAGCTTTTGTGGGTAAGAGAGCCGAAAGTAAGTCTGCAGGATCTTGGGTAGCTGATGGAGAATGGTCACCTAGAGGCAATGACATTTCTCTTTGAATCTTTGATAGGTGGAGGAGATGATGGGTGCTCCTCTATGGGTGGAGGAGATAAAAAGCATCTTCCATGGGTTGGAGAGGTACTGCGGGTGACAACTCTCTAGGTGGAGAAGCCAAAGGTGAAATGGTCTCAATGTTAACAAAAGGCTCCTTCATAGGTGAGGGAGGAGACGAAGGGTGTTCCTATGTGGGTGGAGGAATAGGTGAAGTGGGTTCATGTGTAGTTGGAGGGATTCGAGCTAGGATTTCCTCTATGGAAGGAATATGAGGAAATTGGGAAGTAAGCGGTGCATCATTGAAAATAACATGGACCTTGTGGGTATGGCTATCATTAGTTGAGGTCTCTCCAGTTTGATCAAAAGAAGGGGCGTGATTTGGAAATGGTTTTTGAAGATGTGTAGGTTTTGATTGGTAGGTGCATTAGGGTTATCCAAGGTTAAATCACCTTTCTCGAGAATTTCCTGGACAATGTTCTTAAAAGTGATGCAATTACCGTCACTATGACCTTTTAGCGATGATAGTTGCAAAATTTGTGCTCTTTGTACCATGCGGGTGTGGGGCGAGTAGGATCAAAACTAGTGTGTGGTTTTACGAGAGGAAGGGTGATGGCCCTAGATTTAATGAGATTTTCTAAGACAGAAGAATAAGGCTCCCCAATTGGGGTGTATTTCCGTTGTTCTCATCTGAATTGAAAGGTCTGGACAGGTGAAAGATTAGATGAGGGGTTAGCCTGATTTGAAAAATGGGTTGGGCCGGCTTTGAGTACCACTGTGTTAGTGGTTCCCTTGGATTTTGAATAATTGTTCCGTTGTTTTGAAGAAGAATAAGTATCATTTGACTTAAATGTCAAGTTATTATTGCGTAGTTGAACTTTATTTTCTTCGATGGCTCGAATCTATAGATTTTGTGCCATGGTAAATGCCTCATCGAAGGTTCAAAAATTTTCCACCTACAGAGTTGGTGAGATGTGTCTAGCACAAGCCCACGTGAAGAGCTCTATGAGTATGGTTTGTGGTAGTTGGAATGTGAGTTGATTGATTAAGGCTACGCCAACGAGTGACAAAATCTGCGATTGATTCATCGTCATACTAACACATAACATAAAGTAGAGGTCGATCATGGTAACCTTCTTAACAACATTGATGGAGAAGTGATCCAAGAAGGCTTGACCTACCCGATTAAATGAGAAGATAGAATGCCTAGGTAACCCAATATACTAATCGATGCGAGCCTAGTCGAGAGACATGGGAAAGGTCCTCGAAGCGAAAAGAGTCATCATGGGCGATTAGATAACACCCATGTTTGAAAGACCACAAATTTTGTTGCAGATCCTCTTTCTATTGAAGCAGTTAAATTTAGGAATTTCCCGAGTGTATGGGATATGGAAGAATAGGAATGGATGGGTGGATGGGCTCATTGCAAATTTTTTCGTAGGTGAGAGAGTTGTGCGAGCGAGAAACCAATGCCTATAGTGTCTATGTCTGCATCTTGTCCATCATTAACTTGATTAGGTCATTGGTAGGTTGTGATGGATGGGTACCTCCTGTAGCGTAAGGAGGTTGGTGTTGGACATACGATGGAGGTGGCATTCCAGTATATGGTGATGTTGTATAGGTAGATTGAGGAGGGAGTGAAATAGGGGTATGTACCCAGAATGAATGATAGATGAAATGGGAGGCTGCTGATAGTACATATATGGAGGTGGAAGGGTCGTGGTGACCCTAGTAGCAATAGGGGATAAGGATTGTGGAATAGAAAGGACAATGTTTTGAAAAGGGGTAGGGGTCATCGACACCGGGGTGGTTGTGTAGCTATAGGTATATGTGAGATAATAGGTGTGGATGAGGTTATGTTCTGGGTGGTTGGAAAAGGTATAGTGGATGTTGTAGGTGCAATAGATGTGGCAGACATGACGGTCATAACAAGTATAGGGCCTGATTGTGAAAAGACCGAAGGAAAGGAAAGGTAGGTAAGGGTAGCGCGGAGCTAGAAGGGGCTGATGCGAGAAGTTGGAACAAGTGTCGGGGGATAGATACATGCATGCCATATATCAACTGACCCGAGGCATCTCGAGTGGATGAGTGGGAAAGATAAAATTGTAAGGTGGTAGGATTAAGGTCAAGGAGTCGTGTGAACTCCTCATCACCTGTGGTGATAGTGATAGGTTGGGTAGGATCCATGGGTGATAAAATAGAAGGTGGTGAAGGACTAGGTGGGAGTGGTTGACAACTGGCATGGAATATGAGGGCATTTTCCTAGCTACGTGTCAGCACCATGTAGACAAGTAGTGACGTGGTAGGACTATTTTCTGTAAATGACATAGAAATACAACAAAGATAGGAAAAATAGGTGGTGGTAGGTGGATTTGGTATAAAATGTTAGCTAGAAATTTGAACAGGCTAATCGATGCCAGTTAGGGTAATGCTGATGCCGATTAGGGTAACCAATGCCGGTCACAGTAACCACGGTTGGTCACTATGGAAAATGGATAGTTTTTCAAAACAAGGCAAAAGGGTGACAATCTGCTAAGTAGATAAGATGTTGATAGAATTTACCAGGAAAGTGAATATGATGAGAGTGATAGAGACTCTGAACAACAAAGAAGGTAAAGTAGGTGTCCTTTTGGGCAGGTTAACAAAAAGAACAGTAAATCGACGCTGGGTTGGGTAAAACCAACTACGGTTAGGGGGAACCGATAATAGTTGTTGCACCGACAATGGTTACTATGAAATTGAAACAAAGATGAAGAAAAGGTGGTTGTGAGTTAAAATGAGATGTGGAATCAGACCCAGAATTTTGAGAATGATGAAAATAGTGTCCAGGCACACTCAGATGAAGCTGGAATACACCAACTATGATGAGGAGCATGTAAGGAGAAATGAAAAGATGAAGAACGTTTCCTCTCACCTCAAAATGCAAGCCAAATAGAAACACTAAGAAAAATATGATGCTAAGATTGATTTTTCTATTATGTTTGTTTAAGCTTATGCTATTAAGGACTGACTTGTGAACTTTAGAATTTAGTTTTTTTTTTTTTTTGAGGAAGGCTTCCTACGAAGAAGGAGATCTACAAGGAGAGGTTTCGGGTATGTTATGGTGGGGTGGTCCATCCTTTGAGATAATGACTTGATAGAGCAGAGCCGGGTGCCCACCGTGTGGCTTTTGTGAGTAACGAGTGTATATTTTAAATTTTGTGATGTTTAGATAAGACTTAGAGAGAAGAAGAGAAAGGAAGTGCTTTTCTATGATTTTTATGTCAACCCTCACTGGGCATGACTTTCGGTGTATAGGTTGCCCTCATTTAATGTGAACTAATGCATAAAGAAAAATGAAATGAAGTTGATTTTAAGCCCAAATAGAAATATCGAATTCGATGACACAAAAAGATGAACAGGAGAAGGGATGCTCTTTCACTAATGTGATACTAATGAAAGGAAAGAAATGTTCTTTTTATAGCACCAAAACATGATTGCTTTGAGACAAATAGAAAGAAGAAAATATTCCAGGGGAGACATTTTAATGTGAGAACCTTTTAGAAAGGAAACAAACATGCCACTTTTCACCTAGGAATTAAGAAATGCAAGGAACCCCAAATGAGGTCCCATCGGGTGTGCCAAAATGTTTCACCTGATTCTAGAGCATTTCTTTGAACATTGACAAAACATAATAAGGGTAAAGGGCTAGGAGGAATACCTGTTAAAATGCTTTGGTTGAAGGTTGTTGCACGCGTATGACTTCTTGATCCACAACTGATCGTGAGAGATTCCTTTTGGCTAGGAGGAACTACTTGAAATAGAAAACAAGACCACCAAATAAAAGTTAAATAATATATGCAGTGGACTACCTAGCGTATGCTAGATCAGGAAGTGTGATACTCCCTAGATGGCTATCAATCCACTGTTTAAAACAACTCAATGTTAACAATAAAGAAAATCCTATTGTAGTTAAAATTATTTAGGTATCTCATTTGACTACAATAAGAAAATTCATTCACAACAAGCTAAGCTATGATTGAATCGAGGTCAAGATCTCGGTCGTCGATTATACTGAGTGGTCGATTTGGTTACAGTCGCATTTTGGGTATTTGGTGGAGGTTTTAAGCTCTATTCTTGGTCTGAGGGTAAAAACATAGAGACCGACGTCATTCTGGTATGACCGATGTAGGTTTAGGTGAACTAGCGATGGTTGTGGGTAATCGGTGTCAGTATGGTCAGGGTACAGAAACTTATTAAAAACTTGGTGTGGTGACAAATCTAAGGCTAAATAGAAATGGAAAGGGCAATGATGAGGTCCGTGTGGGTCTTAGGTGTGCTCAGGGATAGTTATCAGTAGGGTATGGGTAGTTTAATGGTATGGGTGAAAGATTGATCAAGTTTGTATGAAGGAAAATGATGGGTGAATGGGAATGTAAGTAGAAACTAATAACAGAAGAAATGAGAGTCCACTGAAATGACAATGGACAAGTGATGGTTAACAAAAAAATTACTATTGTACGATCTTGATGTCTGGTTGGCAATGACTGTTGGTTAGATAGATGGAGCTTTGGTGTGGTGACAACACTTCCCTGGATGCTCCCATGAATGCAGGTGGCTCTGTGATTACTTCTAGTGTTGGTTGTAGATGCTTTGATGTGTGTACGAATGCTGGTCCTACTTACATACAACTTTGGTTTTGTCTGTTGCTCTCAGAAATGTGCCAACCTTGAAATAAGGTTGTTTTGGGATTAAATGGTAACCAACGATAGTTCTGGGTTGACCGGTGGTGGTTTAGGGTAACCGGCGTCGGTTAGGGCATGATTTCCTAGGTTTTCTAAAATAGGTAGATCCCCTTGATTTTCTTGGATCTCGTTCATTTTATTTTGTGGATTAGAATGGAACCTTCCTTTCTAACCAAAGAGAATGTGGTTAGAGGGAATGTAGGCTTTGATTTTTAGGGTTTAGGTAGGTCTTAGTTAGTTATGGCAACATACTAAGAATAGGTCATAGGGTGAGGTGGCTAGATGAGGTGTACATGTGAGGCGGATGTGGGCACTATCCAATTATGATATTTAAATAATAGATATTGTGGGTTCATGAATTAATTTAATTAATTAAATTAATATTAGAGTGGGGTGAAAGGGGCCATGGTTAGGTGAGTGTATTCAAGTTGGTTATTTGTCAAGGGACCAAGGGGAGTGTGACCCAATTTTGGTGTCTACAATTCCATGTCTCCCGCCATGAATATAATGGAATTTTGCATATTCAAGAAATTTAAAGTGTATTTTTTGGCACATTTTATCTTCCCTAGCTAAGGTTATTTTGTAGCCTTGCCTTTCTATTCATGTTTTGGCATGTTTGTGCATTTCCTACTTGCAGGTTCCATTTTTGCAGTGTTTTCAATGCATGGGCAAGTGGAGGATGATGGGTTCTTTTGTGGCATGTTTTGTCGAGGCCTCTCTCCTGCTTTCTCCCATCTCCTTCCCCTCGTGGAGAGAGATCAACCACCCCTTTTTCTAGGGCTATCACCGCCATTAGCTTAGGATTTCCCCTTTTTTGCATCTCCTTCTATGCTTGGTCCCTTAAAATGTTTAGGTTAGGATTTGCTTTCAGTATTAGGAGTAGTGTTAGCATTAGGATAGGTAGAGGAAAATGACATTCTCTGGATGTCTGTCTAAGTTCTAGGTCCCGCAATCGAGAGAGATAGTCTTATGTTGACTCAATTCCCGAGTCATCTATGATCTAGGGGTAGGTGTACATTTGAGCTCTAACAATTTTTGCACGCTTGATGGGACAAAGCATTCAAATATATACATTTGATAGGTGTGTGCTTTGGTTCATTTTTCATTTCATCAAGTTTTTTTCTTGGTGGAATTTCTACCTTTGGAAGCATGTTCAATCATATCTAGTGACTCCATAGATGTGACCAACCCATTATCTCGATTGAATACCTTTCCCCTTTATTTCCATTTTTCTTCCATATATTTCTATTTTCATTCATTCATGAAGTTGTGCAATCATGGCTTCATTCGCTTCCTGGGATTCTCATTTGCAGTAGCAAAATCATTCACCTCTATCCCCACAGTTTCATAATCCTCCTCTAAATCATTATTATGATCCCCATCATGAAGAACATGCATATAACCCATCCTTCAATGACCCATATGGTTATTCATCTAACCAAAATGTTTGTCAAGAGAAAATTTATGTAGGTGATGGCGGAAATTTCATGGAAGATGCTGATTTCAAGAGGAAAATCGAGGATTTGGAGATGAGCATGACACATGCCATAGTTACATACATGGTGAAGGTGACCATGATTGGTTTCAGAAAGCCATATCCATGGAAAGGCTTTGCACCAAAATGGTTCAACCCTTAGCAGAAGCTATAATTTTCGGTTGAATTAATGCCGCAAATTGCAGAATGGGTTGAATAAATGGAGGATTACCGATCCAGTGTTGGGAAACCTTGTCAATGGGGTAACCATACACTTACATCCTACAGCCCTCTCAATCCTCCTCTGCAACTTACACCATTTCATCTTGAGTTTCATATTCCTAGATTCTTTCATGCTACCCCCATTTAGGATTACCCTTCTCCATCTTCTTCCCTCCCATCCCACCTTCAATTCTCTACCCTCTTTCCTTCCAATTATCCATCTCCTCCACAAGAAGATCCTTCACCTCCCCCCACCACAAAAAATAAAAAAACCAATTGAACAACCCAAAAATAATAATTCATAAATGTTTTGAAGGATTGGGCTTTAAATTTTGAGTGTGATAAAATGCTACTGCTAGTTATGCCCTCAACAGAGGTTGGGGATGAAGAACAAAAGGTGGAAGCTGATTTTGCAGCAAAGCAAGTACACGAGGATGATAAATGTCTATTTTCTTAGAATGCAACATGCATGATGACATTATATTCTCAGATGATGTTGTTTCATCTTCACAAGAAGCAAAATCAGAAGTGAAAGAAGAATCAACTTCAAATATGCAATAAGAGGAGTGCATGGAAGTTGAGATCTGAGAGGAGCGTTTTGCAACACTTGATCATGAAGAGGCTGATTTTCTATCATACATGGAAGATTGCATTGGTGAAGAGGAACTGGTTGAGCTCACCACTTTTGTAGCCCCACCATTTTCTTCTTCAAACATAATGAACCTCTTCCTACAAGAATTCCTCATAAGCCATCCATGGAGGAGGAAGAGAAAAACAATGATGTTATTGCAAAATCAGAAGTCATCATGAAGGAGGCATAATATTTTGCAAGGTTGTTTTTACAAGCGAGAAGAAAGTATACATCAGCTTGCAAGCAACCACATTTTGTAATGTTTGTAGGATGTCCCCATCTATGGGAATTAGCTTCAAAAGAGTGGGAAAATCAACAAGGAATAGCCCATTAGCTCCCAAATCCCCTTGCCCAATAAGGTATTTGGCTATCTTGAAGCCAAAAATAGAGTTGTCATCGGTCATGCTCACTTCAGAGCATGAGGAAGAGTTTCAATATACCAAGGATTAATTAACACCTCCAACAAAATGCGAACAATCAATGGAAGTATTCATCATTTTTGTAGATAATACTTTGAAGAACTTGGGATTGTAATACATGTTTGGATTTCCACCATGTGCTTTTGTTTTCATATAGATCACATGGCCGCACTTTATGAGGAAGGGATGCTACTTCTCATAACCTCGTGTGCGGTTTTGCTTAGCACCCTTTGCCTTTGGCTAGTGTAGGGTAGGTAGGTTTGCTTTTAGTAGAAAAATTCCTTATGCACGTCTACATGTTCCACTTGGAAAATGTATGATTTTCTCCATTTGTACTTAAGTTTTTTGGATCATGGTAGAATCAAATTTTAGGGAAGCTTTTGTTGTACATATTTTCATCCCCAATAGATCAATTACAGGTTCAGATTCTCCTCGCCCTTACTTGGTAAAAATTAAGTTTTAGGAGAAGGTACAAGTGCAATAAGAAAATCCCAAAATGAGATTTAAGAGAAACCAAGGATGTTTTAGTCCAATTACTAAGTTCACGTGAGTCTAGGGGACACGTTTTCAAAGGAAAGATCAATTTCTTCAAGGTTAGGCTTGACTCTATGCCCAATGCATGCTTAAAGGCTATTGGTCTCTTCATATAGCAGGAAGATGTTGTGGAGAAGTCACTAAAATGTTATCCCAAATTCACCCCCAAGTTAATTTGGATAACTCATTATAAGTGGACTTAACCATTCAAAATTCAAAGATGCCCAAACAACCATCAAATTTCAGTCTCGGATGTCATAATAGAAAGACAATTTATAATAGGTTTGAGCACTTGACAAGGCTTCATGAATAAATTTGGAGGGATATAACTGAGATTTAAATTTTGGGAAACATTACAATTTATTTAGGGAACTTTTGGAGGTTTTGGATCCAATTCATTAGAAGTGTGATTTCAGGCCTTGAGGAGCATGCATTGTGAAAAAGGACCTGAGCTTCAAAGAAAGATTCTTAGAGCCATGTCGGAATTATAAGCCCAAAAACTACCCATGGAATTTAGTTTACATGCCATACATGGTGGAAAAGATGGGACATCTTGAAACATCATACACTTTCCAAGGAAACTCATTCTTTTGGCGCACAACTAGTAATACGAGAGAAATAAGGGTCATTTGTAGGTGTTTAAGTAAAAATTGTATATTGAGACCACCACCATTGGATTCATTGGTTTGTTTAAATGTGGAATCATATAAAGTTTTACCCCAAAACTCATCCTAGATCTCGAGATATCACTTTCATAAGTTGGCCATTAGAGGTTAGATGGATGGGTTAGATGACCCGGGGTTGGATGGGTGTTAGATGGTTGTTCAACCCGGGTTGGATGGCATACATCAACCCGGGGTTGATGGGTAAATAGGTAGGATGGCCCGGCAGTTATACTCATAAGGATGGATGGGTTAGTTGGTTAGATAACATGACATTTGTACTCACAAGGTTGGATGGGTCACAAGGTTGGATAACCCGATAGTTGTATAGATGGAGGTTATACACCATCCAACCTTACAGCTTTGATGCCGCATAGTGAAAAGTTAGTGGTTGTGTGGTTGGGTAGTTGCTTTAGGGTTGTACAAATTGATGGATTTAGACGACCGTTGATATCAACCTGGTTGGAGGGCTCATGGGTCACAAATCAAGCGGCAGTGTGAAAAGACAACTCAAGTACCACATTGATGGTGGTAGTTGGTGTTATTCAACCACTTGTCGGAATTTATTAATGGTAGGTGAGAAAAATTCCTAAATATATGTAAAAAGCCCCTCATTTGGAGGGTCGATTTTTTTTTGTAATGACACCATGCCCAAATTGTGATCGATTTCTCATGAGTTTCAAACCTTGAATCTGGATTTTGCAATGTAATTCCATGCTTCCTACCAAGAATATAATGTAATTTTTCATATTTCAAGAAATTTAAAGTGTGTTTTGTGGCACGTTTTTTCTTCCCTAGCTAATTTTATTTTGTAGCCTTGCCTTTCTATTCATTTTTGGCATGTTTGTGCATTTCCTACTTGCAGGTTCCATTTTTGTAGTGTTGTCAATGCATGGGTGAGTGGAGGATGTTGGGTTATTGATCTATGGAAAATGTTTTCTGCCCTCTCTCTCTTGTTTTCTCCCCTCTCCTTCCCCTCGTGCGAGAGCTCAACCACCCCTTTTCAGTGCTTATCACAACTCTTAGCTTAGGATTTCTCTTTTGCTGCATCTCCTTCTATCCATTGTCCCTTGACACATTTTGGTTAGGATTTTCTTTTAGTATTAGGATTAGTGTTAGCATTAGGATAAGTAGAGGAAGCTGGCCTTCTTCATAGGTCTGTCTCAATTCCTAGGTCCCATAACTTAGAGACAATCTCATGTTGACTTAAATCTTGAGTCGTTTATGATTCGAGGCGGTGCACATTTGACCTCTAACAGTCCCATGGAATAAACTATTTTTATTGAAATTTAAATAGAATAAAAATCTTACTTGAACTTGATATCACTTATTTACAAGAAATTAAATGAAAATTGAAAAAAGAACTTACCTTTATTTTTACGCGACATAAAACACTAGGTTTTTTTATGTCCTTTTCCTTCTTCTCAAGAGTGAAAATGATGGTTGTAGTGAAAATGAAATCCATTTAAGATTAAATAGGAAATGTGGGGCCAAACATCAAAATTAACTTCATGCAAATGTGGTAAAAGATGATGCAAATTTATGTCATATTTGCACCACATATATGACACTATTATCACGTGTCATCATTGTATTGGATATTCCTTTGAAAACTAAAAAAACCAAACATGAATTGATGCGAATTCGACCCCAATCTTGAAAATTTTAGTAGTGTATGTAGTAGTCACCCCACTAAATGATCACTCTTTTAAGGAGAGTTAGATACACAAGTAGAACACTCACTCAAAAGAATTAATGTGTACCCATGTAATATTTGTGTTGATAAACTATGCTTTGATAATCTTGTGAAGGGTGGTGGCCATCATGGGGATCATTTTTGTAAAAATAAGGAGATGCACCTGGTAGAAACATGGTGCAAAATCAAGTGAAACCAAAAAGAAGTAATGCTAGTTATTAAGAAAACCAAGAGTAAATAAAGCATTCAAGTAAGCTAGTGTACACATAATACAACATACACATACATAATAAAGTGCACGTCTATTCACACCAAGTATTAATAATCCATAAAAAAGGGGCACCATGGTGTCATACACATAAGCTTATGTATTAAGCTATGAAATCTATAAACAAGGGATAAACACATGTCACACACACATTAAAAGACACTTATTCCCCCATATAACATACAAGTAGACATGGAAACATACAAACAAGCTAATTATGCAAGTAATCCAAATGTTTACACCCTTGTCAATATTTTCTTATCTTTTAAATAATGTTATGGAATGCACCACAATAAAAAGTAATGTAATATTTCAAAGTAGGAGCTATTATAATGAACTAACTTCCAACATTAACTATACAATATCAAAATAATGTATTGGTATTTGAAATTTATGATTACAACATTCCACAAACATAAAAAGAATAAGGAAGATGTAATTAGCTACACATACCCTACATGAGAGATGTGGGTGAAAAGAATGGGGAATTTAGGATTGCAAAGCTTGAAGATTCTTTTTCTAAAGACTGTCACTATAAACTTCTTAGTTTGGGATCATACAGTCTATTAGGAACAATAAGATAGTTCAAGACCTTCTCAGTAAATCTTGGAACTACTTTTTCTTGGGTTCGTAAATTAATCCATCCTTTAGTGACTTGTAAATGTGTTTTTCTATCAAACCCTAAGTTTTAAAAATCCCAAAACCATATGTAATAAATTGAATCACACTCAAACCCTAACCATGGTTAGAATACCATGTAAGAAGTTTAGTGTTTGGGTTGAAGTGTAATCCGTGCACCACCTATATTGACACTACTCTAAAGAGGCCTTAGACCACGTGTAGTTTCCACCTAACATGTAACATCTATGAATGTAGCTAGTTGGAAACTTGAACCACTTTCAACATGCTTAAAAGGATTGTGCTCTTATTAAGAATTTGAAGTAGGGATATTTGTGTACTTAAAAGTGAGGAAGATAGAATTCTTGACTTGTTTAAGTGCTTCAAAGTTTTGGTAGTGGTTTCCTAACAAATGTGCATAATATTTAAGAATATTTGGGGAGCCTCGAATGGCTTTTGTAAGTATTGCAATGAGTGTGCCAAGTGAGTTCTATATTCTTATCGGTGAGTATATGAGGTGATGTTAAATTTCTTATATAGGGATATAAAGGTAAATTATCATGATAATGATGACCCAAGAAGATGAAAAGACCCAAAAAAATTATTACATTGAAAGTACAATTGGAGGATGTGTCATCAGGACTATATAGGTCGGTCAGGACCAGATTTCACATCTTGACATAGTTTTATGGTTTTGAAAATGGATGTGGTGAATAAAATGTGGAAGTTTCATAATGAAAAACAAAGTTTAAGTATTGATCTTATGCATTTACACTTAGAGTTTGTCGACACATCAGTGTGTGGGAATAAACAAGTTAGGAAGGGATATCAAGATGAATTGAGTGGGGATAGGATGTGGGTGTTTTTCTTAGTAACTTGGGAGAAAAATCATAATTAATAGTGTCAAAAGGGTAAATTTCAAAATTTGAGTTTCTATACTTCCTCCCTTTTATGTCTAAAATGAAAATTACATTCTTAAAGGAAAGATACCTGAGTGTGTAGACACACTTTGTCTTCACTAATATTTTTTTTTGTCTGAATGTGTTGGTGTTGGCATGCCCCACGATGAAACCTACAACACAAAGTGTAGTCAAAATGTCCATTGTAGAAATTAAACTATAACTCACATGTAAATATAGAATTTGAATTTGCATAAAGTCAAATCAAGAGATGAAAGACATGGAAGGAATACACCTATTTTTCTTGTAGAGAGAAGAGACCATGTTCCTTACTTACGGTTGGAGGTTTGGATTGTTCTTGTTGAAATTTCCTAAGGGTTGGGGGTGATCAGTCCCCAATTGTGCCGAAGCTTAAACTAGCGTATTGGGTCATGCAACTAGACACCGAATGTAAGGTAGAGAAAGAATAAGATAGAGGTACTAATGCATCATGTGAAAGATGAAGATCGTGTATCATTTTTAGTAACTATGATGTATTCCCCTTTGGAATGAGGAGAGGAAATACTATGTATAAATAATCATCCACTTTAATACTTTGCATAACCTTAAGGACCAAACCATTGTATACATATCTAGGTCAAATTTTTCCATATATAGACACAATAATAGTTAAAATGACTAGTTCGACGATAAATATATCCTCAAAAAATATGGCGTAAAGGAAAAAAATCAAAAAAGTTATTTTTGTGAAAAATATAGATTTCATTAATTTTGTATGGATTTTTTTTTAAATTTTTTTATGTTATCAATTAAAATGATCATTTCAATGAGAAATATGTCCTCCCAAAATATGGCCTAAGAAAAAAACCCCCATACATTTTTTCATGTCTAATGACATCTCTAAAAAATGCTACCGGTCGGTATATTTTTTGTATGTTGCTTGACCGGTATTATAAAATATATTGTCATTCACTAGCATGTTTTATGCTACTGGCCGACAAAATATATTATATTGTTGGCCTGTAGTATAAAAAAATTCCTTCCGTTGATAACATAAAGGTGAATGTCACGAATTTTAATTTTTTCCTAATGGCGAATTGACCACTAAAATTATCTTGTACCTAGAAATTTTTGGTGACCTAGTCCTAATTCCTACCCTAAAATTTTTCCAATTTCAAATTTTAAAAATGGAATATTCATGAATTAATGAATATTCGCCATTAAAATTTTCCATGGTAAAAACAACTCAAGCTATTTGTACATGTCTTGGTTTTTTAATTTTGAAAATATACGAATATTTTTGTATTATTGAATATATCTATGTATAGGGAGAGGGGTATAAAAATAGCTACCCAAGGAGAGCTTTATGAGGAGATAAATCAGATCCAAAAGAAATGGGAGGTGCAAGCCTCAATTGTACCAATGAAAGATTCTCATATACGAGTGGTAGAGAAGTATAATATGTGTCATAGAAATATTGGGGGAGAATAATGTGGACTAGATCCATGAGAGTGTGTGTTATGGACTATAATTATGAGGAGGACTATAAGAGCAAGATCCACTAGAGATAAGATGTGCACTAGAAGACCTGTGAGGAATCTTAGAAGGAAACGAACCACTATATATGACATGTGTGTGGAAATACTTATGAACAATCCTAGGAGGATAAGGAGCATGAAGAATAATATGGAAAATAAAGGACCTATTTGAATTCTTAGGAATACCCTAAATCAATGGGACAAATTGGTGTAAGAGAGATACGAAACATGGAGGGAACGTTACTAAGGAGGACTTGAAGATATGTAATATGAACTAATAGTGGGTCATAATAAAAATGGGAATGATGTAGGAATGATCAAGTCAATCAATGCATCGGATAGGTGATCTAAAGAAGGTGAGGGTGATACACATGATGATCATGGTGTACTTCTAAAACAAATTTATCAATATTAGTATAAGGGAAGGGATCATTGCAGATTGCAATCTTGGTATGATCAATACTAGAGTAAGAAGGGGATGTTTCTGAAATATGGAAATAAGGGGTGAAACAATATGAGGTGTATCCATGGGATTGGAGATATTCAATACTGAGGTACATGAGGAGAGACTAATATGAGTTATTGGAGAATATAAACCTAATTGGGGTTAGATAACAAGATCATGTGAAGTAGTATACAATTATGTGTATTAAGATTTGTAACATTAATAGAGATGTATTGAAATTTATTCAAAGTGACATATTTGAAAGCCATGGTCATTGTATCATTTTAAATGGGAATATGGTCTTCCTAAGACTCCTATGTATAGTAAGAAATAACAATGCGAGACAAAGTACAAGGGAAATCGTAGGAAAAACATTGGAATAAGGTTCATTTTGATATGATGGGGTATTGCATGATATTTATGATGCACTTCCAAAAGAGATTTAACACTATAAAGAGTAGGGCATGGATAATGTGATGTTTTGAATTGGGTATTATCATTAGTGGGCTTATAGGACTTAGTGAGATCATCCCATTCAATCATATTTGCGTCAATATGATCTTGTATAACATGTTTAAGCATTATACATTGATTAATGAGGTGACCTATGCATCTATGATAGTTGTAATAAAAATTAAGATAAAAATATTAATGTGAGGATTGCTTTCATAAACCTCAAGTGGTGGAGGGAGAGACACAAGATTCGACTCAAGCAATTACTTTAGCATAATGTGAGGAGAACAAGGAAAGTGTGTAAATTTCCGTCAAGGTGGGACATCAAATCCGTTGGTTGGATATTTTGTCAAGCCAAAATATGAGGTTCAACCACAGTACATGGGATTAAATCCCTCCTCAAAGATAGGTGAGGCTGCCTATTTATTACTAATCTAAAACACAACAGAAATAATATATACAGTATTCACACTAATCTAACCATTGGGGTTGGGATAGAATCCCAAAATCCATATCCATAATAGGTGAAGATATTTCTCTTTCAAAATGAAATGGATCGGAAAGGAAATTACTATTATGGAAGAAACACAATGGAAAGGAAATGAGAGGAACGTATTTTCTTTCGAGTAAACACAGAGCATGAAATAATCATACGAGCTTTAGATAACAAATGTAATGTAATGTTTGAAATAATTAAAATAATCGAGAATGCTAAACAAATAATAACTTAAGATCCTGAACATAAGAACAATATCTTAAGAGAGATGAATATCACAACAAAAATTTTACAAAAATAGCATCGGTTTCTATTCCTCGAATGACTAAAAGAAAACACAAATATTTTCTTCTTCACAATAGTTCTCAATATTCCAAAAATCTCAATCATTTGGAATGCATAAGCATCCCTTATTTATGATAAAAGGAGTTGAGAGAAAATAGGAGAAATCCTAGAAAATAGTCTTTTAATGAGAGTCCTAATTTGCTTGACTCTCGCTTAGGAGACCAAGTCAAAATTTGTTTCTTATGTGACGAAACAAAAATGAAAAAGACATGTCAATTTCAGGATTGAAATGACATGTAACATTGTGCCTATTCTGTTTCATCATCTTTGTCTTCCTCCAACAAATCCTGCTTGTTCTGAAATTCTTGGAACTTTCAGATTATACCCTGCATCTCATTTTCATCAGGCGTGGTGGAATGATCACTCAGAACTTCACATGTTTCTTGAGTATCACTAGTGTTGCAGGGAAGCTTTTTCAGTCTCTTGTTGAGTTTCCTCAAGGTTTCCAAAGAATGTTCAATTTTCACAAACTTGTCAATGATTTCCAGGAAAATCCATAAGTTGGTTCATGCTGAATTGATTCTTGGATCTGTTTGTAAAGATCATCAATAGGCAGGATACCCAAACTTTCACTCAACACCTTAGCACAGATCTTGACTAGCTCTTCTTCTAAGTCATTCTGCCATCGACCAATTGATCTCTTGATTCCCTCAATTTTCTACAAGCTTCATTGAGAATATTTATTCTGAATCTAATGGCTTTGGTTAGCTAAAAATGTTTATCCCCATGTGGAATGATGCCTTCTTTGACCAAGATGTGGGATGGAACCTGTTTCAGCGTTTGGAGAGCTTCAAAAGTTAACTCTAGGTTTCCGATCTCTAGCTGAAAATTCATCATCCATTTTCTCTCCATCCTTCTTTATATCCTCTAAGGATTTGTAGACTTCCACGGTGTCCTCAATGACTTCTTTTCCTTGCAGGAGCAGCCTTTGGATCCATTCATCGACCATTCTCCCCTTCTCATTAATCCTCTCGATCATGGGTACCGATGAGAAATCAAACCCGATAGGAGTAGAGGATGATGGTGTTGACTCAGGAGGCTTTGAGAGCTTGAGTAGCACTTCTGTCAGCTGTTGTACTTTCTCTTTTAACTCATCCTGTTTGCCTTAGTTTCCTTTAGCTTCTGGCACAACACATTCATGGCATCTTGTGCATCCTACTGTGCTCCCTCCATTGTTACTTTCCCTAGAGCCACCCTTGTGATTTGATAATCTGTGACCATTATATCATCCTTAGTTTTATCAGCCATGAGTAGCAATTTCTACAAATTTATGCCTTGAGGCATCCACTGAAATCCTTGAAACTGTTTTGGGTTTCTTGGCCAACTTGGTAGGAGTGACCTTGAGGGAACTAAAATCAAAGGCTGGTAATGGGACTACCACCTTCCTCTTCCTCAGTCTGATCTACTAACCATTGAGGCATATTGGAAGAAGTTCCCCCCATTGTAGGTGTTATGGTCACATCTTTAGGTGGAGGAAGGTTAGCTTGTGGAGTAGTGCCTACTATAAGTGTAGCATTTGTGGTAATGGATTCAAGGAATGAAGGTGCAGTAGGAGGAGGAATGTCCATGGTTAACTGGGGTCCAGTGGGGAGAGGTGAGAGGCTAGAGAAGATACTAGCCATGGCTGAGGAACTTGGTGAAGAAATATGAGGCAAGGAAGGATGAATGGGAGGAGGCAAGGATTCTGAAATTAGAGCTTGAGAGGTAAGAGGAAGACTTACCTCTGATGAACTATCAACCAAAAGAGGAATGGAAGGTTGAATAATCTCTTCTCTTGAAGGAGGATTCCCTTGTTCTGGTTGTGGAGGTGAATCAAGAACCTCAACTATTTGTGGGAGAGTGGCTACTTGGTGTAGTTACTTGATCTTCTTCCTTTCTTACAAACTTAACCTTCATTGGCCTCTTGGAAGGGTTCTTATCCTTTTCCTTTTTTCCCTTGGAGGGTCCCACTTCCAAAGTATCTAGCTTTACAAAACTCCTTTCTTTATAACTCATTCACCAAGAAATGAGCTACGCCTTAAATACAGAGTAAGAATTTGAGTAGCTCTTCCCGTGATAGAAGCTTTCTCAGCAATGGACCAATCAATGGCTGGGAATACATATTGGTCTTCGTTTAACCCATCATACGAGGTGTCAAGGACACTCTCGTTGTCCTTAGTGCCTTTTGGGATGTTAGATAAATCCAGCATCTGGATTTCTTCAATTGTCAACCTGCTATTGTCCTTTCTTCGGATGATAACCTCATCCCGAAGATCAACCCAAATATCTTCTATGTTGGGAACATGTAGATATAAAGTCCCGTATGATTTAAGGACTCCTCGAAATCAAATCCATCTTTGTGCTTCATGTGCTTCTTCAACTTGTCCTGAAGCTCGTGCACCACGTTCTTAGCTTTAACCATCGTCGAGCACATGTACCTTCCGATGGAAATAGGGAAGGATACGAAGCCTTGTGTTTGCTTTGTTGGAATTTGTGGAAATCCAACAATTTTCTTACCAAATCCATTAGGATCAGCTTATCACCTGGGAATCTGGGAAATTAGAAAGGATCACCCGGGTACATGACCACCCGAAGGTATGTGAACTTCTTGAACTATAAGAAGATACAACCCCATTTTGATACTTTGGCCCATGCTTCATCAGAGACTCTTCTTTTCCTTAGATCAAGGTTCATCCTGCAAATATTTTCATAAAAGAAAGCATCGTTCACTCTTCTGAATTGATCCTCGGAACCCTTCATTGTCAGTTGAGGGAAGTACCAATATATGTGTTCTGTTACCCTATCTCCTTTTGCATCCAACCCTAGATAATTTCTCATGCTAGCTGCTGCATAGGTGACATATGACGACATATAGAATTTGCTAGTAGTCAAGACTATCTTCATCTGGGAATCAATCTCATCACTTATAAGACTACTCTAATCGATCCCTTGTTTGTTCTTCTTCATAATGACCATGAATTGATACATCCATCCTTGGAAGTCTCTTGACTCAGGGAGTCCAAATACTCGACTTAGCAGGGTGATGATGTCGCTGATTTCAAGGATGAAATCACTCCTAGGGACAAACTTGGGAAACCTTGAGACAACTGGCTTGGCCTTGATCAAGAACTTTTATTCACATGCCTGATGTAGTCTTCTTGATCTTTGTCCTAGGATTTCTGTGCTGACTTAAGATCTACGTCGACATATTCTTGAAAGTTGGGTAATCTTAAGAGGTCATCAAAGTAACCCCTATCTAACTTCACTATGACTTCTCCCACTTGATTTTTCACTGAGCGAGAGTCTGAGTCATAATTGGAAGCACATGCCAAAATAAACTTGAGGCATTGAGTAGACATTAGGAATCCTTCTACAAGAGGGAGGCCACTGTTGGTTATTGACTTCATCCAGGGACTCTAAGAAGAATCCTTGGTTTTGTTCCAAAAGTCTTCCATGTCAATGTTACCAAGCTCCGTATCTCGGATGTCGTAATTGTAATCTATGTAGGAGGGGATTCCATTTTCTAGTACTTGTATTTCATCTTCCCTAACCTGTCTGACTTATCCTTAGATGATCCAAGATCCGACATGAGAAATCCTAAAGAAAGAATGCCTAGACAACTCCTATTTGAATAATCAGACTTGGAAGCTTGTTGAGAAACCCCACAGACCCGCCACACTATCCAGATTTTAGAACTTGCAAAGCACCTAATGAAACCTGACACACTAGAATGTATGTCAAAAATAAAGTCTTGTTAGACACTTCACAAAACCTGATAGACTACAGAGAGTGTCGAACTTAGTAGATGTCAGACACTTTGTAAAACCCGATACACTGGTGGAAGTCGGAAGATGTCGAACACTTAGAGAAACTCAATACACTACAAAGTGTATGTTGGAGGTGATAGATGTTTGGCACTTGGAACAACCTGATAGAAGGGTGGAACTTGGAGATTGTTGAGCACTTGATGAATCCCGACAAACAAGTGGAAACAAGAAGATGTTGAACACCCTGCAAAACCCGAAAATAAAGGAATCGGGTTTTTGAGGTGTCAGGACATGCAAAATTCCTGCCATTTCACCAGTTAGGAATTTTAGATTTTTTCAATAATTAATAGGGTATATTCCATGGGATAAAATAAAGAAACTCCCTAGGGGTGAATTCCAAACAATAACTTTAATTGGAATACAACATAAAATGAAGAAAACAATCTAAAACCCTAAACCTAGGGGAAAAATAGGAAAGGAAGGAGAACACCAAAAGAATATCTCAAAAACAAATGCAAAAGACCTCAAATCGGCAAGAAAAGCAAAATACCTTTAGTAATCTCAAAAATAATCGAAAACAGAACACGAAATTGATCAAGAAGCTCGATCGGGTTTGGAGGTTGTAGGCACAAGTACGAAAAATCCATGCAAAGCAAAAGTACAACAGGTAAAAATGACATGTAAAATTGGGCTATTTATAAAACCCTAGCATTTATGACACTTCACCTAACACATGTGCCAAATACCTGACAACTTGGAGTTAATACCATGTCTTCATGCTTAGAGTGCCCAAAACCCGATACAAAGGATTAGCTATCAATTCGGGTTTTGAGAAATAAAGCGACATGAGGCATGAGATGTTTAGATGTTCCAAGGTCTTGAAAACCCGATACAAAGGATTATATTGGGTTTCAGATTTTGGAAGTCAAGTGACATGTAGCATGCTTTTTGTAAATCATGTTCCGATGTTCATGAGTTCCGAAAACCTGACGACTTGTTTCGGGTTTCGGGAAACAATTTACATATAATATATATATATATATATATATATATATATATATATATGTTTTCATGTTGTTAAAACCCGCAAACCTGAAAATCTCCTCAAAAAGGCATTTTAGGAGATTTTTTCCAAAAGAAATACTATGGTTATCTTAATTTTAGTTTGGAATCACTAAAATCGGGATAACAATCAGCTCACTGGGACTTCCTTGGTGACATCAAAGGAAGAGAACTCAAAATCTCTAGTTTTATCCATTGGGCTACGAGTCTTGAAAAGAAGAAAACCAAAAACAAACAAAGAAAGAAAGAAAACAAAAAGCAAACACACGACAGAAAACAAATTATGTACAATGTAAGAGAGCATCTTACATTACTGATGGAACAACTTTAGATGTTGATCACTAAAAGGTAGAGGGAGAAAATCTCCATCAAGGTATGATAGACAGAAGCTATTTTCACCATTCAGCTGATGTATTTTGAAAGGACCTTTCCATAAGGAGTCAAACTTGCCATGCATCCCTTTCTCGTTCTCTTCTCTTGTCCCAGAGAAGTACTAGATCTCTGACTTGGAAATCACGTTGCTTTGATTTCTTGTCAAATATTATTTTGACTTTGATCTGATGGTCTGTGATGTGATCCACCACCTTGCTCCATTCTTCTTCTAGCTTGGCTAGGTACATTATCCTTTTCTCAATAGAACTTTGAAAAGTTTCATCCTCAATTGCTTTAGCCAACCGTAAGGCTGACAATTCTATAGAGATAGGTATCTCAGCATTAATCCCATACAACACCTGGAATGGGGACATCCCAATAGCTCATTTAGGAGTAATCTGATCAGCCCACAATGCATCATACAATGCTTTGTGCCATGTCCTCTGATTCTTGTTGGGGTTAGCACATCACGGTTATGCAGACAATATATCAGATCTAAGCATACATGCAAATAAAAGTAGATATTCTACCAGAAGAATTATATAAAACAAGAGACATAAATCAACACCAGTTTTAATGTGGTTCACCCAATATGGGCTACGTCCACCAAGAAATAAGCCAATATATTATCCAAAGCTTTGACAAGATATACAATGAATATTTACAATCTTCTACACTTCTCGGATGTTCAAGTACATTCTTCCTTCAAGATTTTTGATTCTTCACCAAGAATTATCTCTCACATAATAATCTTGTAATTATGATACATCCATTACTTCTAAACCCTAGCTTTTATGCTTATATATTCGTTTATAAACTTAGGACACTTAGCCATGAAATTACAATCAATAAATCTATTTTAATGCTAAAAATAGATATAATTCCCAAGAGTTAATTAAAACTTCATCGCATAGGTAACCGACGCGGTATTGCCTAACCATGGTCGGTTCCTTACTTACTTGACCGATGCCGATCACTTTTTGATCGATGTCAATTACTGTATTTTCCAGCAAGTTCCAATTACATGCTAAAATGAAGTAATTAAGCTTCACAACTCAACAATCTCCCACTTGGAGTTTAATTACTACACCATACATGTACAACATCATTCTTGGATCCTTCCTTGGCTTTGTTTCTTCCTCTTTAAGTTTCAAACTCGAATACCAATAGAAGTGGAGTGTAGCTCCAACTTCTCCTTTGCTAATGGCTTTGCTAGCATATCTGCATAGTTCTTGTTCGTATGAATATTTTCTAGATTCAATTTTCCATCTTCCAATACCTGTTATATGAAGTGATATCTCAACTGAATGTGTTTTGTTCTCGAATGAAATGCTGAGTTCTTTTCCAAATGAATTACACTCTGACTGTCACTGAACAATTTACAATTACCTTGCTCCTTTCCCAACTCTTCCATGAACCTACTCATCCATATCATCTCCTTGCTAGCCTTTGTAGCTGCAACATACTCTGCCTCTGTAGTAGACAAAGCCACAACCTTCTGCAATCTCGAAATCCAGCTAATCTGTCATTCCACCTACTGTGAAAATATATCCAGTAGTGCTCCTCCTACCATCTAGATCTCCAGCCATATCTAAATCTCCATAGCATAACTACATGCTAGATGTCCCTTTCAAATACCTGAGTATCCATTGAATTGCTTCTCAATGCTCTTTACCTGGATTAGCCATATATATACTCACAACTCCCATTTCCTGTGCAATGTCTAGTCTTGTACAAACCATAGCATACATGAGACTTCCAACTGCTGAAGCATATGGTACTCATGTCATGTATTTGAACTCCTCTTGTGATGAAGGACACTGATCTTTACTCAATTTGAAGTGTCCAACCATAGGTGTGCTAACAGGTTTTGCATTCTGCATGTTGAACCTTTCTAACACCTTGTAGATATAATCCTCCTGAGACAAATACAATTTCTTGTTTTTCCTGTCTTTATGTATTTACATGCCAAGAATTATTTTTGCAACTCCAAATCCTTCATTGAAAATGTGTGAGCTATCTTTCTCTTAAGCTCACCAATGTCCTACATACTAGATCCTGCAATAAGCATATCATCCACATACAATAACAAAATAATATAACTCTCATTTTCAAGCTTCTTGAAATAAACAAAATGGTCAGATTCACATCTCAAGTAACCATGCTCATGCATAAAACTATCAAACCTCATGTACCATTTCCTTGGAGCTTGCTTGAGCCCATATAGGCTCTTTTTCAACCTACACACTAATTTCTCCTTACCCTTGACTTCATACCCAAGCAGTAAATGCTACATATAAATCTCTTCATCCAAATCACCATGAAGGAAAGTTGTCTTCACATCTAGTTGCTCTAAATGCAAATATTCTACTGCAACTAAACTCAATATAGTATGAATAGAAGTCATCTTAACAACAAGAGAAAATATTTCACCAAAGTCAATACCGCCTTTTGTGCAAATCCCTTTACTACAAGCCTTGCCTTGTACCTTTTCTGTCCACCCTCTTCTTCCTTAATTCTGTAAACCCACTTGTTCTACAATGTTCTCTTTCCTACTAGCAATTTAACCAAATCCCAAGTCTAGTTCTGTTCCAAAGAGTTCATCTCCTCATCCATGCCATGCTCCCACTGAACATGAGTTTTATCCCATTACTTCTTCAAATCTTTCTGGTTCACCACTATCAGTCAATAATAGATAAAATAGAGAAGGTGAAAATATTTTTGGAAGTTTACTTACCCTTTGTGACCTTCTCACAGGAGTTTGGGGTACCGGAGGCTCAATCTGGACCTCCTGGACATTAGTATCAACTTCTCGATGTGGCCAGGCACCGACACCTCCACCTCTAACCAACGCTCGGTTCGTCTAACTATTGCCGATTACCTCTAACCAACATCGGTTCATCTAACCGATGCTAGTTCTAATCCTCTGTAACCATTGGCGGTTCATCTGATCGATCTTTGCTGGTTAGGGCCTAACCGACCATGGTTACTGATGTATTTCTGTAGGTGTTTCTTTAAAACCCGAGAGTTCATTTTCATCAATAAACTTCTCAATTTTCTCATCCTTGGGTACCAAAATTTGATCCTTGTACATTCTCTTTTCATTCCATTCAACATCACAACTCCTAACAATTTTAGAATTCTATAAATCCCAAAAATGAAAACTGAAATCACCAGATCCATAACCAATGAAAGTGCACCTCTTGGATTTTGCATCCAACTTTTTTCTATTTTCTCTATCAACATGCACAAAAGCTTCTGAACCAAAAAATTTAATAAAAGAAAGATCTACCTCTTTTCCGGTCCATTCTTCCTTTGGTATTCCTCCATCTAGTGAAATTGAAGGGCCACGATTAATCAAATAAACCGTCGTTTAACTGCTTCTATCCAAAACTGTAAAGGGAAATATAGAATGTATCCTTATACTTCTAGCATATTCCATGATTGTCCTATTCATTATTTCTGCAACACCATTCTCCTATGGTGTTCTTGGAACCATTCTTTCTCTACGTATCCCATTCACTAAACAATAATAATTGAAAGCCTTGCTACAATATTCACCACCATTGTTAGATCTAAGGCACTTTAACTTAGAATTTGATTCATTCTCAACAAGGGCTTTCCATCTTTTAAAAGTTTCAAAAACATTATATTTGCGTTTAATACAATAAACCCATACCTTTCTTGTAGCATCATCAATGAAAGTAACATAATACTGGGATCCACCATGAGAAGCTACTTGAGCTGGTCCCCACATATCTGAGTGTACAAGCTCCAATTTTTACTTCTTCTTAGTTGCCCCAACTTTGAGAAATCTCACTCTCTTTTACTTTCCAAAGATAAATTGCTCACAGAAATCAAGATCTAAATCTTTCAAATCTAATAACTTACCCTTATCCTTTAAGATCTATATTCCTTTTTGACTCATATGACCCAACCGATTATGCCACATGCATGCATATGAATCTGAAGTAGATAATGCAGAAAAGGAATCAGTAATATAGGTAGATAAATATAACATTCCTACCTTCTTACCTCTTACCACAACAAAAGCACCCTTTGTGACTTTCCAAGAGTCTCATGTAAAAGTAACCATGCAATCGATTCACCTAGTTGCCTTGCAGAAATAAGATTCCTCCTGAGGCTTGGCACATGCCTCACATCTTTCAATACCCATGTATTTCCATTTTGTAATTTTAGATGAACTTCCCCTTTACCATTAATACTGCAAGGTTCATCATCACCCAAATAAACATGCCCAAAATTGCCTGGACATAATTTCTGAAATAACCCTTATTAGGGGTTGCATGGAAAGAAGCTCCTAAATCTAAAACCCATGATTCAATTCTACTATCTAAAGAAAGAATAAGAGCATCTTGCATTACCTCTGATGCAGCAAGATTCACCTCTTTACCTTTTTTTGGTTATTGGTTCTCTTTATTCTTTGACCAACAATATTTCTTTGCATGTCCTTTCTTTCCACATTTCCAACAAGTAATTCCCTTACTTCTAGATTTAGATCTGCTATCCCTTGACTTTGATTTCCCATTACTCTTACTCTTGGATCTCTCCTTCTACCTGCCCCTACTTTCTACATTCAAAGCATTTCCAGATGATGTTTCCTCTATACTTTTCCTACGAATTTCTTCATTCAAGATTATACTAACCACATCATCAAACTTCAAAATATTATTAGCAGAAGGTATATTACTAACAGCCATTACCAAGTTGTCCCAACTATCAGGAAAAGAACATAAGAATAAAAGTGCTTTTACTTCATCATCAAATGGTATTGAAACCGATTTTAACTGATTTACAATAGATTGGAAATCATTCAAATGACTAGAGGCAGATTCACCTTCATGCATCTTAGAACTAAAAAGTTTCTTCATCAAATAAAATTTATTTGAAGCACTAGGTTTTTCATATAAATTAGCAAGAGATTTCATTAAGTCTACTATAGAAGTTGCTTCTGTAATATTGGAAGCCACGGATGCTGCTAGGCTCAATCTTATAGATCCCAAAGCCTTTCTATCAAGAATATTCCATTCTTCATTAGTCATCTTCATAGGTCTAGACTTCTCATCCAACGGTAAGTACAAATATCTCTAATACAGATAATCCTCAATCTGCATCTTCCATAGTTGATAATTTCAGCCGTTAAACTTCTCTACCTTGTATTTATTATCTTGTCATTGTTGTAGCTCCCACTCAATCAAAAAACCCTCTGTGAGTAAATATGTCAACACACAAAACCCTCAAACAAAGATCTAATACCAGTTGTTGGGGTTAGCATGTTATCCCCGTTTTGAGTTCACGACGAAACGATCGGATAACCCCTACAAAATTTTTGAAGTGATTTTGCATTATGATCTCTTTTAGAGCAAATCGGGTTTTCGGGTGTTACTAACAGCTTGACATAAGTTTTAACATGCTTTATGTCTTATGACCTCCGAAACCCGAAACCCGCCTTGTATTGAAAAATCCTTTGAAATCGGGTTTTCGGAAATTCAACGCATCGGAACATACTTGTGTTAAGACATGCTTTGTGTCGCGTGACTTCCGAAACCCGAAACCCGCCTTTTGTTAAGACAATCCTTAGTAATCGGGTTTTCGGAACTCTAAAGCATCGGAACATCCATGTTCCAAAACATGTTTTATGCGCCACGTTCTCCGATTCCCGAAGTCCGCTCAATCTTTAGTAATCGGGTTTTCGGAAGTTCAATGCATCGGAACATTCATGTACCAAAACATGTTTTGTGCTCCATGTTTTCCGAAGCCCGAAACCCGAAATGCACTAAATCTCCTCGTGTCGGGTTTTTGGACTCCTCCAACACGCTGACGTGGCGTTCATGCCGAATGGTTGGTGAGTCGGCACGTGCCGAGCTGGAGCGTATTTATTACTAATTTTCTTATAAATACGTAAAAATCCACGTCATTTTTACCGTTCATATTTTTAATTCGTGGATTTTTCGCATGCTCTTCCGCTCCCAAAACCCGCAAACTCGCGTTACCAGACTGGATCGTTTGTTTTCGATTTTACTTGTCTCGAATCGAAGGTATTTTTCGTTCCTTCTTTATTCTTGATTTCTCTGGATCGACTGCGTATATTTTCTTTCCAATTTCTTGCCAGTTGTTGAGGGTTTTTCTTCCTTCTTTGTTCTCGTATTGTTTTGGAAAGGGTTTTGGGTTTTTAGGGTTTATTTTCTTTTGAGATTATCAATTGGTGTCAGATAATGTATGGAATATGAATAACAAAAAAGAAAGGAAGATGTCTATGTAGAAATTCAAAGGAAAGGCTCTGTTTTTGGTTTCTTGGATTTTGAAGTTTGTATTGCACAGATTCAAAAGTCCGAAATACAAAGGAAGCTCGCGGTGTGATCTCTTTCAACATTCCGACCTCAACAAAAGGTGCTAGGGCATCTCTAAGTTCCGCCATCCACAAGTGGACGCCGGTTTTCTGCAGGTTCCGTCATTAAACGGTAAGTGCCGGGTTTTCCCTGTTTCCGCCATTGTGCAAGTGCTGGGTTTGCCAAGACTCCGACATATCGGACTGTCGGGTTCTCAAAGTTTTCCGATATCTTCTTCTCGTGTCGGGTTCTTCGCTTCTTCCGACGCCTTATGTCAATCAGGTTTTCGGTGTACAAAGATCATCTCAGAGTTCCGAGCTTTTCTCTTTCCAATATTCTTCATGTCGGATCCTCGTTCATCACAGAGAAGGCCGGAAAATCTAGCAAGATGAAATACAAATTTAAGAAACCAATCCCGCCATATATCGATCAATTATGATATCGGGGATACCGAGATGGGCAACATAGATATGGACGATTTTGGAACAGGGGTGAAGAGTTCTTCTCGCACCCCATGGATGGTGGCTTTAGCAAATAGTGGCTTGCCTCTTGCAGGGCCGGGCTTCCCTATGTCCGCCCAAAGGTCCGCAGTTTGTTTTGGCGTGTGCATCCAGCTACGACTCGGCTTCTCGGTCCGTAAGGAATCAGTTGAAGTAATTATCAAACTAGATGGGGCTTATTTGGATGATCTCCGAATTTACCAAATTTTGAAGAGTATGGAGCCCTAGACATGAAATTGGCTCGAAGGCCTGGGACAAGAACTGTGAGAATCAGCATTAAGGATGTTAATAAGAAGTTCTTGGTTAAGGCAAAACCAAGAATATCTAGATTTCCAAGAACTATCCCTAGATCGGATTTCATCCAAGAAATCAACGATATTATCACCCCATGAGCCGGGTGTTTGGCTTATGGAATCAAATTTATTTCATGGATGGATGTACCAATTTATGGTCACCATTAGGGAGAATAAGCAAGGGATTGATTGGGGAACCCTGATCAGTGATGAAATTGATTCCCAGATGATGACGGTCCTGTCAACCGGAAAGTTTTATATGTTCTCATATGTGGCCTATGCACAGTAGGGATGAGGAGCTATCAGTATCGGAGACTAAAGGAAGCAGAACCACCAATCCAGTCTATAAGTATTATCCTTAAATAACGAAGAAGGGGTCCAAGGATCACTTTAGGAGGGTAAATGACGCCTTTTTCTATGAAAACATCTGCCAGCTCAATCCAGTGAGAGAAAGACAAGGGTCTCGGACGAGGCATGGGCAGAAGTATCTAAGTGGGGATGTATCTTCTTGCAGTTCAAGAAGTTTACCTACCTTCGAACGGTCATGTACTCCGGAGAACCTTTCCGTCTGCCTCGTTATCCCGGCGATAGATTGATACTAATAGAATTGGTCGACATAACTATTGGATTTCCATAAATTTCAACAGAGCAAGCATAAGGCAAGTATCCTTCCCAATTTCTATTGGGAGATATACTTGCTCAACAAATGCAAAAGCTAAAAATGTCGAATGTGAACTCCAGAGAAGTTAAAGAAGCATATGAAGTCTCGGGATGGTTTTGACATCCGAGGAGTACTAAGAACTTATGGAGCCCTACATCCGCACGGGCCCGACATTGAGGATATCCGGGTGGATCTCATGCTTAACGGAGTTGCCCGCAAAAGATCATAAGCAGATTAACTATTGATGAGATTCAAACGCTTAGAGATTTCTGATTTGCCGGATGGTATAAGGGACAATGAAAGTGTGTTAGATATGTCCTATGATGGGCTTAATGAAGATCGATCGTTTTCCGCCTATTGATTGGTCATTTAGGCTAGCGAAAAATCCTCTATCACCGATAGGTCAGCCCTAATTCGCTCGCATAAAGAAATGGCTCTCTTCTTGGGGCATGAATTTTAAAGATGACAAGTTTCCAAAATTGGTCTCTGAGGTGGGGCCTCCAAAAAGAAGAAGGACAAGGAATATACTCTATAAAAATCAAGATTCCCAAGAAGAGGAAAGAAAGACAAATCTCTTCATTGTCTCTCCAACTCAAACGGTGGATGTGCCGAATCACCAACACCACCAAAAATAGGAGAAATTAATTTGGAAGAAGGAGGAAGTCACCTTGACTTCACCATTTGCTGATTGCTCAACCGGAGAGACCTTATCTCATACGGTCAAGGCTTTGGAGACCGAATCTGTGCCTCCCTCAACAACCACTTCAGCCTCCTCATTCCCCATCCACTTCTTCAAGCATGGCCAATATTTTCGCCGGGCTCTCACCCCTTTCTACTGGAACCCAAGTGATCACCAAGACTCCCCACAACTCGTGCCTTTATTCATTGCACCTACTACCACGTTGATCTGCTTCCCCCTCCAATAGTAGAATCTGCCCCTCGAGAGTAGAATACCAGCTACTACAACATTGGCGCTTCTCTCGATACACCACCATGGCTACTCGAACAAACTCCGAGGAAGAGGAAAGTGATTGTACCCTACCAGCCTTTGATTTCAGCTCACTCAAGGCTTCTCACAAATCAGCCAAGAAACCCAAAACAGCTTTCAAGGGTTTTGGTAGATGCTTCAGAGATAAGTTCGCAGAGATTGCCACTCCCTCAGCGGACAAAACTAGGGATGATGTAACAGCTGCTGATTATCAGATCACCAAGGTGGCTCTAGGGAAAGTAACAACAGAAGGAGCGCAACAAGATGCACGGGCTTCCATAGACGTGCTGTGCCAAAAGTTGAAAGAAACAAAGGTAAGCAGAGATGAGTTTAAGGAAAAAGTGGAGCAGTTGACAGAGGTTTTGATTAAACTCTCAACACCCCTGGAATCCATACCATCTGCTTCTACTTCTGCCGGATTCGATTTCTCATCGGTGCCTACGATTGAGAAGATTAATAAAAAAGGAAGGGTGGTTGATGAATGGATCCAAAAGTTGCTCCAACAAGGGAAGGAAGTAATTCAAGACGTGGTGAAAGTTCATCAGTCCTTGGCGAAATTCAAGGAAGGAGAGAAGATGGATGAGGAATTCACCAAGAACTTGGGCGACAGCTTGATTTGACTTGTGAGGCTCTCCAAGTCTGAAGCAAATACCAGCATCTCTTGGTAGAAGAAGCAATTCTTCCACATACGATAAACACTTTCACCGATCAAGGGCATCAAGTTCGAGTAAAGATTCTCAACGAAGCCTCATGCAGCAAGTTGAGAGAATCAAGGATAAATTGATCGATGGGAAAAGTGATCTGGAGGAAGAATTGCTAAAGATTTGTCCAAAGATGTCGGTTGGGAAATCAAGTGCCCTATCAGCAGATGATCTCTTCAAACAAGTTCAAGAGACTGTTCAACATGAACCTGTAGATGGATTCGACCTTGAAGTCATTGGTCAGTTTGTAAGGATTGAGCATACGTTGGAGGCCTTAAGAAAGCTCAGTGAGGTTGAAAAAGCTTCCGGCAAAGCGGTGATATCCATGAGACCTGCGAAATGTGGAATGATCTTTCCACTGCACCTGAGGAAAACGAAATGCAAGGCATTATTCGGAAGTTCCAGGAGTTCCTGAACAAACAGTCTCAGCTGGAGGAAGAGAAAGGAGAAGAATCAAAAGATGATGACTCGGATTGAGCTCCAGCTTCATGTCATTTCTATTTTTAGAATGACACATCTTTTATTTCCATTTTATCATATTTTTAATTCAGGACTTCGACTTGATCTCCCGTGAGAATCATGCAAAGTGAAACTCTAGTTAGCATGCTACTTTTCGAGATCTGCTCTGTTTAAACTCTAGCTTCTTTTGTTATAAAAAAGGGATCTTGTGCATTCTAAAAGGTCAGAATTTTTGGAGCATTAAGAGGCTATTGGAAAGGAGAAAAACTTTGTGTTTTCTTTCAATCATTTTGAAGAATAGAAGTTGATATCGTTTTGCAGACTTTGTGTTGCGAAATACATCTTATTTAAGATATTGTTCTTATGTTCATGATCTTAGAGCTATTCTTTGCATAGAATCTCGGTGTTTCTAATTATCTCTGACACTATATCTCGTGATCTAAAACTCGTATGATTATTTCGTGCTCGTGTTTACTCGAAAGAAAATACGTTTCTCCCATTTCTTTTCTACCGTGCTTCTTTCACTGTAATAGTTTCTAACCTATTTCACGTACGAAAGCAATATCCTTGAATCGTGTGAATGTGGATTTCGGGATTTCATCCCAACCCCCAATGGTTAGATTAGTGTGAATATTGTATATATTATTTCCATGTTTTAGATTAGCAATAAAACAGCAATTTCACCTCTGTCTTTGAGGAGGATTCAATCCCATGCCACCGTGGTTGAACCTCATATTTTGGTTTGACAAAATATCCAACCAATGAGACACCGATTGTACAAACAATATATCAGATCTAAGCATACATGTAAATAAAAGCGGATATTCTACTAGAAGAATTATACAAAACAAGAGACATAAATCAACACCAGATTTAACGTGGTTCACCTAGTGTGGGCTACGTCCACCAAGAAACAAGCCAATCTATTATCCAAAGCTTTGACAAGATATACAATGAAGATTTACAATCTTCTACACTTCTCAGATGTTCAATACTTTCTTCCTTCAAGATTTTTGATTCTTCACCAAGAATTCTCTCTCACATAATTATCTTGTAATTATGATACATCCATTACTTCTAAACCCTAGCTTTTATGCTTATATAGTCATTTATAGACTTAGGGCACTTAGCCATGCAATTACAATTAATAAATCTATTTTAATGCTAAAAATAGATATAATTCCCGAGATTTAATTAAAACTTCATCGCACAGGTAACCGACGCCGGTTCTACCTAACCATGGCTGGTTCCTTACTTACTTGACCTATGCTGGTCATACTTGACCGATGCCACCTGCCATCGACTAATGCCGGTTACTGTATTTTCCAACAAGTTCCAATTACATGCTAAAATGAAGTAATTAAGCTTCAAAACTAAACAATTCTACTCAACCAACTTTCTAATTATGGTCACGGTCTTTTTGCTCGATTCGGCTTGACCATTGCCTTGGGTAGTAATCAGATGAATGAGCCAACGTGATCCCAAATCCATAACAAAATTCTAGACTCGTGTGATGAGAAATTGGAGGTGTTGTCGGCAACAATCTTGTGAGGCACACCGAATCTAACAATTATATTTTCTTTGAGAAAATTACAAACAACTTTGGAGGTAGCTTGTTTGATTAGAGCAGCTTCCACCCACTTGGTGAAATAGTCAGTGGCGGTGAGGATGTAATTATGACTAACACTAGAGGTAGGGTTCAATACCCCAATGAAATCAATTCCCCATTGGTGAAAATGTTCTTCAATCACCACGGGCTTTAAGGGAAGAGCTGCCAGCTTAGGGCAACCAACGAAATGTTGAAAAGCTTCACATTTGGACACCCATTCTGTTGAGTCTCGAGAGTAGGCCAATAGTACCTAGCTCATAGGATATTATAAGCTATCACAAAGGAGGAGAAATTTCCTCTGCATGCTAGATTGTGGAAGGAATCTAGCAACCTCACCTGCTGAGACTTATCAACACAGCGACAAGAATACACCATCAATACCTTTCTTATATATTCCATTATCCCACAGAATGTATCTTACAGATATTAACTTAATTGTCCTCTTCTCCTTTTGGATTAAATGTGGGGGGCATTCACCATAAGTTAGAAAGAAAGTAATATTTGTGTACCATTCGTCGGTTGTGCTCACAAAAAGCACCATGGGCAATTCCGAAGAGGTATCCTCAGTTTTTTCACATTCTCGTCTCGCATATATTTTCTTCAACAATCAATTGGCACATGCCCTTCCTCATACCAACTTGGTAGGTTTGATGTCCAAGTCATACTCTTGGACTTTAGCTATCCAATTACCCCGTTGACTACCCAACTCTTGTTGAGTCAAGATGGATTTAATTGCAGTATCAGGGATGAGAACAAGGGTATGAGAACTCAACACGTAATACCTAAAATGTTTCACTGCTCTCACCACCGCATAAGCATGCTTTTCAATTTGTGACATTTTCAATTCATGTTCTTTCAATGGGAAGCTCATGAAAGTGATGGGAGCTTCAATTCCTTCTTCATTTTCCTGCATCAAGATGGCTGATACTGTATGAGCGGAAGCATAGCTGTACATGATGAAATCTTTCTTGAAGTCTAGACATACTAGAACAGGGGCATGTGCAATTTCCTTTTTGACTTCTTCAAAAGCAAGCTTCCCTTCAGTGCTCCATCGAAATGGAGTTTTCCCTTTCATCATCCCAAGGATATCCTTGGTTTTATCAGCAAAATCAGGTACAAATCTTCTTAGGAAATTAACCTTCTGAAAAAGGAGTGCACCCTAATTTTGCTTGTGGGTAGGGTAAGGCTTTGAATGGCCTTCACCCTCTCTAGGTCGATCTTGGTTCCTTCTCTAGTCACAATATGACCCAACAACTTTCCTTCTGTCACTCCAAACATGGAATTTTTAGGATTTAATGAAATCCCATGACGCCTACACCTTAAGAGTACTTGTTCCAGGTGATCATAATGATCACTTCATTTTTTAGAGAAGACCATCAAGTCATCCAAATACACAACTATGACCTTTCCCATTAAATCTCTAAAATCTAAGTCCATAGCCCTTTGAAATGTGGCTCGTGTTAATCAAACCAAAAGGCATTCTCTTGTAAGAAAAGGTTCCCCATGGAGTGGTGAATGCTTTGTTTTATGTTGATCTTCAACAGCTACCTCAACCTGATTATACCTCGAAAATCCATCAAGCATGGATAACATTTCTGCTCTAGTGATAGTTTGTAATACCTGGTCCATGATGGGAAACGAATAATTTTCCTTTAATGAAGACTGGTTGAGATTCCAGAAGTCAACACAAATCCAGATTTCACCATTCTTCTTTCTCATAGGGACAATGTTTACAACCCAGGTGGAATGATGGATTGGAAAGATAATCCTTGCATCTAACATTTTCTAAATTTTTGCAAGAATAGTCCCTGAGATCTTTGGGTTATAATGTCTCTGCTTCTGCCTGTGGGGTTTAACTTCAAGCTTCAAAGGAATGCTATGTTGCACATCCTTGGGCTTGAAAGACTTTAGATCCATGTATGACCACGCTAGGACGTCCATATATCTCTTCAAGAGTGAAGAGAATCTTTCTTTTTCCTCCGGTGAACAACATTTACCAATGTTTACCATCCGTGGTTGATCAATGGAACCCAGGTTAACTTGATCTACCTCTGACGAGGAAGCACCTTTAGCTTGCCTTTTACCCTGAATAAACCGGTCATGCTTGTCAAACAAACCTTCCAGAGAAACCAATCCCTTGGGAATCTTGTTGCCTTTTAGCTGAATGAACTCACCATCAATCTCTTGATATGAACTCGAAACAGATTCACGGAAAGCTGATTCTGATCCTTCAAAATATAGTTCACTAAAATTATCAGCTTTTTCAAGGAAAGACAATACCTATTGATCATCATTGAATACTTGCCAATGTGTTGAATTATCTGGAACACTGGGATGGTACACAATCTTGATGGTGTACGTGTCTTGTTTGAACTGTGGATGAGGAAGGAGAAGAGATGTAGACATGGCCAACAAATCAGCTTTGTCGTTATAATCCCTCAAAACTACCTTGATAGAAAAAGCATCAAAGCATTCTATGTTGTCCCATACCTTGTTCCTGTAATGCTTTAGGCGATCATTTTTCACTTGATAAACCCCTTTCACTTGATTTACAATGAGCTCCGCATCTCCCTGCACTTTGAGGTTTCGATTCCTTTTGTCTTGCCATTTCTAATCCTAATAACAAAGCTTCATATTCAGCTGTGTTATTAGTATTATCAAACTGTAACTTGAAAGAAAAGGGAAAGATCTCGAAATGGAGATATAAGAACTATGCTGGCACCTGATCTAGTAGTTGAACAACTCCCGTCGAACTCAAGGGTCCAAATACCATTAGGATCCTCTTCCTTAACATTTATAGCTGGTACCTCTGATGTCATGAAATAATTCCCCAAGCCAGCATCTTTGAAAAGAATTTGAGCCTTGGGGTCATCCGATTTAGTGACTAAATACTTCACTTGAGGCTCAAGATGGAGAATATGAGGAACTCCATTAACTGGAATTTTAGCCTTGGTCCAGTCCATATTGATCTCTCCTCCAACATCTTTACAAAAACCTCTTCCTAAGAGAATACCATAAGTAGCTGGGATATCAACAACCAGAATGGTCATTTTTACTCTCTTCTCTGGGAAGGCGACAAATGCAAATTGTGCATCTTTGATTTGACCAATCAAGGGAACTTGCTTGGTTTCCATGGAGTAACACCGTCCATATGATTTATTCAAAGTAAGTCCAAGGGCATGAGCTACTTTTACGGGCATCACATTATCGAAGCTCCTGAGTCAATTATGCAATTGCTTGAGTTTGAACCTATTTATGAGTAAGGACAAATAAAACGGTTCGATCTTTCCTGAAGAAGAAATAGAGGTCATATTGTTCTGAGGCAAAGGTTGAGTAGGACTTGAAAAATGCCTTTTGAAGATGAAGGGACAACAACCTTGCTTCTAATGAATTTGGAAAGCTTTTCAAATTGCTCAGGATTTGACTGAAGATATTCTACTTCTGACATTTGGATCTTAGTTCTTTTTGCATGGTCAATAATGTCAAAAGTAGTATATGAAGGAATGATGGTAGGCTCAGTTCTGTTATATTGGTTTGAGTTGAGGTACTAGTCTTGAGAGTAGGAGAAGGAGAATAAGAAGAAGTTTTTACCTTTTTAGTTGTCTCCTTTTTAGTTTGTGCTGAGATAGGAGAGCCTCTCTTGGCCATGACCACGAGAGCTTCTTTATTCTTCTCCTTAGAGCCTTCAACCGGTTTTCTAGGATTCTGAGATTGGGATCAGTGAAGACCGCAAATGACTGACCATCATGTTCACATCCATCTTCCTCGTATTCCAAATACCCAATGCTGGAGTCACCAATTGAATCATCATAAGACTCATCAGCATATCCCGAAGCTTCAAAAGCTTCATGAGAATCTTGTTCTTCTAGTTCTTCATCTTCTTCGACTATCTCTACTATAGCATTAACAAGAGGAGCTTCAATAGCTAGCCTTCCTTGAGCAGAATAACCAATCAAGCTGCGGTCTATCTCTTGATGGGAGTGCCATTGATATTATTGAAATTCCATCTAGGAATATCCTAATACGGAACATTGCTCACCTGTTGAGACATTTTATTTTTCAAAGCAATCAAGTCGTTAGCCATCTTTTGAATAATTGGATCAATAGTACTGTGAGAAGAACTCTGATTTTTAGGCTTGGATGATTCTTTTCTGATATTTCCGGCCAGAATAAGATCGTCTTTTATTTCAGTGGCTGTAGCTTGAGCGGTGGCCAAATTGGAAATAACAGAGCTTCTCAACAAAAACCTCACATTAGGAGGTTGAGCATTGATGTAGAAACACTTCTAATTTTCAAGAGTAGGAATAGTGAGGTCTGGGAATCTTGCAGATCAGCTTGTTGAATTTGGCCATGAAGTCCCGCATGGGTTCGTAAGACTCCTTCTTCATGTGTGTAAGTTGTGCTAACAAGGCATGAGAATCTTTAGCTGGTTTGAACCTTGCTTAAAATACAGATCTCATGGTAGCCCAGTTGGTAATGCATGCATTTGGGAGATGGTAAAACCATTCCACTGCTACACCATGCAATTTTTCGACGAAGATTCGAATAGAGACATCTTCATGAGCAACCCCAAGAACACCACATGCAACAAAGAATGAGGTAATGTGTTCGTCAGGATGTTGTTTTCCATCACCGTTGAACTTAGGAATATTCTTCCGTGATCCATGAGGTAGGTCATGCAATGGTGGAGTAAGGGAAAGAGGACCAATAGCTATGCCCCAAGGCACAGGTTGTGCTTCCATTCTTCTAAATGAAGTGCGTATAGGAATATGAATATCCGACAAGAATAATGCATGAAAAGTTACAGAAACTTCTTGTTCTTGAGGAATCTGAGTCCTTCGGATGGGAAAAGAACTTCTTGCCCGACTAGATGCAACATTGTTGGGTGAAAGCCTAAAATTATGTTGTTGAAGCAAATCAAAGAATGGATCTGGTTTCCCCTAGCTTGGCTTAACCGAGTGAAGATCTTCCTGGAAAGCATGAACTAGAAAATGGATCTTCCTAAAAATAAGGAAAATACAGAGTCGTCAAACACCAAAAGGATAAGCTTAGTCTTATCAATCCGTAATCCCCAACGGAGTCGCCAAAAAACTGTTGGTTGGATATTTTGTCAAGCCAAAATATGAGGTTCAACCACAGTACATGGGATTAAATCCCTCCTCAAAGACAGGTGAGGCTACCTATTTATTACTAATCTAAAACACAACAAAAATAATATAAACAATATTCACACTAATCTAACCATTGGGGTTGGGATAGAATCCCAAAATCCATTTACTCTCTCAAAATGAAATGGATCGGAAAGGAAATTACTATTATGGAAGAAACACAATGGAAAGGAAATGAGAGGAACATATTTTATTTCAAGTAAACACAGAGCACAAAATAATCATACGAGCTTTAGATAACAAATGTAAAGTAATGTTTGAAACAATTAAAATAATCGAGAATGCTAAACAAAGAATAGCTTAAGATCTTGAACATAAAAACAATATCTTAACAGAGATGAATCTCACAACACAAACTTTGCAAAAATAGCATCGGTTTTTATTCCTCGAATGATTAAAAGAAAACACAAAGTTTTTCTTCTTCACAATAGTTCTCAATATTCCAAAAATCTCAACCCTTTGGAATGCATAAGCATCCCTTATTTATAATAAAAGGAGTTGAGAGAAAATAGGATAAATCCTAGAAAATAGTCTTTTAATGAGAGTCCTACTTTGTTTGACTCTCACACAAGAGACCAAGCCAAATTTTTCTTCTTCTATGATGAAACAAAAATGAAAAAGACATGTCAATTTCAGGATTGAAATGACATGTAACATTGTGCCTATTCTGTTTCATCATCTTTTTCTTCCTCCAACAAAGCCTAGCTTGTCTCAAAATTCTTGGAACTTTCGGATTATACCTTGCATCTCATTTTCATCAGGCGTGGTGGAATGATCACTCAGAACTTCACATGTTTCCTAAGTATCACTAGTATTGTCAAGAATCTTTTTCAGTCTCTTGTTGAGTTTCCTCAGGGTTTCCAAAGAATGTTCAATTTTCACAAACCTGTCAATGATTTCCAGGCCAAATCCATAAGTTGGTTCATGCTGAATTGATTCTTGGATCTATTTGTAAAGATCATCAATAGGCAAGATACCTAAGCTTTCACTCAACACCTTAGCATAGATCTTGACTAGCTCTTCTTCTAAGTCATTCGTGCCATTGACCAATTGATCTCTTGATTCCCTCAATTTGTTGTAAGATTCATTGAGAATATTTATTCTGAATCTAATGGCTTTGGTTAGCTGAAAATATTTATCCCCATGTGGAATGATGCCTTCTTCGACCAAGATGCGGGATGGAACCTATTTCAGCATTTGGAGAGCTTCAAAAGTTAACTCTAGGTTTCCGATCTCTGCTGAAAATTCATCATCCATTTTCTCTCCATCCTTCTTTATATCCTCTAAGGATTTGTAGACTTCCATGGTGTCCTCAATGACTTCTTTTCCTTGCAGGAGCAGCCTTTGGATCCATTCATCGACCATTCTCCCCTTCTCATTAATCCTCTCGATCATGGGTACCGATGAGAAATCAAACCCGATAGGAGTAGAGGATGATGGTGTTGACTCAGGAGGCTTTGAGAGCTTGAGTAGCACTTCACACACGGTGTTGTACTTTATCTTTTAACTCATCCTGTTTGCCTTAGTTTCCTTTCACTTCACTGGCACAACATTCATGGCATCTTGTGCATCCTAATGTTCTCCCTCCATTGTTACTTTCCCTAGAGCCACCCTTGTGATTTGGTAATGTGACCATTATATCATCCTTAGTTTTATTAGCCGCGAGAGTAGAAATTTCTACAAATTTATGCCTTGAGGCATCCACTGAAATCCTTGAAACTGTTTTGGGTTTCTTGGCCGACTTGTAGGAGTGACCTTGAGGAATCTGAAATCAAAGGCTGGTAATGGGACTACCACCTTCCTCTTCCTCGGAGTCTGATCTACTAACCATTGAGGCGTATTGGAAGAATTTTCCCCCATTGTAGGTGTTATGGTCACATTTTCAGGTGGAGGAAGGTTAGCTTGTGGAGTAGTGACTACTATAAGTGTAGCATCCGTGGTAATGGATTCAAGGAATGAAGGTGCAGTAGGAGGAGGCATGTCCATGGTTAATTAGGGTCCAGTGGGGAGAGGTGAGAGGCCAGAGAAGATACTAGCCATGGCTAAGGAACTTGGTGAAGAAATATGAGGCAAGGAAGGCTGAATGGGAGGAGGTAAGGATTCTAAAATTAGAGCTTGAGAGGTAAGAGGAAGACTTACCTCTGATGAAATGTCAACCAAAAGAGGAATGGAAGGTTGAACAATCTCTTCTCTTGAAGGAGGATTCCCTTGTTCTGGTTGTGGAGGTGAATCAGGAACCTCAATTGTTTGTGGGAGAGTGGCCACTAGTGTAGTTACTTGATCTTCTCCCTTTCTTACAAACTTAACCTTCATTGGCCTCTTGGAAGGGTTCTTATCCTTTTCCTTTTTCCCTTGGAGGGTCCCACTTCCAAAGTATCTAGCTTTGCAAAACTCCCTTCTTTATAACTCATTCCCCAAGAAATGAGCCATGCCTTAGTACGGGAAAGAATTTGAGTAGCTCTTCCCGTGATAGAAGCTTTCTCAGCAATGGACCAATCAATGGCTAGGAATACATATTGGTCTTCGTTTAACCCATCATATGAGGCGTCAAGGACACTCTCGTTGTCCTTAGTGCCTTTTGGATGTCAAGATAAATCCAGCATCTAGATTTCTTCAATTGTCAACTCTTATTGTCCTTTCTTCGGATGACAACCTCATCCCGAAGATCAACCCAAATATCTTCTATGTTGGGAACATGTAGATATAAAGTCTTGTATGATTTAAGGACTCCTTAGAAATCAAATCCATCTCTTTGTGCTTCATGTGCTTCTTCAACTTGTCCTAAGCTCATGCACCATGTTCTTAGCTTTAACCACCATCAAGCATGTGTACCTTCCGATGGAAATAGGGAAGGATACGATAGCCTTGTGTTTGCTTTGTTGGAATTTGTGGAAATCCAACAATTGTCTTACCAACTCCATTAGGATCAACTTATCACCTAGGAATCTAGGCAATCGGAAAGGATCACCCGGGTACATGACCACCCGAAGGTATGTGAACTTCTTGAACTGTAAGAAGATACAACCCCATTTTGATACTTCGGCCCATGCTTCATCAGAGACTCTTCTTTTCCTTAGATCAGGGTTCATCTTGTAGATATTTTCATAAAAGAAAGCATCGTTCACTCTTCTGAATTGATCCTCGAAACCCTTCATTGTCAGCTAAGGGAAGTACCAATATATGTGTTATGTTACCCTATCTCCTTTTGCATCCAACCCTGGATAATTTCTCATGCCAACTTCTTTGTATAGGTGACATATGAATACATATAGAATTTACCAGTAGTCAAGACTATCTTCATCTGGGAATCAATCTCATCACTTATAAGACTACTCCAATCGATCCCTTGTTCATTCTTCTTCATAATGACCATGAATTGATACATCCATCCTTGGAAGTCTCTTGACTCAGGGAGTCCAAATACTTGACTTAGCAGGGTGATGATGTCGCTGATTTCAAGGATGAAATCACTCCTGGGACAAACTTGGGAAACCTTGAGACAACTAGCTTGGCCTTGATCAAGAACTTTTTATTCACATGCCTTGATGCAGTCTTCTTGATCTTTGTCCCAAGCTTTCTATGCTGACTTAAGATCTACGTCGACATATTCCTGAAAGTTGGGTAATCTTAAGAGGTCATCAAAGTAACCCCCATCCAACTTCACTATGACTTCTCCTGCTTGATTTTTCACTAAGCGAGAGTTTGAGTCATAATTGGAAGCACATGCCAAAATGAACTCGGGGCATTGAGTAGACATTGGGAATCTTGCTGTAAGAGGGAGGCCACTGTTGGTTATTGACTTCATCCAGGGACTCTGAGAAGAATCCTTGGTTCTGTTCCAAAAGTCTTCCATGTCAATGTTACCAAGCTCTGTATCTCGGATGTCGTAATTGTAATCTATGTAGGAGGGGGATTCCATTTTCTGGTACTTGTATTTCATCTTCCTTGACCTATCTGACTTATCCTTAGATGATCCAGGATCCGACATGAGAAATCCTGAAGAAAGAATGCCTAGACAACTCTTATTTGAACAATCGGACTTGGAAGCTTGCTGAGCAACCCCATAGACCCGCCACACTATCCAGATTTTAGAACTTGCAAAGCACCTGATGAAACCCAACACACTAGAATGTATGTCAGAAATAAGGTCTTGTTAGACACTTCACAAAACCCGATGATCGCAGATTGCAGACAGTGTCAGAATTTAGTAGATGTCAGACACTTTGTAAAACCCGATACACTGGTAGAAGTTAGAAGATGTCGAACACTTAGAGAAACTCAATACACTGCGCGAAATGTATGTCAGAGGTTGATAGATGTCCGAAACTTGGAACAACCCAATAGAATGGCGAGACTTGGAGATTTTTGAGCTCTTGATGAAGCCCGACAAACGGCAGAAAAAAAAAGATGTTGAACACCCTACAAAACCTGAAAATAAAGGAATCGGGTTTTTGAGGTGTCAAGACATGCAAAATTCCTGCCATTTCACCAGTTAGGAATTTTAGATTTTTTCAATAATTAACAGGGTATATTCCATGGGATAAAACAAAGAAACACCCTAGGGGTGAATTCCAAACAAGAACTTTCATTGGAATACAACATAAAATGAAGAAAACAATCTAAAACCCTAAACCTAGGGGAAAAATAGGAAAGGAAGGAGAACACAAAAAGAATATCTCAAAAACAAATGCAAAAGACCTCAAATCGGCAAGAAAATCAAAATACACTCAGTACTCTCGAAAAATAATAAAAACGGAACACAAAATTGATCAAGAAGCTTGATCGGGTTTGGAGGTCACAAGCACAAGTACGAAAAATCGACGCAATAAAAGTACATGTAAAAATGACATGTAAAATTGGGCTATTTATAAAAGCCTAGCATTTAAGACACTTCACCTGACACATGTGCCAACTACTCAACAAATCAGAGTTAATGCCATGTCATCATGCTTAAAGTGGCTGAAAACTTGATACAAAGGATTAGCTATCAATTCGGGTTTCAGGTTTTGGGAAATAAGCGACATGAGACATGAGATGTTTGGATGTTCCAAGGCCCCAAAAACCCGATACAATGGATTATATTGGGTTTCGGGTTTCGGAAGTCAAGCAACATGTAGCATGCTTTTTGCAAATCATGTTCCGATGTTCGTGAGTTTCAAAAACCTGATAGAATGACTTGTTTTGGGTTTTGGGTTTCAGGAAACAATTTTCATGTAGCATGTAAAATATACATGTTTTCATGTTGTTGAAACCCGAAAACCTGAAAATCTCCTCAAAAGGGCATTTTAGGAGATTTTTTCCAAAAAAATTCTATGGTTATCTTAATTTTAGTTGGAATCACTAAAATGAGATAACAAAATCAAAAAGCGGGGAGATAAGATTTTCCTTTTTAAGTGAAAATATCTCAACCTTTTTAAACTTTAGAATATTCCTAAATACACCTAATAACATGCATAAAAATATGAATTACTATCACAAGAGGATATTATGATTTAATTAACTTCCAAAATTAATTTCCCAAATCAGAATAATGCTTTACAAAGTGACTATTGACCTAACAACTATAAAAACAAAAAGGAGACTCGAGTGATAGGATTGAAAGTGCTTCATTTATGAAATCTGTACATGGTAAAAACCATACAACTAGGTCAAAACCATAAGTACGGTCCCAACCCTTTTGTATGGTCTTAGAACTGGTTATATTTTGGATCTATAACTTTATATGTGTCTCAATTACTCAAAAATGATTGTAGATATGTGTCGGTCTTCTTCACTTTATTCAAAATGGCTCTGTAACTCTAACCAAATCCTCATAGTGCAAGATGGAGTTCCTACATAACAAAGTTAGGTAGTTTTTGGAACCCATGTGCACTACTGACGACGTTGTCAAGGCTTTGAAGAGGTATCAAACCACACATCATTCTCCTAGTATGTGATATCTATCATAGTGTAATCATAATTTGAAAAACATGTTTTGAAAATACCTTTCTTGAGTTTCAAACTTTCTCAAATACTTGGGAAGGGTCACTTTTCTTTCTTGTGGAGAAAATATGGAGACTTCGTACTTGATAGGAGACTTCGAGACGTGTAGAGATTACTTCTCAAATAAATATGCATGAGTTATTTCATATTTTTGGGAGCTTGGAGTGCCTTTTGTGCTTGCTTTTACATGAAGATATATTAAAGTGCCATGACCTTAAATTATATATGATTGAATTTATTATATAGGCATATGAAGAATATTATGTCATGAAAGGCCAACTAAGAGGGAATATTAGTCCACATGAAGACGATGGAATTGAAATTTTTAGTACACACTATCCAAAACCATACACTAGGGACGACTTATAGATTTAGATAAACCAACCAAAGCTCATGGTTTTGACAAGGAGGAAAACGTTGATTTTGACTTCATGGAGTTGGAGATACATGTTTTTAGGTATGTTTTGTGCAATTAAACTTGAGAAATTAACAACATAAAGTAATGAAAAAATAAACAAGTGATGAAAGGGATATTATGGTGTTCTAAGAAAGAGTGGGAGGGTGTATTTGTGTATGTAAGTGTGCAATGTCGGGACCAACGATGTCAAAGTGACGGTGAGATGGCCTCTATCGAGTACTCCTTGAACCTCGCCATTAGATTCAAACAATGGAAAGAAACACAAAGGTTTCATTCCATTTTCTTACAACCATTCATGATATCTATAATACTTTCTCACTATGGATATCTCAAACCTCTCTCATGGAGCTTTTACAATTATTGGCGCCTCTTAGGGCCTACTAGTCTCAAAATTTATCACTAATCTTGTCTCTAAGGACTATCCCGACCTCATCTCTTGGTCTATCTCCTTGGCAGATCTCGGTGGCACTTCCTCTTGACCATTTAATACTTCTTTGAATTATGGCCAACAACAACATTCTCTCTTCAAATCTTCCTCCTTTTATAGTTGTGTGCACCTTACTTTTCCTGCTACTCTCTCCTATGTAATGGCTTCTCTTCTTCTCCCACTCGTAATTCAAATATTAATTTGGATTCATTGATACCCTTATCTACATAATTTTATCTTGGAAAATATTGTTATGCTATGTCACCTAATGGTTAGATTCCATTATCGGATGTGTCATCATTACTTCATTGTTAACCACATGCAGATCCATTTCTATTCATCTTTTTCTACCAATTTCTTTGTGTCCTACCATCTCGGATTCTTCCTCCATGTATTTTCTACTCCCTTTCCCTTTGCTTCGATCCTCCGAAATCCCACATGTTTTTCCTTTCTTCTTTGCACTTGATTTTGCTTGTATTTCTCCATGCCTCTTTTCCCTTGGTTGTTATTATGGGCAAATGATCCTCCACATGCCATTTCCTTTGTGTGTTGTAAGATTTTCTTGCATGTCCTTATCCTTCGTCATGGTTTTCATGTCATCTCCTTCTCTTGCCTCAGTGTGTTGTTATCTTCATGCACTTATACTAGAGATTTCACTTTTGGCTACACTCCATCTTCTTCGTGCATCTCTCCTTATCCTTCGATATCTTCACTCGCCCATACTTACGTATGTGCCTTATCCTTCACATATCTCCTCGCACACCTCTTGAGTGTGGGCATTGAATTATTTTCCCTCCATTCTCCTCATGCCTTTATTTTCTCCCGTGTGCCCTTCTATCATTTTTTTCACATCTCTTCACTCCCTTGTGCATCACAAATTTGAATCCTTTTGCCCTTCATTTTCAGACCTCTTCCTCACGAATGCTTTTCCACCTTCTTTATTTTTTCTTGCACATTTCTCCTACACATACTTCTTCCTTATATGAAATCAGGCTACTCTTCTTTCTCCTTTTTTGTTACTTCCTTCCATAACCCTCTTTTCTTTCCCTTTGACATCTTCTCATTCTTCTGTTGTGCTCACATTTTCCATGTTTCTTATCATTTACCACACACCTTCTTATTATTGTACACACCTTCTATTAGTGAAGGTCTACCTTCATTCCCTTTCATGCTCCTACATCAAACACCTGTGGTATTTTAAAATTTAGGTCCTCCTAAGAAAATCCAATGAGTGATAAAATCACCCTTTGGAATATGTAAATAGATAGTCCCAACTCCTTTATCTAACAATCCATATTCCTCCTCATTTTGTGCTTCTTTTGGCACCTCTTCTAATATCTATCCACTTCAGGTGTCTCTTTTACACTACCTCATGTTCTCTTGTGAGTGTTTGCTGCCTACAAATTATTATTTTGTTGATGGGTCCTCCTTCTCGATCCTTGGAAAATCTCTACATGCTATTACTCTGTTCAAGTATTTGTTTTCATCAAACCATCCTTCCTTTTTTCTTTCACTGAGATTTTTTCCTTGAGACACTATGCAATCCTTTTTTATTTTCTATGTGATTCCTCCTCTCTTTCCTTTGACCATCTACCACCTCATAACGGATCCTCCTTGATCCTTTAAGATACTCGTGTCTCATGGTTCTTCTAATTTTGTGCAAGTCCTTGCTCACTCTTCCCTGCAAGTCTATGGTTTCCTTGAACCATTCTCTCAAGGCTTCCTTAATGGGTCTTCTACTTTGTGAGTTTGTGCTCGCCTCCAAATATAATCTACATGATTATAAGCTCCCCTTGTATTTTCCTTTAATCTACTTTTCTCGTTGGAATTTTTATTTTTTCTATCATTTTTTCTCCATGATTATTCCATTTTGTGCTCTTTCACTTTATGTGCCACTTCTTATCGTTACTTGAGGTATTATTGAGGGCTCAGTATATCCTCTACCTCTCGAGATCTATTAGACCAAACTACGGATGATGGCATCTTCTCGATCTCTCCCTCTTGCTCGGAAATTTTCCCTCACCATATTTTCTTGTGCCTTTTGTGCACGAGATATTCTAGAGCCTCATTCCACTTTGAGATTGCTACCAAATTATTCCCCTCTTGGTGTGATATTTTCCAAACACACTCTTGCAAATATTGTACTTATTTACTTTGTATTTGTTTTCTTAAAATAAACCTCCTTTGGGTTCAACCGCTCTCGACATCTCTCGGATCCTAGCTTCTTCCTCTATATTCTCTGGAAATTTATTCAAAATTCCACCACACTCTCCTTGGCTCACACTCTCCTCTTATTTTATGCACCTCTCCACACGCCTCCTCTTGAGATATCCCTAAATATCCTTACCCTGTACACTATGTTTCACACATACTTTCACAATCTCCCTAGATTTATCATCCTCTCTAACAATATTTCTCCCATTATCATTTGCATTATTGTGTGTATATTTTCTTCTGCACTCTTCAACTCCTCTTCTTGGAATTTATCCTTTAGCGCATCTCTGTGCACCTTTTCTTTTCATTGGGGTTTTATCTCTCGCACATTTTTCATCCCACCCAAATTTCTCCTTTGAGATTCCATATTTTTTATCTCTTGTGTTTTTTTGAGTCAATTTTATTTTCATGCACCATCTTCCTTCTATTCCACATTTGTTACAATGGTATCCTCCTGTAGTTCTATGTATTTCTTTGCATGCCCATGGTCGAAATGACCATATCATCCTTCTTGAAATAATTTTCTTCAAGCGTGATACTCTCACATGCCATCGTCTATCCTTAGGTGATTTATTCCTTCACCCTCTGCTCAATTCGTGATCTTTTTGATGTGCTCCTCTTGCACATATTTCTGTAGTACTCTTGTATATGAACCATCTTTCTCTTGTGGTGCTCCTACACCGGTTCTTTCCCCATTTATGTGTTATTCTTGCGTAACTTATGGATGTGATTTTATATATACCTTCTCCTCTTGGTGCTCCTATGGCACTCAGGTGTGAATCTTGAATCTAAGGCCAATATCAATTTTTTTACTCCTCTCAACTCTAAGGCCAGTCTTGACCTCCTCTCTTGGTCGCTCTCCTTAGCCAATCTTAGTGGAACTTTTTCTCGAATATTCAAAACTTCTTCTACTTTTGGCCAACAAAAACCTTCTCTCGTCACATCTTCCTAATTTATAGTTATGCGTGCCTAAATTTTACTACTTCTCTCTCACGTTGGATTCTCTTATTCTCATGTTTGCACTTCAAATTTGAATTTGGCTTCATAAATTCCCTTATCCACGTGATCTACTCTTGGCCAATCTTGTTGTATTACGTCACCTGGTGGTTGGATTTCCCTAATAAGTCATGTCATCATCAAGTCGCTATCAACCACATGACTATGTAAATCCACTTCTATTCATCCTTTTCTCCCAATTGTCACCATATCCTATCATCTTGAGATTCATCCTTCGTATATTTTTGTGCCATTTTTACCTTTTCTTTGGATCCTCCAAGATCTTAGCATGTTTTTCCTCACTTCCTTGCATCTACTTGAATTTAATTTCTCTACGCCTATTTTCCCTTAGTTACTATTATGGGAAAAATATCCTCCATGCGCCATTTCCTTTGCATGATGTAATATTTTCCCGTGTGTGTCATTATCATTCATCATAGTTGTCATGCCATCTCCTTCTCTTCATTGGTGAACCCTTATTTTCACACACTTCTATCGGTGTCTTTTCTTTTAGTTACACTCCATCTTCTCTACGCATCTCTCCTTATCCTTCATTGTCTTCACTCACCCATGCTTCCCTACACACCTTTTCCTTTCCGTATCTCCTCGTGCACCTCTGCCCCCTTTTGACCGTGGGAATAAAATTATTCACATGCCATTATCCTCACACCTTGTTTATCTCTCATGCAACCTTCTATCCTTTCACACATCTCTTCAATCCCTGCGCGCATCGTATCTTGAATCCTTGTGTCCTTAATTTTATAAACTCTTCCTCATGACAACTTTTATACATTATTTCTTTATCCCCTGTGCATTTCTCCCATGCATGCTTCTTCTTTCTATGGAATTAGGCCATTCTCTTTTGTTAGTAATATTCCTTGGATTAGTGCTCACATTATTGTTTGTAATAGTTGAATGTAATATTCATATATTACATTAGTAAGTTAGTGTGTTAGTAAGATATTAATATTGTTATATTAATATCATATATGTGTGAGAAAAATAAAAGATTGTAAAATTATTAATATGAGTCATAAAACAACTCATTATTAAAAATATAAGATATTGTATTAGTTGTGAGTTTGTTGAATAAACAACTCACGTAGATTATTGTGTGTGGAGATATTGGTGGGATATATGAGAGAATAGTGGTGAGTGATCATAGGAGAGATTCTATAGGAGAGATATGGGGATAAAATGATAAGACTTGACTCCATGATTTTAGGAGCAAACAATTGTATAAAATTCCCTCTCATATTCAATAGAAATTGCTCCATTCTATTTACATTTAGTTTCTATCTTCTGTAGTTTTTCATTTCATGTGTTGATTTCAATTAGTTATTGCTTAATTTATTTATGCAAATCTAGATATTTAGCATCATCTTTCTCCTTTCTTGTTACTTCCTTTTCACGACCCTCCTTTTATTTCACTTTGATAGTTTCTCATTATTTCGTGCTCATTTTTCACACTACTTCTTTCCCACATGAATTCTAATTCTTACACACACCTTTCATCGGTGCAAGTTTTCCTTCATTACTTTTGATGACCTTACATCACAAAGGATATATTGGAAAATTTGAGTGTTTACATCTCCCCCTTTAAGTATGAAATGAAAATTGTATGCTTAAAGGAAAAGATACATGAGTGTATAGAAATACTTTGTATTTTCTCGTAATAACTTTATTTTATAGTATCTCATTGTGTTAGTGTTTGCATGATCTGAAATGAAACCTGTAACATGTAGTGTAGTGAATTCCCAATATAGGAAATTGAAATTTAAATCATATGTAATCAAATTATTATAAAGGAATGTGCAATAAGAAATGCTAAAGGAGATGCAAAACATGGAAGGAATACACCTATTTTTCTTGCAGAGGGAATGTGCTCCCCTCTTTTGCTTTGGCGAGTTTGAACTTTTTAAAATCTTATGAATAATTAGGGGTGATCAATCCCCAATATGTTCCTAAGAGAGGTTGATGTGCTATGTGTACCAACCCAAAGACACGAATGCTGAAGAGAAGAACCAAAAATAGGATACAACAAACCCCTCCCAAGGAGGAATACTATGTATCAAATCCATTTAGAAACTCTGATATATTATCCTTAATTGCAAAGAGGATAAGAAAGTATACCCATGAAGAACTTAGTTGCTTCACTACCTTCCATAACACCAAGGACCATACTGTTGTAGATGGATATAAGTCCAATTTTGTAACTTTGAAACACACAATAGAAAAGAGAAATAAATGCCCCATACTCTTCCCATGTGTCATATAGATGAGTAGAAAATCAATATAGTTGATTACATGTAAAATTATGAGTGGTGAAAGGAGATCCATGAACCCAACGTGTCTAAAAGCTGGAAGTGAAACTAAGTATTGTAGAGAAGGAGAGAATGAAATACTTCATGCCCCCTAAAATTGTGCCAAAATGAGTTAATCTGAATATGAAACCATATAAGAATGTTGTAATAATGATGATAAATATGAAAAATGATGACAAATCTAGAGTAAAATCCCCTAGGAAAAAATGTCATATCGGGTCAAAATCGTATATGCGAGTCTTGATCGGGTTGTACAAATTTGAACCTATATAACTTTTGCTAGTTTTATGCAATTGAATCATATTCTAAGTCATTTATTTCTACCTCTACATATGTTTATGCCAAAAAAATTGTCTGCTTTCTACTAGAAGTGTATAACAAAACCCAAGTTTTTTCCCTTTTATTGAGGCATGCACGACAAAGAATTTGAGCGCGTAACTCAAAAGAAACAATGTATACCCATGTTTGAGATGCTACAAACCCGTAGATAACCTAAGGGAAGCTAATGTGATGGCCACCAAGAATAAACTACACCTGTAAAAGGGGATGTGCATTGTAGAAACCATGGCATAAAATAATATCAACAAAAACAAGAAGTAAGATGACAAGAACAATATCAATATAAAAATGCAATAAAAAATAGAATAAAATGTGTTATTAGAAAAAAGTGCATAAAATATAGAAACAAGAGCAAGTCATGCCAAACAATATCACAAAAAAGGAAAAATTCTGCAAACATGGGAAAAATGCCTACAAACAAGAGATACACAACCACACACAAGACATAATAACGTAAACATGAGACATCCACAATGCCATAAGATAATCAAGGCCCTTAGGCCACATGCAAAGGAGAAAATAAAACATACACACACAACTAACAAACATGTATGAAAATCCAACATGGCAATATGTGATGAAAATCATATTATATAGGATATATGAAGGAGCTATCAATGATTGTAAAAATTGTACAAGATACATGTGTTATTCTGTTAGTCTAAAAGATAAAAAATACACAAGATATATATGTCATCAAGTGTAATGAGGGAAGAAAGGAATTATAAATAAATCTAGCACATGGATGTCGTATGCAAAAGGAAGATGCCCCCATAGGTTAGCAGTCTCGGTAATGGGCAAGACAAAACCTATGATTGTGTACCACTATGTGAATGTCCTACATCATGCTCAATATACCATGTGAACACGTGTGTAAAGAACAAATGTTATCTATCAAACCAAAGAGTAAATAACATGTATAATATAAATTGCAAATAATGTATGCTATAAAAACATGTCCTGATTTTGTATGTTTGCAAATACTTGAATGTTTTGTGTTTTACTATAATATCCCCTTCTTGAAAGTAGTAGGTTGAAGACCCTTAGCCCATTCTTTGTTTCTGGCGACTAAGGAGGTGGAAAATAAGGGAAACATTTATCCTAATAAAGTAATTTTAGTGCATAATGATTTTTTATAAGCACTTTAATTATTTATTAGTGATAAAGTAATAAAATAAAAAGGTCACTTTATTTTTATTTCCCCCTAAGGAGAAAATGTGACCCATATAGGGAGATAAAGCAAGGGGATAAAAATATTAAATAAAGTAACCAAGTGGAGCAAGCTGATTGGATTGTTGGGTGGGCTCATATGCCAAATGAAGTTATAAAAGGAGGTCGCCATTCTCTATTGAGGTATCACTTTTGCATATTTTTGCATCTCGAAATTTGGTAGCGTTATTTACTTTCCATTTTTACGTTAAAAGATGAAAACCATTTAATGTGTGTGCATTAGAGGATGAAAACCCTATATTGCCAAGGTTAAAGAATGAAAAATATTCATCCTTTATGAGAGAAAGATTTATTTAAGGGTTTCCTTTGAGTTTCAAGGACAATTATGAATTTCCAGCGGTGTTAAAGGCCCTAAGTTACATATTTCTATTATATCTAGCTAGGGTTTGATGAAGAAGTGTTGTAGCTAATTTTTGCATGCATTTTCCAACTTTTTCTAGATGATCGACCCACTTGTGGGGATTTATGAGAACCCTAGCACACTAATGATCCCTATCTAATTTATATCTTAATTTCCATATTTTTATAGGTCATTTCCAACTTATTTACACCTGATTTGGGATTTGAAACCTCCTTTCTAGTAATGTATGAAAGCTGATTTTCTATAGGCTTTATAATAAAATTCCAGCTCTTCTTCTTGGTCAGAAAATTTATATTTTTGGTGTTCTTGCATCTATGATAAATTTTGATTATTTTTGGCAAAGATTTGATCAAGTTTAAATCAGTTTTGAATGCCATTAATCTCTAGAGAAAGTTGCATTTTTTTGAATAAATTTAGATGTGCATTATGTTTCATCGTAGATACTTCTATCGACTTGTTGTTATAAATCAGATTTACAAGGTTTCCATTTGGGGTTAGAAATTATCCCATTGGGGACATTATATTTAGGCCCTCCATGAGGGAATAGATGAAAACCTATTCTTCGAAGAGAAGGAAGGGTGATCCAAGAATGCCCCCATAGAGGGAAATAGATAAAAATGGTGTAACCAAAGGATGGGATGTGAGATTGACACCCATGTGTGTGTGTGTAAAATGAGGTTCAAGTGTTGAAACACTTCATCAACAGTCAAGTTAAACCTATAAATAGAGTGCATCATTAGGAAGTGAGGGGGAAATTAGGATTTCCCGATTATTGGAGAAGGATTTATATGGTTCTGCTTATGGATGATATAAGGTGAATGTACTAGGTAAAAGCATGGGTTATACCATTAGACTTGCAAATCTAGCAAGGAAAACCCCTTATTTAGACTATGAATATAGTGATATTGAAAAATGTTTGCAAACATGAACATGGATTTTAGATTTATCACTAATGTAAAAATCCCAGGGCCATCATTAGTGTGGAAAGAATCATCACTATCAAAGAGAGAAATAGCAAATTTACGCAAATGATCTCACAAGAACGTGGTACCATCCTAGAGATTTTCCTTCATATTATCCTCATTGGGGATGGGAATTGTTGTGAGATATAATTTTATGGAAGTGAACTTGGGATTAAGTGAATATGTGCCCATTCTTGTGGAGATATACATATCATCATCATCATTTGAATTGCATTTAAAGCATCTTGAAGATAAGTAGTAGATGCCACCTGATGAGTAACTGACACATGAACAAGATCATTTGTATGTGTGCTAGAATTAGTATCATAGTCGATATCATCATTGGGATCAAATTTTGTCTTATTTTGTGGAGGAGAATCTGAGATATTGGTAGAATCCTTTGGTATGGTTCTCCTAGATTGGGCTTGTGTATTCTCGAAGTGCTTGAATTTGGTGTGTAATTTATCATATTCAAGTGGTATTTCTACCATTATTGTTTGCACAATAGGATGATGTACTTCATGTATTGATGGTGGATCTACCAAAGGTGGTATTTTGTGTAAATACTCTTTGTGATGATATGAATCTCGTTGTATGTCTAGAGGTGTATCATTCAGTATTAGAGTATGCTCATGAGATATAAGAGATATGTATTCTAGTTTTTATTGAGACTTTAGGACTCGAGATAATTGCATAAGAGAATGTTTTATATCAAAGGATATAAAGCCCTTATGCTCAAGTTGTTGGATTCTTCATTGTAGAACATAGTAATCATTGTCACAATGTTCATTAATGCGATGATAGTTACAAAATGGTTGACCTTTGATTTTTGTAAGATGATAGGGGAATAGTCATGAGTAGGTAACAAATTGATTAACTTCTTATCTAGTAACTCATATAGGATATCATGTTGTTTAGCATTCTTGGAAAACCAAATAGGTGCCTTCTATTATGGTTTCCTAAGTATTCAAACTTAATTGCTAGAACACACACATTGTTTCCTCTATGTAGGAGTTTAAGCTCACTTGTATGAGCACATGTAGTAGACACAAAAATTGTATCACATTGCACATCTTGGGCCTTAGAAATATCATGATGCATGGAAGGAGAACTAATATGTGCATGGGAAGTATCCTTGAGATGTTGTATCTCATCCTTGAGAGATGTAATCGTAGTATTCATAGCTTGAAATTTATCTTGAAAAGCATGGTGTACGATTTTTATAGACTCTAAGATAGCCTTATGTAACATGTCATCATTAATAATGAAAGGAGCTAAAATATGACTCAAAATTGAATTCACATGAGAAGATGTCATATTATCAAGAAGTTGTATTTTGTGCACTAGTTTTTGAGTGTATCTACATGATGGGTGTCATTGAAGTAAATGATACAAGGATACTTGAGAAACTGGTTCATGGGCCATGATAGCATAACAAAATTATAGAGAGAGATCCAATCATATAGAAAAGAATAAACCAACATATGAAGGGCTGAAAATCAAAGGACCATGGGGAAAAGACCCAAAAAGTGATGTTGAGCAAAAAGTGACTGTCATCAAATGAATAAAATGACCATATCTCAAAATATAATTTGAATTTTTCAAAACAAAAATAGGTAATTTTGAATCTAATAAAGTAAAAGAAAAATTCCAAGGGATTTTTCCAAAAGTGTATATTTTTTTATTTTTCCTAATTACTAAAAATAGTAATTTTAAATTTCCAAAAAGTGTGCTAAAATTTATGGCAAAAAGAGAGGTTTTTATTGAATATGAAGAAATTAAAAATAACCAAAATGAAGTTTGAAATAGAGTTGTTATGCTCGAGATATGAAAAAGGAGTGATTTGGTAATTAGGAGCCTTAGAAAGTTACCCAAAGAGGAAAACCAACCATGAGAGCTTTGGGATAAATTTGAAAATTAGTTTAAGGTCAAGCAAGAGGATGAAATTAGAATGGAATCTAAATACCATTGAAAAATTTGATATATCTAAAACCATGTAAGAAGAAGAAGCCCTATGGAAACTAGGGTTTGATTTTGAGTTGGGTTCACCAAATGAATTCACCTTTTAAGTGAAATAATCACAACCTTTTTAAAATTTAGAATGTTCCTAAATAACATGCATAAAAAGGATGAATTATTGTTACAGGAGGATATTTTGATTTAATTAAATTCTAACATTGATTGCCCGGATAATAATAGTGATTTACAAAGTGACTATTGTTCCAAAAAATTATCAAAACACAAAGGATAATTTTCACTTAGCTGATTATATGAGGATATGGGATACTATGAGTGATATGAGTATAGAAATAGGATGACATGAGACTGAAAGTGCTTCATTTTTGCAATTGGATCCTAAAATATACATATTCAAAACCCTAAACTAGGTCAAAACTGTTTGTAGAGTCCCGACCATACAGTAAGGTCTTGGAACTTATTAGATATGGCTCTGTAAGTTTTTGTGTGCCTCACTTTCCTAGAAATGAATATTGTTGTGTGTCACTCTTCTTCACTCTTCTTTGGAATGTCTTTGTAACTATGACCAAACCCTTAAACACTCATAATGTAAGATGGGGTTCTCGAAAAACAAAGTTATGTGGGTTGTATCCACCCATGTTCACTACCAACATCACCACTACTTTGAAGAGGGATCAAACCACACTTCATTATCCTATCATGTGATATCTACTATAGTGCAATCAAAATTTGACAAGCATGCTTTGATAATACCTTTCTTGAGTTTTACACTATCTCAAATACATGGGAAGGGTCACTTTTCTTGCTTATGGAGACTCATGGACCTAGTAGGAGACTTTATACCTGTATAGAGTAATTCCCTAACAGATGTGGATGAGTTATTTCATAGTTTTGGGAGCTTGGATTAATTTTTGTGATTTCTTTTACATGATGAGATATTAAATTTCCATGACCCTAAATGAGGTATGATTGAATTGTTTATATAGGCTTCCAAAGGTTATTGTGTCATGAAATGTCAACCAAGAGGGAATATTAGTCCACATAAAGACGATGGAATTGAAAGTTTTAGTACATAATGTGTCGGTCCAAAATCATACACTAGGGTCAACTTGTAGATTTGGAAAAAATGACATTTTTGACCTGAGAGGAAAATTTTTAAATTGACTTCATGAAGCTAGAGGTAAATGTTTCTAGGCATGTTTTATGCAATTAAAATTGAGAAAATAATGACAAATATCTATGCAAAGAAAAATAAGTGATCGAAGGGATATTAGGATTTGCTAATCAAGAGTGGCGAGGGTGTAATTGTGCATGAAAGTGTGTAATGTCAAGGAAAACAATGTCAAAGGATAGGTTGTGAATTTTGAGTGTCTACAAAATCCCCCAAGAAAACATAATTAAAAAATTGATGAAAAAATTGTAAACCATAAGGTACGAGGGTTATATTCCTAACATGTAACCAAGGTTCCCTTAGGAGAATATTGTAATCAAGTTTATTAGGGACAACATAATATAAAGTATGAAGGGTATTAGGACAAATAGTAATGGGTAAGGTGACTTGATAAAGTATTTGATGAGGTGCATTTGCAAATTCATGACGATGTATAGTGTAAAGAGACATATTCTATATAGAAAGACCTAAATGATGAAAGAAAGTAGTGTCGGAAAAATTAAGAACTGATTTATCATCATTAAGAACAAATTTTACCAATGTATCATGAATTACATAAATAGGGAGATTAACTATCAATAACATCCCCAAGAGAAGTGACAGGAGGACCAATATTTTGATCAAAAGAAATCTTCCTAGAGAAAATATTTCACATGATGACCAGATGCATGAAGATGAATATGAACATTTGGAAAGGCCTCATAAATGTCATCCTTACATGCGGAATGAATTTTATTGTAATCAAGGAAGAATATGGTGGAACCACTAGACGAATCCATTAATATGCCCGAAAGTAGGAGAAGGCCTAAATATCTAGACATTGAGAAAACAAAAGAAACCCTAGGATAAATAGGGTTGTATAGAAAATATTCAATTTAGAATTTGGGTTCTGTTCGTTTACACCATTTTAAAGATTTGATTATTTTTAAAATAATGTTATGGAATGCACAACACTAAAAAGGAATGTAAGGTTTGAAACTAGGAGCTATTATGATTAATTAACTTCCAACATTAACTTTCTAATATCAAGATAATGTATTGGTACTTGCAATTACTGATTATAACATGCCTCAAAATTGAAGACATAAGAAAGAATGTGTACTTAGCTACATAGGACTATACATGAGAGATATGGGTGTAAAAATTAGAGAATCTAGGAGTGTTAGGAATGAATGTATGGTCTAAGACCTTTTGTATGGTCACGGAATTTCTTGTTCTTGTTTTTGTAACTTTCTTTATTCTTTAGTGACCTATAAATGTGTTTCACTTTGTGAAACCATAAGTATCATACAATCCCAAAACCACATGTAATCAATGAATCATGCTCAAACCTTAACCATGGATATAAAAACTTACAACAAGGTTAGTGTTTGGGTTGAATTGAAATCCATGCACCATCGATATCGACACTCACCGAGGAGGCCTCAAATCACACATAGTTATACACCTAACATGTAACATATATTTGAATGTAACTAGTTGACAACTTGAACTACTTTGAACATGCTCGGAAAATTGTGATCTTGTTAAGAATTTGAATTGGGATATTTTTGTTATTTTTAGTGAGGTAATATAGACTACTTGGATTGGTTAAGTGCTTCAAAACTATAGTATTGGCTTCCTGATGGATGCACATTATCTTTAAAAATATTTAGGGAGCATTGAGTACCTTTTTAAGTATTGTAATGTGCATGCCAAGTGATTTGATATAAACTTTCCAAGTGAGTAAATGAGGTGATGTTAACTTCTTTATATAGGGATACAAATGAAAATTATCATGATAAGGCCAACCCAAGAAGATGAAAATTCCCAAAAATGTTATTGAATAGAATTTTTTTTTGAGGATATGTTGTTTCAAGATGTTGCAAGCCGGCTATGACCGAATTTCACATCCTGAGCTTTTTGTATAATTTTAAATATGGATGTGGTGAATGAAATATGGAATTTACACAATGAACAATAGAGTTTGTTGACACATCGGTGTGTGGGAATGAGAAATTTAGAAAAGAGAAAATATGAATTATGTGGGGATAGGATATGGTGTTTGTCTTTAAAAAGGAGCACAATCATAATTAGCGGTGTAAAAGGGTAAATTACCAAAGTTGAATGTATACATCAACTAATAAAAATAAAGTGAGAAAACACACGATAAGAAATTGAACATAAATATAGATAAACAAGTATTGCATAAGACACATGGATTGGGAACATTAGTCTAAAAATATATCATGTATATAATAAAAGGAGTTAGAAATAACAAGGAAGTGACACGTAACTATAACAAAAATGTCACCTAAAAAGCATATGAGATGCACTCAACAAAGAAAGGTTAAATGCGAAGGGTCTAAGATGACACATGTCATCATGAATCGATCTATGGATGTGTTATCATGCAAAATGTATAACATGCAAAATTAAATTTTGACCATGAGAACTAAGCCCACACTTGAAAATTCCCTCTCTCGGTCACTATAAACCTTTCCTCGAGACCAACATATCCTCATTTTCATCCTCATTTTGTCTTAGAGGAATGTATTAATAATATTTCCAATCGTGTTTCACGTGCATAAATATTTCCTAAGGTGTTTTCCAAATTCATTGAGATTCAAGGAAGGGTGACTTTCCACGAGGCCTTAAGAGGGCCATTTTTAGCCATTTTACAACATATGGATACCCTCATGAATTTAAATGGGAAGACTAAACCATTTGGAAGTTGTGAAGGAGAGTCATGATGTTATTAGGAATTAAACAAGTCAAACATGGTAAATGGTGTTGTCTGGATCGGGAACTTTAAATTTTACTTGTTATGGGAAAATCTTAATGTTTTGGGGCAAGTTTCGGTGTTTAGGTCCCTGTTCCCTATTCCTAAGCCTCTTCAGTCCAACACTTAGCTAATTTTGGAAACAAGGTAATTCTAAGGCAAATTGGCCTTTAGATGAACATGAGCCTCTTGTTCCCACAAACTCAACTTCTCTGCATAACACATTTTTATCATTATATCGGGTTCTAAAATCACATTTGGAATATGCCATTTGTTCCTCCATTTCTCCAATCAACCATGTTATTTGAAGAGAAAGAATCATGGCAAACATAATAGGTCATATCAGATATATCATACATTTAAGGCACATTGGGAACTATTTGGGTGTTCCATCATTTCTTCGAACACAAAATCGGGTCAAAAACTAAGGAACAAAGGACAAGGGAAGTTAATTCAGTTCATCTTGGAACCTTAGGAACAATTCAATCATTTTGGTCATTCCCTAAAACTCGAGTTCTCTTCTAGGTAAAGCACCATCGAGACAAATTGGCTCCGGCTGAGCACAAAGGGAACTATTCCCACCTTCCTTCACTACCTTGACAACCTACCAACACCAAAAGACAAAGGAGTCGTTATTTAAGCCAAAAAATGAACAAAGGAAGTTGTTCCTCCATTCCTTGTATTCCATGATTTGCTGCCCCTCCTACGTAACAAAGAAAATGATATATTAGTGATGGAAGACCCATGAGGAAAATTCCATTGTTCCTCCTATTCTTTGGATTGCCGCATGGGAAAATTGTTTTGTTGTTTTTCAAAATAACTTCTATATTTTCACCAAGAAGAGGAATATGAAAGGTCATAAAATCATGTTTTGGAATGTATAAGTGTATTTGTTCCCAAATTGAATTTATTAACTTATTTTTAGGAGATGGAGGTCACAATTGACAAGAAAGTGAAAAGTCGTGTGAAAGGAAGGTGAAAGGTCATATTATAAATTTATAAATTATAATGCCTCATCCATTCCAAAGGGTTGTTATTTATTGATTGTTGTAAGTTGTTGGGCTTTGTATCACTAATGTTGCAATCAATAAAGCTACAATTCTTATATATCCTTGTTTATCTTCCTCCATTTTCTCTACTCTCTAACTTTGCAAGCATGGTGATCTTGTACAACCAAGGAAGAACTATGTGTCTTTGATTAATGAATTCATAGAACTTTATGTCTCTAATTTTTTGATCTTGTTATTGATTGCATTATTGTGTTCTTCTAATTAAACATGGACCTAATCTGGCTAGTGCATGTGAATTTTTCAAGTCTACTTAAATAATTAACCTTTCTCCCTATCTCTCCTACTCCCTATTATCTCTCACACAAATTCCTCCCTTGTACATTATATAAGCACTTTGCCATAGGTTTAGTAGAGTATTCCTATGTGATCCCTGGCATAATGGCCACCCCACAATCTTTAGTTAGTTTGCATTCAATAATGAGAGCATCCCCATACCCAAAAGGAGGGGCTTAGCCCCATGATTGTTGGTGAGAATCCATAATCTGCACTGCAACAAATTATTTCACCAATATTTTTAGCGAATTTGCTGGGAAGATCTTCCCTTTGTGAAACCTTAAAATATATTTGAAAAACACACACACACACACACACACACACATTCTAGAACCCCTCCAAAACAATTGGAAAACTAAAATACCAAAAATTAAAATTTGAATGTGCTTGAGTCTGTTGAATCCCATTGAATTTTTTTATAGTTTCATTCCTTTCTAATGCTCTGAGAAAAACTAGAAGGAATAATATTCAATGAATTAAATCAAATGAGCGGAATTATAGTCTTGTATAATCTTCTATTTGAGTCACAAGAACAAGATGATTTCATAATTTCTCCCATACAAATTCCAAGGAAAACACTTGAGTCTTCACCTCTTGGCTTGGTTATATCTCCACTCTCTCCTCAACCATTGAACATTATTCCTCTAAAGATGGCTACACTTGTGCCATGAGGACATAACACTAGTCTACTAGCATTGGCTCCTCCACTTCATGAATTATCCAAAGGATTGAGAAAGGAATTTCCCAAATTATATGGAGATGGAAACCAATGCCCAAATGATCAATTTACAAATTTCATCCTAGACTGTGACATTCTTAGAGTAGGACACGAAGATGTGGTTGTTCTATTATTCATGGATACATTGCAAGATGATGTTGTGGACTAGTTTTACTACTTTCCACCTCACTCCATTATTGATTGAGATGATATGAAAACCAAGTTTGAAGAAAGATTCAAGATTGTAGAAGATGCACATGCCCTCCTTGCTCAATTAGCTCAAATGAAGAAAGAACCACAAGATCCCATGAGATAATTTTTTTATAAAAGTTAAATAAGTTAATCAAAAAGATCCCTACTAGTGCTCATCATACTCGTAGATAATCGAAAAGGTTCTTTGTAAATTCTCAATTTCCTGAAGTTGGTTTCATACTATAGAGAGCTCAACCAAATACTCTAGATAATGCTCAAGAAATTTCCATTGAAGTGGAAGATGACCTTATCATGTATGGAAATATCAAGAACTATTCAGTAAAGGATAAGGTCAAGAGTATAAAATATGAAAGATTTGATTTGCTTCGTAAAAATTGGTCAATGATTTAACTACATTGAAGAAATAAATTTCTCAACATGCCTCATACAAAAATGGAAGAACAATCAGATTGCGAGAGCACTTCAAAGGTTTGCATTGGAAGCTCCACCATTAATGTAATATGTGAAGATGAAGGAGAAGAAATTGTTGATTCATAAACCGGAGTAGGAGAAGAAGATGGATGTGTCGATTGGGTATTGTTAATACTCACCGGATGAAGACTCTACGAATACATGGCTGATATTAATAGTTACTCGTGTGTGGATTTCACCCACTTAAAAATAGATAAAGAAGACTCTTGTTTCGTTGCCTAAAAAAAGCACTTGAATACTCAAATGGAAACTCTAATTAAAACAAAAAAAAAAAAATGAGGATCATCATTTCTCACTTCCATGGGGTCATCCTATAAGAATTTTGAGACTACACGTTAATAAAAATTACATCACCCCGAAAAATCAAGTGTGTGTGCATGGGCCATCAGTGTAATCTGCATAACATGGGACCATCTCTCAAGTTGTGGGACCTATGAACTTGATATGGTCCTCTAGAGAAGGTCGAATTACTCTTCCTAATCCTAATGCTAAACTATTCCTAATGCAAGAAAAATCCTAACTACACCTATCCTAAAACTTCCAAGGAGACAAGGAGAGAGAAACTGCATAAAAGGGAAATCCTACACTAAGGGGGCAATAGCACTAGAAAAAGGGGGTGAGATACTCTACTTGAGGGAGAATGGAAGGAATATGGAGTTAAGAGAGGCGAGACCAAGTGTGACATAGACCAAAATCTCCACTCTCCATGAAACAAAACATCCTGCACCTGCAAGTGAGAAAGCATACAAAAAATGCAACAACAAAATAGAGAGGTAAGGAGGCACAATAAAACATGATAAAGGGTTGAAAAACACCACAAAAACATGAATTTATTGCTCCAAAACATGCACAAACCATTTACATTTGCATAGAGGCTTTTGAACACTTCCAGGCCCAAGAGAAGGCTCACAACTCAATGGAGTTGAGGAAAAAACTTACAAGAGTTTCCCCAGCTCCTAGAATGTCTCCACAAAAATGAGGGGTTGATTACATTATATAGGCAATTATCTCACCTACCCTCATTAAAGAGCTATGTGTCGCCATACAAAAAACACTTCTCGAGGGTACCTTTTGTCGGAAAAAAAAACATGGGCCCCATATTGAATTAATGTCGGTTGTTGAGTTGTTATTCACCCACCTACCTTTGTTTGGCATGTGATTCATGAGCCGTCTAACCATATTGGGTCCTTTCCTTGTGTGTCGTCCAACCTGGGTTGGACGATCGTCTATCGTTTGTCCGTCTGAACCACCAAACTATCTAACTTGGGTATTCATCCAACCTCCTATCTATACAACTATTGGGACATCCAACATGGGTCATTATATGGCATCTAACATGGGTTGGATGGCCACCAAACCCTTGGTTCATCCAACTTAACCGTCTACCCCTTGACCATTTAACCCCTCGGGCCATCTTGCAAAGGCGATATATCGAGCTCCCAAATGAATTTTGGGGTGAAATGTTATATGATTTCACTTGAAAAAATCCACTTAATTCAATGATGATGGTATAAAAATAAATTTTGACTTTAAAACCTCTAAATGGCCCCTTCTTTCCAAGGATTTCCAATTGTGCGCATGAAGAATGGGTTACCTCGGGAAGTGTATAATGTTTCAAGATGTCTCGTATTTTCTATCATGTAGGTCATCGAAAATGAATTCCATAGGAAATTTTTTGAATTATAATTCCTCACAAAGATCTTAGAATATTTTTTTGAAGCTTAGGTCCTCTTTCACGCTGCATGCTCCTTTAGGCCCGAAAGCCCGCTTCTGATGAATCAGCTCCAAAACCTTTAAAACTTCCCAAATCTTCCAAAATCAACTCCTTAGTGTTCCTAGCACTTGAATACTCCTGTATCATTCCATTTTGCTTCATAAAGCCCTATCTAGTGCTCAAACCCATCCTCCTAAGTTGTTTATTTTTACTTTGGGGGTAAAAATAGATAACAATTGATGACCTCTCGGGGACATATGCCTGCTAGATGTGGTTGACAAATAGTATTATAGGATCCATTGGGAAATGAAGTCATTATTGGTGGCATGATACCTAAACCTTTGAATTTTGTCCCGAGTCATTGAAACACTATTGTTTGAACTTGGAACTTCCTGTCATTTCTCAGATTTTCCATCTCATTCACAAAATTATCTAAATTAAGGTTTTGTGAGAGTGGAAAATTGTCTTGAACCTAGAATTCTCTTCCTCTACAAATCTGATCTATGGGATGAAGGATGAAGCTCTCTGAAATTTCCCAAATCTAATTTCTTTCCAAGTGTGAAGCCCAAACAACTAATGATTTCTTAACAATCATAACACTGTAGAAGCTCTAGGAACACAAGTTGATTGGGAAAGGCTGGAATTGTCATTAGACCTTGATTTTTGCCTCATGAACATGTTGTTTCCAATGAATGGATTGTGCAAGAGCAACAACACACCACACCACACTTTGTATAAAGAGGAGGATCATACATACCCCAAGTGGAGCATGCAGAGTGTGCACAAGCACTTCTTCTACTAAAAAAACCTACATACCCTACTCTAACTAGATACAAAGAGAGCTAAATAAATCCTGTAATAGGTAGGGAGAAATAACTTCCCTTATTTACAAAATATGGCCATGTAATTAATTTTACAATGGACATGACTGTAATAAGGGTGGAAATTTTTTATCCACCCTTTCCAAAGTATCAAAATAAAATAAAATGAATACCTCCTCTAGGTGTTATGTATTTAGTTGGAGGTGTTGTACCTAACCTTTACTATATTGAAGACCTTCCTCATGCTCTGTAGTAAGCATGATCGGTGGAAACTCCATATTTAGCTCCAAACTAGCCAAATAATTGATTGGGCATATGGCCTTGGGAACTAATGAACTGATCCTCAAGATCTTCCCATCTCTTTGAAGCTCAACTCCATTAATGGAGTCATCTTGCAGAATTTTTGGGAAAAAGTGGTTGCTTACTACATTTGGTTTGAATGTTGCTCTACCTCTAAAAATAATTTTATGTCCCGCAAAACTTCCTTTTCCATGATGATCGGTTTAGCCTTGTTGTCATCATCTCTCTCTTCCTCCTCAAGCATGAAGCTTAAGAGATCAAAATCCTCCACAAAATCAGATTCCTGCAAGGATGAAGTGGAAGAAGGATATGAAATTTTACCATCAAAAGAAAGAAATAATCTTCCTATGATCTCTTCTTCATCCAAGGATTCTAAATCTGATTTTTTCACCTCATGACATGAAGCTCCCCATGGTTGGTTACAGTTGATGATAATGGCCGTGATGGCCCAATGTAACCTCACAACAAAGAAGCAAGCTCTAAGCATGTGAGAAAAGGAGGGTCACTGCATTCCATCAAAAAATATTGCACACTTGGGAGCTTTTTCTTCTTTTCCCGCACATGCTCCTCCTTTTGGAGATTTAGAGCTGATTCTTCTTCCCTTGCTGATTCTCAGTAGGCTGGTGATGGATCAAAAACTTCTTCAAATATGGTGCCACTGTGAAAATTGCACTCAGAGCACACGTGTTGATGATAATCCTCTTTCTCTTGCTCTACTATAATATCAGCTTCCACCACTTTTTCTTCAACCCCTACCTCATTTGAAGGCTTGACCATCAAGGGGATCTTCTCTATTCTAAATCTGAAGCCCAAATATTCGTAACTTTGGTAAATTCTTATCTCGCTAGGCTCCTTTTTTATTGTTCCTCTTGACTAGTATTTTGGATCTCTTCCCAACATGGACTTCGTAATGCATGAGGAGGAGTGGGTTGGGATTCAACTGATTTTTGCATGGATTGTGGTGGAGGGGAAGGTGTTACCTTCGATCTTGTGGAGGGGACTAGGGTTTGGAAGGAAAAATGTTAGATAAACTAAGATGGGATGGAAGAGTGGGAGATGTAGAAGTGGGTTTCAAACTAGGGGAAGTAGGCAAGAATCTAGGATACCGAGGCTTGGACCGAGACGGTGCCAATTGGGGAGTGGAGAGAGGGTTGTGGGATGACAATGCAAGGGTCTCCCATTGATAGGATTGACTAGAATTGTCTACAAAAGCTTCTATCTCTTAGATCCACTCTGTGAGCCTTGGAAACATCTCAACTATGAATTCAAGCTTCTGTTGTGGGATATAATGTCTTGGAATAGGGCCCACCCATGGAAAAGGGGTCCTAAAACCAATCTTACATGCTTACATCTGAGATATAGCCCTTGAATGCACCATTCTTGCCTCCAATTCTTGAACTTTCAGTTGCAACTCAAAATCCCTAAGTGGAAGATATCCTCCAAAATTTGCATACCCCTTCTCTTCAACAACTGTATAGTTTGGCATATAACCAAACTGATTTGCATCTTTCTCATAGGAGTATGTATATTGTTGATCTTCATTATGATATGGTTCTAGAGGCGGTTGATAATAACTTGAGAATATATGTTGCAAGTGTGGAGGTAATAGAATTATTGTTGCTACATGTACGAATTCCAAGAGGGGAATGAAGTCATGATTGCATAAATTCATGGAATGGAAGAAAATGGAAAGATGTGGAAAGAAAAGAAATGGAAATGGGTGGAAGGAAAGTATTAAATTTAGAGAATGGGTTGTTGACTAGATGGAGTCACCATATGTGCTTTGCATGTGCCTCTAAAGGTTGAATCTCACCAGGAAAACATTAACTTGATGAAATGAAGTGGTAAGGTGATTCAATCCGGTCCCATTGGGCATGCCAAAAATGTTAGTATCGTAGTAGCATGGTGGCTAATATATTGCAATGGAATACCTATGAAATATAAATATTTCACCTTCTTGTCCCACCGGGTGTGCCAAAACTGTTAATACAAAATTACAACACCCATGATAACTAAAGTGTGTGTGCATGGGCCATCAATGTAATCTACATAACATGGGACCATCTCTCAAGTTGTGGGACCTGCGAACTTGAGATGGTCCTCCGAGAGAGGTCAAATTCCTCTTCCTAACCTAATGCTAAATTACTCCTAATGCAAGAAAAATGCCTAACTACACCTATCCTAAAACTTCCAAGGAGATAGGAGAGAGAAACTTGTATAAAAAGGGAAATCATACACTAAAGGGGGTGATAGCACCAAGAAAAGGGGGCGAGATACTATATTGAGGGATAATGGAAGGAAGATGGAGTTGAGAGAGGCCAGACTAATGTCACACAAACCAAAATCTCCACTCACCATCAAATCTCCATAAAACACAACATCCTGCACCTACAAGTGAGGAAGCATACAAATAATGCAACAACAAAATAGAGAGGCAAGGAGGCATAGTAAAACATGAGAAAGGGTTGAAAAACACCACAAAACATGTATTTATTACTCTAAAATATGCACAGACCACTCATATTTTATGCATAGAGGCATTAGAACACTTCTAGGCCCAAGAGAAGGGTCAAAACTTAATGGAGTTGAGGAAAAAACTTGCAAGAGTTTCCCCAGCTCCCACAATATCTCCATGAAAATGAGGTGGTTTATTACATTATATATGAAATTATCTCACCTACCCTCATCAAAGAGCTATGGGCTGCCATACAAATTGCTTCTTGAGGGTACCTTTTTTCAGAAAAGACATGGGCCCCATACTACATTAATGTCGGTTGTTGAGATGTCATTCACCCACCTACCTTCGCTGACTTGTGATTCGTGAGCCATCCAACCCCAGGTTGGTCATACATATAACCATACTAGGTCCTTTCCTTTTGTGTTTCCCAACTTTGGGTTGGATGCCAATCTATCATCTGTTAGTATGACCACCAAACCGTCCAACCCGGGTATTTGTACAACCTCTTATCCGTAAAACTATTGGGTTGTCAACCTAGGTCACCGTCGCCGCCGTCTAATATGGGTTGGACGATCATCTAACACCCATCCAAACCATTGTCCATCCAACCCCATGGATTGGATGTCTTTCCGATCCTTGGGCTATCTAATCTAATTGTCCAAATTTCTAGCTATCCAAATTTCCCCCAGCTATCCAAATTTCCAGAGGCCATCTTGTGAAGGCAATATCTCAAGCCCCCGAATGAGTTTTGGGGAAAATGTTTATATGATTTCACTTGAAAAAATAAACTGAATCTAATTGTAATGGTCTCAAGACTCAATTTTGAATTTAAAACCTCTAAATTTCCCCTTATTTCTGGTATTGTTAGTTGTGCGCTAGAAGAATGAGTTGCCTCGGGAAATTTATGATGTTTCAAAATTTCCCATCTTTTCCATCATGTAGGGAATGGAAAATGACTTCCATAGGAACTTTTTTGTACTTATAATTCCTCATGTAGATCCTAGAATATTTTTTTGAAGCTCAAGTCCTCTTTCATGTTGCATGCTCCAAGAGGCTTGAAATCTTGCTTATGATGAATCAGCTCCAAAACCTCTAAAACTTCCCTGAATCTTCCAAAATAAGCTCCTTAGTGTTCCTAACACTTGAATACTCCTATATAATTCTAGATTTCTTCATGAATCCATATCCAAAGTGCTCGAATCACCCTCCCAAGTTGTCTATTTTTACCAAGGCGTAAAAATAGATACCAACTACCTCAATCAAGAATTCATCTACCTCTTCGAGTAAGTATCTTTTATCTCCTCTTGAAAAAAATAATACTCTTTTTAAAGGATTCCATAGTTCCTAACATGCTTATTAATTCTCCACCCTTTGACATCGTTGACCATGTCAAGAAATTGAAAGTTCAAATTTCGAATATGAGTATTTGAAAATTCACCCCAAGCAATTTGATAGCTTATCCAACATATCAAAGGAAGTAGTTACAACTCATGTTCCCAAAATGTCACTACCAAAGGACTACTTCCCACTCCTAGCACCACTTCTTCTAAGAACCTTCTTTATTCCATACCCTTCACCTCTAGGAAGGTCCTTTCTATCTATCCTAGTTGGTTAATAAATATAAATTGAATAACTGCATTATTGAATCCAAGACTTCAAAATGTCATGCTTGAAAAAGTTACAAAATATTTTCATCTCTCTCTCACCCTACTATTAGCTAGTGTTACTCCATGGAAACCAAAGAAGTACCCTCATTGGTCAAGTAAAAGAAGTTCAAGTAGCATTTGTAGAATTTCTGGATCGAGAAGATCATGATGAAAATACTTGTAGTAGACATACCAACCTCGTATGGTATGTTGTTGAGCCAAAGCTTCGTAGGGATGTTTCTAAAGATATGAAAATTGATTAGTCACATAACACCATTCCAATCAGTAAGATGAATATCTCCTTCCCATCAAGAAAATGAAATACACAACTCAGAGACTAGATGATCTAAGGGCGGGCATACTATTTCAAGATTCAAGTTATGACAATTTTTTCATAGCTTTTTAGGAAGATACTAAGTTTCCCATGTTGATTGAGGAGTACCTAGGTGTGTAGGAACTGATTGGAAAACATCATGATCATTTGATGGAGCCAAAATTTGATAGTAAGTAATTTGATGAGGCCAGAATATGTCTGTTAAATGTATAATAAATGATCTCATCTTACTCTCCTTTTTATTAAGTTTGATTGCATTTTGTGACTTTTGTTTGATCTGATATAAGTTAGGATGTAATTGTCCATCTTTTGTTGATTATGATTCTAATGTTTAAAAGCTCTGTAATTCCTAACAAAGTGTTTTGGAAACTCAATTTTGTAATAAAATAGGTCACAATCAGGTGGAAGAACAAATATGAAGTGGATTGCATGTTTTTGGAAGCATTGGAATCAATACGGTTTAGTTCTGGAACTGCTAGACTTAGTTCCAAAACTCCTCCATGCAGTTATGAGTTCTATCACTTAGTTCTGGAACTTTTGGACTTAGTTCCGAACTCGAGTACTTAGTTATGGAATTATCAAAATTAGTTTTGGAACTCCTACAGATAGCTCTCGGAACTCTCTCGGTTAGACCTGGAATGATTTCCCTTAGTTCCGAAACTCTTATGAAGTTCCGGACCTGATAAGAATCTTTTCCAAATGGTTGGTGATTTTTCAAAGTAATGATCCTATCAATCAGGAGCAGATTAGAAGACTTCTGACTCTCCATACTTGTAGATCCAGGATAATTATCACACAACCGTACATTCGGCCATGTTTCAATTCAGCATCTATTCTGGCACAATTCAGTTCCATTGTATTAGTGGAATAGTTACGGCCATAAATGCACCCCTGGAATAAGTATATATATACAGACCTGCAGATATATAGATAGAGGAATATAGATATAAAACAGAGATAGATATAGATTGATATACATAGATCCAACACATTTTTGTAATGTAGAACATTTTATCAATAAAATATCCATTTCTGTTTTGAGAGAAAATTAAGTTGTCTAATCCTATTTCAAGGCGGAGCAAGGGCCCACTCCTCCAAGAACCAGGATCCTCATTTTTATTGGTATTTATATTTTTAGAGAAAATAGTTTAGATCTGTTAATTTTGTATCGCTTTTAATTCCTTAAGTTGAAATCTGTTGTAGACTTGTCCCTGTAGGTGTTCTAGATTAAGTTCTTATTTCTTTGCAATCATTTTTCCAAGCATTCTCAATTGTGTGTTTATTTATGTAATGTTTATTTCCAGCAATTCCTTTCTATAAAGTGTGTTTACTTCCAGGAAAAGTGTGTTTTATTTCCAACAATTCATTTCTATAAAGTGTGTTTACTTCCAATAGGTTTTCATAGTTTGATTCCAATAAGGTTTTTAACCAAGAATTCCTTAAGACATTGAAAAGATCCCCCAGAAAATACAAAATACCTACAATCAATTACTAGATCGCTAAGATTATTCTTGTTGCATATAGCTTTAGACACACCCCTGGTTTGAATATGACATCAACATAAAGTTGATTAAATGAAGGGAATAATGACACCCATCATTTTTGGTGCCGTTTCCAGGGACCCACTAGTTAGAATTTTCTAATTAGGTGTCAACAAGAGCAACAATCATACATTTAGTAATTGAAGAAATCTTCCCTAAGCTATCACAAAATTTATGAGTAGACCAAGAGACTCCAAGGGTAGATTTCTCCCAAAAATATCTGAACAAGAATTACCATCATCCTCTAGTTTAAATAAGGAAGTTGACCAAGAATTGGAGGCACCATTATCCCCTGTAAGACAAGAAGTAGAATTGCCACCTTTGGAATTCTTGGATCAGTCACCAAGGAAGTGGAACTTTTAGGAGAAGGATTATTTCTCAAGATCCATTTAGGGTAAGTTTTGATTCTCAATTGAGTAGTCAACCTCCTACTCCTGATTTTTCACCTTCCCCAAAGCAGATCACATACCACATTGATTGGGAGAAAATTTAGAAAATACTTCAGAAATGGCACGAGAAGTTGAAAGGGACCTGATAGGACCTTATCCAATTCAATTGGATGATGATGATACACCAATGAAAAATATTTCACCTACACATTTACCCACATTTAGAGGGATGTCATCTGAAGACCCTGACCAATTTCTATTTGAGTTTAAGGTACTATGTCAGACCTATGACTACAAAACAGATAATTAGAAACTCAAGTTGTTTCCATCCACTCTGAAGGATGCAACAATGAGGTGGTTCATGGGATTAGCATCCAACTCTATTACCACTTGGGCACAAATGGAAACTACCTTCCTAGAAAAATATCAAGATTACTGTAGAGGGAGAAATAGGAAGGAAGAGTTTTTCAAAATCAAGCAGGAGGAGGATGAGAATATAGAAGATTATTTGGACAGATTCCTCTTTGTAAGTAAAAGGTGTGGATTTGTACTTCAAGAAGAGTTAAGTAAAACCATTTTTCTTAAAGGTTTGGAAGATGAATCTAGGGAAGCTCTTAACTTGATAGGAGGTGGAAACATTGATCAATTAAGGATGAATGAAATTAAAGACATTTGTAGAAGCTATTCCAGAACAAGGGGTGGACCTAGGAAGGGAAAATTAGTGAAAAGTTTGAATCCAAATATGAACAAACTAATGGATGAATTAGCAAACTTTAAAACAGACATTTTAGTTCAATTAACCTCTACTATGGATGGATTACAAGCTAAAGCAAATGCCAAAACTAAACCATTAGCCATGTATTGTCCTAGATGCAGGAAGAAGCATGCAATAAGGGAATGTCCTTTGGATAAAATAGAAGTATGTCTTATCTGTGAATCTAAAGAACATGATATTCACGCTTGTTCTCTTCTTCCACTCCTAAAGAATCAACTCAAACAAACCAATACATCATCCACAACAAAAGAATTAAATTTTGTCCAAAGACAACCTAGCCAAGGAATTTTATGCCAAGAACAGTTCCTAATCCTTGGATGATGCCATGGGTTGCTCAAATAGTACCACAAAATTGGGGACAACCACCTTGGGCACCTCAACCAACTTGGAATCCCTAGGATTGGGTAGGTCAATCTTGGTATACTCAAGGACATCAACAACCTTGGGCTGGTCAAGGAAATCCTTATGCTTGGTCACAACCTAGATGGGGTCCTAATAACTATGCTCAAGGGAAAACATATCCTAATTAGAATCAACAAGCCATAATGGGTGCCCCAACACAAAATTCACAAGCTAAGAATGTAGTCCAAATGTAAATGCCAGCACAACCAGTAACAAACCCAAGAAACAAACAAACAACTCATGTCTACGGAACAGAACCAAAAAAATCAGTTGATCTAAATGCCATGGATTGTAAGGATATTCAAACTAGATCTAGAAAAATAGTTAGCAGTCCACCTGTTATCATCACTGAAATGACAGAAGAAACTGAAACCCCTAGTCTGTTGCCCCCAAAGAAAGATGAAAAATAAAGAGATAAGGAACCAAAAAGAAACTCTACTGAAACTCCATTTCCAGAGAGATTTAAAGAAGCTATAGAAATCAAGGAATCTGAATTGGTGCAGGAACTAAGGAGACTGAATATTGAAATACCACTGTTACAAGCAATTAAGGACATTCCAGAGTTGAACATGTTGGTACCCAAATTTGTTCTCCTTTTCAATCTGAGTAGCATCAAAGATATGGCATGAAGCTTGAAGACAGATGGATCATGGTGTGTGTCATTTTGTAGCCAAGGATATGATCTAACTGGCACTCATATTTGTGGAGAGATGGATAGCACTCAAATAGGACTTGATCTTGTCCTAACTATTTTAGGTTGTGCCTTTCAACCAAGGTAAGAGAACCTATTTTATAACCCTCAAATGGTGAAGGAGATGAAGATATCCCTCAATTTGTGTAAATAGTATGAAAAGGGCCTTGGGAAAATATGATCAACACTCCAAATATGACTTTCACAAGTTGTCACTTCCAGATTATGGAGATACTTTCAATGCAAGGCAAGGGTTACTAAAGACATTTTGAAATCCTAATCTGTTTTGCATACTTTAGCAACTAGATTTTGATCTTCTGTGGGTATACATGGCAAAACATGGTAGGATTAGTTGTTTTGAATGATTTTTAGGTGGGAGTTTAGACAAGACAAACCAAGATTCGCTAGACTCTTTAAGGATTTCAGCAAAATATGGAGAAATTTAACAACAAAAAGTATCAAAATGGTTAAGCATCCCTTCAACTAGGATATGTGCATCAAATGGAGGCCCAAATCTGCACTTTTCCACACAATCCTTGATCATCTATCACAAAATATTGAGTTATAATGAACCAATGAAGCATTTAGCAATCACTATTTAATCATGACCTAAGGTGCACCCAAAGGTTTACAAACAATCTCTAAAATCAAGGAAGGTAAAGTGATTTTAAATTTGTTTATCTCTTTATCAGATGAAAGATCTTATGAATCTGAGATTGCAAATTCCACTAAACTATCACAAGAAATGAGACCATGTATGATCAAGAGAGATTTTAAACACAAAACTGTAATAGGAAACAAGAAACACAAATTTGAAATGCATTCTGAAATATAAGCATTCACAGTTTTTTTCCAAAGATAACACATAATAACTCAAAAATGATCAGATTTATCAGTAGGGGAATGTTTTGAAAAACAATCTCAGAGCTTGTTAATGGCTATACATATGCAACCAACTTAACATGATTTGAAATCTGATATAGAGAGAGTTATATGAGTTTCTCAGGTGGTCACTCAAAGAATGGGCTTCTTCCTAGATTTTCTCATGAAATTTTTAGTTTTCCAGGATTCTTTAAACTCTTCCAACCCTTTGCATGAAAAATTCATGCAATATATAGCTTTCAATCTCCTTCGATCCTTCTTTCCCAAGAAAATAATATGCCAAAGGATCAAATTTGTTACAAAAATTTCTCATGATTTACAGACAGGGATGTTTAACAGAACACGTCTAAAAAGTTGTCAGTTGTCTCAAAAAGAGATGAATCATTTCAAAATTCACATCATTATCCATTATGGAGGCATGTTTTTCATCTTCAAAGCATGCAGACCCCCTTCCTTTCATAATTTCATCCTTATCCCTCCAAAATTTGACTCTCCAAATTTTGGATATGATATTTCACGTTTTTGGAAAAGTTAGGGAAAAAATTCATTTCAAAAACATCTCGATCCTCAAATTGAACCTCAAAACCAATTGCATTAGTCCTTGCAGCACAAACGAAGCGAATTTGTCAAAAATTCAATGAAAATTGAAGCAAAAAATGCGTCTCCAAACTTCCTGGAGTGTTATAGGGCAAAAATGGTGGCAGAATAAAATGATGCACAACTACCATAGATTCAACTTTCAACTCTTAATCTGAGCCCTCCACGTGGAGAAAAACCATTGGAGACAGGATTTGGAGGCACTTTTTCCACTTTACATTTTTTAAAAGAAACGGCCACGTGGCGAGATTTGATTCGGCACGGGCACGGGTTTCACATTTTTACCCTTTTGACCTTTTTATTTTGAGCGGCCACGTGGCACCATTCCATTGGATGCGGACCTAGGAGCTTCATTTTACCTTTTAAACTTTTCGGAAAAAATGGAAAATTTTGATATTTTCCCGCACCTCCACCTCATGAAAATAGGCCTGACACATGTCCCAAAGTGGGCCCCATTGGAATCGTGAACTGATTCTACACATTTCCACCTTTTTGGAAAAAGGAAATTTTTCCAAATTATCCCCACGGACCCGCACCTCCGATTTTGTCCCTAACACGTGGCGATTGCTAATTCATGTGGGCTTGCATTCCTCCTTTTAATTTTAAAGTTTTCAAAACTCACCGGGCCCACACTCCCCTCTACCCCGATCTTACCACGTGTCCACTCCTGATTCATTACGGGCCCTAGGCATTTTCTTTGCACTTTAACTCTTTTTCCAAAATGCCTTAAGGCACAAAAAGACCCGTTGCTTCTCATCCAATCAAAAGAGGACACGTCATCATTTTCAGGAAAAATTTAGAAATTTTCTCCACCACTTGAATTTAGGCAGATTAGCACTTGGCGGGGCCATGGGGAAATTTGAAACTTTTAGCCAAAGTAGCTAAAAAAGAACAAGTTCTCAAAATGACCCACCACTCCTCCAATCAAAACATGCCACGTAAGCAACATTAGAACCAATCAGAGTAAAGCGGAGCCATGGGACCAAATTCACCCTTTTGCCAAAAAAAAAAAAGTGATAAGTTAAAACAATTTTCTGCCATCCCTCGGCCAATTAGAACAAGCCACATTGCCGATGAATGCTGAAGAAGAAATTGATGGGAAAATGATGCCCGTCTCGATCAAAACATAGAAAATGCCAGGGATGCCTTAGAATTTGATTTTTTCGCTAAGGATGAAAAATTTCTCAAAATTGAACCAACTGAAACATGTTTTCAAAGCATTTTTTATCATGGAATTGGATTTTCAATGGCATACAAGTGCAAATTGATCAATTTTAAACTTCCACGATCGGGCTAAAAGAAAAATGGTAGAGCTCACAGATTTTGGAAAAATTAGTGCACAAAACAGGGCACACATGTAGATTTCTTTCAAATTGGGGCAAAACAACAAGTTTGTGAGCATTTTAAGGCATTCGACTAGAGGGAAAATTTACTAACCACCAATTTGAGAGAAAAATGTTTCAGAGCGGTAGAATGAAGGAAAAATTAGGGCAAAATGGTGCAAGCTCAAAAATGGCACCAACATCAGCTCCTGCTTGGGATGGGCACTCCCAGATGAGTGCCACAAGAACAAAATAAGTAGACCAAGTGCCAAAAACAACCATTGGGAAATGGAGTAAAAATGCAGGGTAGAAAAACTAGACCTAATCGACAAAAATGGCTACCAAGAACAGGGCAAACCACAAACCGACAAAAACAACAAAAATAGAGCCAAAAACAAAGACTATACACTATACAAGTGGTGCATACCTCAAATTTGGGGATTAATCCAAGAAATTCTTTAGATGCCTACCATTAATAGGTAGTTCAAGCAATTCCCCATCTAAGTCCTTGAGAAAAAAGGTATTTTCACCAATTCTAATATCAATGGAGTAAGGGCCCATCCACAATGCATCAAATTTACCATGTTTTCCCTTATCTTCATGCCTACTATCCCACAACAAAACCAGATCTCCAACATTGAAGGCCCTAGGAGTGACCTTCTTGTCAAACAACCTCTTCAACTTCTCTCTAAATCTGACATGCCTTTGGTGGGATGCTCTTCTTTCTTCATCTAGCTCTACAATTTGATTAATCCTTTCTTCATATGGACTGACCTCTTGATCTTCAAGTTGTTGAACAAACTGAAATGAAGATAATTGTAGATGAAGGGGTAGCAGAGCTTGAGTTCCATACACCAACTCAAATGGCCTCTTACCAAGATCTCTTTTGGCAAAGTGATTCTATCAGTAAACTATAAATTTCAGTTGTTCACCCCATTTCTCTTGTTTAACTCCAAGGTTCTCCTAATGATCTTCAACAAGATCTTATTGTTGGACTCAGCTTGTCCATTCCCTTGAGGGTTATAGTTTGAAGCATAAGTCATATTGGTTCCATACTCCTTGCACATTTCCATCAAGGGCTTAGCTCTGAAACACATGGCATTATTAGCAAATATCTTTACTGGCACACCAAATTTGCATTTGATGTGATTCAACAAGAATTCCATAACAACTTGGTGTGTTGCTTTCTTGGTGGGGATTGCTTCTACCCACTTGGTGAAGTAATCTGTGGCTACAAGAATCCACTTATGGCTAGAACTGGAAGGGTCTGAAATCTCACCAATGAATTCCATCCCCCATTGTTTGAAAGGAGCCTCAATTGATACAGCTACAAAGGAAGGGAGCCTGAAGCTTTCATTCTTCCAGAGAAACACTGGCAACTTTCACATTTTCTAACTAAAGAAGGTTGCATCTTTAAAGAGAGTAGGCCACTAATAACTAGCTCTCAAAATTTTGTGTGTTGTAACCCTTCTAGCAAAGTGTCCTCCACAAACTCCCCCATGGAAATTAGCAACTATTTTGGGAGCTTCATCTTCAGTTATACATTTCAAGAGGACACCTTCAAGGTTCTTCCAAGCCAGCCCAAAGTCAGTGATGATGTATTTTTGAGAAGCCACTTGAGGGCTCTTTTCTGATTTTTATTCAAATGATCAGGGCAACATAGGTGTCTGAGGTAAAAGATTACATCCTTGTACCACTCAGAACTTACCAACTTCTCAAGAACATCTACCCTTTCTTCCTCTACTTCATTCACTTCCACAGTCTGTAAGTTGCTCTCAGCCATGAGCTTAGCAAGACCCAAACCTCTCACCAACTTTGTGGTTTGGATATCCATGTCATATTCTTGTAGTTTGTTCACCCATCTACATCTTTTTGTATTTGGATATCCATGTTTCAATGCTTCTTTGATTCCTTCAAAATCCTGAATAAGGCATCCTCCCATTTGATAACTTGGTCTTTCTTTAACATGCATTTAATAGGAATAGTCAATTCAACAAAATTAGACACACACCTTCTAATGAAATTGATCTCGCCCAAAGAAGGATTGGATGCCCTTCTTTGTTCTTAGAATTGGAACCTTTACGATTGTTTTACTACCCTCTTAGGGTCAATCATGACACCAGCCTTTGAAACAATATGGCCAAGAAGCTTAGCCTTTTGCACTCTAAAATGGAACTTCTTTGGATTTAAAGAGATTCCAAATTCTCTATGTCTGATCAACATTCTTTCCAAGTGTTGTAAGTGATATTTTCTGCTCCTTGAAAACACAGTCACATCATCCTAATAAACTACAATGAAGTCATTTATGTAACTAGCAAAAGTAACATCCATTGCTCTTTGGAAGGTAGCTCCAACATTCATGAGACCAAAAGACATTCTTACATAGACATATGTTCCCCACGGAGTGGTAAAGGTATTTTAAAATCTTTCTGACTCCTTGACAACAACTTGATTGTAGCCTTTAGAAAAACAATCCAAGGTGGAAAAAAATTCAGATCCAGTCTCTAACTGCAGCATGTTTTCCATGTTTGGAAAAGGATAATTGTCTTTCAATAAAGCTCCATTTAGATTTATAAAGTCTACACAAATTCTAATATCTCCATTTTTCTTTCTGACTGGCATAAGGTTTGCAACCTAAGATGAATACCTTGTGGGCTGAATGATCCCTCCCTCCTTCAGTTTCTTCAATTCATCTTGCATCTTCATTGAGAGGAGTGGATTAATTGGCCTATGCTTTTGTCTAAAGGGATTTGCATTTATTTTAAGAGGAACCTCATGCTGAAAAAATTCCTCTCTATATGATTTCAGCTTTGAATAAGACCAAGCCAGACAGTCCTGATATTTCTTCAATAGTTAAACATATGACTATTTTTCTTCTTTGTTTAGATTGCTGCCTAACCAAACTTTTCTTGGTTTATCATTAGTGCCCAAGTTATGCTCTTCCACATCCCTTGAGGAAGACATGCTTCTATTGATGTAATCAACATGTCAAAATTTGACTCAAGTGTAACAAGACCTCTAGGAATAGTGTTAGTTTTCAATTGGATAATATCCTTTCCAAACAAATTCTCTCTTCCTCTAGTCACACACATCATTGGTTCCCAATCAATATTCTGATTTACAAACTCACCTTGATTTTGTAAGAACCTTTGCACTTGAGCATCATAATTAAACACTTGTCAATGCTTGATGTTGTCAAGGATAGCTGGCCTAGTTAACACTTCAATATTGTAATCACAATAAAGTGAAACGGTGCAATTTCCAAATCTTGACCCCAACACTACCAACTTATCAGCAGCAACATTGAAACTCCTATCATGATGCACAATGTTGAAGGAATCAAACATCTTAATTAGATCCCAAACTACATGTTTGTATTGTTTCATCTGCTGATTTTTTGTAGCATACGTTTTCTTATTTGTTTGACAACTAGCTCTGAAATTTCCTTTTTAATGATGTCCTTGACACCATACTTCCATGCAATTCTCAGACCCAACAACAAGGCTTCATACTCAACAATGTTGTTAGTACATTCAAAATTAAGCTTGAAGGAAAAAACAAACTCTTCCAAGCTAGGAGAAATCAGAATTATACCAGCACCATTTCCAAATTTGGAGCAAGCTCCATCAAATAGCAAGGTCCAAGGGGAACCTACCTGTTCAAGGCACTTTGACTAATCCATCTTGTGTTCTTTTCCATCAGCAAACCCAACAAAGTTATCAACATCTACATCAGCAAACAACACCTCATAGGAAGCATTGTTGGGATCTTCAATAAGGTGTAACATCTTCTTTTCTCCATAGATCTTGACAAGGCTGCCTTCAATGGGAATAGTGGCAAAAGACATGTCCATTTGAACAGTCCCACCAACACTTGCAGCCCACTTTCTTGACAAAATCATACCCCATTTGGCAGGGCAATCAACAATCACAACATCAAGTTTCAAATTCTTACCCGGATAGGCTGCAAGTTGTACCACCAAACCCTTCACACAACCAACTACCGGAACTTCTCTTGAGTCCATGGTAGTACACTTTCCATAGGCTATTATCACTTTGATATCCAACTCATTCATGACTTCTAGAGGCATGACATTGCATGATGCACTAAAATCAAACATACAATTGTGAATTAGTCTATCCTTTATGATCAAAGTTGTAAAGAATGGATCAACATTCAATTGGGAATCAACCAAGGATGTCCCCAAGTATACCTCAGGTGTTTCTCCAAGATCCTCTAATGCTAGTGGTGTTTCAAGGTTTGCAATGATTTGAGGAGGAGTTTCAACAACATTTACATTTCTTGGGGTACTCTTCTCCTCTTTCAATCCCAAGTACTCAAATGCTCTCTTCTTATGCTCAGGAATCCTAAGCAACTCAATGATTGGAAAACTCACTTTGATTTGGCTCAATACTTGGGCTATGTCATATGGAACACTCTTTGGCAAGGCAACATTGGAATGGAGACAAGCAAATTCATTAGATGGCATGGGATTCTTGGCAGTTTGGGCATGAGGAGGACTATAATTTTTGCTTGGGACAACAGAGATTTTGGTAGGTGTTTCTCTTCTAGGAGATTCTTTGGGAATAATTGTAAGAAAGGGTGTTTTAGGTTTGGCTTGAGGCCCAAATCCCTTAACAACCTTGCTCCTAGTGTTATACTCTTTCTCTTGAGCCACAACAACATTCATTAACAATTGTCTATCTTCCTCCGAAGGGATACCACCATCATACTTCTTAATCATCAAAGCTCTTAAGTATTCAAAGTCATTGTTAGGAATCTCAAAAGCTTGCACTACATCTACCTCAAGAGTATGAGAGGGAAGAAGGACTTGTACCCATTTGATGCAATCCCAAAAGGTTGTAGTTGTCCTTGCACTTATTACCTCAATTGATGTTGCTCCTTCTTGTGAGCCTGAAGAATAGCCCACCATGCAGATATCATCATCAATACCATCATCATTATTAGCTTCACCATCTTGTTGGTCCACTTCACATGGAGGATGGGGCAGAAAACACCTATCACACCAATCAATATCAACAACTTCCTCAACAACAACAACCCTAGCAGTTAAGGGATCAGTAACACTCTTCCTTCACGTGCTTGAGGATGTATATTTGCAGACCCCATGGGTCATTTCCCTCTATCATCTACCCTTTGAGTACCTCTAGGATGATTGGAAAATTTTTCATGGTTTTGTGTTTTTGTTGACCTTGTGTGCTTTGCCCAATTCCCTTCTCTTCCCGAGCTAGCTTGTATGAGATTTCTTTGATAACCCCTGCCAAATTTTTCACAACCTCCTCCAAATCAGCACCCTTGCTAGCTTGAGGTTTTTCAGGGTTTATCAGCTTTACACCATCTCTCTTGAGAGGTTTCCCAATTGCTTTGATATTGTTTTCAATCTGCAGTGCCATGGTGAAGGCCTGCCTCAAATTAGTAGGGTTTTTGTCTCTTAAGTAGTAGGTTTCCTTCTTATCAAATGCATCTACATATTTGATCAAGCATGACTCATCACATGGCCTCAAATTAATAGGAAACCTTCTCAAAGTTTTGTTAAACCTTGTGTTGAAGTCATGAACTGATTCATTGGGGTTCTTCTTGATATTTTCAAACTCAGACAAGAGAAACCTAGGATCAGTCTTATCACCATATTACAACCTAAATGCATTGTTCATTTCAGTCCAAGAGTCAATAGAATTATCAGGAAGAGCCTTGTACCAATCCCTTGCATCCTCTTCTAGTGTATGAATGAACAATTTAACATACACATCTTCATGCTCAATCTCAAAGTCCTCCATCATGTTAACAAAAAGTTTTAGGTGTTGATCACCAGTTATTGCATTGTTACCTTGGAATTTTGGCAATCTATTTCTGACATCTTGAGGGATAGCATTTGGATAACCATTCATTCCTCTAAAGTTTATAGGACCAAAGGTGTTAACAACAAATGGAGGTCTAGGGGAGGCTAAGCCATATTATTCTGAGGTGGTGATCTTGGAGGAGAAATAGAATGATGAGGAGTGAGAGGTCTTTGGGGAATAGAAATGTAATCTTCAAAATGGATATCCCCTATAGGATCAGCTTCTTGATAAACTCTAGCAGATTTGGAAAAAATAGGGGTAGAATGAGGAGCAATATTTTCAAAGACAAATGAAGGTCCCTCTCCAGATGGAGAATGTAAATTTTCAGGAGGACTATCTGATTCAGATTTACTGAAGAAGAACTGCAGTCCTCAATGACAGATGATTAATCTCAAGTTCAACAAAGGTAACCTCTTTCCTTGAGCTCTGCTCTCCAACCACCTTCCAAACTCTTCTCCCTTCTAACTCTGAGTTCCTTAAATTTGAAAACAAATTCTTAGTAGATTCTTTAATGAAGAGAGATCTTCTTCCTTCCAGTTTTGTAGAGATTAGCAATGCTAAAAACAAATGACAAAAGCTAAGACACTGGTATTTATCAAGATCAAAACAACATGGAGTCGCCATTAAGGACTTTCACCCTAGTTGTGAAAATGCACTAAAATAATCACAAATACCTACCAAAGACTGAAAATATTGCCAAAATTTATAGATCAGACCTTCCTTTTCTTGAATCTATCAACCACAAATGCAAATGAAGTGCAACTATTGCTGGAAACTGATAAAATTGCAAACAGAGTTTGAAACCTTTGCATACACCTTGCAAATCTAAGTATAGAATGATGTTTTAACAATATATTTGTAGACAAAACTTGTAAGAGACATTACTAGGGTTTGATATGCATTCAAATATTTCAAATATGTATGCACATGGATCAGATTGAACTAAGAATGTCCCCGAAATGGCACCATTGGTGTTGGTACCCAAATTTGTTCTCCTTTTTAGTCTGAGCAACATCAAAGATATGGCATGAAGCTTAAGACAGATGGATCATGGTGTGTGTCGTTTTTTAGGTGGGGATATGATCTAACTGGAACTTAGATTTGTGGAGAGATGGATAGCACTCAAATAGGACTTGATCTTGTCCTAACTGTTTTAGGTTGTGCCTTTCAACCAAGGTAAGAGAACCTATTTTGTAACCCTCAAATGGTGAAGGAGATGAAGATATCCCTCAATTTGTGCAAATAGTATGAAAAGGGCCTTGGGAAAATATGATCAACACTCCAAATCTGACTTTCACAAGTTGTCACTTCCAAATTATGGAGATACTTTCAATGCAAGGCAAGGGTTACTGAAGAAATTTTGAAATCTTGATCTGTTTTGCATACTTTAGCAACTGGATTTTGATCTTCTGTGGGTATACAGGGAAAAAAAAGGGTAAAATAGGGTAGGATTAGTTGTTTTGAATGATTTTTGGGTGGGATTTTAGACAAGACAAACCAATATCTACCAGAATCTTTGAGGATTTCAGAAAAATATGGAGAAACTTAACAACAGAAAAGTATCAAAATGGTTAATCATCCCTTCAACCAGGATATGTGCATCAAATGGAGGCCCATATCTACACTTTTCCACACAATCCTTGATCATCTATCACAAAATATTGAGTTAGAATGAACCAATGAAGCATTTAGCAATCACTATTTAATCATGACCTAAGGTGCACCCAAAGGTTTACAAACAATCTCTGAAATCAAGGAAGGTAAAGTGATTTTAAATTTGTTTATCTCTTTATCAGATGAAAGCTCTTATGAATGTGAGATTGCAAATGCCACTAAACTATCACAAGAAATGAGACCATGTATGATCAAGAGAGATTTTAAACACAAGATTGTAATAGGAAACAAGAAACACAAATTTGAAATGCATTCTGAAATGTAAGCATTCACATATTTTTCCCAAAGACAACACATAATAACTAAAAATGATTAGATTTATCAACAGGGAATGTTTTGAAAAAAAATCTCAGAGCTTGTTAATGGCTATACATATGCAACCAAATTAACATGATTTGAAATTTGATACAGAGAGAGTTATATGAGTTTCTCAAGTGGTCACTTAGAGAATGGGCTTCTTCCCAGATTTTCCCATGAAATTTTTAGTTTTCCAGGATTTTTAAACTCTTCCAACCCTTTGCATGAAAAATTCATGCAATATATAGCTTTCAATATCCTTTGAGCCTTCTTTCCCAAGAAAAGAATATGCCAAAGGATCAAATTTTTTACAAAAATTCTCATGATTCACAGATAGGGACGTTTAACAGAACACGTCCAAAAAGTTGCCAGTTGTCTCAAAAAGAGATGAATCATTGCAAAATTTGCATCATTATCCATTGTGGAGGCACGTTTTTCATCTTCAAAGCATGTAGACCCCCTTCCTTTCATTATTTCATCCTTATCCCTCCAAAATTTGACTTTGTAACTTTTGGATCTAATATTTCACGTTTTTGGATGGGTTAGGGAAAAAATTCATTTCAAAAACATCTTTAATCCTCAAAACCAATTGCATTGGTCCTTACAGGCACAAACGACATGAATTTGTCAAAAATTTGATGAAAATTGATGTAAAAAATGCATCTCCAAACTTCCTGGAGCGTTATAGGGAAAAAATGGCAGCAGAGCAAAAATGATGCACAACTACCATAGATTCAACTTTCAACTCTTAATTTGAGCCCTCCATGTGGAGAAAAACCATTGGAGACGGGCTTTGGAGGCACCTTTTTCCACTTTGCATTTTTTAAAAGAAACAACCACGTGGTGAGATTTGATTTGGCACGGGCACGAGTTTCACATTTTTACCCTTTTGACCTTTTTATTCTAAGCAGCCACATGGCACCATTCCATTGGATGCGGACCTAGGAGCTTCATTTTACCTTTTAAAATTTTTGGGAAAAATTGAACAATTTTGATATTTTTCCCCGCACCTCTCCCTCATGAAAATGGGCTTGACACATGTCCCAAAGTGGCCCCCATTGGAATCGAAAATGGATTCTACACATTTCCACCTTTTTTGGAAAAAGTAAAATTTTCCAAATTATCCCCATTGCACCCGCACCTCCGATTCTATCCCTGACACGTGGCGATTGCTGATTCGCTATGAGCTTGCGTTCCTCCTTGTAATTTTAAAGTTTTCAAAACTCATCGGTAGCCCCGTACTCCCCTCTACCCCGATCTTGCCACATGTCCACTCCCCGATTTGTTACAAGCCCTAGGCATTTTCTTTTCACTTTAACTCTTTTTCCAAAATGCCTTAAGGCACAAAAAGACCCACTGCTTCTCATCCAATCAAAAGAGGACACATCATCATTTTCAGGAAAAATTTAGAAATTTTCTCCACCGCTTGAATTCAGGCAGATTAGCACTTGGCGGGGCCACGGGAAATTTGAAACTTTTAGCCAAAGTAGCTAAAAATAACAAGTTCTCAAAATGACCCACCGCTCCTCCTCCAATCAAAACACGCCATGTAAGCAACATTTGAACTAATCAGCCCTTTTGCCAAAAAAGCAAAAAGTGATAAGTTAAAACAATTTTCCACCATCCCTTGGCAAATTAGAACAAGACACATTGCCAATGAATGTTGAATAAGAAATTGATGGGAAAATGATGCCCGTCTAACCGTCAAAACACAAAAAATGCCAGGGATGCCTTAGAAAAAAAAATTTCGCTAAGGATGACAAATTTCTCGAAATTGAACTAATCAAACATGTTTTCAAATAAGTTTTGATCATGGAATTGGATTTTCAATGGCATACAAGTGCAAATTGATCAAATTTAAACTTCCATGATCGGGTAAAAAGGAAAAATAGTAGAGCCCGCAGATTTTGGAAAAATTAGGGCACATAACAGGAACACATGCAAATTTCTTTCAAATTGGGGCAAAACAACAAGTTTGTGAGCATTTCAAGGCATTCGATGGAGGAAAAGTTGCAGACCACCAATTTGAGAGAAAAATGTTTCAAAGCATGTAGAATGAAGGAAAAATTTAGGGCAAAATGGTGCAAGCTCAAAAATGGCATCAACGAGAACAAATTAATCAAAATGTTATGTTTAAAAAAACTTGGAAAAAAGAAGCAATACCTCAGGACTATTAAGGTAGATGGGAAACTTGTTGATTTATTAGCAAGAAAGCTCCTACTTCCCAAATATGGAGATCTTGGAAGCCCTGTTATTTCTATCTCTATAGGGAATAAAGATATACATAACGTTTTGGTTGATTTGGGAGCAACTATAAATGTAATGACAATGGACACTCTAAAAACATTACCATTAATAGGTATACAACCTACTAACACCATATTGCAGATGGTAGATCAGTCTGTAGCAAAACCAAAAGGAGTTATTGAAGATGTGGCGGTTATGGTGGAGTCATGGGAATATCCAGTTGACTTCCTTATATTGCATCCAAAAGGTAAAACATTGGGTTATCCCATTATTTTGGGTGGACCATGGTTAGCTACTGATTCTTTACCTTAATTGATTCCAGTTAGGTGATACCACTATTTCAAATGCTAAGAGTTCTACACAAACTTCATTATATCCCTCTGCATGACCTTTTAGTGATAATCAAGAGCAATTATGGGTTGATAATCCTGATATTAATGAGCAAAATTTGTCTTCGTTAGCCATGATCACATTGTAGGATCACGTACAAGAAATAGAAGATATGATTAACCCACCATTGAATGTACACCAATCATCCTTGTAGCGGCTTAGGATTAGTTTCAAAACTATCACAGTTAGTTCTGGAACCATCACAATTAGTTCTGGAACCACACCAACAGCAATTCCCTGCAAATGAAGATAATTTCACTTCAGGAGGAATGATATTTCTCTTGGGGAGAGGAAGAATCTGTAGCTTCACTTCACATATATTAGGAGATGATGAAGGATTTCTAGGAAGCGGTAGTGATGAAGAATTTGAAGGAGTGTAGGATGAGGGTATGGAAGGAATACACGTGCACCAAACAGCTGCACTTCACTAAGAAAGAAGTTGCAAGATAAGGCAAACAAACTTGTAAGAAGCAATGTGCATGCATAGAAAGCTCAAGATTCAAAAATGGAATGGAATGAAATGCTCTTGGATTTCCATGGACCAAAAAGAAGAGGAGTACAAATAGGGGAGTGAATGTGTAACTCCCATGTAAGAAAAGATTCCTCCATAATGGAGAAGAGGAGTTACTTTCCCAAATGGGAATGTAACTCCTATGACACACTTACACATATGACAGATTCTGTAAGAGAATCTGTCATAACTAAAATGACACCTAAGTCCATGTCCACCTAAGTGAGATGACTCACATGGTGTAGGTGGAAATAACACTAAATAATTAAATAAAGTGATAAAAAAACACCTACACCAACACCCCCCCTTCATCGAAACTAGGATGGGGCAAGGTAAGTCAACAAGACAAACAAGAAATGGGTCCCGGCTATAAGCCTGATGAGGTACCCATGCACAAAAGGTCTCAAGTAGTGAGGGGAAAACCCAGTGGGAAAAACCTCAACTTACAAGAGATAGAAAACAAAACTCTCCTAAACTACTAAGAAGAAGGAGAGAAGAAGGAGACTATCCTGCCTCCCAAGAAGATGATCCAATCATGAGCCACCCTGTGCTGAGTGAAGAGGAGGAAGAGGACCCCTGAAGTGCCAAGGTGTTGTTCCAATCAAGGGAACAATGCTCCATATGTGAGGTGGAAAATCCAGATGCTCCATGAAGAAGTGCAGATCTGGAAGCAGTGGCAATGAAGGAAGGTGGAATGCCCTGAACCTATGAAGAAGTGTACCCAATGCCTGATGAGTCCTGAATCATAGTGTCGGCTCCCTGAAGTGCCTGAAGTGGGCCAGAAGTGGGAAAGATCAAGAGACAACTCCTCAAGATGTGTCAAGTGATAAGTGGATGGTGGAGGTGGGTCCCCATCATCATGGCAATCAACTATGCTAGAAGAGATGTCCAAAACATCAGAAATGGGCTTAGAAGTATCCTCAAGTCTAGCTGAGTCGATGAAGAATCTGAAGGAGGAGAAAAGTGAGAGAATGAGTACAACCGAGTGTGATGGTCAGCTATACCAACTGCAACAATAGCATCACTATGGAGCTCCCTAACATAAACTGAGTCCTGGAGTGAACTCAACTCGCAAGCCCTGTCCAAGATGAGTGATCTGATAGACTGAAAGAAGGTTTGTTGAAAGTAAAGGGATACTTAAAACATTATTGAAAGTACCACCACTTACTTCAACTGATCCTCTTCCAAAAACCTGTGTAGTGGTGTTGTCACCAAGCTGAATAGAGGACATGTCACATGGCTCAAGTGAATCAAACTCAATGTCTGATGATGCCATGTGATGAGTTGCACCCAAATCAATGATCCATGTAGGGGTAGGTGGCACAACTATCACTAGAGCTCTTCCCTTTGGTTTCTCCTTGTTGGATTCTTTTACTTTTTCTTTCTCTTGTACTTTCTCTTTTTCACTCTCTTTTTCCTTAGAACTGTCGTGGGATGATGAAGGTGTTTTGAGAGAATCTGGGACTCCAATATTGTGCTTCTCAAGCAGATCAGTGAGGAGAGCAATATTTTTCTTCAAGCACTTTTCTTCATCATGCATGCCATGGCAGTATCCACATTTGATTCGTTCTTTGGAATTTTGGGAGGTGGAAGAGTTGTTTTGGGGTTTGTCCTTCTTTTGATGATCTGGTTTCTTCTCCTTAGAAGCTCTCGGTTTTCCTTTCTAGCAATGAGAGCATGGGATTTTGTGGATTTCAAGCTGCCCATTTGAATCAATTTACTTTGTTCCCTGATCAAATCTGCAATAAACTCATCAAGAGAGGGCATAGACCAACTTTTTCCAAGTGCCCTTTTTGTTGCATGGAAGGTGGAGACAAATACGGAGTATTCGGGACCAAGTTTGGTAAGGACGGATAAAATGAGTTGAGATTCCTTTTTCTGTATTCCACAATCTTCTAACTGCAATCTGAGTGATATGAATTTGGAGAAGAAGTCTTGAAGGGTGTCAAAATCATTGGGACTAAGGCTTATTAGGCTATTCTCAAGTTCATGTCCCCGCATTTCATCTTGTTTCCCAAAAAGTTTTTGGAGAGTATCCAGAACCTCTTTGGGTGTGGTGGAAGAGGAAATGTGAAAACGCAGCTCTAGAGATACACACATGGTCATGAACCCAATGGCTTCATCACACTTATCAAGCCATTTTCTCTGTCTCTTTCATCATCAGGTTCAGCTTGCAGACCGGTGGCAATGCGGAAAAATTTATTTCCTTTTAAGGTAGTGTTCATAGCATTCATCCATTCTTGATAGTTGAATGGGGTTAGCAAAGGAACACCATGATTATCCATGACAGAAAAGAAATGTGCGAAAAAGGAAAGATACCCCCAAAAAGTGGCACTTTATAACATAGTTCATTTTACAAAAATAATATTCCCATCATGTAGATTGCAGAAAAACATCCAATTTTGACTAAAGAAGTGCTCAAAAAGGAGCAACGAGTCAAAAGTTATGGCTTAAAGAAATTCCCGCAACTGATTAAAAAAAGCTAGTTAGCCCTGCAAAACATTAAAAAAGTGCCCGAAACACATTCAAAAGGTATCGTGTTTGTGCCCGTTGGAAATGGCATCAAATTTCAGAGGGGGTTTGTTTTGACTGCGAGGGGGGATTAGCCTCCTGCCAATCCCGGACCTCACCCTCCATCTTCGACACTCGAAGGAAGGGCCACCAATACAAGTAAAATGCCCAGATTTTAAGACAACCAATAATATGAAATGTTTTAATACCTTAAAACATTTAGAAAAAGGTTTGATCTGATTTAAATTTACCTCTAATCACATTTTAAAGAGAAAATACCACGTTGATGCTATCTTCACAAGGCATGACTAGATTTTAGAGTTGGTTGTACACCGTTATGAACCGCATGTAGGTAACGGCCGAGCGTACTAGGTGACAGTGGTGTCAATGCAATTAAAGATAGTCAATGCGAGTTGGTGAGAGGATGGGGAACATCCAAGTTTGTTGGCACGTGTAGACACTGCCGTAGCAAAAAAAACACCCACACAGAAGGTTGTTGGCACGTGTAGACATTGCTATAGCAAAAAAATGCCCACACAGAAGGTAGAAGGCACGTGTAAACACTGCTGTAGCAAAAAAATGCCCACACAGAAGGTTGTTGGCACGTGTAGACACTGCTGTAGCAAAAAAACACCCACACAGAAGGTAGAAGGCACGTGTAAACACTGCTATAGCAAAAACGGGTCTCAGTAAGAGCGAAGCTAAAAAATGGGTCTCGCAATCGATAAAAACGGGTTTGTTGAGAGCGAAGCTAAAAACGGGTCTGCAATCGGTAAAAACGGGTCTACAACTGGTAAAAATGGGTCTGGTGGAATAGGCACTGAAAAGGATAGTTGGAGATCAAGTTTGAGGTGCCAAAAAGAGCATGAGCACACACAGCCAATAGCCATGATGAACCAATGCTGGCCAGTCCAAAAACATGAGCAGAGAAGTTAATCCTTGTAGCCCTTCACTATTGAATGAAGACTCAAACCGCACCCCCTTCTTTTGAACCTACAAATGTTGAATCCACAACCAACAAGAAGCACACTAACAAACCACCAAAAAAATAACCACAAGAATCTGAAATATGCAGGTAAAGCACATGCAAAAGCTAAAACTTGCACAAGCAACTACACAGTGGAGCAACAATGGCGAGCAACATGATTCCAATCCCCAAGCTCTGATGCCATGAAGGAGTGTAGGATGAGGGTCTAGAAGGAATACACGTGCACCAAACAACTGCACTTCACCAAGAAAGGAGTTGCAAGATAAGGCAAGCAAACTTGTAAGAAGCAATGTGCATGCATAGAAAGCTCAAGATTCGAAAATGGAATGGAATGAAATGCTCTTGGATTGCCATGGACCAAAAAGAGGAGTACAAATAGGGGAGTGAATGTGTAACTCCCATGTAAGAAAAGATTCCTCCATAATGGAGAAGAGGAGTTACTTTCCCAAATGGGAATGTAACTCCTATGACACACTTACACATATGACAGATTCTGTAAGAGAATCTGTCATAACTAAAATGACACCTAAGTCCATGTCCACCTAAGTGAGATGACTCACATGGTGTAGGTGGAAATAACACTAAATAATTAAATAAAGTGATAAAAAGACACCTACACCAACGAGAATTTGACCTACAATAAGATAAGTATCATAATTCTTCTTATTGTCCTTTGTCCAACATTTTGTCTCAAGGAAATTTTGGAGATGTTGCTACATATCATATGTTGTTGCCACATGCATGTCCACTAAATAATTTAATGGAACCCTTTCAAAAAATCAGTTCATCATACACTAGAACCAAACATGTTGAGATTCAACCGGGTAAAATTTTGAATATTAATAGCTGGTTGAAGAACGATGAAGAAGCTAAACTGTTTGATGTTCTAAAAGATCATACTAAAGCTTTTTCTTGGGATTACAAAGATATGAAAGGAATCCACCCAAGTATCTACACTCATCACATCTATACTGAAAACATTAGACCAGTTAGGCAACCTTAGAGAAGGATTAATCTAGCCTTAAGGGATATAGTCAAACAAGAAATTGAAAAACTATTACAAGTAGGTTTTATCTACCCTATCTCAAATAGCTAGTGGGTGTCTCCTCTTGTAATTGTCCCTAAAAATAACAGAAAATGGATAATTTGTGTTGACTATAGGGAACTAAACAAAGCCACACTGAGAGATTATTTTCCCTTACCATTCATAGATCAAGTCTTAGACAACCTTTTAGGTAAACAGTACTTTTCCTTCTTGGATGGCTTTAGTGGATATAATCAAATCGAGTTGCTATTGAAGATTAGGATAAAACTACATTTACATGTCCATGGGGTACCTTTTCCTACATGGTATTACCATTTGGACTATGTAATGCTCCAACAACCTTTCAAAGAGCTATATTAGCAATTTTTACAGACCTAACAAATGACTATGTAGAGGTATACATGGATGACTTTACTATGCATGGAGATACATTTGATGATGCCTTGAAAAAAATTGAACAGTATTGACAAGATGTGAGCAACACCACTTGTCTCTTAGCCATGAAAAATGTTTGATGATGGTTGATGAAGGGATTGTATTAGGACACCATATTTCAAAAAGAGGAATTCAGGTTGATCAAAACAAAATCAGAATTATTTCAAACTTACCTATTCCTTAGACCCCCACTAATATCAAGTCATTTTTAGGACATGTCAAGTACTATAAACACTTTATCAAAGATTTTAGAAAAAAATTTCCCCCATGTTTAATTTTCTTACCAAGGACTGTGAATTTCTTTGGGATGAAAAGTGTCAACATGATTTTGAAGAAATTAAAGAGAAATTAATAATTGCCCCAATATTGAGAGGACCTAATTGGGAGAAACCTTTTCATATCCAAACAAATGCCTCAAATAATTCCATTGGTGCAGTTTTGGGATAGAAAGATGAAGAAGGGAAAATGTATGCTATCTATTACCTTAGCAAAAATCTTACTCCCACTAAAATAAATTACACCACCACTGAAAAATAATTTCTTGTTGTGATCTATGCAATTAATAAGTTTAGACATTACATTATAGGGTACAAAATATTTGTACATACAGATCACTCAACAATTAAATATTTAATGAACAAACCAGTGGTTGGAGGTAGAATAATTAGATGGTTATTACTTTTAGAATAATTTGATATTACCATTGTGGACAATCCAGTAAATATAATGTGGTAGCTGATTTCTTGTTAAGACTAACCACTATAGGGGAGCAAGATCCAGTCAAGGACAACTTTCCAGATGAACAATTGTTTGTTATTTCAACTGATACACCATGGTTTTCTGATATGGAAAATTATCTTGTAACAGGAAGTTTCCTCCTTCTTTCACCAAGAAACAAATAAAGAAGTTAATCAAAACCAGTGCACAATTCAAATGGTTAAATGGAATGTTATTTAAAAGTGGTTCTGATTTGGTTTTACGTAGGCATGTAAGAGAAGATGAAATCTTTGACATCCTCTGGGCATGTCATGATGAACCAAGTGGAGGACACTATTCAGTGAAAAGAACACTCACAAGATACTTGGCACTGGTTATTATTGGCCATCTTTGTACAAATATGTGAAGAAATATATCAGGTGGTGTGATCCTTGTCAAAGGATGGGACAACCAACCTTTACCAATGAAATGCCTCTGCAACCTCAAGTAGTGATTGAACCATTTGAGAGATGGGGGTTAGATTTTGTTGGTCCCTTTAGTCCTTCTTCACAAGGGAAGGAACATATTCTTGTGTGTACTGATTATGTGACAAAGTGGGAAAAAGTGCAGGATTTAACAAATGCCACTGAAGAAGTAGTTGTTGATTTCCTTTGGCACAAAATTATGGTAAAGTTTGGAGCACCAAGGAGCATAGTTTCAGACTAGGGACCATAATTTATGTCTAATATGATCCAGGATTTCACAATGTATTATCAGATCAATCATAGGAAGTCATCTCCCTATCACCCACAATCAAATGGACAAGTTAAAGTAATGAACAGAGAATTAGAAAACATCCTTACCAAAACAGTTGAAGCAGGAAGAAGAGATTGGGTAAAGAGACTACCTGAAGTTGTTTGGGCTTACAATACAACTTGGAAAACTACAACAAGGTTTTCACCATATGAGTTAGTCTATGGGAAAAATCCCTTGTTTCCTATTGAGTTTGAACTACAGACATTAAGGACAACAATTAAGGTGGGTATTGAGTTGGATGCAACTCAAAAGGAGAGAATCCTTCAACTCAATGAGTTGGATGAATTGAGGATGGAAGCACTTCAACAGACAGAGATAATCCAAGATCAAAGGAAGAAATGACATGATACACATATCAAGAAAAGGAAATTCAAAGTAGGATATTGGGCATTGTTGTTTGATTCTAAGTACCAACAATTCAAAGGAAAATTGAGAACCAGATGGTTAAGACCCTATCAGATTGAGCAAATATTTGACAATGGTTCTATTTATTTACTTCCCATTGATGGCAGTAGAAGAACACTCTTGGTTAATGGACATAGGATAAAACTTTATAGGAAGCCTCCTACTAAGGATGAATTCTTGAGGTAGATTGAAGCAGATAAATAATTTGATCATATGGAAGAACCCAGTTCTTCCAAAATGATCAAATAATCGATGGATAGATCCAAAATAAAGGGAAGAGAATGAAAACTAGTAAATGGTGTTCCCTTCCCAAAAAAACAAATAAGGGAAGAGAGTGAAAACCAGTAAATGGTGTTCTCTTCCCCAAAAAAATGTTTCTCTCAAAGATCAATTGAAAACCAACAATGGTGGTTGATCTTCTCAAATAAATGGCTAATTCAAAATAAAAAAATTCTTTAGAATTCTAGTTGTTTTTCTAACCATTTTCCCTTTGTTTCACTTTTTAGGAATTATGAGTCATCATGACGGAGAGATTACATCATCAAGGATGGTAATTATATCTTTAACTTATTAAAGGTTAGATTGAAAGTTCGCATGTGTGATTAGATTTGATTTAAAGGTTGATATGATGAGTCATCTATTGGACATCATGATTAAAAGTGAGTAATCATGAGAAAGATATTAATTGAATAAATTGGCGACATAGTTATAATGAGTTATCATTAGTGTGGAATCAAAAAAGTGAAAACTAGTTGTAGAGAAACTTCAAGGAAGAAGTAGCAAATTAGGTTTGCATTCCGCAACTACAACACAAAAGTTTTGCAGCTAAGTATAGTAATTCCGTAGCTAAATTTGTCAGTTCCGTAGCTAAGCGAAGAGTTCTTCAGCCAACCCACACAAGATTAAAGAAGAATGAATTTGAATCACCTCTATATCATGGGGATTAAAAATAAGTTGGAACCAGAGGATGATACCCAACTCATTGCAGATGAAGAAGTGGTAGTTATCTTTCATCAGGAAGGATGGATGGAATTTCTGAGAAAGTTCCCCAAGTATAACAATGAATTGGTAAGAGAATTCATTATAAATTTAGAGCAATCCAGGAAAAAGGTTAGAAATGTTTTCATTCCTTTTTCTATGAATACAATCAGTAATATATCTGGAGTGCCAATTGTGCATGTCCCAAACCCTGTCAGAGGGACATTAAAAGACCTGGTTGAAACCTTGCTAAAAAGGGGGAAGCTGAACCCCAATATATTTACAACATGAAGAAAATCATAAAAGGGGTCAAAAGGGCCAACTTGCCCAAACCCTTTGACAGAGTGGCATTTTGGATAGTCAAGTATTTAACCTGTGATGGTCAATTCAGGTTAGTAGGAAGAGAAGTTCTAAAGATCCTCATATACCTTAGATATGGAGCTAAAAAACTAGAATATATAGTAAACCTTCTAGGGTTTCTTTTTCACTCCATCCATACAATGGCCCAGAGGTATTCCTGGGGTGTGGGAACAATCAAACATCATGGGTTAATGCATTTAGTATGCCAACACCATTTTCTTTCAAAGAAAAATGGAGAAGAAATGTGGGAGAAATTTCTTAGCAAGTTTAAGTAGAGCCCTGATATTCTCAGGAGAGTAATAGCAAATCTTTCTCCTAATTAATTTTGAAATTGATGCTACTACATAGGAAAAGAAAGAACTAGGTGGAGAGGAAATACCAAAAAGAAGAAGATATTGAAGGACTAAAACTACAGAACCTAATGTGCCTTCTAAAGAAATTCCTTCCTCTACAGTAGCTACAAGAGAGCTAATATCTGTCTCTGACAGTGACAGTTCACCTAGGCAAGAGAAAGAGGTGAAAATCAGAAGAAGCTCTAGGAGGAGACCTATTTCTGTACATTTTGAGTCTCCTTAAAGAAGGAGAATTCATAAAAGTTCTAGAGAAATTCCAGAGGAGATGGAAGATCAAGAAGGGTTGGAAGAGGAAGCTGCTGATATTTTGGGCAACATGGCCATGACTCCTCCTGGACCAAGCCAAACAAAGATAGAAAAAGAAGATGAAAGATTTGAGGAACAAGTTTTCCAAGGGATGGGTGAATCAACAACACCATTAAATGAAGAAGATGAATTTGCATCTTGGAAGTGGAAAGGGAAATCCCCCGTGATAGAAGAAGAATGCTTAACCCCTAAGGAATTGTTAGAGAAAGAAGAGAAACAACAAGTTAAACAGGATCTATTTTTGTCCAAAGTGGAACTTATTATTAGGGAAGAGGATGAGGAGTTGAATTTTCTCAAACTTAAATTGGAACAGAGAGAAATAGTTATTGGGAATTAACAACTCAGCTCACTGACAAGACTGAGGAATTGACAAGAGTTAAACAACAGATAATGGAGAAAGAGGAGGAATGTCAAAATTCTAGAAAACAAATTGCTTTATCAACAGTCTCTACACAAACTGAATTAACTTATTGGCCACTTAGACAGCTATGGGATGATACTTGCAGAGAACTCAATGAAGCCAAGACATCCAATGAGGACTTGAAAAGCAAGATAGAAGAAGAGAAGAAAGCAAGAAAAGAATGGGAAGAAATTTTTACAAAGAATAAAATGACAAATTTAAATATCTTGTGAAAATACAAATGGTTTGCATGATGAGTGAGAAATTTCTTGCATGTAGGAGACCTTCTCCTGCATATAGTGTGTTTTTTACAGAACAATTCATTTGCTGGTGTTGGAACATAATGATTAAGTGGTCTAGCCAACCCTTAATATATATGGGTCCATCACTAATATATAGATTAATATTTAATAATATGAAATATTTATATTTCTATTATTAAATATGTTAACCTAGGTATATACTTTAGGTTAAATATTTAATATCATGAAATGATTATATTTCTAATATTAAATATTATAAACCTAGGTGTATGTGTCAACCATTTTAGGTTGAAAAGGTGGGTCAGAGACATACCCAATCACCTTATATAAAAAGGACTTTAGGTCCTTATTTGATATATTTGAGAAATATATCAAAGGTGTGAAAATCAAGTGATTTGGTTTTACCCTTGGTAAATAGGGTTTTAAAGGAGGAGGTGATCTTATTGGATGTAAAATAAGTTCTCTAAAGTAAAAGGTTATTTTCAAAGTGATTTTTACCCTATTGGGTTTTCCACTATAAATAATGTGTCACTGTGTTATTTATTTCATGTAAGTATTTCTTTATTTACTTATGTTATGATGTAATGTTTATTTAAATATTTATTGTAACATTATATAATATGTAAGTTGATTAAATCCGTATTTATTAGAATCCTCAAATTCTAAGAGCCGAAGCGGTTGTCAAGGATAGCATGTGGCCTTCCACATGAAACAAAAGATGAAGTTGATTTCACAAAGAGCCTATTCCTTAGCCAATACGAGAGAAAAAAATCTTCTTTGTGAATTTTATCTCTGCAATTTCATGTTGGAAAATAACTCGGGTTTTATGATCAATTTATATGTAGGGTAGACAAAGCTTAATGCATTTGTTTATGTTCTTCAAAATCAGATTGCATGGAAGGAAAGGGAGTTAGAGCATCTGTTAAAGGATAGTTCATTTGGTCTCTGTATGAGGATTCATTATGGTAAACCATCTGCCTTTGCTACACATTTCAGATCCCATGCATTTGATAAAAGGTTCAAGGAACCTTATCTTGCCAATTTGTAGAGAAGTATTAATGCCTTCACCTCTTATGAAGAGGAAAATTTTGAAGATATTTATGAGGCATGTTTGAAAAGATGGGAATTTCTCATAGTGGCATTGAGAAGAAGGGAAGTAATATCTCCCACAAACTTAATCTGGAGTTTGCATAGAGCAAAAGCCTTATGTACGCTAATTCCTCATATCAATGAAAAGCACAGAGGCATATGGATGGGAATGAGAACAAGACCTCCACTCCTTCTCACCCCCATGTCACCATGGAAAAACAGAGAACCACAAGATCCCACTGAATTTGATGCATGGTAGAGGAAAGTAGAAGCAACAATAGGGTATAGTACCTCTAAATTAAAGCATTGAGATATTCAGTTCCATCCATTTGACCTAAGCAATCAAATGGAATGCAAAATATATAACCCCAAATTTGATGAGTAAATGTTGTAAAGGGACTTACAAATAAGTAAGTATGGGGAAATGATGAGGCCAGAATATGTCATTAAATGTACAATAAATGATCTCATCTTACTCTCCTTTTTATTAAGTTTGACTACATTTTGTGACTTTTGTTTGATCTGATATAAGTTAGGATGTAATTGTCCATATTTTTTATTATGATTCTAACATTTAAAAGCTTTGTAATTCCTAACAAAGTAATTTGGAAACTCAATTTTGTAATAAAAAGGTCACAATCAGGTAGAAGAACAAATATGAAGTGGATTACATGTTTTTGGAAGCATTGGAATCAATACGGTTTAGTTTCGAATCGCCGACTTAGTTCCGAACTCCTCCACCCAGTTAGGAGTTCTGTCACTTAGTTCCAAAACTTCGGACTTAGTTCGGAACTCTAGTACTTAGTTCTGGAATTATCGACTTAGTTCCGAACTCCTATAGATAGCTTCGAACTCTCTCTGTTAGACTCGGAATGATTTCCCTTAGTTCCGAACTGATAAGAATCTTTTCCAAACGGCCGATGATTTTTCAAATCAATGATCCTATCATCGGGAGGAGATTAGAAGACTTCGATCCTCCATACGTGTAGATCCAGGATAATTATCACACAGGTTGTATGTCTATCCATGTTCCAATTCAAAGATCTATTCGGGAAAGATTTAGTTTCATTGTAAGTATATGTTAGCATCCCAAATGCTTTATCCATGTTCCTTGTGCTTTGTTTTATTCCTCTACCCTTCATTTCTTAGCTTTTTTTGACCTTTAGTGATGAAACCGCCACCTTGTCAGGTGGCGGTCCTATAACCGCCGCCCGCCTGGGCAAGTCCTCAGAACCACCGCCCCGCTCAGGGGCGGGTCCTTCACGCATTTTCCAACACATTCTTCTGATCACGACTTGCAAATTTTCAACTTTTACCAGCTTTTCTCCACCGCCTTGGCTTGTATTAATGTTTTATGTCCCCTGGAATAGTGTTTCTCCATTGTTTAATGGTAAAAGAGTTCTAATGGGAATCACCTTTGGGTGAATGTGAAATCTATAAATAGCCAACTTGTTTTCAAGCAAATGGCCCCTCAAAACTACCTCTCAATTTCTCATTTTCCATTGTTTAGTCTCTCAATTCTTGCTTAGAGTTCATTTTGTTTTCATGTTTGCATCCATGCTAGTTTTTCCTTTGCTTTTAGAAGCCATTCAATCTTCTTGCTTCAGTCTTGTTCATCGTTGTTCATACAAATTAGTTTAGAGCAGAGTAGTGTCAGTTATAGATTGCATCCATTAGAGTTGCAGGTTGTGTTCTTCACAGAAGGTGGATTCTAGAATCTCTCGGTACTCTTGCATTGTATTCCCATAATAAATCCCACTAGGAATTACATATGCCAAGCTCTGTCTCTTGCGCTGTCCCTCTCCTACTCGCATTATATTCGGTCTATATCCAAACTAGCCATTGTTCGAATACCTTTTCTATTGATGCTAGCATATACACGCTCTTCTGGATTCACGTGAACACGAAGGAATGAGGAGATCATTCTGAGGGGACAAAGTCATACACTACTAGATTCGCCACTATTCTACAAATTCCAGGTTTTATCTGTCAAAGTTCTAGTTAAAATATATCAAATAGAGTAGTGAAACATTTCATTTCAGTTAAATTTCATTCTCGATATTACCAGGGAAGCTATGGGGATTGATAGTTTCTGAGAAACTATGATTCATTCCTCACTTCTGAGGTAGGATCGAGAATCTTTCAATTAAGTTAATCAACTATCTAGTTATTTAGGATAAACTCACAACTGCACAGCAAGTAGCTACACCGGCTACCTTGTTTGTTTTAATTTTGTTATTAGATTAGTTGTCATTTTCTGAATATATTAGATTAGTTGTTCTTTCAATTCCATTTAAAATTCTATTAAAAAAAATACAAAAACAGAGGAATATATATATGTTGTAGATATATCTTGCATAGTTAATTTATTTCATTTTCAGTTAGGTTTATATTGATCTTGTATGACAATCACGGGACCTAGAGAGCCCAGGAATACGTTTTTGAGCCAATCATGCCTCAACCAAATATATTGCAGCAATAATAACTGACATAGACCAAAATCTCAGAATTCAGTCTTCCAACAACAACATAGACCTACAAGAAATCAGCACACAGCTAAGAGGATTAAACATAGAAGACGACAAAGCACACACATTCTGGTCAAATCAGCCAAATTATAGATTGCCTTGATAGACATCCATATGACTGTAGAAGGACCTGAAAGAGAACAAACATTCGGTTGTGATCCACTAGTCCCACAGCCAGACGCAGAGACCTCCTCATTGATATAGACACTAGCTTACGTATCCAAGTTGCCAGAACACCTGTTAGGTACTCTGAGAAAATCATGCAACTTTAGTTCTAAACATAGAGGCCAAAAAGGCATACGATTATTGGATACTCGGGATCAGAAGAAGGGATTGATTCTTCACATGACCATAGGAGGTCCACAACAACCATGAACTTACGGTTGTGATCCACAGGTCCCACAACCCAACGGGCCTACAAATCAATCCAACATTGATGCTAGTTTGCAAACATTAGTGTTTAGATCCTCTCCACTCCCACCAGACATTATCACACAACTATCATTATTAAACGTAACAGCTAATCAAGCTAAAGATTTCTGGACTAGACCAGAGAATCATCCATAAAACACCAAAAGATCCACTACATATTTAGCCATTCCATTTTCATGACCTTGTCGGGAGACATATACAAAGCACCCACAAGTTATCTTCCACGTATTCCACAACCCATAGATCGGATCATGGCAGAGCTCGATATTGATTGGAGCCTTCGAGCAGCTATCCTCACCGAACGATCTATCACACCGGTTCAGGTTAGGAGGGCCTTCTTTGCCTTAGATTCATAGATCCCATTATTGCGTGTTGAAGACATAAGATTACCTAACTAGCTTATCTACATCCCACGTGTATTCCATCCCCACCGGCTGTCTCGGCATGACCTCGGGAGGTCGGGTGTGAGGAAGAGTCACTTGTAGATTCCCATGCTCGCATGTCACTTTTCCATCGTATACAAAATTGGTGAACCCAACGTGAAACTTCCTACCTTCTGGTTTGGAGTCTTATTTCTACTTGTTCTTCCAATTAGTTTACTTTTTTCTTTTCCACTTCTTAGCCTTCATATCACATCAGCTAAAATTGGTGAACCTACATCAACTTCTTTCATCTTACCTACCTCATTAGCCTTCACATCAGCTTCACCCCCAAGATTAGTGAACCTGATATTGATGGAACAATTTCTTCACTTTCACACTCTTCTTTTAGTTTTATCCATCTTCGCTTCTTCCCATTATTCTATGGGTATTCATATACCCCCCGAATATGTCGGGATTCGATGCATATGGCAGACCTCTCCTAGGTCTTGAAGCATACTACGATCAACTGAATAGACAACCATCACCCTCGCTCTCAGCATGGGGTGACAACTATTCAACTAACCGGTTTTCAACACAAACTCCACCTCAAAGGACTAGATATAGTTCTTCTTTCCAAATAGAGGAGTTGGATCAGCTCACTCAAACAAAAACCAGAGCCTTCAAGCTCAAACAACATGACGCTCACTAGAGAATCTGGTTCATCTCCTCAAGTGTTGCTTAGACCACAAATCAGTAGACAATCAGATCCATATCTATTTTTAGATGATGAATACTTAGCACGTTATGCTAGGAGTGAACAACACTCTCTCAAAGTATGTACCCACCTATAGGAGGTTTGCAAATACAACCCGAGGTCTCATTCCAAGAAAACACCCCCATTCCTCCACCTATAGAAATGCCCTCGTGATACTTGGCAGGGACAACGATCAATTCATAGCAGGGTACCATATGCCTATACAACCTCAAGGTATACAACAAACACCACTAAGGAAAAATACCATGTCTTCACCAAACGAGGTCATCTCAACCTTAGTCGAGAAGGTTAGAGGGTTGGAACTTGCTCAAGCAAGTCAAAATTCACAATTCATGCAGGCAGGAAATTCCAATCCTCCACATCATCCTAGCCAAGTAGACCTCCTCACAGGAACAGGCACATTGGGCATGCCTCCTCAGTATTCACAACAAATGCCAACTAGAACCACGTTTTCTAATGCGCCGCTCCAATGGAAAATATGATACCTCCCGTTTAGTACAAAATAATCCATTCCTGAGCAATGCTCCTCCATACTTAAACATGTATTCCAAATCACCACAGGAGATATGTTCTCTTCTCCCAAAGATGTTCACTCAACCACAGGGATTTCCTTATGCCCCTACAAATATATATGCTACGCCACATCAACAACCCATTCCACCTCCCCCCCCTCAGCAAGCACCATCAATGGTCGAAACCTATGCGATAGGGACTTATTCAGAATATTTGAAAGAACCTTTAGACTTCACTATACGAAGCATCATGCTTCCAAGACCTCTCCCCGATCTACCCAAGTACAAAGGAGAGGGAGACCCAAATGCACATATTAAGGCCTATGCCATGGCCATTCGAGAACTGCTCCCTTGGGATGGAGTTGTTGCTAAAATATTCCCCAAAATGTTAGAGGGTATCACCCTCGATTGGTATTACAGAATACCTGAAGCCTCAATACATTCATTTAAACAACTCATTTCAGAGTTCATCAAGGCGTTCGACATGAACAAATTGTTGAGAACAAGAATCAGGGAATTCTTGCATATTAAGCAAGAACACAATGAATCATTGCTCATTTCATCCAAAGATGGCGTATAGTCCTCTATTCTTCAGCAAGCACTCCAAACATGGATCAGATGGAACTATGTGATTTATTCCTTCATTCTCTCAACAGAGAGATAAAGGAAGAAGTCCAGAAGTTCCCACTAAGAACTTATGATGAAGTGCTCGAGAGCGCTCTCCGAATAGATCAAGCTGCAATAGATAGATAGCGGTCGCAAGACATATGGAACAAATGGGAGGTTAATCATCCCCAACCAAAACACTACGACTTATCCTACTACCACAAACACCAATCAAGGACCTAAAATCCTTAACAAAAACCATGGGGTGACAACAGATGGAGTGACTGACCAAGCAAAAAAGCAAATGTTGTAAATGTTCCACCACCGGTTAACAATCAACGAAACAACAATTTTACCCCAACAATCAACATGGTGGATTTTAATCATCCAACAACAACAACAACAACAAAAACAATAACAATGGCAGATCCAAACATAGGGTCCAAGTCAAAACTCAACTGATATCAAAACCAAAACCAAAGACAACAAATGCAAAACTTTAATCCTAATAGTCAATAGTTCAATCAGAGTTTTGGACCACAACACGTGCCAAACCAACAACCTAGGAGTTATAATCCTAACTCGTATTGTGGTTTCCACAAAATTCGAGGCCATGACACTAGGACTTTCCATGATTACAATAAGTTCATGCAACGTCTTCCAGAAGAACAAAGACAACTCTTCATAGATATGTTCTTAACAGATTCTATGACACCTATGCCAAATACTTTCACAGGGGCAGTCTCCCCTCAAAACGCACCTCTTAAGATCTTCAATGATCCACTTCCAAATCACAATAACAATAATAAATTAAATCCAAATGGGACGAACAAAGGTGTAATGACAGGAAATAATGATCACGAAGCCTCAACTTCACTAAATCCACCTGTCACACCACAATTAGGAAATCAGCCACGAACCAAGATAGTTGGTCTAGTGGAGTTAGATACTGAGCTGCACGTAGAAGCCATAACAAGAACACAAGAATATTCTTCTCAACCAAATCCAATCTATCCACTAGAACTAGATAACATTCAACAAACATTGGTAAAACCCGTGGGTGCTTATGATTTAATTAATGACTTAACAAAGACCTTCTCTCACATCTCCTTTTTGGACTTGTTGAAAAACTCTCCTACCCATAGGGCTGCTCTTTTAGAAGCACTAGGTCTAGGTCATTTAATTAACATCACTCCACCTCCCAAACACAAGTAAACCATATAGACTTCGATATCCACCCTCCAGGCAGCCAGATAGGGATACCGAGTTTATATTCGACATAAACAAAATGCCAACAGATGCTGAAATTACACGTAGAGGTGATCCGGCCTTGCATTTACAGGTGTGGGTTTACAATAATTACGTTAAACGTGTAATGGTGGATGATGGGGCAGCAGTTAACATTGTCCCCTTCTCTTTCCTTCAAAAGCTAGGATATGGAGAAACAAACTGTTCCACAACAAGAAATACGCTAAGAGGTTATGATAGCCTTAAAGCTACTTCAATTGGGACTATAATATTACCAGTCACCTTAGGACCCAAGACAATCCTCACCGAGTTTTATATCATAGATCGGGAAACCAACTATAATATGATCCTCGGTCGACCATGGATACATCGCATGAAAGCAATTCCCTCTACGTTATTCCAGAAATAAGATTCTTACACTTAGGAAAGATATTCATAGCAAAAGGTGACCCAAAACCATTCGACATACACCTAGCAGACCTGAAGAAAAGACCAGCATTCACTCTGAGTTTGAACTCCCAACAAACCAACTTAACAAACCAATTGACTCAAAACCAGAAGAAAAATTAATACCTACAACAAAACTAGAAATTACGAACCTAGTCAAGAGCATCCCAGCCCTCAAGGATGAAGCTAACGTTGTAGAAATAGTGTCATTAGGAACTACTACAAAAATTGTCAAATTACTAGAACAAGATCTACCAATTTTCCTACCATTTGACTCCGCAGGTATGGGATGCACCCTAGGAGTTGGTTCTCTTCCAGCAGAGGAACTTTGCATGGTAGAAGTAACCAAAATAGAAGAAACAGATGTGAAGAATGTCCCAACATCCATCTTTCCTAGTAAATATTGGACTCTCCATTTCGATGGAGCTAGATGTCACTATGGAGCCGGGGCAGGTGTAATCTTTACTTCTCCTGAGGGAAAGATCCTACCTTTTTCTTTTAAGTTGAACTTTGAATGTACAAACAATGGCACGCTGAGTACGAAGCCCTCCTCCTTGGCCTCATCATAGCCAAAAGGATTGGTGTTAATGACATCAGAGTGTTAGGAGACTCACAGTTAGTTGCAAACCAGTCTCTGAAAGTATATGAGACTAGAGCTGAGCACTTACAACTCTATAAAACAACGGTATTAGATCTAAGCAAAAGATTCAACTTCATATCCATTGAGGCAATCCCACGAGAACAAAACCTTCTCACAGATTCAATAGCAACCTCAGCTTCATGTTTTACCCCAAGTAATGAGTTGAAGATACAAGTTTCAAAGTATCACTTCATACTGAACCATTGGTGAAGAAAATGTCAACAAACCCTCTGCTAACACATACAACTGAGAATGAATCTCCTATCTTACATCATGTTGATAGTGATAAAGTCACTCTCAAATATCTAAACACCTATGCGGAGCTACACCTTGCTCACAGTATAGTTGATCTTTCCTTAATACCACATTCCTCTTCCTACTTTGGAAATCCCACGGTAGAGTCTCCTCCACAAAAAGATCTCGATATCTACGAGATAGAAAATGGAGAAAGCTTGAACTACCTCCAGCCCCACCTAAGTTTGAAGAAGGTAACACTTCTTTGATAGAAGAAACCATTGATATAAACATTGGAATGGAGGAAGAACCAAGAATTTTGAAGTTAGGGATCTCGTTAACTCCGGAAGAAATAGAAATACACACCCAAATCCTCAAAGAACATCAAAAGGCTTTTGCATTTAATTATAAAGAAATGACAGGTATCGCACCACAAGTTGTGGTACATAATCTTGTCACTAAACCAGATGCAAAGCCAATTAAATAGAAGTCAAGACCAATGAAGCCAAAAGTGGCTCTCATGGTAAAAGAGGAAGTAATAAAACTTCTCCAAGTAGGATTCATCAAACCAGTTGATTATTCACAATGGGTGTCTAATATCATCCCCGTTCTCAAAAAGAATGGGAAGATACGCATTTGCATAGATTTTCGGATATTAACAAAGCTTGTCCCAAGGATGATTTCCCATTACCATCCATTGACGTCATCATTGATGCAACAACAGATTTGAGCTTTTGTCTCTCATGGATGGGTTCTCGGATATAATCAAATCAAAATATCCAAACAAGATCAAGCCAAAACCACATTTATAACTCCCTGGGGAACTTATTGTTATGTTGTCATGCCATTTGGTCTTAAGAACGCCGGTGCTACGCTACATATCAACGGGCAATGACTTATATATTCCATGATCTTATCCATAAAATTGTGGAATCATATGTGGATGACTTGTTGGCCAAGGCCAAGAAACATTGTGATCATCCGAGGTGCTCCGTATCATCCTCTCACGACTAATTGAGTATGGTGTCACATTAAACCCAGAGAAGTGCATTTTCGGTGTAACAGGAGGCAAACTTCTAGGATACATTATATCTTCACGAGGGATTGATGTTGATCCAACCAAAATACGGGTTGTTCTCAAATGATCCCACCTTCGAATGAATCTGAATCAGACATTTCTCGGGAAACTCAGTGCAATCCAAGGTTCATCCCAGATTTAAGCTTTTCCATTCATCCAATCAACAATCTACTCAAGAAAGATTATAGTATCGATTGGACTGAAGATCTGCAATGAGGCTTTCAAGCAGTTAAGCACTTCTTGTTGTCACCACCCACGCTAATGCCTCCCAAACCAGACCACCCTTTAATCCTATACTCACGAGCCACTCATGTCTCACTGGCCTACATGCTGGCTCAAGAAGATGATGACAAATGAGAACGCGTGATCTATTTCATTAGCCAACATTACTCGATTATGAAACACGTTACACACATAGTAGAGAGAGAATGCCTTGCCATAATTTTTGCAACAAAATGTTTAAGACATTACATGTTAAATCAAGAAACAAGGGTCATTGTGAAGATAGACCATTTACGGACATTTCTCACAAGGGTCCTTGTCTAAAAAGCTTGGTCATTTTCATAACCCTAATGGGAGAATTTGAGTTAACATTCATAAACCAAAAATCTGTTAAAGGACAAATCATTACAGACTGGTTAGCTAACAATCCACTAGATGGAGGTGAACTGGTAGATCTAGACTTTCCCGATGAATGTGTATTCTTTGTCAAAACCAGACCCCCCATCTCTACATGTCCCTGGTATACTGATATCATCAATTTTATCATGGACCATACATACCCGGAAAGTGCCACGCCACAACAAAGAAGGTGGTTACACATTATTGCCACTAAATATGTTGTTTTAGACCAAGTGCTCTATCGTAGAGCCTTCGACGGCATGCTTCTAAGATGCATCGACATAGAAGAATCCAAGAAGATTCTTCATGAATCCCACAGTGGGATATGTGGGGCCACTTCAGTGGTCACGCCACCACTCACAAAATACATCGATGGGCTATTTTTGGCCCACTCTCGAACATGACGTAGTGAATTTGTACGTAAGTGCCACAAATGCCAAGAATTCTCTCACGAGATTCACATGCCAAAGACAATCCCCGCAACCAATAAAGAACTCTCGTGGCCCTTCTCCACGTGGGGTCTGACTTGATAGGGAAATTCTCTCCCTCATCAACCGATGGCCATAATTTTATAATCACAGCCATGAATATTTCACCAAATGGGTAGAGGCCATGCCTCTCACCACCGTACCAGGTTCGGTGATCACCAAATTCATTTTGAACCAAATTATCTATAGGTATGGTGTCCCACAAGTCATTATCTCTGATAATGGCACGTCCTTTAAAATGATGAGGTTCATGAGCTATGTAGCAAGTTCAAAATAAACCATCACATGGCCTCTCTTTACTACCCTCAAGCCAACGGGCAGGCTGAAGCGACAAACAAAACATTGAAAGCTATTCTCCTCAAAACGGTAAAAGAAAACAAATGAGATTGGCATTTAAAATTATATCCGGCCTTGTGGGCCCACCAAACCTCAATAAGAACACCAACAGGAGCAACTCCTTTCTCACTGGTATTCGGGCAGAAGTAGTTCTCCCACTTGAGGTTGAAATACCCAGTCTCCGCATCTCACTACAAGGGATTCTAGATGAAGAAGCTTATAGGAGGCACGCCTCTCCCAACTAGAAAGCCTAGATGAGGCCAAGTTAAATGCCAACAATGATAGAGCCTATGCCGACTGATGTGCCGATAGAGTATAAAAAAAGGTCTATGAGTGAGAAATATATGAAGGAGATCTAGTTTTAAGACTAGACAACTGGATCGATAAGAAAACCGGTGAAGGAAGAAAGTTCCAGCCCAAATGGTTGGGCCCATATCGAGTCATGAAAGACTACGGAAATGGTGCGTATCTCTTGTGCACACTAGAGGGTGAGGAATTCAATGAATCAGTCAATTCCTTGCATCTTAAATGGTTTTACGCATGAAGCATCGACACTATTTGTATAATTATATCTACATTACATATTCATTTAGATAGGTTCATTTTGTTCACTCATTTTGTAAAACTTGGTGATCAAGGGACTTATTCTTAAGAAATTCATTACAAACTTCTGATGGTATTGATAGAGCATTCAAATCATACTTCTTCATTTTCATAACATCATCAACTGTTTCAGAATCATTTCATCAATTAAAGCTAGATATGACAAAGTCTTAACGGTAGCCATACCAAGGCCTGCATGCTTGTTCTCACTTTTGGTTTCTTCCTAGGATAGGTGTCTTGCCTATGGTCTGTTCTAGAAGCTTCATGGTGTCACATCTATCCCGTATATATATCTCTTTGGAAATAAGAACATACTGACATTTTGCTCAAGTAAGTAAGTCAAATATAGATCAAACAGAAAATTTTACTTTTACACATTTCCTTGCCCTACCAACCTTCGGTGATGAGCTTGCATCTCTTACTAGTGACGTAGGGTTGGGAAAGGATGGGAATGCCTTTACTCACCTATGTGCCTTGTCCATGGTGATAAGCCCATGCTTCCTACTAGTAGCATGGGGCAAGGTGTAGGGGTCCTCTTGACAATAAATGTTGAAATTCATAAGCAAATAGTTCAAACAAACCTTTGAAATCTTGAGTCAAAAACAAATGAATCAGATGTCCAAAATTCCAAGAGAGTTCAAAACCCTGAAAACCAGATTTTGTCAACCAAGTGGCCATCTACGGATCTAAGTCTGGATAAACTGCAAAGCAAGTCACATTCTAAACTATGGAGTCACTTGAGTAAGATAGGTTTGTAGCAGTCCTAATTTGGTTCCACCAACTCTTTGTCTATCTCCCATCATTACCATTTCAACACACCTCATAGCTTGTGCCCTTTCTAGCTCTCGGTGGTGAGCCCTCGCATCTTACTAGTTGCATGGAGTTAGGAGTGGGGCAAGTACATCTGCTCATCATACCAATTCATCATCACATTTTGTCAAAACAATATGAAGTACCGAAAATTGCTTATGAAAACTAAAGTTCAAGATCACAAAGCTCATCTTGTGTCATCATACATCAACATCACGAAATACAAAAAGAAAACATTTGTGATATTTGTTCTCCATTGCATACATTCTGAAAAGCATATAAAAACAAAAATTTATAAACATCTAGTATACATGTGAAAATGAATCACAAAACTCTAGGTACAAAGAGATCTAGATCCAAAAAGAGATGTATATATATATATATATATCATAGGTTTATGTACAATGCCATCATGCACTAGGCATGGTCAAAACACTCAATGAGCCCGAAAATACAAAATGATCGTATAAACAATCTAGCAAGAGTCACTACAAAAAGAGCCAAGTGGCCTCTCAATCCCTATGGGATCCCTCAGAAGGCACACGACCACGTCTAGGACTCTGGCTACGCCGGCTGCTCTGAGTGCACTGAGGGCTCACGGTCCCGAATGGTAGTTGTAGCCTCACTATGAGAGCGGCTCCTCATCAAGCACTCACAGTCCTATACCCAGCTAACTCGGTATGGAGGGAAGTCACCATCTTGGCCACATGCCAAATGGGGGAAAAACATCGGTATGCCTACCAGCTGCCAAAGGCTCCCTTGCATCCATGGATAGCTCGGCACGAGTCTTCTCCATAGGGAGCATCAGGTATCAGTACATACCCGGTGAATCAAGTCTCGCCACTCATCAACAGTCTCTGCAAGCAAAGGAGAAAAACAAGTTAGAAAATAATCAAAAGATGAAACCAAGGATGAACAAAAGGAGAGATAGCAACTAAGGCAATCCTAGCTAAAAACAAATATTAAAAGAAGAGTGACAACTCACTCGGATCTCCAGGCCTCCAAGAGGGATCTCTAGGATCAAGCGCCTGCCACGGATGCCACCACTGACTGATGTCCTCCTCCTATGTCTGGGGCAACATAGCGTCCTACCACGACTCATCCTCTCCACCTAAGTCCTGAGAAAGTAACTCCTCTGAGACTAGAGTCACCCTCTCCGTGCTCTACTCTGCCCTCTCGGCCTGTAAAATCTCCTGAGTGTCATGCCACTCGGGATCGCTATCCTCTCCCCACCCGACTCGCTGACCTCCATGTCCTCGGTCTCCTCCTCCATCTCTCCCCCTGTGAACTCCTCAGACTCGGAGTCTATATCAATAGGGTCATCACTGCTATGGGTGGGGACCATGGCAATCCAAGTAAAGGTGCCTGAGGAGCACCGACTCTCACTCGGGCACATACCACCCTCCTGGCTACAATAGGGATGCCAGAGTAACAACAGTCCAACCCCGGCCCCTAGACCTCCCCTAGCCTCCCAAACTGATCTGAACACTGGCACCACTGGGGAAGCATATCAACGTAAGCAAGGCCGAACTGCTGAGGCACTCGATCAAAGGGGTGTGTCTCTACCTTCCCATCCTATCCACAAGCTGCCCTGTAGTAGAGCAGGAAATCAAAGTGAAGGTCTCCTCACCCCACAACCCTGCCATGGCCTGATAAGGTGTGGCCTCCATATCCTCAGTAGTCAAGGAAGCAACTGGCTGGTGGGGTGCTCTAAGCACCGTCATCTCTGTCCATCTAGCTGCCCTCACGGCTCCGGGATCCACCACCTCTATACCTCTCCCATAAGGGATGATACACTCATAGACCCAACTCATAACCAAGGTCGGATGGCTCAACGACTGTCCCTGTAAACAAATGAACCACCCTATATAAGTCGTGATAGGTGGTCCCAAGTATATCAGCTCCCCAGCATAAATCCGACCATGTGCCTCAATCTGTGATGATGGGGGCCCAACAATAGAGTAAAGTATCCCCTCCCTTGTCTCCGATCAATCTCGAAGCAAGGATGCCCATAATGGCCTGATGGATCAGAGGGATGGGCAAGCCAGGAATAGAATGGACCTTCACCCCCTTCTTCAAACTAGTGGAGACAACTCACGTCTCCCATATAGGTGGCCCACTTGTCACCTGAGCTCTGGATACTGTTGTATCAAATGAAAGTCTCCTCCCAATAATCGGGACTCCCAAAATGTGGTAGACATCCTCTAAGGTGATAGTCCACTCACCCCTAACACCTGGAAATCGAAAAGTGTTCCGATCTACATCCCAGTAAGAAAATAAGTCACATAGTATGTGACTAGCAGGTGTAACGTGGGGACCCATGCGATCCTCAATATACCTGCCCTCTGAAGAGTATCCTGCTCATCCTGAGAGAGTGCATCTAGCACTGCTGAAGCCAATCACTCTCTCTCTCTCTCTCTCTCTCTCTCTCTCTCCATCTGATGTACTCTTCCTTCTTCTACAAAACACACAAAAACACACAAAAAGGAGCAAGTTAGTATCAAGATTGCATTAAAAAAATCATTAAAGCAAGTAAGAATGCTAGAAATGCAAAAATGAATTCAAACAAGTGTTGTTTTGGCATTCTGGAGAGAACCGCCACCTCGAAGGCGATGGTGCTTCCAGTAACCACCACCTTGGAAGGTGGCGGTCCCGTATAACCACCCCCCTTGCTCGGGGCGGTCCTGTCCCACGTTTCAAAATGGGTCACATACCCTAAAAATGCTCAAAAATGCTAAAAATGACCATTTTTGCTAAAACAAAAGCCTACCCATTAGGCGCCCCCTAAGAGACACATTTAAAACTGACATTTCTAAAAATACCCCCCATGACAAAGTTTTCATCATTTTTACATTTAGGGTGCAAAAATGAATAATCAAGAAGAACTAACCTGAGATTTCGCGGGTCGAGGTTCTACTCGTGGAGGCATGATCACTATCTCGATGCAAACGTTTCGACTATATTCTCATTGAAAACCGTCACCATGGGTCCCAGAGCTCAAAAACTATCAAATCAACACATGTAAATGAATAGGAAAATGGTCCCATTTTATATATATATATATATGTTTTGACGCATTTTCGAGTGCCCCTTTCACAGGTTTAGAGCACCAACGGAGGTAAGTTCTCATCCCCGCACAAATGGTAAGTCCTCATCTCATACTAATTTAGTATTTATTTTTTGATTTGTTTTGTCTATCTACACTTGAGTCTTCTTTCCATTTTGCAGGTAGCAGGAACTTGGATGGCGACATTTCACACACACGTGTCAGGTATAATTTCTAACTTCCCATTTTGGGACCGCCATACTCAAACCCACCATTTTACGCCTCTTCATGGCTAAAATGACTTCTCTCGAGGGGGCAATATGTACGTACCCAAAATTGTAGGGTATTGTACCACTAGAACAATGTTACACATGCCCCAATGATGATACAGGTCACCTCACAAGGTGTTCGGATCTAGAAAAGCTCACAAAGTATATGTTAGCATCCCAAATGCTTTATCCATGTTCCTTGTGCTTTGTTTTATTCCTCTACCCTTCATTTCTTAGCTTTTTGACCTTTAGAAACCGCCACCCCTGAGCACCACAACTTTAAAATGATGACCACCACCACCCTCGCTCAAAGTGGCGGTCCTTCACGCATTTTCCAAGCATGTTCTTTGATCACGACTTGCATAATTTTCAACTTTTACTAGCTTTTCTCCACCGCCTTAGCTCGTATTAATGTTTTATGTCCCCTAGAATAGTGTTTCTCCATTGTTTAATGGTAAAAGAGTTCTAATGGGAATCACCTTTGGGTGAATGTGAAATCTATAAATAGCCAGCTTGTTTTCAAGCAAATGGCCCCTCAAAACTACCTCTCAATTTCTCATTTTCCATTGTTTAGTCTCTCAATTCTTGCTTAGAGTTCATTTGTTTTCATGTTTGCATCCATGCTAGTTTTTCCTTTGCTTTCAGAAGCCATTCAATCTTCTTGCTTCAGTCTTGTTCATAGTTGTTCATACAAATTAGTTTAGAGAAGAGTAATGTCAGTTATAGATTACATCCATTAGAGTTGTAGGTTGTGTTCTTCATAGAAGGTGGATTCTAGAATCTCTCGGTACTCTTGTGTTGTATTCCCAGCAATAAATCCCGCTAGGAATTACATATGCCAAGCTTTGTCTCTTGCGTTGTCCCTCTCCTACTCGCATTTTATTCGGTCTATATCCAAACTACCATTGTTTGAATACCTATTTTTGTTGATGCTAGCATATACACGCTCTTCTAGATTCACGTGAACACGAAGGAATGAGGAGATCATTCTGAGGGGACAAAGTCATACACTACTGGATTCACCACTATTCTGCAAATTCCAAGTTTTATCTATCAAAGTTCTAGTTAAAATATATCAAATAGAGTAGTGAAACATTTCATTTCAGTTAAATTTCATTCTCGATATTACCAGGGAAGCTGTGGGGATTGATAGTTTCTGAGAAACTATGATTCATTCCTCACTTCTGAGGTAGGATCAAGAATCTTTCAATTAAGTTAATCAGCTATCTAGTTATTTAGGATAAACTCACAACCGCATACAAAGCAAGTAGCTACACCAGTGCTACCTTGTTTGTTTTAATTTTGTTATTAGATTAGTTTTCATTTTCTCGAATATATTAGATTAGTTGTTCTTTCAATTCCATTTAAAATTCTATTAAAAAATACAAAAAGAATAATACATACATGTTGTAGATATATCTTGCATAGTCAATTTATTTTGTTTCGATTAGGCTTATATTGATCTTGATGACAATCATGGGACCTAGAGAGCCCAGTGGAATATGTTTTTGAGCCAATTATGCCTCACCAAATACTGTTTGTTATGTTTGTGGAGCCTATTTTCATGTTAGAGTGTGATACACCTTCTATGTGTTACACTCGGGTATTTTTACTGGTGGTCCCGCTCGCTGGCTTGAGTGGGTTAGGGGTTCGGGCGAAGCCCCAAGCAAATTTTCATGGGTGGTTTATTAACCCATGGGTAATGGGTAACCGTTATGGGCTGTTTTTGGGACCATGGTTTTTTTGATCTTTGCCCATTGTTTTGATACCCACGCTTTTTGCCCTTGTTTTGATACCCACGGTTTTGTATCAAATTGCTTAAGCAGATTGTCTATTTATATGGTCTTATGCATATGATAGATGCACAAGCAAATGTATTACAAATGTGTTTTGAATTCGGTGCCGTGAATTCGGAGAGTTTGTTGAGCATAGCTCCAAACGGATCTCAGTATTGTATTGAGAGAGAGCAAAGTGGCTTGTAATAAAATCGAGCAAGTGATTCTTGGTGGATGTAGCCCAAATTGGGTGAACCATGTTAAATACTTAGTCTATTTGTGTTGTGTTATTTTATTCTACAATTTTATTTGAGATCTGTAATAATTTTTGCATATTACTTTCTACTATTGTGATTCTGTGAGGGATTATTCCGCATATTTATCCCTTATTTCCTAACACTTATTGCAGCAATAACTACATAGACCAAAATCTCAAAATTCAGGTCTTCCGAACAACCATAGACCTACAAGAAATCAACACATAGTTAAGAGGATTAAATATAGAAGATGACAAAGCGCATATGTTCTGGTCAAGTCAACCAAATTATAGATTACCTTGATAGGCATTTATATGACTGTAGAGGGACCTAAAGAGAACAAACATTCGGTTGTGATCCACTAGTCCCACAGCCTGATGCAGGAGGCCTCCTCGTTGATATAGACACTAGCTTACGTATCCAAGTTGCCAGAACACCTATTAGGTACTCCGAGAAAATCGTGCAACTTTTAGTTCTAAACGTAGAGGCCAAAAAGGCATACGATTATTGGATACTCGGGATCAAAAGAAGGGATTGATTCTTCACATGACCATAGGAGGTCCACAACAACCACGAACTTATGGTTGTGATCCACAAGTCCCACAACCCAACGGGCCTACAAATCAATCCAACGTTGACGCTAGTTTGTGAACATTAGTGTTTAGATCCTCTCCACTCCCACTAGACATTATCACACAACTATCATTATTAAATGTAGCAGCTAATCAAGCTAAATATTTCTAGATTAGACTAGAGAATCGTCCATAAAACACCAAAAGATCCACTACATATTTAGCCATTCCATTTTCATGACCTTGTTAGGAGACATATACAAAGCACCCGCAAGTTATATTCCACATATTTTGCAACCCATAGATCAGATCACGGTAGAGCTCGATATTGATTGGAGCCTTCAAGAAGCTATCACACCGGTTTAGGTTAGGAGGGCCTTCTTTGCCTTAGATTCGCAGATCCTGCTATTGCGTATTGAAGACATAAGACTAGCTTATCTACATCCTACATGTATTCCATCCCCACCGGCTGTCTCAAAGCATGACCTCGAGAGGTCGGGTGTGAGGAAGAGTCACTTGTAGATTCCCATGCTCGCATGTCACTTTTCCAACGTCTGAGACACCCATCATACATCCCATTGGATATAAATGTAGATTCTCCTTTTGATGATGATGAAATCCATGTAAACCTTAATTTACAACAAAATAATATCAAGGTGTTGCATGGTGCAAATGATGAATAAAAAGAGATATCAAAAACTTCTTAGAAGGTGAGTATCATGTTTCCAATCATGTTCTCAAGGTTCATCATGAAGACTTATTTGGTGAGTATGAAAATGATTGTGAATACAAAGCTTTCTCTTTCCCATTGGGAGAGGATGAATCTTTTAAAAAGAATGCAAAAATGACAAGATGCTAGGGCCTCTTGAAGTTGAATCTACTAAAAAAGAGGATGATTGCATCACATAGATGAATTTATGAGCTCATGATGATCAAGATTGGAAAATTTCTGATCTTGACATTTCAGCCCCAACCTTGTGCTCACTCTCCTTTCAAGAAGATGAAGAACTTATCAGAGAAGAAAAAATAGATAGAATGGTGATTATTTATCCCAAGGATGACCCCATTAACGATGAAAACCTTATCAAAGAGGAATATATGAATAAGAATATGCTTGAATATTTCAAATTTGAAACCACTCAAAAATGATTTCGTCATGAAAGTGGATTTTAAGGCTCAAAATGGTCAAGATGGAGAAGAGGATGGTTTTCATTTTTCATATCTGATCTTGTGCATATTTTCATTCCAAAAGGATGAAGCACTATGGGAATCACATCATAGTGAGAAATAAGTCAAAAATGAACATTTTTTTGTGAAGGGTAATTATTTGGAGTAATTGAGAAACATGGAGCATCAAAAGGCTTGTGACAATATTCAAAATCTCAAAATATATGTCAAGAACCAGCTCATAGAGACTATTTTCAAGAAGTAGGTACTAGGTAAAGGTTAAATTCCCATCAAATACCATAATCATCGACAAAAATGACAAGCTTGATATGATCAAAACACATTATTGTAGTAGTAAAATAAAATCATCAATTGGAATGAATTTGGAAATAAATGAGTAGATGGAAATAAGATGTCAAAGCAATGAAGGCAATGAGATATCTAAGTTGACCCTCACTTACCAGAACAATCATGTAAAATTTCTCAAGAAATTGAGAAATGGGTCATATTTCAGTGATCTAGTCAATGGATTTGTAGAACAAAGGAATTTAGTGATACCCATGCACATGTAAACATTCAACCAAGAATCAATGCTATAGTGAAATTAGGTTGTCCCCACATATACCATAGGTTATTTAGGGGTGTTGTGTCATGGTTTCCATTTTTTTGTGTCCTTTCCCGTTGTGTGTTTCCTCTCTCTGTCATGTGTTTGTTTTGGTTGTTTCTTGGTTGTGTTTTTATCTTTTCTTGTTCTTCAAGTATGGTTACTCCATGGTCCAATGGAAAAGGTACTAGTCTCCTTACCCATGAGTTCTAATGTTATTCGTTACCACTTACGGTCTAATTTCCCTAAGATAGAGTCAATTATGACCATGAAAACTAAGCCCACACTTGAAAATTCCCTCTCTCGATCCACTGCAAATCTTTCCCCAAGCCATCATGTCCTCGCTTTTATCCTCATTTTGGCCTAGAGGAATGTGCTAACAAGATTTCCAAGTGTGTTTCATATGAAGGGATGTTTCTAAGTTGATTTATAAATTTAGTGAGATTCAAGGAAGGATGAATTTCCTCGAGAGGCCCTAAAAGGGTCACTTTTGGCCATTTTAGAAAATATGGACACCCTCTGAATTTGATTTAGAAGATGTAAAACATTTGGAAGTTGTTTAGGAGATCCATGATGTTATTAGGAGTTGAAAAGGTAAAACATAGTAAATGGTCTTATCATTGATCATGGGACTTTGAATTTTACAGCTTATGGGCAACTCCAAGTGTTTTAGGGAAATTTTTAGTGTTTGGGTCCTTGTTCCCCTCTTCCTAAGCTTCTTCAATCCAACACTTAGCCATTTTGGGAAAACAAAGAAATTTTAAGGAAAATAATCCTTTGGGATGGGCTCGTACGTCTCTAAAATGAACCTTATTTCTTAAAATTGACTTCAAGGTGTATGATGGTATCAAGTGGCATTTTATTCTGGCCATTCTCAAGGCATTAGGTTTTGGTGATTTTTTTACTTTAGGTGTCCAAAATTTGTTTTCCAATGTGTCTATCTCGCCTCACTATCAATGGCCAACAATCCTCTGTGATCAACCTCTTCCACTCTATTGGCATGGGTGCCCTCTTGTGCATGTTGTGTTTGTCTTAGCAATCGATGCTCTTGGGTATCTTATTGCTAAGCATGCTTATCAAGATCACCTTCGGGGCATCTTTTTTTCCGGATCACTTTACTCAACTCATTAATGGTCACTTTGTTAATGATTATTTTCTCACTCTTGTGGAAAATGAGTAGAATTTTCTTGAAGTTTTCAATGTATTGACATCTTTTGTCTTGCTTCAGGATCCAACATTTAGATGGCTAAAACCTTGGGCTATCAAAAAGTAGTTGGCCTATGCCTGATTGGTTAAAAGCTTACCCCTATAAGTGGATTGGACGTGGAGAATAATGTAATTTTTTGCGCATTCTCTTTGCCTTTAATAGTGATTCTGATACCCTATGGCAATATGTGATTGACAAAGTTGAGCATAGATTCTGTTGGTGGGCATCTAAATATCTCTCTTGAGTTGGAAAATTTTAGGTATGCACCAAGATTCTTGCGGCCACCCACGTATATTATTATGTATAATTTTATCAAAAAATAATAACTTGTCCATGAATAATGGTGAAATGAATAATATTTTGTGTTGTTCTTTATTGAAATAATTGATACATAATTAGTTGTTTTGTTTCAATCCCAGAGGAAATTTAGCTTTGTTAGGGTTTCATGCATTTTCTCGTGTTACTCCCTTTGTTTCTATTTTGCTTCCTTTTTCATACTAGGGTATTCTTAGCGGTCCTATCATAGTTTTAGTCAAGATTTTTTCCCACCTTTAAGGTGATGAGTAGCCTATAAATGGTTTCCTTTCCATCTATTCCAACGAATGTTACAACTCATGGTGGAAATGACCCCAAGTGTGTTCAAAATTTTGTGTCAAAGGTCTACTATGAGGTATGGAATCTGAATCATCCCCAAATGTTGCGATTTATGCTAAATTTTTAGACCCTATAGTCAAATAGTATCACAACAATTGCTTTATTGTGCATATTTTTGTGGTTGCATTTGTAACACCCTGAACTGTTGTTACTTTCTCCTAAGCATTCAAGTGTTGATATGTGATTTCTAGTAAATGGATTGTGTACCTCGATTCGGAAATCATGCTTGATATGTATTAAATTTCTTGCAGATTGCAGATCTTGACTGAGTCAAAATATTAATAGACTCTTTTATTTATTTCATTTTGTGACTGAATATTAATCTGATCACGGAATGAATTATACAGGTATTCATCAATAATATCTAGACTTGGACCAGAGGAATTGATCCAAGTAATGCTTTAATTTTGCGAAGTGATAAAATTAGATCACGAACCTCAACAGTCAAGGTATGGAAGCATTTAGAAAGCGGTCGAGTATGACTCAGGCTGATCTCGAGAAATGAAACGGTTCCCGATATTTAGTATATCTGGAAGGTCTCGATTAAAGACCAGGTAATAATTCATTGACATACAATTCTGTAATAAGAACAGGAGTGGCTCTGTTCTAGAAAGTATGATACAGGTCTCTCCGGGTTTTCAGGAGAAGGACCAAATTGAATTACTAAGGGTTAGTAACCTAAAACAATAACCTAACCTAGGGGTTAGATTATTGTTAGTCTAACCTAGACCTAGGCTATGTGTTATGATCCTAAAATAAAAACTAAGTGTAAAATGGTTAGCATGGTCATTACCCTAAAACTCTAACCTAAGATACTAACCTAGCTAACTAAGAGTTTTTGGGAAGGGGCCTTTGAAGGGTGGCGAACCATGGGCGCTATTCTCTATGGCAATAAATGGGAAGGATAAGGATGAGGGACAGACATATGGCGGAGGCTTAGGCGGCGGCTAACCTTGGCAGACTTGGCAATTACTAAGTTTGGAAATGAACTTGAGTTTTTGGATGGACTGTCGCCAATTTCGGCGGTCGGTGGGAGTTGAGATTAAGCGGGAAAATTGGTTTAATGGCACTTAATGTCTAGGGAGTCGAGCCGGAGCTCGCGGAACAGCATGCAAACGAGAAGTTGGAAAGTTTGTTTGGTGTATCGCGATTTTCTTCTTCTTCTCTTCTCTCGCTAGTTTACCGTGCTCTTAGCACCAGCTTCTCTTGAGTCGCATGGCGAGAATGAAATTCTCTCGGCTCTTTTCTCGCCATGGAGGATATATTGTGAATAGGACAAATAAAATTTTGTTGGTCGTCCGTATTTGGGAAAAGAAAAGGAAGTTTGAGCTCTTCCCGTGGTCTGCTTCGAAATTTGATCAACAAATAGGCATGCTAGGCCCTAACCTTTAAATATCTTGCTGTTTTTCAAGTGATTTCATTAAAACAACTCGCTCAAATGTTCTGTGATGATTGGATGAATTTTTCTTGAGATCTAGTTTGATTATTGGCACTGTATTTCTTCTGGTTCGATTTTTCTTCAAATCCGTTTGTTGGGTGTTTGTGGAAATCGAATTTTAACTCTACTTGTTTGTACATTCTTCCTGGATTATGCATGAGAGGTATTTATTAACAATATGCGAGTGTTCGGCCTGTTTGGCGTGAGCCCTTGGAATATACCTATGAGAAGTATAGGACCACTGTATGTCTTGATTCGTGGTCGCTGTTTCTTGATATAGAAACTGTATTAATGATTTGAAGGAATACTGTAAGAATGATTGGTATTATCGCTTCTTTGGGTGCTCGGTCATGGGATTGTTGACAACGACTAGTGATACTTTCGGGTTTCATTTTGTTTTCAATTTTTGGCTTGGAACAGGTAACTGTAGTGTTACCATAGTCTTTTCGACCTAGCGGAAGTTGTTTTCCCTGTTATTAGGTTAGCGGGAATATTTGTGCACTGTGTATAATATAAATACACTGTATTTTGTCAGACGACTCAAATGGAGTCGATGACTGAATCGTATTGCTTTCTTTTGCTGGGAATGTAGATTTATCCGCAAGTTTTGTGATTGGATTCTTGTAAAAGCCTGATAAGAAGAAACAGGGCTTTTGTCTACTGTTATTTGAAGTAGTTAAAAGATAAAGACTTCAGATATGCATTTTCCTTTCTATGTGAAAGCTCAGTTAGAAAGTTCAAGCGCTTAGTTGCTTTTCCTCGCTAGAAATGGATATTCAATTTGCTTCGCTTGTTCTTTCTCGAATGTTATCCATGAATAGCATATATGGATTTATCAATCTATGTCATTGTACGTTGCTGTAGGGTTCAGTGGTTATGCGTGCAAACCTTTATCACTCACTGTGTGAATATATAGATTTTGCTATTTCGACTTGGACGACTCTGAGGAGTCGAATGAATGATTCATTTTGTTCATGAGCTGAATAAAGTTAAGTGTTGGTATTTTAAGTGCCGCGACTTAATGGAATAACATGTATTTCGATTTTGTTATTGCAATTTGGAATTCCTTCGTGTTTTTGGGATTTGAGGTACATGATTCTTAGGTGGACATGTATGTCTTTGACTTCGAGCAAATTAGTGTAAAATGATTGGCGAGAGTATTTTGTCATTCGACTATTGATATGCTTTGTTGAGGATTGTCTCGTATGAATTCTTAAGCTTTTGCATGAATTGATACCTCCGCTTTGAATCATTGGAAATTCCGGAAGGTAACTTGTACTACTCTTTTTTTTTTGAGCTTGACCTTGACCTGCCTTTGTTACTTGTGAGGTCCTTGTGTTTGGATGATCAAGCTTCGTGTTTTGACCTTGTTAGGGTAAGTCGCGAATAACGCACCAAGACTCGTGCATGCCGCAAGGTAAGGATCGTTTGGTTGAATTCCTTTCCTTCACTTCAGTCCGATTTTGACTGAGCAAGAATATGTATGCTATGATTCCTTCCATTTTGATCTGTCCGATCGACTGTGCATGATTTGGAAGTACCGTGTGGGCAACATAGCATAGTCCTTTGGGAAACCTTAGATTGTTGATGCAATAGTTGTTGTTTTCAGCGATACGCTTGTAGCTCTTGTTTTCAACTGGGGATAAGGCTTTACTGTGCAAAAGGAACTTGCATTGGGCTTATGGTTGTTACATGAAATGTTGATGTGTTAGTTGCTGTACAAGAGATTTGCTGAGTTTCTATTTTCGTGATTTAGAACAGTGATCTTGATTTCGGCCTGTCTAACTTGTTCATTTATATACCGTCGATCGCTTTCATATGTGAAGGCAAAGATAAAGTTGATGAACTTATGTAAAAGGAAGTATGAATGGTTTGAATTCTTTCTCTTCCTTTATTTAATATTATTGATAATGAACTATCAGTAGGAAATTGTTTGTAACATATTGGTGGAATCCCGAATTGTTATGATATTTCCTTTTTGGAGAATGAAACAATCTGACCAATGTTGTGATTGTGGGTTTAATGATTGTTGTGTGCATTCGCTCCTTGTTTCTTAATATTTGATGAAATATTAGAAAATGATTAAGACTAATCAGAATAATGATAGAGTTACATAATTGTAATCATTCAGTATTACAAGGGCATAGTCTAATCATGTTTACTTATGTGAATATCTGATTTCATTTAAACAGGGTGTTTAATGAAAACAATTGATGGATTGCAATTGTTTTAAAAGTTAGTGCTTATCATGCCTGGCCATCAACCGACTCATGTTGACTATTTTTGCAGATGGTTGCCGTAAGAGGTAAATACAATGCAGATCTGGCAGTCCGATCAGATAGTTTATTTGATTTATTATGAATTACAGCTTGATTTTATGGATGTACTATATGAGAAAAGATGTTTCTTTTCCGTTAGCATTATATCAAGTATGCTGTTGCATAAAATGTAATTGTTCGAGTTTCGAAAGGAATGAAAATAAGTGTTTGATACTTATGTGCTGTATTCTATTATGAATGATGAACTTCTTCGGTTTACGTAACGAAGAGGCATAGTTATCTTTGTATAATATGGATGCTTTTGTGATTGACAATGAAAGCTTGTAAGTAATTAGACTAAATTCTTATGAGTATTTAGTAGTTCTAATTTGATCTGGATAATGCAATATTGTAATTTAATTATTGTCTCTCAAGAGGATAGGTTAAAATTGAGCCTAAAAGATAACGCTAAACAAGTTGGATTGAATTACTAATCCCTAGTCCTAAGTATAACAGGACAATAGTAAATTGGATTCTAAATCATTTATATCTTTAAACTAAAAGTATGATATAAATTCAGCTTAAGAGAACTGATAGGCAATCAATGGAGTTCGTGGGCAATCTCAAGCATAGGTTATGAGATATTGTCTCAATCATTGCTTAGAATCGATGTATTCTAATGACTCCTTGATAGAAGCTAGACCTTAATACCTCTACCAAGTGATGGGATTAATGGAGGAGGGTCGTCTTAAGAAAATGAATCCAGGGATTGGAAATGGCTAACCTTAGGGAAAAGTCTTAAGAAGTAATTTAATCTCTAGTGCGTAACGCTTGTTTTTGGGTAGATCTTCTCGAGGCGGATTTAAAGGATGACGACATAAGGTCGATCGCAGGTTGTACCTCCGAGAAGATTAGGATCTTCTCGGTTACAACAATGCAGGTGACTTATGGCGACACCCTTTGCATTGATCGCTAAGATTTACACTTGATTTCGCACGAGTTACCTTGGGACCGATTAAGAACGTGACCATGTTATAAGACTGCCTCGGAGATTTGGGGTATCATGACACACTGGTTGAATTGCAAGGTTGAACCAGTATGTCCTCATATCCCTAATCCTCGTAGGCATCCATATAACATTATCACCTTGTTAATCTGCCTCCGAGTGATTCAGCTGTGAAAGAAAGGACTGACAGTAGTCAGTATAAGACATTCTATATAACATATGAATGGGGTGAAGGACGTATTCCAGATTGACGAGTATGCCGTTAAGGAATACGAGACATGAACAGTATGTTTCAAATCTTTGGCCAAAGTATCGCAAGCTGCTGATTGCGTTGTCCTAATTCACCTAGTCTAAGGGATGAGATGCCGATGAATAATGGTAACAGTTATTCAGTTAGATTCCTTGGACAGAACATTCTGAATCCCAGATTAGGGAAGAGAACCGCCAGAGTATTGTGTTAATTAAGAACACTAACTCTTTTTACTCATGAATAGATCGGTAGTTTACCGAGTCATGGAATGAATAGATCGGAGGTATTCCGAGTCATTACAGCTGCATATGGTTGTCTGTTATATAAATGGTTATTTGAATTGTGAGTTCTAAATTATGTATTTAGAACCAGTATGCAATTATCAAAAAAAAAAAAAAATTGACTTGTTCTATTGTCTAAAATGAGGATGTTACATCTTGGTATCAGAGCTGAAGGTTGCAGCTCTTGGACCTATTGAGTCCATAATCTGATAAAAACCTGAATTTTCTTGTAGTAATGTAAAAATGGTTAGAACAAGGGGAAACGTTGAGTAATGCTCCACCCGAAGGAGGAGCGGCAACAACCCGTAAATCGATGAGATCCTCGCTGCCCTGTTGGACACAAGAGATCGCTTGGCTGTACTTGAACAGCAGGTGATGGGGAATGAGGAGGGAGAAGAAGCTGATAATAATAATCAGCAACCTCCTGAGGACAACCCCGAAATGGGTGTTGATGTTAATGCTGGAAATGTACCTGTCCAACCAGAAAACAAAAAGGCCAGATTGGCAGCGGAACTCACTAATGATATCAAAAGGATAAGTCCACCTAAGTATGATGGCACCACACTAGGAGATGGAGCTGAGAACTGGCTCAGCGAAATGGAGAAGTACTTTGCTATAAGGAACTTCTCAGAAGAAACCAAGGCTATATGGGGAGCCTATCAGCTTTCTCACGAAGCATCTTCGTGGTGGGATAGCCGAAAAGCTGAGCTAAATATTGATGAGACCAATATCACTTGGGATCAATTTAAAGGCTATTTTAGGCAACGTTGGCTGCCACAACTTTTCTATGATCAGAAAATGACAGAATTTCAGAACTTGACTCAAGGGAAGTTAACAGTAACTGAATTCTGGGAGCGGTTTACAAAACTCCTCAAGTATGTACCGCAAAGATCAAACCGATTTAAAAGTTCAGGATACGGAAATTCATCATGGGATTGAATCCTGTGATAGGGGGAGAGGTCGATGTTCACACCCAACCACTATGGAAGGAGTTGTTGAAAAGGCCATAAGGCAAGAACAGAAATTGAAGGCTATTTCTGCTCATAAGGAGGAAGTGCGGAAGAAGACCGCAAACCCTTCTTCAACCTCTCTGCACCTTAAAAGGACCATGGAAAAAGTTTGGAAACAAGAGTAAGTTTCCAGGAGATAACAATAAGAAAACAGCAGTAAATAAGCCTGCTGGGAATGTGAAGGATAATTTTGCTAAAAATTACAATAATGGTCAGAAGTCCTATGGAGGACAAATAGACAATTATAAAACCGGAAGCAACTTTGAGCCTAAGAAGGGACCTGTAGGAGGCTGCTACACTTGTGGTAAAGACCATTACGCAAAATCGCCCTTTGAAGAAGGATGATCGTAATCAAGCAAAGATAAGATACATGCCGCAAAGAGCGGACAAACAAGCTGAAAAGCAAGTGACACCTATAGAAGTTCCGGGTAAGTTATTCGGCATACCTGTCACTATTCTTTTTGATACAGGAGCTACTGAATGTTTTATATCTAATAAGCTAGCTTCTAAACTTAAAAGAAAAGCTGTCGAAAAATGGATAAATCTTGACCGTACAAAGATGGTAATAATTCTGCTCATACAAAGGAGTATGTGTCTTTTTGGAGCAAATCCCTGACTTACCTAACTTTTCCACGGAAGTTGATCTCTATGTTGCACCTTTGGGATCGTATGACATTGTCATCGGTGTTAATTGGTTAGCTGATCATAAAGCAAAGGTAGATTGCTATGAAAAGAACATAGAATGTTTAGATGATCAGCTGGAATCAGTAGAGATTCAAGGTGTGAAACGAGAAATTTCAGTTAGAAAGTCATCACCATGCAGCTTAAAAAGGCTAAGAATAAAGGATGTACCCTTTATGCAGTAAAGATATCTGAATCTTCTGAAGAAGATAGTGATTTCATGAAGCAAATCCCACTGTTACAAAGTTTCAGGGATGTTTTTCCTGAGGAATTACCAGGGTTACCACCCAAGAGAGAATTTGATTTTACTATTGAAATCAAGCCTGGAACTGAACCTATTTCCAAGGCGCCTTATCGGATGACTACTATTGAGTTAGTCGAGCTAAAGGCTCAGTTACAAGAGCTTTTGTCAAAGGGATTGATTAGACCAAGTGTTTCACCTTGGGGAGCACCTGTGATATTTGTGAAAAAGAAGGATGGAACTCTGAGACTGTGTATTGATTATCGGATGTCGAACAAAGCAACGATTAAGAACCGATACCCACTTCCTAGGATCGATGATCTGTTTGATCAAATGCGTGGAGCAGCGGTTTATTCTAAGATAGATCTTCGATCTGGTTATCATCAGCTAAGAATTAAAGAGGAAGATATTCATAAAACAGCTTTCCGAACAAGGTACCGGACATTATGAATTCACGCTTCTAGCCTTTGTTAACTAATGCACTGCGGCAATTTTTTATGAATTTAATGAACAATATTTTTCAAGAATACCTGACAAGTTTGTACTTGTATTCTTGGACGATATTCTCATTTATTCTAAGAGCGTTGAGGAGCACAATGAGCATCCAAGATAGTTTTGGGAATTTTGAGAAAGAGAAAGTCAGTATGGTAAGTTATCCAAATGTTCTTTCTTTGACTCGTAAGTTCACTATTTGGGTCATGTCATAAGCAAGGAAGGAATCGCTGAGATCCTTCAAAATAGTGGCGATAATCGAGTGGCCTACACCAAAGAATGTGCATGAAGTAAGAAGCTTCATGGGTCTTGGTCTGGTTACTATAGAAAATTTGTAAAGGATTTTTCTAAGGTAGTCTGCACCAATAACTTCATCGTAAGAAGGATAAGAAATTCATGTGGAATGACAAGTGTGAAGCGGCTTTCAAAAGTCCGAAAGACCAAATGACTTCTCGCACCTATATTGGCTGTACTGCACTCCTAATGGAAATTTTACAGTGGTAACTGATGCTTCTGGGGAAGGTCTTGGGGGTGTTTTGCTACAAAATGATCAAGTCATTGCTTATGAGAGTAGAAAACTTAAGATTCATGAGCTGAATTATGCCCCTCATGATTTGGAGCTTGCTGCCATTGTTCACGCACTTCAAGTCTGGAGACACTACTTACTAGGGAAACCTTTTGAGTTGAAAACTGATCACTTGGGACTGAAATATATTTTTACTCAGCCCAATCTGAATGCCAGACAAAGAAGGTGGTTAGAATTTCTATCACAATATGACTTTGATATCAGCTATATCAAAGGAAAGGAGAATAGAGTAGCTGATGCTCTAAGTCGTAGGAGGCACATTTCTGCTCTTATAACATTAAGAACTCAGTTTAAAGACGAGGTAAAAAGTGCCTCAGAATCAGATACATATTTTCAGCAAGTAAAAGCAACGCTTTTGCTGCAGTAACCTAAAGATAAAAGGTATGAAGGTTTTCATTTAGATAATGAAGGAATCTTGCGTTATGAAAATAGGGTATATGTTCCTGTGCTGGATGATTTGAGAAAGAAGTTGTTAGTTGAATTTCATAATTCACCTTTCTCTGGACACCCGGGTATCACAAAAATGCTAGCTGATTTGAAACAGCAATACTTCTGGAAAGGTATGAAAAAGGATGTGATAAATTTTGTGACTCATTGTCTGGAATGTCAGCGGGTGAAAGCAGAGCATATGCATCCTTTGGCCGATTGTTGTATCCTCATAGCATACCGCAAAGACAAATGGCAAGTAATAACCATGGATTTTGTACAAGGACTACCTATGTCCAGAATAAACATGATGTTATCCTCGTAGTTGTAGATAAGCTAACTAAGGTAGCTCATTTCATCGCTGGAAATCTAAAGGATGATTCTCCAAATAGCCAAGAGGTTCGTATACCTAAATTTTCAGATTACATGGTGTACCCGAACTCGATTATTTCGACAGGATCCTAGAATGACGCCAAGGTTTTGGCAAACGCTAACGCAGCCCTAGGAACGAAACTAAACTTCGCTTCGCATATCATCCAAAACGGATGGGCAAACCGAGAGGGTAAATCAAGTGTTGAGGACATGTTGCGAATGTATTGCATGGATCAACAAAGATAAGTGGGAAGAGTATCTCCCATTAGTTGAGTTCGCATACAACAACACTTATCACTCATCTCTTAAGATGGCACCTTTTGAAGCACTTTATGGAAGAAAGTGCGTAACCCCCGTAAGTTGGGACAAAGGTAGAGGATAGAGTGGTAATTGGACCAGAGATTCTCACAGAGATGGAACAAAGAAGTTAAGCTGATTCGTGAACGATTAAAGGAAGCAAATGATGTAGACGTAAGAGCTATGCCGACCTTAAGCGGGTTGATAGAAAGTTTGAGCTTGGTGATAAGGTTTTTCTCGCGTGTTAAACCCGTAAAGAGTTCTATAACTTTTGGCAAGGCTGCCAAGTTGTCACCACGATATGTGGACCTTTCAAATTGTCGAGATAATCAACTCGTAGCTTATCGCTTAGCATTGCCTCCCGCTCTATCTCGTATGCATGATGTTTTCCATATTTCTTTGCTTAAGAAATACGTTTCAGATTTGTCACATGTTTTAAATTGAATTCCTCGCAGTCCAAGACCCGTGAATAATCGTGGTTAAACCCACACGAGTGCTGGAAACTCGCCAATTGCATTTAAGAAATCGTGATATACAAAGAATGTAAGGTCCAAAGGGGACCAGCTTTAACGAAGAAAGTGCAACTTGGGAAAACCTGGAAGAGATGAAAACTGCTTTTCCTTCTCTTTTTGCAACAGAATGAAATCTGTTGATGAAATACTTTTATGAGCTGATTGTTTTTAAGTATTTATGAAAGCCTGATATGCAGACTTTATTCAGGTTGAATAAAAGTGTGGTGACATTGATTTCTGAAACTATTAAATATGGAAGTAAACACATTGTTTGTGTACTAATAAATTGATTGACCGGAAGGTTAAGTTAATATGTAATTCATCGGGACGATGAATCCTTTTAGGAGGGAAGCATGTAACACCCTGAACTGTTGTTACTTTCTCCTAAGCATTCAAGTGTTGATATGTGATTTCTAGTAAATGGATTGTGTACCTCGATTCGGAAATCATGCTTGATATGTATTAAATTTCTTGCAGATTGCAGATCTTGACTGAGTCAAAATATTAATAGACTCTTTTATTTATTTCATTTTGTGACTGAATATTAATCTGATCACTGAATGAATTATACAGGTATTCATCAATAATATCTAGACTTGGACCAGAGGAATTGATCCAAGTAATGCTTTAATTTTGCGAAGTGATAAAATTAGATCACGAACCTTGAACAGGTTGCAAGGTATGGAAGCATTTAGAAAGCGGGTCAGGAGTATGACTCAGGCTGATCTCGAGAAATGAAACGGTTCCCGATATTTAGTATATCCGGAAGGTCTCGATTAAAGACCGTAATAATTCATTGACATACATTCTCGTAATAAGAACAGAGTGGCTCTGCTTTAGAAAGTATGATACAGGTCTCTCCGGGTTTTCAGGAGAAGGACCAAATTGAATTACTAAGGGTTAGTAACCTAAAACAATAACCTAACCTAGGGGTTAGATTATTGTTAGTCTAACCTAGACCTAGGCTATGTGTTATGATCCTAAAATAAAAACTAAGTGTAAAATGGTTAGCATGGTCATTACCCTAAAACTCTAACCTAAGATACTAACCTAGCTAACTAAGAGTTTTTGGGAAGGGGCCTTTGAAGGGTGGCGAACCATGGGCGCTATTCTCTATGGCAATAAATGGGAAGGATAAGGATGAGGGACAGACATATGGCGGAGGCTTAGGCGGCGGCTAACCTTGGCAGACTTGGCAATTACTAAGTTTGGAAATGAACTTGAGTTTTTGGATGGACTGTCGCCAATTTCGGCGGTCGGTGGGAGTTGAGATTAAGCGGGAAAATTGGTTTAATGGCACTTAATGTCTAGGGAGTCGAGCCGGAGCTCGCGGAACAGCATGCAAACGAGAAGTTGGAAAGTTTGTTTGGTGTATCGCGATTTTCGGTCTTCTTCTCTCTCTTTCTCTGCTAGTTTACTGTTCTTAGCACCAGTTCTCTTGAGTTGCATGGCGAGAATGAAATTCTCTGGCTCTTTTCTCGCCATGGAGGATATATTGTGAATAGGACAGCGAAATTTTGTTGGTCGCTGTATTTGGGAAAAAGAAAAGGAAGTTTGAGCTCTTCCCGTGGTCCGCTTCGAAATTTGATCAACAAACAGTATGCTAGGCCCTAACCTTTAAATATCTTGCTGTTTTTCAAGTGATTTCATTAAAACAACTCTGTTCAAATGTTCTGTGATGATTGGATGAATTTTCTATGAGATCTAGTTTGATTATTGGCACTGTATTTCTTCTGGTTCGATTTTTCTTCAAATCCGTTTGTTGGGTGTTTGTGGAAATCGAATTTTAACTCTACTTGTTTGTACATTCTTCCTGGATTATGCATGAGAGGTATTTATTAACAATATGCGAGTGTTCGGCCTGTTTGGCGTGAGCCCTTGGAATATACCTATGAGAAGTATAGGACCACTGTATGTCTTGATTCGTGGTCGCTGTTTCTTGATATAGAAACTGTATTAATGATTTGAAGGAATACTGTAAGAATGATTGGTATTATCGCTTCTTTGGGTGCTCGGTCATGGGATTGTTGACAACGACTAGTGATACTTTCGGGTTTCATTTTGTTTTCAATTTTTGGCTTGGAACAGGTAACTGTAGTGTTACCATAGTCTTTTCGACCTAGCGGAAGTTGTTTTCCCTGTTATTAGGTTAGCGGAATTATTTGTGCACTCGTATAATATAAATACACTGCAGATTTTGTTTGTATCGACTCAGTGGAGTCGATGACTGAATCGTATTGCTTTCTTTTGCTGGAATGTAGATTTATCCGCAAGTTTTGTGATTGGATTCTTGTAAAAGCCTGATAAGAAGAAACAGGGCTTTTGTCTACTGTTATTTGAAGTAGTTAAAAGATAAAGACTTCCTGTATATGCATTTTCCTTTCTATGTGAAAGCTGTTAGAAAGTTCGAAGCGGCTTAGTTGCTTTTCCTTGCTAGAAATGGATATTCAATTTGCTTCGCTTGTTCTTTCTGAATGTTATCCATGAATAGCATATATGGATTTATCAATCTATGTCATTGTACGTTGCTGTAGGGTTCAGTGGTTATGCGTGCAAACCTTTATCAGTCACTGTGTGAATATATAGATTATGCTATTTCGACTTGGACGACTCTGAGGAGTCGAATGAATGATTCATTTTGTTCATGAGCTGAATAAAGTTAAGTGTTGGTATTTTAAGTGCCGGCGACTTAATGGAATAACATGTATTTCGATTTTGTTATTGCAATTTGGAATTCCTTCGTGTTTTTGGGATTTGAGGTACAGATTCTTAGGTGGACATGTATGTCTTTGACCTGAGCAAATTAGTGTAAAATGATTGGCAGAGAGTATTTTGCTGTCTGACTATTGATATGCTTTGTTGAGGATTGTCTGTATGAATTCTTAAGCTTTTGCATGAATTGATACCTCCGTTTGAATCATTGGAAATTCCGGGAAGGTAACTTGTACTACTGTCTTTTTTTTGAGCTTGACCTTGGACTGTCTTTGTTACTTGTGAGGTCCTTGTGTTTGGATGACTGTTTCGTGTTTTGACCTTGTTAGGGTAAGTCGCGAATAACGCACCAAGACTTGCATGCTGCAAGGTAAGGATCGTTTGGTTGAATTCCTTTCCTTCACTTCAGTCCGATTTTGACTGAGCAAGAATATGTATGCTATGATTCCTTCCATTTTGATCTGTCCGATCGACTGTGCATGATTTGGAAGTACCGTGTGGGCAACATAGCATAGTCCTTTGGGAAACCTTAGATTGTTGATGCAATAGTTGTTGTTTTCAGCGATACGCTTGTAGCTCTTGTTTTCAACTGGGGATAAGGCTTTACTGTGCAAAAGGAACTTGCATTGGGCTTATGGTTGTTACATGAAATGTTGATGTGTTAGTTGCTGTACAAGAGATTTGCTGAGTTTCTATTTTCGTGATTTAGAACAAAGTTGATCTTGATTTCGCCTGCCTAACTTGTTCATTTATATACCGTTGATCTGCTTTTCATATGTGAAGGCAAAGATGTTGATGAACTTATGTAAAAGGAAGTATGAATGGTTTGAATTCTTTCTCTTCCTTTATTTAATATTATTGAAAATGAACTATCGTAGGAAATTGTTTGTAACATATTGGTGGAATCCTAATTGTTATGATATTTCCTTTTGGAGAATGAAACAATCCACCAATGTTGTGATTGTGGGTTTAATGATTGTTGTGTGCATTCGCTCCTTGTTTCTTAATATTTGATGAAATATTAGAAAATGATTAAGACTAATCAGAATAATGATAGAGTTACATAATTGTAATCATTCAAGATTACAAGGGCATAGTCTAATCATGTTTACTTATGTGAATATCTCGATTTCATTTAAACAGTAGTTTTAATGAAAACAATTGATGGATTGCAATTGTTTTAAAAGTTAGTGCTTATCATGCTCAGCTCATTGAACTGACTCATGTTGACTATTTTTGCAGATGGTTGCCGTAAGAGGTAAATACAATGCAGATCTGGCAATCCGATCAGATAGTTTATTTGATTTATTATGAATTACAGCTTGATTTTATGGATGTACTATATGAGAAAAGATGTTTCTTTTCCGTTAGCATTATATCAAGTATGTTGTTGCATAAAATGTAATTGTACGAGTTTCGAAAGGAATGAAAATAAGTGTTTGATACTTATGTGTTGTATTCTATTATGAATGATGAACTTCTTCGGTTTACGTAACGAAGAGGCATAGTTATCTTTGTATAATATGGATGCTTTTGTGATTGACAATGAAAGCTTGTAAGTAATTAGACTAAATTCTTATGAGTATTTAGTAGTTCTAATTTGATCTGGATAATGCAATATTGTAATTTAATTATTGTCTCTCAAGAGGATAGGTTAAAATTGAGCCTAAAAGATAACGCTAAACAAGTTGGATTGAATTACTAATCCCTAGTCCTAAGTATAACAGGACAATAGTAAATTGGATTCTAAATCATTTATATCTTTAAACTAAAAAGTATGATATAAATTCAGTTAAGAGAACTGATAGGCAATCAATGGAGTTCAGGTGGCAATCTCAAGCATAGGTTATGAGATATTGTCTGAATCTGTTGCTTAGAATCAGATGTATTCTAATGACTCCTTGATAGAAGCTAGACCTTAATACCTCTACCAAGTGATGGGATTAATGGAGGAGGGTCGTCTTAAGAAAATGAATCCAGGGATTGGAAATGGCTAACCTTAGGGAAAAGTCTTAAGAAGTAATTTAATCTCTAGTGCGTAACGCTTGTTTTTGGGTAGATCTTCTCGAGGCGGATTTAAAGGATGACGACATAAGGTCGACTGCAGGGCTGTACCTCCGAGAAGATTAGGATCTTCTCGAAGTTACAACAATGCAGGTGACTTATGGCGACACCCTTTGCATTGATCGCTAAGATTTACACTTGATTTCGCACGAGTTACCTTGGGACCGATTAAGAACGTGACCATGTTATAAGACTGCCTCGGAGATTTGGGGTATCATGACACACTGGTTGAATTGCAAGGTTGAACCAGTATGTCCTCATATCCCTAATCCTCGTAGGCATCCATATAACATTATCACCTTGTTAATCTGCCTCCGAGTGATTCAGCTGTGAAAGAAAGGACTGACAGTAGTCAGTATAAGACATTCTATATAACATATGAATGGGGTGAAGGACGTATTCCAGATTGACGAGTATGCCGTTAAGGAATACGAGACATGAACAATATGTTTCAAATCTTTGGCCAAAGTATCGCAAGCTGCTGATTGCGTTGTCCTAATTCACCTAGTCTAAGGGATGAGATGCCGATGAATAATGGTAACAGCTTATTCAGCTAGATTCCTCGATGTAACATTCTCAATCCCGCATTAGGAAGAGAACCGCGAGTATTGTGTTAATTAAGAACACTAACTCTTTTTACTCATGAATAGATCGGTAGTTTACCGAGTCATGGAATGAATAGATCGGAGGTATTCCGAGTCATTACAAATGTATATGGTTGTCTCTGTTATATAAATGGTTATTTGAATTGTGAGTTCTAAATTATGTATTTAGAACCAAGATGCAATTATCAAAAAAAAAAAAAAAAAATGACTTGTTCTATTGTCTAAAATGAGGATTAATCCTATCTCAAAACTACATAAAAACATTGGGAGTCCAACGACATCCTGGTTTCAAGAATCCGTAATCTTACCAAGGTATTTTATCTCTTTTTGTTTCGAGAGCCTTTGCATGTCCAAGCCCTCCTTCTTAAGACTACATGTTGTTATTTAGGAAACACCATTTTTATGCTTTCCCAGTGGATTCTCAACTTTAACCCCACCACCCCGGGTTCATTTAAAATCTTGGTTTGGATCAATATTCCTAGACTCCCCATTCATCTTAGGTCTTTCCTTCCATATATTTTTAAACCTATTGGCAGGGTGATATGCCATGAACATGATCATTTCTTTTACACTTGACCCAATAAAAGGGTTCGTGTGAAGGTTGACCTTACAAAAGATCTACGAGAACATTTAGATATTCAAGTGGGGTCCTTGCGTTCTCTCATAAGGTTGTTTATTTTAACCTCCCAACACATGCTTTCACTTTCAAGCCCCGGACCATTACATTCATGATTTTCCTCTTCTCACTCGATCTAAACTTGTGGCTTCACATACTTCTATGTCAAAACCCAAAGGGAATCTACCAGATGATGGTTAGAATGCCGTTGGGAATAATAAGGTTTCACGTATGAAATCTAATTCGTGGTGACCCCCTGCTCCTTCTCCTTCCCCTCTTCCATCCAAGGATAAGTCAGTTTAGGTCCTTCCCCCTCGTCTGTTTCCATTCCTACCCAACCATCACAGAGCAAATTTTCAAATTCGTAAATGATGATTCCAATAATTTATCTTTAATGTCTAAACCTCTGTGTCGTTAACGTAGTCCACCATGGGAGGTGTCCCACAGATCACAGGGAGAAAATGGGGCTAAATATCACTCCATCCATGTTGAACTCTCTAATTCAAACCAAATCTTGCTTGCTAATAATTTTGTAATTCTTGGCTTAGAGGATGGTGTTCCAGATGGTCAGGGGGAGCTTAACATGTCTGATTTTTCATGAATTTCATCTCTTGGAATGTTCGGGGTCTCATAGATCCCTCTCGCAAATACTCTATGTAGTTATCATGTCATAATTTTAGTAGCTTGGATATTATTTGTTTATAGGAAATTAAAATCTTTAGTTTTTTGCTTTAGAATACGCTAACTTGTATTGCTCCTGATTTTTCACATTTTCATACTCTGCATATTGATGGAAAAGGTGGTGCTAGTATTTCCATTGCCCTGAGATTTTCAGCCTTAATTACCTCCTCGGGCCATGATCCTTCAAATCAGGCCGTGTGGGTGATTATGGTGATTAATGATCTTTCTTTTGGTATTCTTAATGTTTATGCTTCTAATGATGGCACGAAAGAATGACATTATGGAAATGGTTAGGTGATAACTTGCCTCTTGCCTATTGGCTGGTTTGTGGTGACTTTAATATGATTGAACATCCTAATGACAAAATCAACACCCTCTCTATGTGTTGGTGTGTTGGCGAGCATCCAACTTGGTATTACTTTAAAATCCGTTAGGGGCTTTCTGATCTTTTGCTCCGGTGATGACAGGAAATTAAGTCTCAAGCTTGGTATATTTGGACCAATCTTCGAGAAACATCCGATCTGGTTTTAAAAGACTTGATCATGTACTTCTCTCTTAGTAACATATCTTTGATTTTGACACGCAAGGCCTCTCCTTGTCATGGTATGGTCCGATGTTCTTTTTCGCATCATTGTCCTATCTTTTTTAAGATTATTTGGAATAGGCCTTTCAAAGTATTGTTTAATTAATTATTTCTTATTATCTCCTTATGAGTCACTCGCGGTGGTCCCTCTTATTGCTAAAGTTTGGAATATGGTTTCACATCTTCCTTTTATTGCTAGATGGGTATTGGCGGGAGGCGGTGATCAAGCACACCACTCGATTCCTCAACCAATTTGGAAAACAAGTTTCTTGAGTTTGCAAGTGCGTGGAATTAGATCTACATAAAGAATTTTGATGGATTTATATTCTCCTTGAATCCAATCCTTTTGACAACCCTCTTCATTGCGGGTTGGCAACATTTGGCATATGCTCAAGTACATGGAATCTCACTTAGCCCATGGAGCCTAGATCGGGTCAAGGATGCATTGGCTCAAGGTGAGAGACAAAGAATCCAAGCAGTTTTTCAAATCACTTTGTGCTAAACATGCTAGTGAATAGATTAAATCTATTCAAGTTACTCATATTCATCTCACAGAAATTCCTGAGAGCACTAATGATTTTATGGAACACTATCAGTTAGTTTTCCAAGTACAAGAATTTACCAATGAGCAAGTGACTATCATGCAACAATGTATTAAGATGGTTCCTGTCAAACTTTCTCCTTATGATCATGCTCGATGTAATGCCCCTCTTACTTTGGACAAGCTACATGCTACTCTTATGTGCTTAGTCGATGATAAATATCCTAGGATGGATGGATTTCCTTGTGAATTCTACAAAGCTACTTGGTCTTTTGTTGGCCCCGATCTACTTCATGTCTACAATGAAGCCCTCCAATCCAATTCATTAGGGAGCTTCATCAATCAAGGCAACATCAAGTTCATCCCTAAATCTAGCAATCCTAAACTGATTACTAGTTGGCGGCCTATCACGCTTCTGAATTTTTCTTACAAAATTCTTGCCAAGGCCCTTGCTCTTCACATTGTTGATCTTTTACCTAAGATTATTTGACCTAAGCATATGAGGTTTGTAAAAGGGTGCTACATTATAGATAATCTTATTGCGATCTGGAAGGAATGGAATGGGCTCGGATGTCTCTTCAATGACCCTTATTTCTTAAAATTGACTTCGAGAAGGTGTATGATTGTATCAAGTGGCCTTTTATTTTGGCCATGCTCAAGGCTTCACGTTTTGGTGATTTTTACTTCAGCTGTCCAAACATTGTTTTCCAATGTGTCTTCCTACTTCACTATCAATCACAACAATCCTCTACGATTGGCCTCTTCCACTCTATTAGACAAGGGTGCCCTCTTGCGCCTACTCTGTTTGTCTTAGCATTCGATGCTCTGGGTATCTTATTGCTAAGCGTCTTGATCGAGATCACATTCGGGGCATCTTTTTCCAGATCACTCTACTCACTCATTAATGGTCACTTTGTTGATGATTCTTTTCTCACTCTTGTGGAAAATGAGTAGAATTTTGTTGAATTTTTTTAATGTCTTGATATCTTTTGTCTTTCTTCAGGATCCAACATTTAGATGGCTAAAACCTTGGGCTATCAAAAAAGTACGTGGCCTATACCTGATTGGTTAAAAGCTTACCCCAAGAAGTGGATTGGCCACGGAGAATAATTTAAATTCTTTGGCATTCTCTTTTCCTTTGATAGTGATTCGATACCCTATGGCAATATGTGATTGACAGAGTTGAGCATAAAGTCTCTCGGTGGGCATCTAAATATCTCTCTTTAGCTGGAAAATTTTAGGTGTGTACCAAGATTCTTGCGGCCACCCATGTGTATTATTCTGCTTGTTGGTGCCCCGATTCATTTTCCAAAATTTCTAAAATGCTTTGGGATTACTCGTGGTCTAAAAGCTCTAGTTCCGGGGATTTCATCAGTCATTTGGGATGTTTATTATCTTCCTCGTGATCAAGGTGGTATGGACATTATTGAATTTTACTAGCAAAACATTTCTTTATGTTCTAAATGGGTGGTGCATTGCCTTTCGGGTAATCAAGCTTGGAAAATTTTGCTTCTCCATTGCATTGCCTCAAGTTCTCCTTATGGTAAAAATGTAGGGTTACATACCTTAATTATCACCAAGGTGTCTGTTAATATTACTGGCACACTCATTGCCAAAAGTATATGGAAGGATTTTTGAGCTATGAAACCTTTGTTGCGATGGATTAAAGATGGATTTTGCATCGATATTTCTTTCAACTCCTAGAATATTTTGTGGTCTCCCATTATCACAGAGGATAATATCCCGCTTACTGAAACTTTGGACATCAAAACTCTTTATTTATCTCGAAAAGGAATTCACACCATTCAAGATTTGGTTTCCCATAGAGAATGTAGTAAATTTTACTCCCATTATAAGAGGAAGGAATCTCATGCATGTCAGCCTATCACCCAACAGAAGTTGAGCGCTCACTCGAGGCATGCGAGGGTGTCGAGTCTCTCTTTTATGTGAATTTTTAGTAGGAACTATTCATCAATGATTAGTATAGAAGTATTTAGGAAAGAAGTTTAGACATACAAAGATTACAGGGCTCAGGATGGCCTTCAGATCCTTGTAGTTTCTTCATACTGTGTTTTAAAAGACTCCATAACACATAATATAATAGAAAGGAAGCTACAACCATTCATTCATAGCATGAAAAGAAAGAGAGCTTCTATGAACAAAATATACATGAAACCCATTGATATCCATATCTAATTGTAATAAGTAACCTCATTGTATTCATTGGTTCATTACAAAGAGCCATAGATGGCAGATTGTAGTCATGCACATCACTAGGCTTGTATAACTACGCAAAACAGAAAAGAAATTACAATGCTAAGCTCAATACATCAAAGCCCCACTCATAGTAATCCTGCAGAGCTCTACCCATGTTATCTCTCTTTTTGTGTATATCTCCTATCTTCTCCTCTTAGGTCTCTATCTCTCTCTTTACACACCTTTCTTGGTCATGAGAACTTGTATTTATCACCTCCCCGCGTGCCTTGGGTGAGTGCTCAGCTTCTGTTGGGTGATAGGCCGGTGCACATGGGATTCCTTCCTCTTATAATGGGAGTAAAATTGACTACATCTTGGTTCCATTGCTAGGACCTCTTTTCAAAGTTGTAGTGGGATATAGCATGCATCATGATCTATGTAAAGAGTAATGACAAATCAGTTGACATTGGAAAATGTTGAATCATGGTTCAAGAGCATAGAGGATGAACTTGCCCAAAGATTTAGCACTAGACCTGATTTTGATACACGTAGATGGGTAGAGGAGAATCTCTACCATGATCTGTATGAGAATTTTTTTCTCCGCTTCCCCATAGAGTTATTTTGGTGGCTTTCACCTATGCATCTAGATCAAGTTGGCATTATAGATCGCGGATATGGACCAAAGAAGACTACCAAAGGTTTCATGATGTAGATCTGACGTGGACCCATGCTATAGATCACTGGTGGGATGAGTACTAGCTAGCTACACTCTAGAATATGCCATTTCCACGTATTCTTGTCCAGAGGTTACTGAGTTCAAGTTTCTACAAGAACCTAGGGGATCGTTTCTACGTGCTTATCCCTCCAACTATAAAGATATTGATGGTTACCATGAGTCTAGAAGTGCTCTCGATGGTCAAGGCTAAACCATTATGAGCATTGGGTAAGGAAGCTTGGGTGGAGGAAGATGGCAGATGATACGATAGAAAAGGAGAGGGAAGAAAGATGGCTCAAGTATGGTGAAGCACGTGAAAGGGAGATTACTAGACGATGCGAAGCCACTAGTGTGATGGATCTACGAGACAGATGTTATGGGAATGAATTGAGGTTCACTCGAGAGGATGTGGAGCCCGAGCATCTGTGCTACCCCATCTTAACAAGCACGTGAGGAAGACCCCTTCACCACCGGTGAGAGTTCGTCGCATGGAGAAAAGAGATTCGTTGGCGCATATTTGAACCACCCAAAGTGACCGAGCCTTGGTGCTTGGTTTTCCCAAATTAGGAAGAAGTATTGATCCAAATGAAACTAGTCGAAGAAACAGTTATTCGTGCCTCAGGAGATATAATTTTACATTCCCTTCTTCTATAGTGACACATATTCCAAAGATTTGGAGGAGTTTTGGATAAGGGGCAAGTGTACAAAGTTTTGGTCTCACACCAAGGAGTGGCATGGGACAAAGTAGCGGTGGTGGGGCACCATCACAGACCATTGGCACACATTTTAGTGGAACCGTGCGGGCACTTGGCATAGATCCTATAGGCCCTATTGGACCCAAAGTGGTCCCGGTGGATCTGGTGGCTCGGAGGTACAAGACCCGGTGGACTGGTGGATCAGTGAAGGAAACACCGGGAGGTAACTAAGGCTCGGTTCGGATAAGGACCCCCCCACCACCTCAAGTTTTCTTTGAAATGTCTATGCACTTACCGGATTATAGTGGAATTGAGGATGCTACGGAACATGTTCACAAGTGTTAATTGCTATGGCGCACGAAAGGTATCACAACCCCAGAACAAAAGGCTAGTCAATTTGTAACCACATTATAATGACGCGTGTGCATAGCTGGTATAGAAAAAATGACCCTCATCAAATAGTGGTGGATTACACTACCTTAAAGAATGCATTCTTGGTAGAGTTCCACATTCCTGAGTTCGAGCAAAAATCATTAGCGCTTTGAAGGAGATACAACAAGGAATGGCAGAGAGTGTGCGGGAGTATGATGTGCACTTTAAGACTCTCTTGTCTAAATTATCATATGATATACATCCTTCTCAGCATGCACAAGTGGTTTTTTGGAGGATTGATCACCCCTTTTAGAAGGGCCCTATCTCATAAGACTTTCACAGACCTACGTGAAGCATTGGAGGCTGCCTTGCACGCCAAAGCTGTTGGTAGTATTGATACTGGTGTTAGCCCATTCTTGGAGGCTCAGATTGCTGCTATCGCTAAACAGTTGGGAAATTTATATGCGCACTCGGTCCATGAGACTCGAAGTGGTTTGTGGTGCATAGATTGTGAGATAGAGTAGCACGTTAAGGATAATTACCCCCAAAGGGTGGTACGTCTTTGTAACATTAGATTGTGAAATCTATCATGGGGACCATGATGCCAGTAGATGTCCCTTGCTACAACGTGTGATCAAAAATAATGTATCCTGTTATTGCAAGATTTTCACCTCCATGACCCATGATACTAAAGACTGTAGGCTCATTGATCAGATACATGAGGCCATTGATCATGGGGTGCGCCAAACCAGCATTGCCAGTAGTTCTAAGAATGATGATCACTGTTATGAGGAGCGCGTAGATGGAGGCGCATGAGGAAAAGGTTTTCGAGGAGGATTCCGTGGACAAGGTAACCACGGAGGAAGGAGTGAGTTCCCGTGAGGGACATGTTTCAACTGTGGATCTACAGAACATTACAAGTGTGAGTGCCTGACTTGTTGCAGTGCTCATGGTGTGGAAAGAAGCATAAGTATGAGGAGTGCCCGAGAGTTATATGAGCATATGAATCAGCAGCACCGGAAGGACAAAGGCACTACGATGGTCAACATCAAGAAGGCAGACATACAATGGATGCCTCGGGTAACACGGGATGAAGGTTTGGAGCCTGTTTTGGTAACAACAAGGGCATAAGTCACACGTGCAAGAGAGATACCAAGACAAAAGAGTTTCGAATGAAGAGGTCATTCATGGAAATTACCTAGACCTCGTGCATCAGAAGGAGATATATCAGACACCATGGATGTTATTCAAAGCTTATAAGGGGAGATCTAGTGTCTAAAGGAGAAATCCAGGAGGGAGGAACAAGGAAGGAGGATCGAGGCATAAAAAGATGACCTGGATGAGGTCAAGGAGGTGTGTAAAATGCTAAGGTAGGAGAACATCATTCCTTTGCTAGGATCCTTGTTGAGAGAGAAGGTACCATGCGTCGGAGAAGAGCACGAGAGGCAGGTCTTGCACGCAAACCTTCCCCCTCATAGCCTCAACTATGACAAGGAGATTACATTGAATATAGTTGTGGATGGATGGATCCTTAGTAATATACTCATTAAAACTGGTGCAGAGGTTAATGTTTTGAATTTGGATGCATGGCATCAGATGGGGAGACCTGCATTACAGCCATCTTCAAATGTGTTGTATATGGCAAACAAGACTAAGGCAATGCCCATCGGTGTCTTGAAAGATGCAGCTATTACTATCCAAGGAGCCAAGTTTACTGGGACTTTGAAGTCTTGGCGCTTGCTGAGGCGAACAATTTCCCAACACTACTTGGGTGCCCTTGGTGTTACAAGAACAATGCGGACCTCCGGTTCAACAAAGGGTACATCAGTTTTGAGAACAAAGAGGAGTGGGTCATTATACCCCTAGTTGATGGGAAGTCAACACCCTACATTGAACCGTTGGGAGAAGAGGTTTTGGACAAGATTTATGTGTGCTTAATCATAGACCTTGAGATGGTACACCCTATTAATGGGGTTATCCAGTTTGAGGATGCTCAGTCAGTGAGTGATACCACTAGCTTGGCATGTGATAATTGGGTGCATGGGACTTACAAATTAATGGGACATAAGTTGAGAGGATCGGTGACCAAGGTAACTAAGGCATGCATGGTTCGGTGCCTTGGGGGGAAAGAATTTCCCAAGTACTCTGGAGGAGCCTTCCCTGAGGTATTTTTGCAGGAGATAGAAGCTTAGTGGAAAAATGAAAAGGAAGGGAGATGCTTGAGTTACATCTTTCTCGACATAGCATCTCATTGATGGGCCATGCATTAGGAGATCCTTTTAGAATGACACGAGGTAAGAATTTCTCTCTCTGTCATATTTTCTAGAAGTAATATACCCACCATCATCAAGGAGTACCATGGGAAGGAGCCCACCTCTTTCCATATCTAGGAGTGTGAACGGGTCTAGAGAGAAGGTGCGGAAGCCTTGCCACCATCCCTCTGGGTGTACAAGTTGTATTCTACATTGCAGGTTATGTGCGCGTATGGTACATTCATTCAGAGACACGCCGCCAAACAAGGAATTGGCAAGAGCTTGTGGCTGATCTTATTCAAGCCTTTGAGTATCAGAGTACCAAACCATCAGTTGATAAGGCCTTGCAAGGTATCAAGTGCCTTACAATGGGGGATAGTGCCAGAACGGAAGATAGGCTATTGGAACTACTAGGTGAACCAGGATTGGAGGCGCACTCAAGAGATTGAAGAAACAGAAAAATCCTAGCTTCAGTGCGTGTGTTTGGAAAAGGAAAAGGGAAAGTTAGTAAATGTGATTGATGGAGAGGAGTCAGAGAGTTTAAATGTTAGCCATTCTGTGGGGATGCGTGAAGTGGTGGGTAGTGCAGATGCTCGTGCGCATGCCTACCATGAGCCTTTAAAGACAAAGAAGGTTAACATCGGTTCGGGGAAGAACCTAAGGAAGCTATTATTGGAGACTATTGGATGAAGAAGGAAGTATCAATCATTAATGTTTGTGTGAATTCGAGGATTTATTTCCGTGTGGGTACCATGAGTTAAAAGGAATCCACCATTCCTTGGGGAGATGAGGATAAAACTGAAGGAAGGTGCGTGCCCGATTAGAAAAAGGCCCTACCGGATGAATCCCAACTTACACGTGAAGGTTAAGGAGGAGATAGATAAGATGATAGCTTCTGGGATCATTGAGGCAGTAGAAGAATCAGAATGGATAAGTCCAATGGTAATTAACATCAAGAAGGATGGGTGGATTAGAATTTGTGTGGATTATAGGGAATTGAATGCAATTTGTGTCATTGATCCATTTCCGACCCCCTTCACTGAAGAGATTCTGGAAGGAGTCGTTGGGCACAAAATCTATTCCTTTACGGATGGATTTTCAGGATACCACCAAGTCCAGATTGCAAAGGAAGACCAGGAGAAGACAACTTTCACCACCAAGTGGGGAAGTTTTGCATATACGGTCATGCCATTTGGGTTGAAAAATTCACATGATGTCTTTTCGTGCATAGTGGTGCAAGCATTCCAGGACTTCATTCATAAGTTTCTTCAGGTTTACTTGGATGATTAGACAATATATGGTCTGGTTAAGGACCATTGTGACAACTTGAGATTAATGTTTGAAAGGTGTAGGCAGTTGAGGATATCCCTCAACATTAAGAAGTGTGTGTTTTCTACACCCTTTGGGACTTTATTGGGGCATATCATATGTAAGGAGGGCTTGTTGGTAGATCCCGCTAAGGTTGCAATTATTGTGGGGTTAAGGGAACCTACTAGCCAGAGTGTAGTGCGTGGATTCCTTGGGCATATGGGATATTATAGAAAATTCATTAAGGGGTATGCCAAGATTGTTGCGCCTTTAGAGGAGCTGCTTAGACACAAAAGTACCTTCCATTGGGGAAAGGCGCAACAGAGGGCGTTTGATACATTAAAAGATAGGCTTATTACCGTGCCTATTTTGTGATTTCCCTCTTGGGACAAGCCTTTCCATGTCCATGTAGATGCCTCAGGAACCACCATTGGGGTAGTACTTGCACAACCAGGTGAGGGGATTGTTGATCATCCTCTCTGTTTCGTGAGCAGAAAGTTAACACCAGCAGAGCAGAATTATACCACAACCAAGCATGAGGCATTGTCAATGATTTATGCACTTTTCAAATTTTGATAGTATCTGTTGGCAACACCCTTTGTATTCTACACCAACCACATGGCATTAAAGTATTTAGTAAACAATCCCATTCTTCAAGGGTGCATATGTCGATGGGTGTTGTTGTTTCAAGAGTTTGAGTTCACCGTTGTAGTGAAACCCATAAAAAGCAATTGTGGACCTGATCATCTGTTAAGAATTAATTCAAGAGAGGATGTGCAAAGTATTAAGGAAACAATGCTAGATGCACAACTGTTTAGATTATGGCACGCACCCTCGGATTTGGAAGAGATTGTTGTATTTTTAAAATAAGGTGTGGTGCCGGATGGAATGAAGGTATTAGAGAAAAAGCAGTTGGCCATACATGTCACGCCCTACATGTTGATTTGTGGAGATTTATACAAATTGGGACGTGATGAAGTTTTGTGCAGGTGTGTGTTAGAACATGAGTGCCTAGCCATAATGGAGGAAGCACACGAGAGGAAGTGCGGGTGGGCATTATGCAGGTGATGCCACCGCGCGTAAGATTTTAATGGCAAGTTTATGGTGGGAAACCTTGTACGAGGATTGTAGAGATTATTGTAAAGCATGTGACCACTGTCGATGCCTTGGCACTGTGAAGGAGAGATGAAATGCCTTTGCGTCCTATTCCTAGCATGGAGCCTTTTGAAAAATGGGCGATAGACTTTGTAGGACCTATTGCACCGGCATCGCATAGGACTAGGGTCACGTTATGTCATCACTTGCATAGATTATCTCACAAGGTGGGCGAAAGTAGCCCCAACTAAAGATTACATGGCAGCAACGATGGAAAGGTTCCTATGGGAGAACATTATCACAAGGTATGGATGCCCTTTAAGTTTGACTAGTGATAGGGGTACACATTTTCTAAATGAGACCGTGAGGATCCTACTATCCGAGTTCATGGTGGATCATCATAAGACTACGCCCTATCACCCTCAAGTGAATGGAACCACATAAGCATTCAACAAAATACTAATTCATACCTTGACCAAGATCTATGATGTTGGAAGATAGGATTGGGATGACAAGGTATCAGCAGTTTTATGGGCTTACAGGACTATGTATAAAAGACTAAATAAAGCCACACCTTTTCAATTGGTGTTTGGTGTGGAATTTGTTTTTCCGGTTGAATTTATGTTACCTTCTCTGTGAATAGCATGCGCAGGAGGATTAGCCAATGAACAAGTGCTTTGGAAGAAAGAATTGATGAACTAATGAAACTAGATGAGAGATGATCACTTTCCGTTGGATTCAAATAGCGAGAGAAGGCAAAGCAAAAGGCTTGGCATGATCACCATATTAGAAACAAGAAGTTTGAGGTTGGGTAGATGGTGTTACTGTATGATTCTAAATTTCTGCACCATCCTGGGAAGTTGAAAGTCCATTGGTTAGGTCCCTACACAATCTCGTACATCCTTGAGTCGGGCACGTGCCAGTTACAAGTGCTAGATAGAACGAAGTTTCTTGGACACTTCAATGGTAGTAGGCTGAAGCCCTACTATAAATAATTCTTCTTGGTGTTTGTAAATAAGGCAGTTTTGCTAGTTAATCTAGAATTTTCCCTTACGCATTTTATTTTCCTTGTGTTTCCCTTTCGCGTTGTTGTTTTGTTTTGCACCTCGAGCGTCGGTAACCTTATTGCTATTTTTGGAGAATTTACAAGTGCGCAGAGGACCACGCATCATTTAAGTGTGGGGCGGAGAAGAAAAGTGAAGAAGCACGTGATTAAAAGTACCAAGGAAGTTGTGTTGAAGAGCCTTGTTGAGTAGCCCAGTTAAAAGAGAGATGAAGAGAAAAGATAGAATGGTTAGTGCTAGGGTAAAACTACTCATAGATCTCGTGTATAAAAGAAAATGAAGTGCATTTAAAGCAACACGAGGTAGGTGAAAGCAAGAATCGGACGTAAGAAGTGCCTTCATCTTGCTAAGCGCGCATAAGAGTCTCTTGTCAAGGTTGGTTTGGTTATGTGCTAGAAGGTTGGAGGAGTTTTCGTGTAGGAAGGGCGCATGAGTAAAGGCGCTGAAGCTAGGTTTTGTTTTAAAAAGTTGCATTAAATGAACAAAGTACAGGGTAGGTAAAGTAGAATTTAATGACCAGAAAAAGGAAAAACTATAAATAGAGGGTCAGGGCATTCTCATTTTACTTTGCAAAAATGAAGAGTTGGAGATATAAGCGAAAGATATAAGCTAGGACTTTTTCAAATTCGATCAGAGAGAAGATCTTTGTGATCAAACAAGTAAAGAGCCAGTTTGAGATTACAAACCAAAAGGAAGGAATTACACGGGCTTGGAATGAAGTGAAAAGACATTTTGTGAAGAATTTATCGAAGTTAGGGTTCGGAAAACTAGGGCACGGGTTTAGGGGATTTATAGCACGGATCTGAGATCAAAGGTTGGGAGAAGGAAAGCATAGTAACAAGGAGAGGACTGGAGTAATACAATCACCTCAACCATGGCACCAAAGAAAGGGAAGGGCAAAGTGAATACTAAAAACCAGAGTCCGAGGTGGAAACAAACGGAGAATGTTATGCAGAAATGCAACCGACGGAGTGATGATGGGAAAGGAATGGGAATCCCATTTGAGGAACATACCAATCAAATGACTATAATCACCGTACTCAACACTATAGAGAAAGAAATTACATTATAACCGGTATGCCCAACCAACAAGTGAACACCTGAAGGGTTGCCTATCTATAATGATGACGTGAAGGTCAAACTGGTGAAGGCAGGGTTGTTGTAACTCTATGAGTTGCCTTATTTTGGGAAGCCAGATCGCTTGTACTAGTGGTTGATGTCTCGGGTGCATGAGGACTACTTCCACTTTTCTGGGCACAAGATGCGCGTAACTCCCCAGTTGATTGCATAGTTTATAGGCCTCATATGCGAGGGAGATAGCCTGGAAGATGACCTTAGTGACAAGGAAGCTATTCAGGAGACCATCACAGAGTATGCCTGCAAGAAAGGGTCGTGGTATTATGACATCTCAGACATCAAGGACCCAGTTATGAAGATGGCCACACACCTAGTAATGAAACTAAATGGCTAAGAAAGGTGGACGCAAGTCAACAAGCCATGGCTACATGTCTGCAGGAAGATCATGGAGGGGACTATTTACAACTTGTCTACATACATTGCTGAGGAAATTGTAAAGTGCGCAAAGGAAGGGGACAGGATCCTCTTTGGAAATGTCCTGCTCACCATAGTATTTGCAGAAGTTGGAGTGCTAGATGCACCAAATAAGTTTGTGTGGGAGTACCCAGCAAGACCCTTCACCCACGAAGAGGTTTGAAAAGTATGCATGTGATAAAATGACGGCTCCCCACAAAGCGCAACTCGAAAAATGGTATAGGAAGTTGAGAAACGCATTCGGGGCAGAGTGGAGGATCCTTGAACAACTCCCAACAACCACACAAGGAGAAGCTAGGTTCATGGTGTACCAACACTTTTTCTTGGGTAGGTTAAAATTTGTTGATGAATCATGGATCCCTTGGTGCAAGGTCCCTTTTGCATTCACTACCCAATACTTCCAAGCAAGAGTGAACAAATTTAAAGAGTCAAAAAAGCTAAGGCTGGAGCTAGGTAAATTGGACCAGGAACACAGGGATATGAGGAAGAAACTAAACTATCCCGAAGGTAAGTGAGCATACGTGTCGCACGAGATCCACATGACTAGACCAATAACACTTCCTATTGCTGGAGGATCCGTGGTGCACGTATACATGCACATAAGGCTGAAATTCAAAAATGGTGCATACTTGGTGGATGAGATCTCCATACCTAAAGACCCCCTGGGAATGAAGAAGCTAATGTCTAAGAAGAGGGGCAAAGGAGAGGAAGGAGCACCAAGTGTACCAACTACTCAGACAGTGAGCATGCCTTCTATGAGTGCCAAGCCAAGCACCTATGTTCGGAGGAAGAAGTCCCTAGTAAAGGAGAAGACGCTAGAAGTAGAGGTGCCCGAACAACCCACCACCTTGGAGGAGTCCCAAGAGGAAGAAGAAAAAGTAGAATCTCCTGACTAGAAGCAACCTCTCGAGAAGAAGTAGAAGGTAGATGAAGAAGCTGACTCGGAGGTGACCGACAGCGATGGAGAGACATCCGGAGAAGGAGATGATGAGAGTGAAGAGGGTGGTGATGAGGAGAAAGAGCCGAGGAAAAGATAAGGAACCTCGCATAGTTAGTTTCTATGACTCAGAGGAGGAGAGTGGAGAAGAGAAGCAAGAGTTCATATTAATGCGGTGGAAAGGCACACAAGGAGGTGAGGGCACCGAAGATACAAGGGTAGAAGAGAAGGACACCGAGGGACAGAGAGCCACAGATTTTACCAAGGATTAGATAACCGAAGTGGCAGAGTGAGAAGTGAAGAAGATGCTCGAGATCCTTGTAGACCAGGAATTAGAGTAGAGCATAGACATAGTGCTAAAGGAAGGAAGGGAAAAGAGCAATGAAAAGGGACATGATAGCCTATGAGGCCCCGATATGATGATCGACTTCCCAAAGGCACACACTTTGGGGTAGAAGACCTTTGGATGCGAGAATAGAGGAAGTTGATGGGCTACATGGATGACTCAAGGAAGGTGCTACGTGCACAATTCCACAAAACGGTACCCACCGAAAGACTTATAGCCATGGGATCGTTCGAGAAGGAGGGTGCATTTGAATCCCACGTTGACGAGCTAGACTTTGAAGTCTCGCCAAAAGGTGCTTATCATGCTGCTTAGAGTCTAAGGGAGATAACCCCTTAGTAAATTCCCGTGAGCTCACGGATGAGCAAGTATGTAATTCTCTAAACAAAGTCGCAGTGGAAACGGAGGCGATACTATTCGCAAGCGAAACGACAACATAAGGGCTTTAGAGGGAAAGCTGGCGAAGGAGGAAGAGTTGGCTAAGGTGGCCAGAAACTTAAAACAAGAGGAATTAATTAGTGCACAGCTAAGGCGCGAGCTCAAAGAGGAAAAGGCAAAGGTGTAGGAGGTCTACAAGAAAGTAGACTCGATAAAAAGCGCCATCATCTTGAAACACCTAGATCTAACGCCTATCCCCTAGAGGTATGCATCGACACTGGAATGCCTAGAAGACTTAATGCACATCCTCACCATGGAGAGGTGACCCTTGGCATTGGAATCTGCGGAGGAAGTAGCCATGCATCCGAAGCAGGAAAGACTAGTTAAAGGTGATAGCACTGGTTGCCAAGTATAACAAGGTGCTCACAGATGTAAAGGTTGCTTCCCAATCTGCTGAGGCCGCATATGACACATGTGTGGATAGAGATAAGGTGGCGAGCTCCTTGGTCACCACACTCAAAGAAGAGCTGAAAGAGTTCTAGGAGAAGAATAAAGGAAACAAGGCGGAGTGGGATAGAGTCTTGGTGGAAGTAGAAATAAGATCCGAGGAGATTGAGGCACTAAGGGGCTCAACCAAGACATGATTGAAGGAACTATATCCTCAAATTACCAAGAGAATGGACAAGCTCATAGACATGGGTAAAGATATGGAGCAAATTGTGGACACTTTGGGCACCCAGGTGCTGACCTAACTTTTGATGAGGTAAACCTCCTGGTTGGCAACCTTTGTCAGAAGGTGCAAGAGCAAGGTCGATATATGGAATAAGTTGGAGGTAGTCTTGTGGAAGGACTTCCCAAGCCTTTTGGTTTAGTGTCCCCCATTCTTCATTCTTTCCCTATTCTTTCATTCCTTATTCATCTTTGTAATATTTATCTACATCTTGTTTCCAATTGAACCAAATTGCACCTTGGTAAAGTAGAATGTTCCCAAGGCGAGAGAATAGGTGTAGTGTCGGGTGATGTTGGGCTCCTAAAATATTGACCCGAGTATGTATGAAGGCACGTGGGCATGCAGGACCCTAGTTATAGGATGGCGCAAGGAAAAAGCGCATAAGAGAAAAGGCTCAAGGAAGCATATAGTGCACGCGACGTGAAAGGAGGTTTAGGACTTAGCTGATTCAAGCAACAAAGGCATAACACGTGAAAAGCGTGATCGGTTCTGCAAGCGGATAACATGCCACCTAACAACAGTGGCCTAGGAAAGAGCATGCCAACAAAGGAATCTTCTAGAAGACCATCATGAGATGGAGTGGAGCTCAAGCCTAAGGAAACATGGTCGTTGAAGGACCACATTCGACACTTGGCGATGGTTCTGAGGGCGCGGCAAGCCGAGTTGGCAGCGCGGGAAGGTGATAAATATAAGTGCCTGCGGACCAAGAAAGGTGTGCGGAGATAGAGATAGAGACCTAAGAGGAGAAGATAAGAGAAATAACATGGGTAGAGCTCTACAGGATTACTGTGAGTGGGGATCTGATGTATTGAGCTCAGTATTGTAATTTCTTTCTATTTTGCATAGTTATACAAGCCTAGTGATGTGCATGACTGCAGTCTGCCATCTATGGCTCTTTGTAATGAACCAATGAATACAATGAGGTTACTTATTACAATTAGATATGAATATCAGTGGGTTTCATGTATATTTCGTTCATAGAAGTTCTCTTTATTTTCATGCTATGAATGAATGGTTATAGCTTCCTTTCTGTTATATTATGTGTTATGGAGTCTTTTAAAACACACAGTTTGAAGAAACTACAAGGATTTGAAGGTTGTCCTGAGCCCTGTAATCTTTTTATGTCTAAACTTCTTTCCTGAATACTCCTATACTAATCATTTATGAATGCTTCCCACTAAAAACTAACATAAAAGAGAGACTCGACACCCGCATGTGCCTTGGGTGAGTGCTCAACTTCTGTTGGGTGATAGGTCAATGCGTATGGGATTCCTTCCTCTTATAATGGGAGTAAAATTGAATACATCTTGGTTACATGCAAGCAAAGAAATATTATAACATTAGCAAGCACAGAAAGTGATAAATACAAGTGCCTACGGACCAAGAAAGGTGTGCGGAGATAGAGATAGAGACCTAAGAGGAGAAGATATGAGATATAAACACAGAGAGAGATAACATGGGTAGAGCTCAGAGGATTACTGCGAGTGGGGTTCGATGTATTAGAAACAAGAAGTTTGAGGTTGGGCACATGGTGTTACTGTATGATTCTAAATTTCGCACCATCCTAGGAAGTTGAAAGTCCATTGGTTAGGTCCCTACACAATCTCATACATCCTTGAGTTGGCGTGTGCCAGTTACAAGTGTTGGATGGAACGAAGTTTCCTGGACACTTCAATGGTAGTAGGCTGAAGCCCTACTATAAATAAGTCTTCTTGGTGTTTGTAAATAAGGTAGTTTTTCTAGTTAATCTAGAATTTTCCCTTACGCATTTTCTTTTCCTTGTGTTTCCCTTTCGTGTTGTTTTTGTTTTGCACCTCGGGCATCGGTAACCTTATTGCTATTTTTGGAGAATTTATGAGTGCACAGAGGACCGTGCATCATTTAAGTGTGGGGTGGAGAAAAGTGAAGAAGCGCGTGATTAAAAGTACCAAGGAAGTTGTGTTGAAGAGCCTTGTTGAGTAGCCCGGTTAAAAGAGATGAAGAGAAAAGATAGAATGGTTGGTGCCAGGGTAAAGCTACTCATAGATCTCGTGTACAAAGGAAAATGAAACGCATTTAAAGCAACACAAGGTAGGTGAAAGTAAGAATCTGGATAGAAGTAGTGCCTTCGCACGGCCGAGTTCGCGTAAGAGTCTCTTGTCGGAGTTGGTTTGGTTGTGTGCCGGAAGGTTGGAGACGGGTTTTATTTTAAAAATCCGCATTAAATGAACAAAGTACAGGGTAGGTAAAGTAGAATTTAATGACCAAAAAAAGGAAAAACTATAAATAGAGGGTCGGGGCACTCTCATTTTACTTTGTGAAAATGAAGAGTTGGAGATATAAGCGAAAGATATAAGCTAGGACTTCTTCGATTCAATCGAGAGAATATTTATGTGACCAAATAAGTAAAGAGCCGCTTGAGATCACGAACCAAAAGGAAGGAATTACACGGGCTTGGAACGAAGTGAAAAGATGTTTTGTGAAGAATTTATCGAAGTTAGGGTTCGGCAAACTAGGGCATGGGTTTAGGGATTTATATCACGGATCTGAGATCAAAGGTTGGGAGAAGGAAAGCAGAGTAACAAGGAGAGGACTGGAGTAATACAATTACCTTGACCATGGCACCGAAGAAAGGGAAGGGAAAAGTGAAGGCTAAACAACCAGAGTCCGAGGTGGAAACAAACGAAGAATGGTATGTAGAAATGTAGTACCCTGACGGAGTGATGATGGGAAAGGAATGGGAATCCCATTTGAGAAACATACTAGTCAGTGACTATAATCACCGTACCAGCACTATAGAGAAAGAAATGACATTAGAACTGGTACGCCCAACCAACAAGTGAACACCTGAAGGGTTGCCTATCTACAATGATGACGTGAAGGTCAAGCTGGCAAAGGCAGGGTTGTTGTAACTCTACGAGTTGCCTTATTTTGGGAAACCAGATCACTTGTACCAATGGTTGATGTCTCGGGTGCACAAGGACTACTTCCACTTTGTTGGGCGCAAGATGTACGTAACTCCCCAGTTGATTACACAGTTTACAGGCCTCATATGCGAGGGAGATAGCCTGGAAGATGACCTTAACGACAAGGAAGCTATTCAGGAGACCATCACAGAGTATGCCTGTAAGAAAGGTTCGCAGTATTATGACATCTCAGACCTCAAGGACCCAATTATGAAGATGGCCGCGCACCTGGTAACGAAATTGAATGGCCAAGAAAGGTGGACACAAGTCAACAAGCCATGGTTGTATGTCTGCAGGAAGATTGTAGAGGGGACTATTTACAACTTGTTTGCATACATTGCCGAGGAAATTGTAAAGTGCATAAAGGAAGGGGAAATGATCCTCTTTGCAATGTCCCGCTCACCATAGTATTCTGACGAAGTTGGAGTGCTGGATGCACCGAGATAAGTTTGTGTGGGAGTAGCCACCAAGATCCTTTGCCCATGAAGAGGTTTGAAAAGTATGAAATGTGATACAATGACGGATCCCCACAAAGCGCGGCTCGAGAAATGGTATACGTGCTTGAGAAATGCATTCATGGTGGAGTGGAGGATCCCAAAACAACTCCCAAGACCAGCCTGACAAGGAGAAGTTGGGTTCGCGATGTACCAAGCACTTTTACTTGGGTATTTTCAAACTTCTTGATGAATCATGGAGCCCTTGGTGCAAGCTCCCTTTCATGTTCACCGCCAAGATTTCCAAGCGGGAGTGAACAGATTTAAAGAGTCGAAAAGCTAAGGTCGGAGCTAAGTAAATTGGACCAGAACACAGGGGACATGAGGAAGAAACTAAACTATCCTGGAGGTAAGCACACGTACATGGAAAAGTACGTGTCGCACGAGATCCAAATGACTAAACCAATAACACTTCCTAGTGTTGGAGGATCTGCAGCGCGCGTATACATGCGCATAAGGCCAAAATTCAAAAATGGCGTGTACTTGGTGGATGAGATCTCCATACACGAAGACCCCACAGGAATGAAGAAGCCAATTCAAGAAGAGGGGAAGAGGAGAGGAAGGAGAACTAAGTGTACCAACTACCTAGACAATGAGCATGCCTTCTACGAGCGCCAAGACAAGCACCTATGTTCGGAGGAAGAAGTCCCCAGTAAAGGAGAAGATGCTAGAAGTAGAGGCACCCGAACAACCCACCACCTTGGAGGAGTCCCAAGAGGAAGAAGAGAAGGCGTAATCTCCCCGACCGAAAACAACCTCTCGGGAAGAAGTAGAAGGTAGATGAAGAAGCTGACTCGGAGGCGATCGACAGCATGGAGAGATATCTAGGAGAAGGAGAGGATGAGAGTGAAGAGGGTGGTGATGAGGAGAAAGAGCCAGAAAAAGACAAGGAACCTTTGGAACCTCACATAGTTAGTGTCTATGACTCGGAGGAGGAGAGTGGAGAAGAGAAGAAAGAGTTCATATTCGCGCGGTGGAAAGGCGCACAAGGAGGTGAGGGCACCGAAGATACAAGGGTAGAAGAGAAGGACGCCGAGGGACAGAGAGCCACAAATTTTACCAAGGAGCAGATAACCGAAGTGGCAGAGTGAGAAGCGAAGAAGATGCTCAAGATCCTTGTAGACCAGAATTAGAGCGGAGCGCAAACATAGTGCTAAAGGAAGGAAGGGAAGAGAGCAATGAAAAGGGACATGACAGCCTAGGAGGCCCCTCTCTGATAGTCAGCTTCCCCAAAGGCACGCACTTAGGTAGAAGACCTTTGGATGCATAACAGAGGTAGATGATGGGCTATGTGGATGACTCAAGGAAGGTGTTACGCGCATGATTCTAGAGCATGGTACCCACCAAAAGACTTATAGCCATGGGATCATTCGAGAAGGAGGGCACGTACCCCAGGACCAAGAAGATGCTTTCTTGGGCATTTGAATCCCATGTCAACAAGCTAGAATTTGAAGTATGCCAGAAGGCACTTATCATGCTGCTAGAGTCTAAGGGAGACAACCCCTTAGTAAATGCCCAGGAGCTCACAGACGAGCAAGTATGTAATGCTCTAAACAAGGTCGCGGTGGAAATGGAGGTGAGACTATTCGCGCGGAATGATAGCATAAGGGCTTTAGAGGGAAAGCTAGCCAAGAAGGAGGAAGAGTTGGCTAAGGTGGCCAGAAACTTAAAATAGGAGGAATTAATTAGCGCACAGCTAAGGCATGAGCTCAAGGAGGAAAAGGCAAAGGTGCAAGAGGTCTACAAGAAAGTAGACTCGATAAAAAGTGCCATCATCTTGAAACACCTAGATCTAACGCCTATCCCCCAAAGGTATGCATCAACGCTAGAATTCCTAGAAGACTTAACATGCATCCTCACCATAGAGAGGTGACCCTTGGCATTGGAAGTCATGCGGAGGAAGTAGCCGCACGCCCGGGAAGCAGAGGACCGGTTAAAGGTGATAGCACTGGTTGTCGAGTATATCAAGGTGCTCACAGAGGTAAAGGTTGCTTCCCAATCTGCTGAGGCCATATATGACACATGTGCGGATAGAGATAAGGTGGCGAGCTCCTTGGTCACCACACTCGAAGCAGAGCTGAAAGAGTTCCAAGAGAAGAATAAAGGAAACAGGCCGAGCGAGATAGAGTCCTGGTGGAAGTAGAAAAATATCCGAGGAGATTGAGGCACTAAGGGGCTCAACTAAGACACGACTAAAGGAACTATATCCTCAAATTACCAGAGAATGGACAAGCTCGTAGACCTAGGTAAAGATATGGAACAAATTGTGGACACTTTGGGCACCCAGGAGCTGGCCTAACTTTTGATGAGGTAAAACTCTGGTTGGCGACATCTGTCAAAAGGCACAGAGCGAGGTCGATACATGGAACAAGTTGGAGGCAGTCTTGCGAAAGGACTTCCCTAGTCTGTTGGTTTAGTGTTCCCCCCCATTCTTCATTCTTTCCCCTATTCTTTCATTCCTTATTCATCTTTATAATATTTATCTATGTCTTGGTTCTAATTGAACAAACCCGCACCTTGGTCAAGTAGAATGTTCCCGAGGCGAGAGAATAGGCGTAGTTTGGGGTGATGTTGGGCTCTTGAAATATTGACTAAGTATGAAGGTGCGTGGGCGCGCGGGACCCTAGTTACAGGATGACGCGCAAGAAAAAAGCATGCAAGAGAAAAGGCTCAAGGAAGCATATAGCACACGACATGAAAGGAGGTTTAGGACTTAGCTGATTCAAGAAACAAAGGCATAACACGTGAAAAGTGTGATTGGTTACTCGTGGATAACATGCTAGCTTTGTGAACAGTGGCCTAGGAAAGAGCATGCCAACAAAGGAATCTTCTAGAAGACCATCATGAGATGGAGTGGAGAGCTCAGGCTTGAGGAAACATGCTCACTAAAGGACCACATTCGACACTTGGTGATGGATCTGAGGGTGCGGCAAGGTAAGTTGGTAAGCGCAGGAAGGTGATAAATACAAGTTCTGCGGACCAAGAAAGGTGTGCGGAGATAGAGATAGAGACCTAAGAGGAGAAGATAGGAGATATACACATAGAGAGAGATAACATGGGTAGAGCTCTACAGATTATCATGCAGTGGGGATCAATTTTCCTTCACTCTCATTCATGGTATACAAGTTCTCTCTCTTTCATGTAGTAAATTAGATGTAGTAATTTTGCTTGACTACATGAATGTAGAGATAAAATTGACTTCGTGGGGAACCAACACTTTTCATTCATAACATGAAAAGAAAGAGAACTTCTATGAACGAAATATACATAAAACCCACTGATATCCATATCTAATTGTAATAAGTAACCTCATTGTATTCATTGGTTCATTACAAAGAGCCATAGATGGCAGACTACAGTCATGCACATCACTAGGCTTGTATAACTACACAAAACAGAAAGAAATTACAATGCTGAGCTCAATACATCAGAGCCCCACTCGCAGTAATCCTACAGAGCTCTACCCATGTTATCTCTCTCTGTGTGTATCTCTCCTATCTTCTCCTCTTAGGTCTCTATCTCTATCTCCACACACCTTTCTTGGTCCTGGGAGAACTTGTATTTATCACCTTCCCGCACTACCAACTCACCTTGTCGTGCCCTCAGATCTGTCGCCAAGTGTCGAATGTGGTCCTTCAACGAGCATGTTTCCTCAAGCCTGAGCTCTCCACTCCATCTCATGATGGTCTTCTAGAAGATTCCTTTGCTGACATGCTCTTTCTTGGGCCACCTATTGCTAGTTGGCATGTTATCCACGCACAACCGATCATGCTTTTCATGTGTTCTACCTTTTTTGCTTGAATCGGCTAAGTCCTAAACCTCCTTTCATATGCCACATGCTATATGCTTCCTTGAGCCTTTTCTCTTGCGTGCTTTTGCCTTGCACGCCATCCTATAACTGGGGTCCCGCACGCCCACGCGCCTTCATACTTAGTCAATATTTCAGGAGCCCAACGAGACTGGATTCCCTAACCCGAGCTCAAGATGAAATTCAATCTTACCAATTCGACCTTTCATCTATGCATAGAATTCAATATTTGATATCAGATGTCATGCTTCACAAGTTGGGTCTTAAACCTCCGGATGTTTGGTGGCGGGATTGGCGTTGGAATCATAATATTGCTTTTTTCAACTATAATGCAAGAGCTATTTACCAAATTTTGAGTTCTATTTCGCCTACCATTTCCAAGCTCAATGCTTGTTGGGGATTCAATCTTCCCCGACTACTTGGCTTTGACATATTTCTCGTCATGTCGAACCCTATATTAGAACCTAAAGTCAACCATTTTCTGTGGTGTCTCATTTATCAGGGTCTTCCTTTAGGCGAACAACTCAGCCACATTGGCATTCCTAATCCTAAATGCCCTTTTTGTTCTCATCCTAATTATTTTAAACATCTATTTTGGTCTTGCGCTCATGCTCAAGCTGCTTGGTCTTGGATTCATACTTTGTTTCAACCCTACCACCTTGATTTCTTTCATTGGCATGTGACATTATTTGGGGATTTCAGTTCTTGGTCGTCCTATATTGACTCTTTGTGGCATTTTTTAGAGCTTGTATTCTCTTTCAAATTTGGAAATCTCGTAATGTTGTTATCTTCCAAAATGATCATTCATTGCTTTATTTTCCACTAATGATAAAGTGGCTATTTTGTCTACTGTGCATATATAGATTCAAGCTCAAGTTTGAAAAGTTGTTCGAGTTTGCACACCGGAGGAACTGCTTTTGTCACTAGGGGTACTCCATGCACGATGAATCATGTCCCTCTTAACCCTTTTTACTGCTACCTTGGCCATCACCGCCATGTCGGAACCTACACAAGGTACACGCTCAAAAATCTGCTCTCACATCCATCGCTCCTCCTCTCCCCAAGGTCGCCCTTCGCCTCTGTCCTCCTCGAGGTCAAGGCTGAGTCTTCCTCCACAAGGGAGGGCCATGGCTAGTTCTCTCGTGATGGACCTCTCCTCCTCATAGAGCTCGTGAATTTGCTTGGCTCTTCGTCCCCTGGGCCGGGAATTATGGTGCCTCTGCAAATCCAAATTCCCAATCGGGATGCTCGGAAGGTTGATCCTTCGTTGGCTGAGCCATCTAGTGGAGTTTACATCCCTCCTCGGGATGATCCTCCTCCTCCTCCTAGAGTGATACCATGTGCTTAAGGTTTTATGGTTTGATGTTTTAATGTGGTGCTAAACTTTTCCCTCGTGGTGTTTGTTTTTGTTTTCCCTTTGGGAGTTTTGTGGTACCTTCATGACTTTTTTCTTGGACCGTGAATTGTTCGGTCGCCCCTGCTCTTATAACTCTATTATCTTTTTATTATTATAGTGTGCGCTTTCAATAGTAAATATTTGATATATATAGTTATTTATGAATTAATAAATATTATATAATGTATTATTAGAGTTGAGAGGGTATATGTCTTGAAAATATTTTTGTTTTCTTAACTTCTCTTTGAAATTAGTGGTGCCATTAACTCTATATAATTTTTATCTCCTTTTTTTCATTTACTATTATGCATAATTTTATTACAAAATAATAATTTATCCATGAACAATAGTGAAATGACTAATTTTTAGTGTTATTCTTTATTGAAATATTATAATAAATAAAAATATTTTCAAGACATAAATCCTCTCAACTCTAATACTACATTATATAATATTTATTAACTCATAAATAATTATATGTATCAAATATTTCACTTTATTTAACATCAATAAAAATGAAAAATAAATCTACTAAGATAAATGAATGATTTTTTAAAAAAATAAAGAAGTATTTTGCATTTTTTTGGAATATTTATGTATTCTCACCTCTTTAATTAATGTTTAAAACATAAAATATATTTGTGTGATTTGTTTATTGATGATGAGCTTCATAGATGAATCTTATTGATAATTGTATTCATGGGTTTGATTAAAATAGAGTGAATATTTCTTGAGGGATAGTATGCAATTTTTTATTTCAATGTTATTCTAAGATTAGTTTTATTGAAATTAACATTTAAATGTGGTGTTGTTTCTTGAAGAATGGTATGCAATTTCTTATTTCAATATTGTTCAAGATTAATTTTATAAAAATTAACATTTACGCGTGTTGTGTTTTTATTTGCAGTCCTAGTTGCCTTGTGTTCTTCATGCCTAATGGATAAGGATTATTATGATTCCACTATGATTTTTAAAACTAAAAATTATTGTTTTGCAAAGATTTGTAAAAAGAAAATAAGATCCTCTTTCTCACACCCATGGATGACAAATCTAACAATATTTACATTCGAGGTCACATTTTGTGTACATACATTTTATCAAGTATGTAGAGTTATAACATAACTATATCCTCTAGTGCAATTTCCATGAAAACATCCTATTGAAATCCATTTTTAATAATGTTTTAATTTTTTTTTGTCTATGTTATAAAAGCATTACCAAATTGACACTAAAAGCAAGAATAGTGGCATAGATGTGAGATGTGCCTTTACATCGGGCAATTGCTTATTTTGAAAGAGATCGTGTGTATCATAACAATTGCCGTTTTGTGCAAAGTCTTGAATAATTATATTCAACAACACCAATTCCTGTCCCTATTTTATGAAAGATAGATTTATAATGTGATTTATTCACTCATTTTTGTATGATTAGTTTGTATTTCATGTTTATATTATATGTGGGAAAGTTTTTCAATTAAAAAAATATAAAGCTTTATCAACATTACTATTTATGAACGTTACATTATCGTTGATTCCATGTGACCCCATTTAGTTTAGCATTTTCAGAAACAATTTCATGATTTCATTAAAAAATCACTTCTGAAAAATCCACAAATCATTACATCCCACTAGATACATTTCTTGAAAATAAGCCTATCTAACATCACCATTGTCTCCATCCTCTCCATACCCAAGAATTGTAAAATGCAAAGAATTGGGCACACAAAATCTTAATGACGGATAATATAAGAAGCAACTAAATTATATTCATATTTTAAAGACAAAATTACTATAAATAAATCATTGGCTTTATAACTATATTAGTGTCAACAGAAATAATATTTATATTAAAAATACCTAACAACTTTTCACAAACACCTAGGGATGAGATTGGGCCCAATAAGAGTGGGGCTATTAAGAGAATAAGCTTTAAACAGTGCATAAGTCTAAGTAAGTCCAGCTTTTATTTAACACAACCACACAGTTCCAAATATAACCTTAGAACACACTTTCAAAAGTCAAGTGTCCTTTTCTTTCTTTTTTTCCTCTCAAAAATGGTAACCAGGTCAACTAACAGTACCCTACCTAACCATTATAGAAAGCTTCACTTTGCAGCAACATCAAACAGGCCTGGCACGCGACCTGATTTCCCACAGCACCCAAAAAAATTATGATTTTTTTTTAAAAGAGAGAGAGAAGAAACCATGTTTTAAAGAGGATAAGATTAGAGATTAAGCTTTCATCATGACTGACAGAAACCATTCCTTAGTATCAGAAAATCCTTCCTTAGTATCAGAAAACCCAACTATTGGTGCATTTGACATTTAATGGCCTTTGAAAAACACTGACCCATAAGATAAAGACACATCCCCAACAACTCTCCACTAAAAAAGCCATAAAAACAAATTTGATCCCTACACATAATATCCTGTCATTATAAAATTATAATCATGGTTGAGTAGTTCTTAAGGTTTGGTCCACTCAAGCCTCATAGGAACATCTTTTAGGGCACTGTTTGAAGCAGGTAAAAAGCAGGTGTTCTTTTCTTTATGATTGCTACTGTAGCCATCTCCCATGCCTGTACCAGGGCGTGCCATAGTCATCTATTATCACCTTAGACAGGTGAAAAAAACCATTAGAAAAAGGATTAGTTATGCCCACAAATGCATCCCAACTCCCCGGTGCATTCATTAGCGTCTAGCACATTATTAAAAAAGGTCTCATGAGCCTTCAAGTCTAAGAAAATCCCAAAACCATTATATAATCAGCATGGACTTCAGAATTGGAATTCAAATCAAAGTCTCTGTGTTTCTGTTTTGTGGGTGTTGGAGTGCATTCAAGATCTGAGAGGAGCAACAACAATGAACAAGAGAGAAGCCATTGGATTCATGTCTTGTTATGCATTTTTCTCAATGTTGTTTTTGAGTTTATTGCAGAGTGAGGGAGCAATATCATTGCAGGAGCCAGCATCTTCACCCATGGCTATGCAGCAGCAGGAGCATGGGCTTCTGCCCCATGAAAGTCCATTAGAACTGTCACCAGATGCTGTGAAATTCTTCAGCCCTGATATACCTTCTCCACCTCAGCATTCTTCCCATCCACATCATCTTTATGCCTCAGCAAGTGACTTAACAGAGGCATTGCATGGCAGTAAAAATCATGGAAATGGGATCAGTCAAGGTGCCAAGGCAGGCATTGTGTTTTCTGTTCTTTTGGGTGTTGTTTTTTCAGTTGGGGGATTGTATGTCTATGCAACCAGAAGGTCTAATATCAAGAGAGCCAATGCCATACTCCCAAGTCCCTGATTTGGATCCAAAATTCTGACTGTATTTTTGTTTACATTGATGAAATGTGGCCATTTCAATGGATTGGACAGAGTTGCTCAGTGCTACCATGTCAGAAGAAACCATGGTGCTAGATTTCTGATTGTGAAGTTCCATGGACAACACAGATGTTATCCTTACAAATTTGCCTGTTGTGAGCTATTATCCAATGATCCCTTTGTTAATGAAAGGATTTAAGATGAGTGTCACTTGCAAATATTTTAAATTTTCCTTCAAAAACGTAGAAAGATTGTTCGATTATCTACCTAGTTTAAATTGAAGGGTTGTTTATCTACCTACCAACTCTTAATTGTTGAAAGGTTGTTCCTTATCTATTATTATGATTACTGTTCGATTATCTACCTACTCGTGATTAAAGAGTGAGTATGACTCTCCAATAAATTCTGTATTCAAGGGATGGCAGTACATTCATTGGTCAATCTTTTAACAAAAATAAAAATAAAGTGGTAGGGTATTGCATTTTGGGTGTCCCCTTAATTTTTAACCATTTTTGTAAGTGAAATAATTTTTACTAAATACTAGTGGACTCTCGAAGTAAAGAAATTGTATTTAAGTTGAGAGGTGATAAAAGTGGAAGGTTGTAATGTCAGCCAATGTATTTCAATTAAAAAAATTAAAAATTAAAAACTTAAAAATATAATAAAATAGAACACAATATTATAAGTTTTTATTTTTTATTTTAAAAACTCTACACGAACTAAAAATTAGAGAATCTATTTAGAAAAAAACACTAAAGACAAGAAATAATAAACAAATAAATACTAAATAAATATTGTAAGTCATGTTACTATATCAAGGTCCCATGTAAAAAGTCAACTTTTAGAGCAGTTTACTTTGCATTATTATTCATAAACTTACTCATTTTCAAAGTAAATTGTATATGAAGAAATTAATTTATAACTTATTATTTGGGTGGAGTTTCTCAACTTGTATCTCATTGCTTCTTCAATAAGCCAGTCATAACAAAAAAACCCATAAGTTCTACTTTGCTAGACCGTAAGGGTGGATTTGTGTTGAACTTGACCTATCCTATGACCTCAAAGAAACTATTGGCATTCAAGTGGGGAACTCCCGTCTGTTACACTCAAAGTGTGGTTTATATTAACCTTCACAACCCCTATTTCATATGCCAATCTGCAGACCACAAGATCTAGGATTGCCCTTTGTTGGAAAAATGAAACAAAATATTTTTAAAGTCATTTATTGCGCCTTCTCAAGCTAATGGAGGAGATGGTTGAACCACTATGGCTCATAAAATACAACCGTAACAAATTCCCCATTGTCAATCTTTCCTTAGAGCTCCCAAAGTTGTTAAGCCGCAATCTAGCATGTTGCAGCAAGTTGCATAGAACCTTGTCAAGCCCATTTGGGCAACCCCCTCCAAGTCTTCTCTAGATTTTGCCTTGACTTCAAAGGAGACGTCTCAAACCACTAAAGTGCAACTCCCAAATTCTTCTTTGGCGTCCATTGAGTTAACTCGGTTTTCAATTTGTTTTACAAGATAATAGTGATTTCACTTTTGCATATGTTCTTCCAAGTTCTCCTCATAAAATGGAACCAAGGAAATCTTAGAGCCCTCCTCACCACCTCAAAGAAGGCAAGTTTGCACCTCAAACCAAATAGATAACATATTCTATTTGTTGGTATCCAAATTGATTCTCCTTTGCAAGCTGAGAATCATCACATATTTAACAAGAAGCCTAGAGACAGATAAATCATCATGTATGTTATTTTGTAGCCAGGGAGGCGATTTAGCTAACTCTTTGTCACTCAGATGTTGGAGAAATGGATAGCACCTTCAAAAGGATTTGATCTATCCTCACTACTTTAGGTTGTGCCTTTCAACCAGGTGAGAGGACCCATTTTGTAACCTCTATTGGTGAAGGAGAATGAAGATATCCTTCTTTGCACAAATTTGAAAGGAAACCTTGAGAAAATATGATCAATGCACCACAATTTAACTCTCACGAGTTGTCACTTCTAAAGAATGGTGATATTTTCTAAACAAGGTTAAGGTTACTAAAGACATTATGGAATCGATAGCATCTACATATTTTAGCAAAGAGAATTTATTCATTTGTGTACATACATGGCAAACAGGGGTAGTTCAGATAGGATTCATTGTTTTTGAATAATTTTTGGTAGGATATTAAGTAGGATAAACTTGATTTTGCTAGATCTTTGAGAACCTTCACAAAAATTGGTAAAATAAATGACAGAGAATGCTTCGAATAGCTAATATATTCCTTCAACCAGAAGGTGTGCATCAATGGAGGCCCAAATTTGCACGGTTTCACATAATCTTTGAGAATTCAACACGAAGGCTCGAGCTAAAGACTCAATTAAATATTAAATACCCTTGGTTCCTCACACCTAAGATACACTCAAAGGCTTACAGACAATCTTTATCAACAAAATGACAATAAAGTGATTTTAAATTGTTTATCTCATTACAGGATGAAGGCTCTTCTCATAATGAAATTGCAAATGCCACTAAACTATCATAGGGACGAGATCCTGTGTGATTCGGAGGGATTTTAACACAAGATTGCAACAGAACATCAAAACCATTTGAAAACATTCTAAAATAAAAGCAAACACAATTTTTCCCAAGATTAATTCGAAGTTGATTAGATTCATCAATAGGGGAAGGTTTCTTGAACAATCTCAGAGCTTGTCAATGGTTGTACACTTGCAACCAACTTGACATGATCAAATCTAAAACATAAGAGATTAACAGGTTTCTCAGATGGTCTCTCAGAAGATGGGCTTTCTCAAATTTTCTCGTAAGAATTAAACCCCCGACCATTTGCATGACTAACTCATGCCCTTTATAGCACTCATTTACATTAAAGCTTCCCCAAACAAAGAATATTCGAGGAACCTTTGTTTGTTACATATTTGATCATGATTTCCAGAAAGTGATGTTTAACAGATTTACAACAAAAAGTTGTCAGGTGTTCAAAAGGTGAATCATTTCAGATATTTCCATCATTGTTTTAACTGGGGCATCCAGTCATCTCCTCTACAACACATTTTTCATCCTTTGCACCTATAGCTTCCTTCTCCTCATTCTTTCCTCTACAATTTGCTCTGCTAGATCTAGCAATTCATTTTCTATAGGTGCCCGAGTAACTTTGTTTCAAAATATCAACTCTTGCACTTCCTCAGATTCACAAATTCAAGCTCCACAACACTTCAATTGCACTTTCTTTGATAGAAACAACAAGAAATCATTTAGATTCACCATGAAAAATGATGCGTATTTACATCCCCTGAAGTCGTGGAATGTTAATGGTGGAAAAACCAGATGCATCGCGCCATAACTGTTGATTCTACCCTTTCACAACTTTAAATTAGAGCTGTCCATGTGGAAGATTAGAGCCGAAACGGGCCTAGGGGTGCCTTTTGCATTTTATGACTTTTGGAGAAAATGCACAATTTTCACATTTTTCCCCACCCCTCTCCTTTGAAATACAGGCTCGACATGTGGCTTAATCTGGGCCTTTGATGGAGTCGCGGCTCATTTATGCAATTTTACCCCTTTTAACAAAAAGGCAAAATTTCCAAATTTCTCCCGGTGCTCCACTCCCGATTTGACTTTTCAAATGCTTGACTCAAACATGTGACATCACTCTGTCCCCTGCGGGGTTGCAGATCAATTTATAAATTTGCTCCTTTTTCACAAAAAGGCAAAAATCTTCAAAACGCCCCGTTGACCCGCCTCTCCACTTCTAACTTTTGGTGTGGGCCCTAACGGAGTTGCGGGTTATTTCATAACTTTGCTCCTTCGTATAAAGAGGAAAAAAATTCAAAAATGTTCCGTTGACTGCTTCCCCCGCTTGTAACATGAAAAACTGCCACGTGTCCTTCTTTGGGGTCAAAGTAAGACTTTTTCCTTGCTGCTTCATATTTGTTGAATAGCGAATCAGAGACTATCGGGGCCGCGGGCCAATTTGGTATTTTTAAAAATGTGACCAAAGTGGCAAATTTCACCAAAAAGACTCTGTACGCCACAACCAATTAAAAATGAACATGTATACACCTTTGGGGCAAAAAAGAGAAATTCGCTCCACCTTTATAAATTTGACTGCCAATCAAAACTCAACGGGGCCGCAGGGCCAAATTGATCTTTTTGCAAACATAGCAAAAAGTTACAAGTTATAAAATAGACCTAACGTGCCTCATCCAATCAAAAGAGACAACATAATGAAGATGCTTTGAGATATAATTTGATGGGGAAAACACGTTTGTCAAACCATAAAATGCAGGGAAATCACCATTTGTGCCTAGAATTGAATTTTTCTTTAAGGACAAAGAATTTGGAAATGATACAAGGCCCAAATGTGATCCACAACCATGGAGAAGGATCTTCAACAACATAAAAATGAAGAAAACCTTTCACGCATCCATTCGGGAAATAGAAAATATGACAAAGCCCATAGATTGAAGAATTTTGAGGGAAAACTAGGGCACGATCAAATCAAGCACCAACACTATTAATTTTTTGTATTCTAACCACCAATAGATTTTATAGAATATTTATGAAGTGCATTCTAGCCTTTGAATTCAAAGTAGTTCACAATGAATTGCTTCTCATGGAATGTTAGGAACCTTACAAACTCCACTCGTAAATACAAAGTGCAAGAGTTCGGAAGTGATTTCCAGAGATGGACATTCTTTTCTGTGAGAAGTTAAGGTGGCAGGATTTCTCCTATCCATGATCACTAAATTTATCTAGTCAGAAAGTTTAGCTCTAACTAGTAATCATGAGCTTGGCCGTGGAGGACTTATGACTTTTATTACCTCTAAATGATATACTCATTATGTTGTTTATGGATGTGCCCCAAAAAATTCCATTTGAGTGTTATTTAACATTGATAATCACTCTTTTAGAGTAATTAATGTTTATACATCCTATGATATGATTAAAAGTATGATGCTCCGCGCAAAGTGGATTGAGGATGAGCTCTTAGATTCCCATTAAGTATTGTGTGGTGACTTCAATATGGATGAGCTGAAAATCAATAAGATTGGCCATTTCCCCATGCACTAGATTGTTAGTGAAAAGGCGGCCTATATGTACATGTGCAATAGATTTGGGATTTATGACCCTAATGCTTCTCGTCATTATGACTCGATCGCCTCAGAACACTTGGTCTATGTTTCACCAAGGATATGACACAATATTCAAATGCCTCAATCATGCCATGCTTTCAAAGCACAACCTTTCTTTTTCTATTGCCAACAATTTTAAGTTTTCGGTGGAAGTCATATTTTGTATCATCCTTTCTAACCATTTCCTTATCCAATTTTAGATAGAATGGAGTTTTTGGTGGCTAGAATTCCATACCACCCAATTTTATTTCAATAACTCCTTTTTACATCATGGGGCCACCCTTCACCACATCACCATGTGTATAGGGATTAATGGCATGACCAATCGACATGACAAGGTGGATTGTATGGTGGAAAGATACCATCCAGTGGGTGACGTATTTTTGTGCACCTTTGGGTGACACCTAACCCAAATTCAATGAGAGTCATAAATTTCCACCACCTCGAGTAAATCCACTCTAGAAAAAATCATTTCCACGAACCATTGTAGAGACAAGTGCCAAATATTTGGTAGTGTATCCAAATTATTGATGCATACAATACCATAGATGCTTAAATCCAAGATGAATCACATTGGCTAAAGGTGGGATATCGAGTTTCCAAATAATTCTTTAACTCTCTTAAAGAAAAACATGGACACCAACAAATCAAATTTATATGGGATGACTCACAATGTATGTTTGAAGTGTTGGAGATGGTGAAGTAATTTGTTTTTCATTACTAAAATGTTTTGAAAGCACAAGAAGGTTTTCTGAGTGACAAACAACACTTGAGAAATAAATTTCTATTGTATCTTGCAAAGCTTTCTTAGGCTCAAATGGTTTCTTGTGATATAATATTATCTCCCACAAATATTTTGTCAAATGGCTAATGATGAAGCCTCGGATCACAACAAACTTCCATGTGAATTATGTAAAACCATTTGGGATGTGATTGAAATGACCTCTTCCAAGTGTATTTAGAAGAACTTCACTCCAAATTTCTTGGCCATTTTATTAACGAGGGCCACATAAAATTCGTTCCTAAGATGGGGGTTCAAAACTTATTTGTAATTGGTGGCCAATTAATTTTCTCAACATATCCTACAAAATCATTACCTAAGCTTTGGCTCTACATATCTGTCACCTACTATACAACTATTAGTCCAAAGAAAATGAGGTTTATTCAAAGAGGACACATATTAGAAAATATTATTACAATTTGGAAAGGTATGGAATGGTCTTTCCAGTCTCAATATAAATCCCTTTTTATGAAATTAACTTTGAGGAATCTTATGACATGATCAAATGACACTTCATTCTGTTCATGCTCAAAGCACGTGGATTTGGACCTACCTTTATCAGCTTATTGATGCCTTAAGTTACCTTTATGTCAATGATGTTTTCTCGTAGCTGTTTGGGATTTTCCACTCTATCCTCTAATGCTACCCTCTAGATCCTTCTTTATATGTGGTAACAACCAAAGGATTCTCTTATTTCCTCACCAATGCCCTGCAATATGGCTTTGTGAAAGGCGTATAGTTCTTGGGGTTTCCTTCCACTTAGCTAGTTAATGGTCACTTTTTGGATGAATCATTTCTCACCTTAGGGTAAGTGCCTAGATATGGGGGACTAAAATAGGGTCAAAAGTGGCCACATTTTTCCTAAAATTAGTAAAACCTAAAATTCAACTAATAATTTGGCATGCATATGCTCAAAATTTGACAATGTGATAAGAATAAGAATCATAGTGCTTAGAATCTAGTTTCTAAACTACTAATTGTTTTTAAAATGGTGGAGATTAAGAAGGTCAAATGTGGTGCACACACAAAGTGTGTCTATTTTTGTGTCAAAAATATAACAACGTGTTATGTTTGTGCACCCCCTCCCCCATTTTTTGAGTTCTATAAATTATTTTACAAATCCCTTTAGTAGAAATTTATCTAAGACCATGTATGAGGTCCCACTAATTTTTCATAATTTTTGGATGAATATATAATTTTTTACTAATTTTCAAAGTGCACACATCCCAAAAATGAAATATTTGTGTGTACATGTCCATAATTTTGAGAAAAATAGTTGATTTTTTAATGCGTGTAGAATGGAGTTTAGATCAAGCTTTTTTTTTAAAATTTGGATGAAAAAATCATAAATTGTGTACAAAAACATATACATACGTTTTGGCAAGAAAAGAAGGCACTAGTAAAAGAAATTAAGGATGAAAGTCTTAAACTAATAGGATTTTAGAAAGAAATATATCACAAAGCTAAAACCAAGCTTGACATCGCAATATTGTTTTTTGGAATATTGTTTTATAACACATGAGAAATCGGGGTGTGCACTCGAGATTGTGATGTTTTTATATTACACGATTTATTCACAGATTACACAATCTAAACCTTATGATTATATATCCTAGGGAAGTCTAAGTCTATGGATTGAAAATTTCAAATCCATAGAAGATGAAACTCCGCTCACATTATAATGCACTCACGTTATAGCATGAGCACATTCCTCTTTGTAATGTTGTATATGTGCATGTGAGAGGTAAACAAATAAATTTAAGTACAAGTTTTTCATTTATTAATTTTTATATTTTATTATTTCTTATACTTTAAATTTATTTTAGTAAGTATAAGAAATTAGGGTCCCTCTACACCTTATGGAACTAGTCTCACACTCCATGAGTCACGATTTAGGAGATAATTTTTTATAATCTAATATGGTTAGTACATAAGTATTTTATAGGATTTCCGCATTCATCCTAAAGCTTTTAGGGTTTAGATTCTATAATCGATTTCTATTTTGGGAACGAATATAGTTATTATTTAGATTTTGGGGACTTTTGTATTGTTTGCTTGACATTTGTAAGAGTGTTAGATGTGTCAATATTAGAATTTATAATCCTTACAACTTCCAAAGGTAGTGAAAATTGATCGAATATATGGACTCATGAATTTTCCCATGAGCATGGAGTTGAATCCCTAGTTTTGTCTTAGAATATGGTATAATAATACAATGGATGAGTACCTACTTTATAAGCTTAGGGCATGCATCTTTAATATGACCACTTGAGTGATCCTCACAATCAACAATGCAAGAGGAGTGACAGTGATTCTCATGTTGGCATGTATATAATCCTTTGATCCTTATAATATAGATTAACAATAGTGAAGTGTGGGAAAGAAGATAATCTATCTAAGGACTCCATAATATCTTAATTTTTTCAATAAAATAATAAGACGTAACTTGAAGAGTTAGATGGTAAAAGAGTGCATCACATCGATATATTTGTAACACTCAACAAAAGTTAGGGTAGGAGTAGGTGAAAATGTGCAAAGTCTTCCACACATTCATTTAATTTCTATGGAGAAAGAAACTCAAAAATTTCATCAAGATTTATGCTAAGTAAATTATCTATATGTTCACCCTAGTGTAGGAGTAGGAAGGTTGATTCAAATGCCACATACTTCACGGGCAATCAAATCTACATCAGCATTAATAACAATGCTTTTCATATATCCTTTTGTGTTGTTGCCAAGACACCATTGAAATAAGATCATATAGGGACAAAACACTAATGAAATAATTTCATGCATTGAAAAAATGAATTTGGTAAAAGCGGTTAGAGTGTGTTGTCATACAAAATGTATGGCATGAAAAATTAGAACTTTGAGTATGAAAAATAATCCCATTGTTGAATCTTTCACTACCTGGTCACTTGTGTGTCCTTCCTCTAGACAACCTACTTCAGTCCTACTCTCAACCTAGCTCGAGAATAAATTATTAAGAAGGTTTTTAAGTTTGTTTCAATGTGCAGGGTGCTTGAATAAGATGATTGATGAGTTCGGTGTGACTTGATGGAAGATAACTTCCTCCGAGAGGCCTAAAAAGGCCATTTTTTGACATTCTGAGTTAATAAAACACCCTCTAGGAGAGTTCAAGAAATATATTAAGAATCAAAAGGTGATGTCAGGGAATCTTGGAAGTGTTAGAGTTAACTTAAGGGTATTTAGGAAATATTTTCTCATTCAAGGAAAATCTACTCAACAACAAGTTCTCTAGGTGTAGGGAACAAACACTCTAATGGTGAAATGTGACTTCTTCGGATGATTTCGGGAGCTCCATAAGGAGTTAGAAGGGAAAAAATAGTCATTGGAAATATATGTGAATCCTATAAATGTTGGTAACATACATGTTTCTCTAAGACTTTAAGGCTTCATGAATAATGTCAAAACAATATAGCTGCCCCTTTTGGTTCCAAACAAAAATGGCCCTAAATTTACAAGCTCCAGAGAGATGGTCACCACATAGTGATAGGTGAAGATTTGTAAATTTTGATAAGTACCTCTTAGAATGGGTACTTGTCATAAATAGACTATTGTTTACCATGGGTAAGGATCTCATGAGGATGGGGCTAAATTTTTTGAGTTAAAGGAATGTTCGAGGGTGAGCTCAACCTTCTTTAACTCCAACTTCATTAAAGCAATGTGAAATCCTCTCCCTCAATTGCAACATGTGAGAACATCACCAAGTATTGATTAAGTTTATAAAAATAATCTCAAGAGATATGCACCGCTTTTATTAGGAAGTTAAGCTGTCACTTAAGCTTATTGAATTAATTTATCACCTTGGGTAATCATCCTTGCACACTAAAAAACTTGAAAAGCTTGTTAGGACTTTCCTTTGATCCAGGTGAAGGTTGAACCGAAGGTGGGTTGGTCGAGGAAGGATGCATAGTGATTGGAAGGATGCACATATTGATGTTTATCAAGAGGAAAGGGATTAAATATTGTTATGCCCTTATTTCTATAGCTTATATTGGATATGTAGTGCCAACTTGTGGCTTGCATAATCTCTCTTATTGTCATATCTTTTCATGTATGCTTTCATAGGTTTAGTAGGCCGGCCTTGATGTTGGCCATAACATAGGAATGATATATATAAGTGGTAGTAAGGAGTGGTTAATCATAATATTAAACACTTGAGTCTTATTGTATGGTTTAGAGGTTACCCCCTCGAAGTGGCTAAGCTATTATACTTACATATTGTGATAATTTATCTACATTTTGGTGTTCTTGGTGTTCTATTGGTGTTGATATTCAGATATATCCAAGTAATTTCATTAAAAATATATAGTGGTAGTTCATGAAATCTAGCATTTACTTCCAACCTTGACATGTTTTGTTAATTCTCATGGTTTTTCTCACCTAAAGCTTAATCTTAAGAGCATATCAGGCATCCATAGCTTTGGATTATAAAATAAGTAACTTGAATTTAATCCTCCTAGCGCTTATTAAATAGGTAAATGAGTCAAGAAGGTTGTGTATGATAAGAAATATTAATTTTATCCCTATCAAGTTATCTAATACCTTATTTTGGGGTTTCAACAAGAAAATCTTTACATCTCAACCGATAAGGAGTCTTAGAGGATAAATCTACCTAGAGTTGGGTTATAAAACTTATGATTCTTCTTGAGTCACACCATTGCATAGAAGACTACGATACCATTGTGGAGAACATCCTTTTGATTAATTTTCTCCATGTGGAATTAGAACTTGAATGTGAATCACATGTTCCTAAACTCCACAATGTATTGAGCTCATTACTACACACTAATTAAGTGTTAAGAAACACTCTTAGGAGGTATGCATTTCTTGATAGTATGAGATGATTACTAGTATCACCTTTGGTGGCCTTGGATTGAAATGGATGTTCCCATAATGTAAAGTATTATTCAAGATTTTTGGTACCTCTTGTTTTCCTCCTAAATCCTTACGGAGATCCTACAATCAACCGAAGAAGTCAAGGTGATTTAACAAAAATAGAATTTATTAAAGCCTAATTATAGAGTAATCTGAATGTAACTATGATATATAAGCTGCTAAATGTAATATGACTCAAGTAATACGCAAATAAAGTATAAACCCTAAGCAAGAGATATACGAAGAATAACTTAGTTGATTAACGTTTGATCCGGGAGTGCTCTAAACTAAGAAAACTATTGAACATGAAGTGAAAAATGTCTTCAATGCTCAAGATAAATTACGGACCGTAAGAATATAGTGGACATGGGTGCCCATGGTTGGATAGGGGTGCCTAGGCACCAAGACCTTTGTTGAGTGCTTGTGGATCGCAAATGGTCGATATGATTTTCAAAGTGTCACACAATTGTCACAAATATTTTTGTTGATCACCTATGTCTCATTATTTGATCACTAAGGGTACCTGTAACTTGTAAAATAGATATCACCAACAAAACCCACAATACCACATCAAATCCAAAAAGAAATATGTAATATGGGGAGTCGAAGTGACCCCGGAGGTCACCCGATAGAGTGAGCTTCTAACTAAGTACTGCACTACATCTCAAACTCCATGTAGTTCTTGTGAGTGTGTGTAAGAATCATGCCCTAGGACTCCCTTGTTCAAGTTCACTTGATAGAGGGTTTTATCCAGATGTAATAATGTAGATAGATGTGTGTATGGAATAAATAAACTTCCCCTTCCTATGTTGTGTATGTAGAAAATGCAGTCCCTTGTCCCTTGAATGGATGCTAGATGGATGCCTTGAAGTGCTTTAGGTGCCTTTGGATGCAATGCACGTGTTTAGGACCTAGAAATGTACCCAAGTGTGTGATTTTATGTCTACACAAGGTTCACAATTTGACTACTCATTCCTTGCACCTAGAAACCCGTTATTAAACAAAATGTCCATAAATGATCAAACATTTCCTAAATCTTCCTAAAATACTTCCAAAACCTTCAAGGCTCTCCAATACCACCTTTGGATACTTAAGACATTTTCGAATGATGGATGGACATAGGCTCCAAAATGGCCAAAATTGGCCTTTATAGGCTTTTCGGAGAATAAGTCTTTTAATGCACTACACCGAATGAAATAATGGATCTAGTTACACCTTTTTTGAAAAATTTTACATGTTCACCAAGTGCTTTAGGACCACCTTCAAGTACAAGGTGATCATGACACAGAGGCAAAACATGCTCCCTTGATTATATCCTCTACTCTCGCGACACCTATTGTGACATATCTACATTATCCCCCTTCTATTTCTCAAAATATTTATAAAAATATTCCATTTGTGAGATCACCTTCATCTCTTCTCTCCATTATTTCCCCCACCCTCCTATATGTGAGCCATGTTACACATGACTTGAAGCTCTTGGACATGATATTTAAGATTATAGCACCCATTGACAACATATGAAGAAAATCAAAGTGGAGGCTAGGAGATATCAAAATCCACTCAACCTTATCTACACCAATATATTGCTCTCATTATGGATTTTTCTCACATGTAAATGATACTTTTCAGGTTATCTATCACAAGCACCAAATATAAGAACACTCTCCTCATGCACAAAAGTGAGGGGCCTATTGTCATGCAAAATGTATAACATGAAAAATTGAAATTTTGAGCACGAAAACTTAGCCCACGATTGAGGTGGAATTTGCAAAGTGTTTCAGTGTATTGTGGAGGTCAATAACATTGAATTCCTTCTCGAGACATTCCTCTAAGTTTCATTCAGGATCAATCCTTCTAATAGGAGGAGGAAAGCTATCTACATGAAGAGAAATTGAGAAATAGGGTGTCCAGACATCATAATAACTCTTCCACTCGGTGACATCTTAGTCAAAGAGGTGAATTATGAGATTAAAAAGAGATCATCATGATCAAAGGTGAAATGTGAGGCTCAAGGAGTGAGTTGATGATAATCATATCGTAACTCTTTCGTTGTGTCCAAATATCTTCAAGGAACAAATCAAAATGAGCTAGTAAGGCTATTAAGGCATCTAAGACCATCATGTGTGAAGGATCAAGAAGTCACCTATTCTCATGAGAGGGATATGAGCAAGAAGTGTATGAGAATCCTAAATATGATTCCATTCAAGGAGGATTTTGAATCTAGAAATGGTAATATGATTATCTTCATATGTAGATGTTTTCATGGTAATTTACTAACCAAAAATCCAAAACTTAAACCATGACAACCAAGCCACAATGTGAGATCTTGCTCCCAAATCTTCGAAAATCCCACTCCAAGCCAACCCACTTCCAATGTCATGATCACTTTTTCCTTGAAGGTATTACTAATGTATTGGGTTAACATGTATAAGTTTTCAAAAAAAAAAAAACAAGTTCCATTATTTTGTTCATTGAAGTGCAGTAAAATAATATTTTATCGGCAAGCTTAGAAAGGCCAATTTTGGCCTTTTTAGAGCTCTGTGCATCCTCTAAGAGGGTTATGAAAATTTAGTAAGTATCTAGATGTGGTATTTGAGATCCTTGAATGTGTTGGAAGAATTTTATAAAGATTTAGGAAAGGTTTGATCATTCAGGGATAGTCTGCTCAAAAGCGGGTTTTCAGGTGCGAGGAATGAGCAACAATTTGTGAACCTTGACTTCTCGGGATGATTACAGGAGATCCGTAAGGATTTATGATGGAAAAAACTAGGAAATGGAAATATTAAATAATCATATACATTTTGGGAGCATCCACTTTGATCCAAGGACACCAAAGGAAATGATAGAAATCACCTCATACTCTTAAGCAATGCATACCTCCCGATAGTGTTTCTAAACACTTAATCGATTCTGGGTAATGATCTCAGAACATTGTGGAGATTAGGGACATGTGATTCACCTTTAAGTTATACTTCTATGAGGATCAAATTGATCAAGATGGTGTTAATATATTTTAGGCATGTTTCCACTCAAATAGTATCTTCATCGAGGAGATGAGACGTGAAGTGAAAAAGGGTGTCATCATGTTCAAGATTGAAATATGAAGCTCATGCAGCAAGTTTAAGGTAATCGTGTCTTAAATACTCATATAACAACTTGTAGTGTGTTCACACCTCAAGGGAGGAAGCAGATGCAGATCACAAAATTTTAGTTCAACAAGTGGTCATAGGATAAGAACTTCATTTAGGCAGTAAATCCTCTATTTGAAAAGTGAGGACCTATTTCAATAAGTGAAAGAAAATAATAAAAAAATTGAGCATCATATAATGTAATATTTTTCATGGAAGTGAATTGTGAAAGGCTAAAGAAGTAATAAAGTGATCCTCATATCCTAACTCCTACCTTGTTATCAAAAGAGATCGTCATGTTCCCATCACAATATAGATTTCATAATAGTGTTTTTAAATACTTATTTGATGCTCTAGAATACTTCATATCTCATGGAATAATGAGATTGTGATCATCTTCATCCTCGAGTACCACAAGTATGGGTTTTGACTATTCCGGATCACCTTGTGTTTCACTCGAAATGTTTCGCTCCTTTTAGAAACAAATAAGGTTAGGGGCTAGGAGGAATACCCGTAGAATGTCGAGATGGTGTGCGCGTACTGTAGAGAAAGATCGGGCTAATCGAAAGAACTCCTTTTTGTCTTGGAAGGACTACCTGTAAATAAGAACACAAGACCACAAGATTTTAATTAGACAATAAATGAGGGAACTGCCTTGGGCCCAGGAAATATAAAACTTCCTTTCGAAGGTGGTCAGTTCCCCTGCTAATACGAATTAACACAAAAGACTGTAAGATATCAATTAAGTTGTTTCGTCGAACTGGGTAGGGGAAAGGCTGGTTTTCTGGTTTTGATCAGAGGAACCGATGCCGGTTACTGACAACCGATGCCGTTTACTAATAACCGATACCGGTGGCTTCAAGGATCTTCTTGGTAGCTATGGTGTTTGTAAGGCTGGTTTATGGATGATATTAGGAAATGAGATGATGAGGGGTAAAGGAATGACAGTTAGATGCAATGGCACGTTGGGTAGTGGATTCAGAAACGGATTTAGGCGGACTGAGATTCAAGAAGCATAAGAAATGTTATAACAGAGGACATGCAAGATGTGACTTACTGGTTTTGACCAAGATGCAAGCTGATCTCCTTTGCTGTAAACACTTCTGGTATTTCCACTCGTCTCTGCTCGGTCAAGTGAAGATCTGGACTCTGTTTCTCGCTCCCAATGCTCTCTGTTGATCCAGAAATCCTTCCCTCTGATCCCAAAATGAAATTTCTGGTCCTTTTGTTTTGGTTTGGGGAGCCCATTTACAGGGAACCGATGGCGGTTGCGTAACCGACGGCGGTCGAGTAGGAACCGGCATCGGTAAGGAAAAAGTAGGCTATTTTTAGTAAAATAGCCCACCTTCCCTGCTTTTCTCCCGAGAGATCAGTTGCGGGCTTGGTCAAGTGACTAGAAGGTCGGTTTTGGGTGCGAGAAAGGGGTCATTAGTTATGGGTGTAGGTGTGGACCAAGTTATGGGTCTTAATTAGGTTAGTTTTAGGGTTAGGGCTAGGTCATGATGAAGTGGCAAAGTGAGGTGGTAGGTAGGGTGATGTGGATTTATCAATTAGAAGGCAATTAATAAATAATTGTGTAAGGTTTAGGTGATGAGGTTATATTGCGAGATGAGATGCAGGTCACAAGGGGTTGTAAGACACGAATTTGGTGTCTACATTAGCCCCTTATTGTCGTGTAGCTTGTTTTGTAAAGCTGCGCGGACAATAATATGAAGTGGTTTCTCCTGTTAAGGATATAGGTAATCCCCCTCAAATCTATCATAGATTGAGTGAACGGGAAATCAGGGATAGGGTTGATAAAGGGTGAATGTTGTAGAGAGGATGGTAAGGTGGTGGGGTAGGTCCAAGGAAGCAGACGCATGTTGAAATGCAATAGTACGACTAGGGTACATGATTTGACGAGCAAACCAGCAATGTATAGGCAAAGGTCGATAGTTTATCCAAACAAGGGTGATATAATCCTGGTATCCAAGGCATAGGAAGTAGCTCCAGGGTATATAACAGGTAAGGTACAGGAACGTTTAGGCATGTTCGGCAGTACCAAATGGTTGGTTTGGTTGAGATAAACGTCACGGTCTAGGTCTAGGCAAAGTTGGTCGACAGATCAAGTCAAGGACCCTAATCATGCTAAAACATGAACAGGTGAGCTCGATTGAACAAAAGGTACATGATGGATGGATAAAATAAAACGTTGATTGTGGGTATGGTATTGAAGTGATACGGCCTTGGGTCGGGCCAAGTTGTTGGGTTGTGGCCTTGGGTCAGGCCATAAGGGTAGAGTGAGGCCGTGGGTCGGGCCAAATTGTTAGGGCGAGGCCTTGGGTGGGGCCGAATAGGTAGGTTGAGGCCTTGGGTCGGGCCAAATGGTTAGGGTGAGGCCTTGGGTGGGGCCGGATAGGTAGGTTGAGGCCTTGGGTCGGGCCAAATGGTTAGGGTGAGGCCTTGGGTCGGGCCAAATGGGTAGGTTGAGGCCTTGGGTCGGGCCAAATGGTAGGTTGAGGCCTTGGGTCGGGCCAAATGGGTAGGTTGAGGCCTTGGGTCGGGCCAAATGGGTAGGTTGAGGCCTTGGGTCGGGCCAAATGATTAGGCGAGGCCTTGGGTTGGGCGAATAGGTAAACAAATGGTGTTCAAAGAAAGGTGGATATAGGCGATATGTGGTTAAAAAGGGGCAAATGGTAAATAGGGGCAAAAATATTGGGGAAAGTTGGCGAGAAAAACCAATGTCGATTATACATGACCGATATCGGTCGAGGACCGATACCGGTTCATTAGGGAAAAATGAAACCGATATCGGTTATGGGCGCAAAACCTATAAAAAGAAAAATACGGCTTGTCATTGTCACTTTGTTATTTTGAAAACCAAATTGACTTGTCTGACATGGAGAGTTGAGATTGGGGGTTTATTGGGTGAGGTGGAGCTATTTTGGTGGAGGAGTGAGTTGTTTGCGGGCCCGAGTGAGGAGGAGGCAAAGCGGCTGATTGGCCGGGACCCAGCAGATCAGAATTGGAGCTATGGCACAGGCAGGAGGAGCAGGAGGGGCTGGACCAGCTGGACCACCACCACCTATCCCACCACGACGACGTGTCGTCGTACGGGTAAGTTCGAAACTCCTCATTTTGTGCATTTTATTGCATTATGTTGGTTTTGGGATTTGGGTAGGAATATAATGTTTTGTAGAAAATAATGAATAAATGGAAATGATTTGAAAAAGGGAGAGGGTAGATAGGTGAAATAGGCCAAGGCGGCAGGGTGGGTAGGTTTTTAGGGTGTTTGGGTGGGTAGAGAGGTAGAAATAGGGAAAAAGAAGAAAGGGGTAGCCGCGTCGGGTTCGGCGCGGCAAATTTCCAGTGACCGATGCCGGTCACTAAGCGACCGGCATCGGTCGCAAATTTTTAGGGCAGGGTGGGTCTGTGGGTTACCGATGCCGGTTGATCATTGACCGGCGTCGGTGGGAGGGGGACCGGGGTCGGTTGGGTGAGTGTGGGTTGGGTTGGGTTTTGGTTGAGTGTGGGTTGGGTTGGGTTTTGGGTGAGTGTGGGTTGGGTTGGGTTTTGGTTGAGTGTGGGTTGGGTTGGGTTTTGGGTGTGGGGGGGGTTTGGTTTTTAGGTGGAGTGGGTTTGGGTTTTGGGTGTGGGGTGGGTTTGGTTTTTAGGTGGAGTGGGTTTGGGTTTTGGGTGAGTGTGGGTGGAGTTGGGTTTGTTTTGTGTTTTGGGTTGGGTGGGTTTGGGTTTTGGTTGAGTGGGTTTGGGTTTTGGGTGAGTGTGGGTGGAGTTGGGTTTGTTTTGTGTTTTGGGTTGGGTGGGTTTGGGTGTGGGGTGGGTTTGGTTTTTAGGTGGAGTGGGTTTGGGTTTTTAGGTGGAGTGGGTTTGGGTTGTGGGTGGGGTGAGTTGGGTTGGGTTTGGAGTGGGTTTGGGTTTTTAGGTGGAGTGGGTTTGGGTTGTGGGTGGGGTGGGTTTGGTTTTTAGGTGGAGTGGGTTTGGGTTTTGTTTTGTTTTGGGGTTAGGTGGTAGGGAGTCGGGGTGTGGTCGGGGGGATAAAAGGGGGTTTAGAGGGTAAAGTAGATGTTGTGATAAAAAGTAGGTCTAAGGATGTGGGTTGGTTTTGCAGGCACGTCAGCAGTTGACGATGCGGGATAGGATGCCCCCGCTGTTGGTGCGGATGCGGCCACACATATCTGCGGCTCATTGGGCGATCATGCGCGAGGTGGGACTCGGTGGAGTCCAGAGGTATAGAGCGATAGAGAGAGATCACAGCCTGATGGTCGCCCTCATCGAGAGATGGGATCCGGTGACCAATGTGTTCCATCTCCCGACTGGGGAGATGACTATTACGTTGGAGGATGTGTATCGCATCCTTCGACTACCTATCGAGGGAGAGGCGATCTTCCGTAGATTCCGAGACTGCCATGGACAAAGATATTACGAGTTTTGGAGATGCAAATGCTGCTTACTTACCTATCACAAATACGAGCATTAGGTATGGTGACTGTTGTACTGCGTGCGCATCGACACGAGACACGGCTGGGTCTGTGCTGATGATGATTGGGATCACCTGCTTCACCCTCCCGGACTCAGAGGGAGGCCGCTTTCCACGGGCATTGATGGGGGTGCTTCATGAGATGGTGGAGGAGCACACCTGTTATGCTTGGGCACCAGTATATCTGGTGCAGCTTATACAGAGAGCTCTGGGGTTATCGCCGGATGAGGCGATTCGGTATCTGTTCGACATTTTTGCTGCATTGTTGGGCATATGAGCACATCATATGCATCAGGCTAGTAGGGTTACCCCAGCAGCCAGGGCCACAGGTTATATACAGATATGGCTTTCAGAGATGGTTGGGAGTCGTGGGGCAGCCACGAGCAGTGCTTGCGGGGAGAGACGTTGCCTACTACAGGCATTTGTTAGAGGGCCTGACAGCAGTAGATATCGTATGGAGACCTTACAGAGGTCATCACCCGCACAGAGGAGGCCGAGTACAGTTACGCTGGATCCAGTACACATTCTGGATAGCAGGACGGAGGCCGGGAGAGTACGAGAGGATACCCCTAGAGAGGGTACGCAGGCAGATGGGGCTGCGACAGGATGAGCCACCTCCCTTCCCTCAGTACAGGAGGGATGATGTAGAGGCCCCACTACCTGCACCACAGCCCATGGATCCAGATTGGGTTGCTGAGAGGCCAGCAGATGACACAGTAGATGATGCTGGTGTACAGGAGCATACAGGGTGTGGTGGGCTGGTCGAGAGCAAATGAGGGGTAGATGTACCGCACAAACTGCACTGGGCACTTAGCGGACGGAGAGAGAGATCAGCTCGAGGGGTCGAGCAGCTATTACAGGATACAATGGTTAGCTCTGCTGAGCACGAATAGGTGTCCTACAGGGGCAGCTAGCCCAGGCGCAGGTACAGGTACAGGCACAGGCACCACCACCAGCAGCGGCGCAACCACCACAGTGTAGGTAATGTGTACAGTGCAGCAAAGCAAGCAGCAGCAAAGAAGCAGACAGTACCGCACCATCACCAAAGCAAGAAGCGCCATAGCCATAGCCCCGAGCACGAGTACGATATCTACGTCGGCGGCATTGCACACAGTGCACCACCAAAGACACCACAAGAGCACGGGGTACTAGTATTAGGTGCCAGGGGACCAGCCCCAGCTCCTTCAGTGGCTCGAGGGCGCTATATGGAGGTTAGAGTGGAGGCCCGATACTATCAGGATATTCTTGATAGTACCGGAGTTGAGTATCAGCCTTATGCAGCTCATAGAGCAGAGACCTCTCACAGCCAGAGATCTCAGGGAGGTGCAGCCACAGCCGGCGTGTCCGTTACAGGCAGGAGGCGAGAGGCGCCACAGGGACCAGCAGGGAGAGGTGCCGAGGGTGGTGGGGAGAGCTGAGGGATCCCTGTATTGTTTTTGTATATAGGCATGGGCACCGGTCTGCGAACCGGTTGTGTTGATAGAGGCCTGCGTGCCTACATTTATTCATGTATGGATTCATTTATTCATTATATACTGGCCTGCGAGTCGAGTATTTATTTATTTTTTGTTTTGATATGAGGGACCGGCCTGCGAGCCGAGTCGAGATTTTGGATAGTTATTGCGGCCTGCGTGCCGGCTTAGTTGTATGATGAGATCACAGAGGCCCCGATGCAGGGCACATTGTATATTTGAAAATTTGTATATATATATAGAGATGATGTTTTGATCCACATGCAGTGTTCAAAAATGTGTTTAAGTATTTTGTCGATGGTTTGTGATATAGAATGTAGGATGAGTTTAGTTGACATGTTGATATATGGATGATGTTGATGTTTTTGTTTTTGCACGTATATAAGGATGACATGTTATATGATGAAATGTTGCATGTTGTGGGCTGGTTTTGTGACATTGTTATATATGTATCTGATGAGTTGGATCCAAATGTTGTATAGATAGATAGTTTGTTGATATCCTTAGTTGATGGTTTGTTTGTTTTTGTAAAAATAGATGATGTTAATGAACTTGTAATGATATGTATGGTGGATGGAAAAATATGGATAATGGTGTTGTGATGCAGAAAAGAGGCGGGCGCGACAAAATTAGGTAAAAATGAAGAAAAAAAACCATGTTGTAAAAAAATAGGTCTATAACCGATATCGGTTAGGTAACCGACGCGTCGGTAGATAGTAGAGACCGATATCGGTTACATAACCGATACCGGTTACTTAGGTATGAGCTTTTCTAAAAATAAAAAAGCTAGGGTGGCAACTTAAGTTCTAATTTTGAGAGCCATGCAAGAAGTTAAATACGCAAACGCGACGCTTTTTGACGACTGAGACAGGTAATTGCATGAGAAATTTGAGTGATTAGGAGTAAAGAGACAGGGAAAGTGATTGTGATCTGAGATTCAGAAGACAGAAAGGCAGGTTTGAAAAAGGTGGTGATAATGGCAGGACGAGGAGAAACATCCAGCAGTAGGGACAAGAGGGAAGACAAGGGCCACCTCAAGCTACTGCAACCCAAGAGGTAAACGTTTTGGTTATGATTTGACTTTTGCATGTGTTATGAATAAGAGATTAAGTGGGTGGATAGGAAAAAGAAAACATGATAGCAAGGGGTTATAAGTGTTACGGGGTAGGTAATCGGAGTTTGGTATGTTTGTAGGTATAGAAAGGAATAGACGCTCAAATTATTGTTGTAGGTGGTTGTTTTAGGCAAGGTGTATGAAAATAACTGATGACCGATATCGGTTATGGATAACCGTATCGGTTACTCAACCGTACCGCATTAGTTATCAAACGATACCGGTTCTTTGTAGGAATTTCAGAATTTGAGAAAAAAACCCGGGGATTTGAGGAATTGAATGGTTGTTTGTTATTTGGATGTATGCAGCGGGGCGGGGGTTGAGGATGAATGATAGTGTACCAGTACAGCCGTTGTCACGAATCCAAGCGGATGTAACGCCAATTGAATGGACACCGATAAATCATTTGGGGTTAAGTGGAATCCGCTATTATTCACGAATCGCACGTAACCATGCTATGTTACAGGCGTTGATTGAAAGATGGAATCCCGAGACAAATACCTTCTATCTGCCAACAGGGGAGATGACAGTAACATTGGAAAATGTGTTCCGTATTTTGAGACTCCCTATTACAGAGAACCAAGATATCAGCACTACCTAGCAAGCACGGCACGGGGAGCGATAACAATAGAGTATTTGGTCCATACGCACGAGATTTGACACAGCGAGGTTTATCATTTACGTATGGGGTAATGTATGCAGCACACCCTGAGGAGACAAGGTTAGCAGTGATATTAATGATAGCGGTAGGGTATTATGCATTACCGAGGGCAGAAGGGGGAAGATTTCCAAAGGCATTGATGTGTGTTATCTGGGAGATGATAGAAAGGAACGTGACTTTTGCATGGGCACCTGCATATTTGGCAGAGCTATACAGGGGTTTATGGGCTTGTAGGTGAAATCACAGACGACACTGGATTGTTCATACTTATTACACTGTTGGGCCTATGAGCACATTGTTTGTGTGCGACCAATAGGCCGATCCATCCAGGCAGGAGAGACCGGAGTACGAGATGGGATTCGAGCCAGGGTCCAGATAGAAAAGAGGCAAGATCTCGTGCCGTGACGGTGACATCGAGTATTACAGGCGAGTATGGGAGAGGGTGACGGTTACGGATATCTGTTGGAGGCCTTACAGAACTATATGGTAACCGAGAACATAGCCGAGGAGTTGAGGGTGTAGAGCGATTGAGGTGGATCGCAGGCACGAGCCGTGAGTATGAGAGGATTCCTATAGATCACGTGCGGTGACAATTTGGATTCGTGCAGGACATACCACAGGCTTATAGACCATATATGAGGATCGACGCAGAGGCAGTATTCTCACCTCCCCAGCCAACACCTCCAGAAGGTCCTGAAGAAGTAGCAGCCGATCGCAGGTAATGGATGCGAGAACGCAGAGGCCTATAGATTATGGTGGGTAGCGAAACTACGAGGTGTACGCGATCGCCCTGACATAGCTGTGATTACAGCAGAGAGGGATCATCTGCAGCATTTGGTTCAGCAGCTCCAAACGCAGGTGAATGAGACAAGAGGATTGTTAGTGGTTGCGGAGTCACGGGCGGAGAGACTAGAGGCTGGAGTCCTCCATGCGAGAGGGCGTATTCATATGTTACAGGAGAGATTGGTAGATCAGTGGGCGGTACCAATAGCCGTGGTACCATTGAGGACAGAGGCTTGGTGAGAGGGGTCGACGATCATGATCATCACCTAGTTCGGGATGAGGCGCGAGGGTCTAAATAAATGTTAGCAAGGTATAAGAATAAATAAGCGTACTCTGACTGCACGTGTCGATGATAGAGAAGATGTAGTAGTTGTTAACATCTAAATAAAATGAGAGATGTATGTTGATTTGAGTTATAATAATAAGAATATTTTCGTTTTGACTTTCGGTGTTTTGAAAAAGGATAAAGAGGAATGTGATTAAATAGAAATACACAAAAATATTTATATTTACCACACATGATAGGTTATGGTAGGGGATGGTCGAGCTAACCTTGGGAGACCCCATGTCTCCGAAGTGCTGCCTACATAGCCCATTGCACAAAGCAAGGAGGGGCCTCAGACCGATGTAGTTCTCCCTTAGGACTAGGGAGAGGTGAATTTAGGCAATTTGGTTGTGGTTAGACAATTTGTCGTTTGGTAAAAATTTGATGTTGGTAGGGTAATGTTGTGGGTGTTGGTATAGGTGAAGCAAAAGTTAGCATACCCAAGTAGTAGGGAATCGTGTCCTGATTAAGATCAACACACAATCCTAGATGCGAGGCAAAGTGGAAAGAGTGCTCCATAGGTGAAAAGAGCTAAACAAACCACACAACGTAGAACAAGCTTGAAGCCCTAGGTACCGTGCATAGACAAGAAGTCAATAGGTGAAAAGAGTTGTATGATCACAATATATCGTGTGTACATTACGTCTCTTGAGTTGAAACAAATGGTGAGGTGAGGTGGATGATATAGCTGAGGTACAGAGAACTTGGTACAAAGTGAGTGTTCTGACGAAAGAGAACCTACCCTAAATAGACAAGTCCATGACCCAAAAGGTTCTTTTGAATGAGGCTTTTATTTGACTGAATATAGACTGATCGATGCGGGAAGTCTACAAGGGATATTGATTGTACTATTCTTGAGGTCTTCACGAAGCTGATCAATGCGAGAAGCTTCTGATAAAGGCTGACTGTGTATAGCTGTCCTTCGAGGGAGCAGTCTATTTATAGTAGCAGATATGATTTTAGTGCATAGCTGTCCTTCGGGGGAGCAGTCTATATAGAATAGCAGAAGAATAATTTGGCATATAGCATCCTTCGAGGAACAAATATATATAATTTAGATAGCTAGATGTTCTTTTGGCGTGAAGCATCTAGTTTGGTAGGAAGTTTGACTCAAGAAAATCCCATAAGAATACGGCTTATTTTAATACTTTGAAGTCATGGACTAGACTAAAAAGGGAAAGGCATCATCAAGGGGAGGTGAGGAGTGATTTTGATTTTATTTTGAGATATAGAAAACAAAGTGTATGTAGCGGTAAATGAGCTCAAGGGACGAGCAGTAGGTAGATAAGAAGTGATATAACACTAGATTCAACAGTAGAATGGTCGAAGATGCAAGGCATTAAGGGGTTCAGGCTCAGGTTTACCGTTAAGCGAAGCTAAATGATAAGTGCCTGATCCATAGGTGTGAGTGATTATATAAGGCCCAATCCAATTGGGAGCAAATTTTCCACGTTTGCTCTTTTCTAGTTTGGTGACATGTTGATTCTCTTTGAGGACAAGATCACCAACCTTAAAGATACGCTCATGAAGTCACTTATCATAAGCACGCTTGATGTGTTTTTGATAGATTTGGAGGTGATCAAGAGCTGTAAGACGACGTTCGTCAAGAAGCTCCAATTGGGCTAACCGCTCTTGGCGGAAATCATCATTGGTGAGAATATCCTGAAGAGATATTCTAAGGGAGGGTATTTGTACTTCGAGAGGCAGGACAGCCTCGGTACCATATACCAAAGAAAAAGGTGTGGCATTAGTGGAGGTACGAATGCTAGTACGATAAGCCCAAAGGGCAAAGGGAATGTGATCGTGCCAATTTCTTCCGGATTCATTGACAACTTTCATGAGGATTTTGGTTAGGGTTTTATTAGAAGATTCAGCCTGACCATTGGCCTGCGGATAGTAAGGCGATGAGAAACTAAGTTTGATACCAAAGTTGTCACAAAGGTCTTGTAACAACTTGTTTTTAAAAGATTTACCATTATCTGTTATTAGGCGATGAGGAATACCAAAACGACAGATAATGTGATGGTTAATGAATTCGACAATTTTTTCTTTTTTGATTGAAATGAGTGGAATGGCCTCCACCCATTTTGTGTAATATTCGGTTGCTGTGATTATCCAACGGTGACGTTGCGAAGAGGTCGGGTGAATCTCACCAATAAGGTCTAAACCCCATTGTGAGAAAGGCCAAAGATCTCGTGCGACCTGCAGTGGATGGCTAGGAGTATGTTGAAGGTTGGCATGTTGTTGACACATAACACAACGCTTAACATATTCGTAGCAGTCGTTATTGAGAGTAGGCCAATAATAACCTAGGCGAAGGATTCGTTTAGCCACGGCAAGGCCACTAAAATGTCCACCACAAATCCCATCATGGACTTGTTGGATGGTATAGGTGACCTCCGCGCCGGTTAGACAGTGAAGGAGGATGCCATCAAAGCCACGTTTATAGAGGAGTCCCCCCATGACAACATAACGAGAAATGCTTTTAAGAAAAGCATGTTTCTTGCTACTAGTAAGGTCGGTGGGAGAACAGAGATCATAAGGTAGTCGTGAAATTGGTGGTACTGGGTATCCTGCGAATTAGTAGAGACACGGTATTTATCATACAAACTACCAGGGGTTGAATAGGATGGGGTAAAAAGTTGTTGGACCACGACGAATAATTCAGAGTCAGTTGGTGCGGCGGGAATTTGCGAGGCTAAGCAAGCCATAGTATCCGTAAATTTGTTAGTAGAGCGGGGAATGGTTTGGATAGAATAGTGAGTAAAGAAGGCTAGAAGTGAATCCACGTAGTGTTTGTACTTTTGAAGTTCCTCATTTTTGCATTGGTAGACGCCCATAACTTGATTGACTACCAATTGAGAGTCACCAAAAATATTGATAGATTTGATGCCTAAGTGTATCGCAACTTGGAGACCCAGAACAAGGGCCTCGTATTCCGCTGTATTATTAGTGCAGGGGAAATCAAGCCGGAATGAAAGAGGCATAGGTTCAGCGTCGAGAGGAATGAGAACAATGCCGGCTCCTCCACCGCGCTGGCATTTAGATCCATCGAAGAAGAGGGTAATTTGATACAACTCTTCCCTGAGTGAAAGAGTGGCGATGAGTTCGTCGGGGAATGTAAAATTGGTAAATTGTTCCCTAGGTAAAGGGGCCTCCGCAAGTTGGTCTGCAAGAGTTTGTCCTTTGATTGAATTTTGTTGTATAAACTCAAGGTCGAGGTCAGCGAGGAGCATGAGCCATCGAGCGATGCGTTGGTTTAGATGTGGTTTGGCGTACATATAATGAATGGGGTCCGTGTTGGTGATGACAAAAGTTTTGTGATTCAGGAGGTAATGTCGGAGTTTGGTAGCTACGAATGATAGGGCTAGGCACAATTTTTCTACATGTGTATACCTAGTCTCGTAATCCACGAGGGTACGACTTATATAATAAACGGCCTGTTCTCGACGTGCCGAGTCCCGATGTGTGAGCATAGCTCCTATAGCATGGTCAGTGGCGGAAAGATAAAGGTAGAAAGGGCGGTCGTCCTGGGGTGGGATAAGCACGGGTGGCTGCAAGAGATAAGTTTTGAGAGCTTCGAAGGCTTGGTGACACTCCTCACTCCATTGAAAGGCAACGTCCTTTTTAGAAGGTGATGAAAAGGGTGACATCGATCCGAGAGTTGGGAGATGAAATGCCGGATGGATTGAAGTTTACCCTGCAAACTACGCAATTGTTTGAGGTTTTTGGGTGGAGGCATTTCTAGGATAGCTTTTACTTTAGATGGATCGACCTCAATGCCACGCAAAGAGACGATAAAACCAAGAAGTTTCCCCAAAAGGACACCAAAGACACATTTCTTTGGTTGAAGACGAACAAAATATTGCAACAGGCGATCGAAAATAATGGTTAAAACATCGAGATGTTCACTGCGATGTTTAGACTTGCCAAGAAGATCGTCGACGTAATCTTCAAGGATAGTGTGCATAATGTCATGAAAAATGTAGGTCATAGCCCGCTGATAGGTTGCACCAGCATTCTTAAGGCCAAATGGCATTACACGGTAACAGAAGGTTCCCCAAGGAGTTATGAAAGCGGTCTTATGTTGATCGGCGGGTGCGACCAAAATTTGATTGTATCCTGAAAAGCCATCCATGAGAGAAAGCATTTCATGGCCCGCAGTGAGATCAACAAGTTGATCAATACTTGGGAGGGGAAAGTCATCCTTAGGGCAAGCGAGGTTAAGATCCCGAAATCCGTGCATATCCGAAGTCCCCCCGTCGCTTTAGTGACAGGTACGATGTTAGAAATCCATTGAGGATAGTCAATAGGCAAGATGAAGGAAACAGAAGAAGTCGTTGAAGCTCTTCTTTGACCAAGAGGGCAATGCGTGGATGCATTTTTCTCAGTTTTTGTTTGACTGGTTTGGAATCGGGATTTAGGGTGATGTTATGGACGGCAATGGTAGGATCAATTCCTGGCATGTCCGCGTAGGACCAAGCGAAAGCTTGGTTGCGGGTACGGAGGAAGGTAGTAAAGGCAGCTTGTTCTGATGTGTTAAGGGATTGTCCGATCTTCACTATGTGAGGATCCTCCTCCGTGTGGATGTTGATTTCTATAGTAGATTCGTTCAGCATGGTTTGGGTTTCAGATGGTAAGGCTCGTTGAATATAAGAATCATCCGCGCCAAGGTAAGTGAGGATGGAGTCGTCATCCTGACACTCAACAACATTAATCAAAGGTGAATCCTCTTCGATCATGTCTGGATACAGAAGGGGAAGAGAAGATGGGTCCTCATTATCGCGTTGATAAGTGAGAGGACCTATGAAGATAGCATTTATGAAAAAAAAAAGTTAGGAGGGATAGATTCAGGGTCTATAGATTCTGTGGGTGATGATGGCAAAGTGGGTGATGATGGTTTGGTAGGGGTGACGTCGTCTTCTTCCAGAATACAGCTGACACGAGGTGTCTCCTGTGTAGGTGTTTCAGGAAAACCGAGACCACTGCGATCATTATGTTTGCGTGTGGTGATGGGGATGAGCGTATGTCGGCCTTGTTCATAAAGACCAAAACCAAAGCCTTTCCAAGCACAGCGAGTCAAGAAAGTGAGGGCGAAGCGACGATTTGTCAGGTATTGGAAATCGGATTGGAAGGGAACCACACCAAGAGGAGGTTCAGGGGTAATGGAAGATGCGTCAACACCCCCATATGTTAGGTTGGTGCGGCAATGGGGTGGTCCGTAAGAGATTACTTCCCCCACGCGACGGTCGTAGGTGGGATGTGCATGTAATTTTCCGTACTCCTGTGGGGTAGGGAAAGAACTAACGTTATATAGGCGGTACTCCCCCAGCGTAAGGCGTTGAAAAACATCTACTAAGGGGTCGGAGGTTGGGATGTTAGCTGCGGGAAGGGAAGTGGTTTTTGCGATGGTGGTTTCATTAGTTGAAGGCATAGATGCAGTTGAGGTGGATGGTTGAGGTACATTTGAAGAGGATGGTTGGGTTGAATGTATGGGTGTCTTGATTGGTATAAGCACATCGTTAGGGCGGTATAACATATCATGCAGGTTTTAAAGGGGGAGGATCAGCTTTTACGGTGTAGGACTTCCCTCGTACTCAAATTTTATGCATCTATGTAATGTTGAGGGAACGCATCCCATGGCCCGGATCCAAGGACGACCCAGCAATATATTATATTGGAACTCTCCCTCAAGGACATAGAAGAGTTCGGGTAAAGTACGTGGTCCTACCCGAATGTTGAGGATCACGGTGCCTAAGGTAGAGGTAATAGCGTCATTGAATGACCGCAACATGATGGGGTTGGCACACATGTAGCTAGAAGGGATATTCATTTGTTGAAAAGATTTTGAAGAGATGATGTTTAGGCTGGCGCCCCCGTCAATCATAACACGACGTACCCGGATATCCCGGACGTAAGCTGAGATGAAAAGGGCCGGGTCAGGATCTTCGGTACCAAAGTCGATAATTTCATCTTCGGAGAAACTGACAGCAGCGGCTTGCTGTAACCCGAAGTGGTTGGGGCAGTGGGTTGTTTGGTGAGAGAAGCAACGTGATTGGGTGTTAGAATGGAGGCAACAGGTAGGGTTTCATTAGGTAAAACCTCTATCCCTTGAAGGATCTCAACGAGAGCTTGTCGATGAGATTCAGAAGTCTGAATGAGATCATACAGTGTCATTTTTACGGGTGATTGGTGAAGCTGTTTGATCATGGCTCGATGGGCAGCTCCATTAGAGACGGGGTAAGCGGGTCCACGAATAACTACTTTAGGTGGTGGTGCAATCGGGATGGTTGAAGGAGAAAGAGATGCCGCAGGTGTGTTTTCTTTTGCTTTCCCATTGTTTTTCTGCCCTCGAGTAGCGACACTAATCATATTAATCTCGTAGACCTGAGATGAGGAAGATGGTTGGGATAACTCATGGTCTTCAAGAGGTGGGGTTGTAATAATGATAGATCTTGGTGAGGCGGGGACAGATGATATAGTAGAGGGGGTTGAAGCTAAAGGTCTCTCCCTTCGTAAGTTGTCTTTCTTAACCTTTCTATCCGGGAGAGGTGACTGACGAAGGATGGTTTTTAAAGCTTTGCATCCCTCCACATCATGTCCTGGTGTGCGGTGATAGGCGCAGATTTTAGACTCATCATAACTTATCGGTCGAGGTTTAGACGGGTCATAAGGTCTAAGTGGGGGTAGGGAAATGGTCGCATTCTCCACCAACATAGCAAGGATTTTGGCGTAAGATCCTTTGAGTGGGTCAAAATCGGATGAGGGTATTGGTTGTGCGGGTTTTGGTAATGTTTGGGCGTGGTTGGTTCGTACGGGTGGTGGTTTAGCCGAGGGGTGTTGACACGTGTTTTTCACTAAACGTGGTTTCTTTGGCGCAGAAGTTACGTTGGATGATGAGGCTGCAGATGATGTGGTATCAGAAAACAACCACGGGGAAATAGGAGTGACCGAAAACAAATCTTTTGATGATGGAATTTGTTTAGGGTTGATAGGTGGACAGGATACGCGGAGTGACGGTGTTGTTATACCCTTTGATCTCTGTATAGGTGCGGAAGGCGTAGGTCGTTTTGAAGAAAACGCAGGAGGTATGATATATTGATGTAAGGTAGAGGGATGAGGTCCTAATATGGAAAGTGGGTATGACGATGAGGGTTTTGATTGTGATGGAGGCACAAATTGAGTTTGTCTCCTAGGTGGCGGGGCGGATTTATTTTTGGATAAATCAAGCCGCTTAGGTGGGTGTGTTAGACTGGGTATGGGCAAGGTCCCAAGCGTAGGGGAAGATTTGGCTAAGTTAATAGAAGTGGACGGGGCATTTGGTAGAGGTGAGGGGGGTGAAGGTGAGAACATGGGCATTTTAAGCTTCTGTAAGCACTTCGGGTATATGGTGGAGGCCTCAGAATCGGTCATTTGCATTTGAGTAGAATATGGCGTACTCAAACGTTCCCATAGGATTCGTCTATCTTCTGGAGAATGACAGTCTTCAGGTTTGAATTGTAAATTTGGTACGGAAGAAAGGTAGGTTGTGATTCCAGTCCACTGTGGGCGTGATACAGGGGGTAGATGAGGTACTGTATCAATAGATATTAAGAGGTCGACCGGTTGTTGAAAAGATTTAGGCGATGAAGGACTAATAGGCAGGAGGGCATGTTTGAGAGGGTCTGTCATGGTTAAAGAATTTAGTGATGTCGGTGTAAGAGATTTCTCGTCTAAGGATGTCAAAAGGAGTGGCGTACCCTCCTCTTGTGCAGCAAGAGCGGTAGAGGGAGACGTCTGGGAAATAGATAAATTAGATAACATTCGTTCACAGTCTTGTAGGGATGTGGTATAAGAAGACTCATTGATGGGAAGAGAAGTCTGGGCAGTTAACTCCTTTATAGGTAAAGGAATGATTTCACTTTGGCTTGATGGTGGTAAAGGAGGTTCGGGCTTTAGTGAAGAGGCTTGATTCAAAATTTTCTCGATAGAGGCTTTTGACCGGGTATCTAAGATCAGTATGGATCTCATGAACACTCTCCTCGGCTAAGATATCCCGGTTTGTGTTAACTTTGTTGGGAGAGTGATTCGGGAATGGCTTGTTGAAGATTTTCAAATTTTGGTTGGCGGGCGTTAGGATTATCGAGGGTTATATCCCTCGTATCAACCATTTCTGCACTATGTTTTTCAACATCTTGCAGCTTTCATGATCGTGTCCCTTCACACGGTGGAAGTTCTGTGTCATTTTCTTTGTACCAGGAAGGTATGGCGCGAGTGGAATCAAATCCGGAATGAGGTTTAACAGGAGGTAAGGTAATGGCTCCTGCTTTGAGCAGTTTTTCCAATATCACACCATATGTCTCCCCCAAGGGAGTGTAGTTGATGGGTTCCGCTTTATACTTATAAGTGGTTTTTGGCGGGGTATTGGACGGTGGTTGGGATTTGACCGTCACCGCGTGGACAGCTCCTTTTGATTTAGAAGAAGTGGACGCATGAGGAGTGGTGGTATTTGGTTTATTGGTGGAATCTGTAGTTCGGAAAGTGGAGTTTTTGTTGCGCAACCGCAATTTCTCTTCCTCTAAGGCTCGAATTTCTAATTTTCGAGCCATAGTAAAGGCCTCGTCGAATGTATGGAAAGTTTGAATTTGGAGGGTAGGGGAGATGTGCTTAGCGCAGGCCCGCGTAAATAGTTCGATAAGTTCGGTTTGAGGCAAGGCATACGTAAGTTGGTTGATAAGGCCCCGCCATCGTCCAACAAAATCTGCGATAGATTCGTCTTCAAATTGTCGGATGGCATAGAGGTCGGTAATAGATACTTTCTTGGCAATGTTAATGGAGAAATGATCCAAGAAAGATTGGGCTAGTTGGTTAAAAGAGAAGATTGAGTCTTTGGGTTAAAGCAATCGTACCACTCCAAGGTAGGTCCTGATAAGGACATGGGAAAGGTGCGGAGTAACAAGGCATCATCATGGGCAATCAAATAACAAGCATGTCTAAATGATCGCAAGTGTTGTTGAGGATCCTCTTTACTATTAAAATGAGTAAATTTTGGCAACTCCCATTGAGGAGGATATGAATGAAGGGGGACAGAAGGGTGAATGGGCTCCCGACAAACTTGCTCGTATGTCAAGGCGCTATGAATTCTCAAATGAAGCCTCCAGGTTTTGCATTTTGTCCATCATTTGTTTAATTAGATCAGTAGTTGGATGAGATGATGGTGTGGTTGTGGTAAACGGAGGCAAATTGGACCAAGGACCACCGCTAGACACTGGTGGGGTTAAGTGTTGATAAGGTGTGGAGGATGAATATGTTGAGGCGACCGAATAGGGATGTCCCATATAGGATGTTGAGGTCATTGGATACGTATGGAAATGAAAAGGTAGGCGGAGCTTGAGAAGGAAAGCTCGTGTGGATAGGTGGCAGAGAGCAAGTCATGAATGGAGCAGTCTACAAGAGAGATGAGGTAGGGGCGGTTGGTGGTAATGATATGTGGGGTCCAAGATTAACAAAAGGAAAGCTAATTGGGGTCGTATGAACCTCTGAAGCCGTCGGATTGGGAGACGGGGCTAGAGATGCAGGAAGCAAGGCGGTATTATCAGGCGGAGTGGGAGCTAAATGAGCAGCTATACTGATAGGCATACCGACAAGGAGCTGACCATCAGGCGTACGGTCAGGGGTATGAGACAAATAGTATTGTACAGCGCTAGAATTAGCATCCAGAAACTTGGCAAAGTCCTTATCTCCCACAGGAATTTTAGGAACCTCGCTGGTATCCGTAGGATTTCCCACAGAATGTGAAGGGGGTGATTCAGGCAAAAGAAACAGAGCAAGCATGTGAAACCATAGCGGCGGCTTGCTTTCGAGTGATAACAACCATGGACAAGTTCACGAGGGTTTCAATCATGTCAGAATAGAAACAAACTCGCACTAAAATTGGTAGGTTCTTTGGTTTGTCGAAATTGGAAAAGACAGTAACCGATATCGGTCTAGTAACCGATGTCGGTTATACTATAGCCGACGTCGGTCAGGTAACCGATGTCGGTGTAAGAAGTCTGGGCTAACAAGATATAAAAAGGCTGCTAATTTGATTTTTAACAACGTTTAGTATACTTGTCCAATTATTGATCACAGAAGACAGGGTATGAGAAAGAAAACAGAACTACAAACAAGCAAGATGCACACGCAAATCCAGAGACTAACCCTAGGGTTAATTTTAATTATCGTGGGCTTATGCCTTTAGACGTAGAATGATGTCGGAATCCTAAACAAAAGACTTAGGGGAAATGTCAAGTTGTTTTGGCTTATAAGGTTACCTCAATCGGGCGGAGGAATACCGCGGAAAAAGGGGGGATGTTTGAGCTGTTGTGTTAATTGTGAAGTGATTTGGTATGTGTTGTGCAGTGAAAGTAAGATTAATTTCCTGTCAATACCGTGGATATCACCCCCACGTGTACGACCTGTTACTTAATCTACGTTCACTAGAATTGAAAAACAACAAGCAGGAATGCAATGCACGTGTTTTAAACCCAAATCGAAAATTATGTTTGATGAAGCAAGAGAGATGAATTTCACTAATGCGAAACTAGGAAAGCAAGACAAATTCCTTACGAAATATATGACAAAAGCAGCAACAATAAAGAAGTATGCTTCCTAAAATGAAAATAAGCAAGAGAAACAGAAACCCAAAATGGGTCCCACCGGGCGTGCCAAAATGTTTCACTCGGAAATGTTTCGTTCCTTTTAGAAACAGATAAGGTTAGGGGCTAGGAGGAATACCTGTAGAATGTCGAGATGGTGTGCGCGTACCGTAGAGAAAGATCAGGCTGACTGCGAAGAACTCCTTTTTGTCTTGGAAGGACTACCTGCAAATAAGAACACAAGACCACAAGATTTTAATTAGACAATAAATGAGGGAACTGCCTTGGGCCCAGGAAATATAAAACTTCCTTTCGAAGGTGGTCAGTTCCCCTGCTAATATGAATTAACACAAAATACTGTAAGATATCAATTAAGTTGTTTCATTGAACTGGGTAGGGGAAAGGCTGGTTTTCTGGTTTTGATCAGAGGAACCGATGCCGGTTACTGACAACCGATGCCGGTTACTGATAACCGATACCGGTGGGTTCTAGGATCTTCTTGGTAGCTATGGTGTTTGTAAGGCTGGTTTATGGATGATATTAGGAAATGAGATGATGAGGGGTAAAGGAATGACAGTTAGATGCAATGGCACGTTGGGTAGTGGATTCAGAAACGGATTTAGGAGGACTGAGATTCAAGAAGCATAAGAAATGTTATAACAGAGGACATGCAAGATGTGACTTACTGGTTTTGACCAAGATGCAAGCTGATCTCCTTTGCTGTAAACACTTCTGGTATTTCCACTCGTCTCTGCTCGGTCAAGTGAAGATCTGGACTCTGTTTCTCGCTCCCAATGCTCTCTGATCCGTAAATCCTTCCCCCTCCTCCCAAAATGAAATTTCTGGTCCTTTTGTTTTGGTTTGGGAGCCCATTTACAGGGAACCGATGGCGGTTGCATGTAACCGACGCGGTCGAGTAGAACCGGCATCGGTAAGGAAAAAGTAGGCTATTTTTAGTAAAATAGCCCACCTTCCCTGCTTTTCTCCCGAGAGATCAGTTGCGGGCTCGGTCAAGTGACTAGAAGGTCGGTTTTGGGTGCGAGAAAGGGGTCATTAGTTATGGGTGTAGGTGTGGACCAAGTTATGGGTCTTAATTAGGTTAGTTTTAGGGTTAGGGCTAGGTCATGATGAAGTGGCAAAGTGAGGTGGTAGGTAGGGTGATGTGGATTTATCAATTAGAAGGCAATTAATAAATAATTGTGTAAGGTTTAGGTGATGAGGTTATATTGCGAGATGAGATGCGGGTCACAAGGGGTCGTAAGACATGAATTTGGTGTCTACACCTTGTTCAGAACTAGCCTCATGCTCTCCAATGAGCAACTACTCTTGATTTTTCATGTTCTCTATGACAATTGCTTCGTGAGATGGCTCTTGGTAGGTATTTTTAAATATTCAACATCATCATATATCTCATTTTTATTCATGTTTTAAAACTACCCCAAATTATTTTCTTTCATACTCACCAACTCATGTTTGACCCATTGCATGCTATGACATGGCTTACATAGAATTTCACTCTCTTGAACAGAGAGTGGACACAAATTTGGGGACAAAATGGAATGATCATCATTCTCATCATGGGTTGTAACAATACTCTATGATGGAGGTACACATGGGAGATTCAAGCACCTTCATTTCATCTCATTCATTATTGATACAATATTCTCCACCAAAAGGGAAAAAGAAATATTCATACTCATTTGGAAAGTATTCACATTGGGTCTTGAGGAAATGGTTGAACACTTGGAACTCACATTCCCAAATCTCATTGAATATCACCCTTTTTTCTTCATGAGTGGTATCATCCTCAAAATACTTGAGTACTTTCATACTCATACATTCACCATTGAGAAGGTATTCTTCCTCAAATGGAAAAGAAAAAAGATTCATTTTCACAATTATGTTCATTATTTAATCCTTCAATTTTTTTCCCTTCAAATTCCTTTAGGAACTCCAAGAATCATCCGAAGCTTTTAGTTTTCACCACTTGGACATTCATTCCCTACACTAAGAAGACCTAGTCTTACACAAGTTGTCCTTGAATCAACTTTTCTTTCCTAAAGTTTCCTAAACTTCCTTAGATATCTTTAATACTCTTTAACGTCACCATCGATGCTTAGTATTTTCTTTGAATTATCTCAGAGGATGTTTATTGGTTACAAAATGGCCAAATATGGCCTTTTTAGGCCTCTAGAGGAAGTAGTTTTCATTAAGCCACAATGAAATCATCAATCATCTTGGGTGATCATCCCTGCACACTAAAACAAACTTGAAAAAATTCTTAATAATTTCCTCTAAGCCAGGGTGAGGGTTGAACTGAGGGAAATCTAGCTAGAGGAAGGATTCACAATGATAGGGAAACATGATTTTCAATCATAGGCTTAGTTGTCATACTCAAAGTTTCAATTTTGCATATTATAGATTCTGGATGACAACATGCCAATAACAAATCAGGAAGGCCCCAAAACCTAAACAATAACTAGATTATTTTTGAAAATAGATACTAATTATAGAATTTAAACCCTAAAAACTTTAGGATGAATGCTGAAATCCTAAAAAATACTTATGTACTGACCATATTAGAATATGAAAAACTATAAGATATAAATTGTGACTTATGGAGTTGTGAGACTAGTTCCACAAGGTGCAAAGTGACCCTAATTTCTTATATTTGCTAAAATAAATATAAAGTATAAGAAATTATAAATTATAAAGATTAATAAATGAAAATATTATGCTTAAACATTTATTTTTGTAGATATATAGCTCCCAAAAAAACATATATAATTATATTACTAGCATGAAAGTGAGTGCGTTATAATGCACTCTCATTTTAGGCTTAGTAATTACCACTCCCGATAATTCACAACGCAATTTTCCTTTCCCCAAACACATTTGCATTTCACTTCAAACAAAAATTTTGGTTGATTTTTGGCCCCCATCTCCGTGCACTTGTCCCTTAATATAATATGAGAATAATTTTCATCACACCTTACATTTCCTTAATGGTTATTGCATTGCCTCGGGCTTAAAAATATAGTGGTGAAAGACATGGTATTACTGAGACAATGCATGTCGAACCCACCTCCATTGTTAGCTACCTTCTAATGGAAGTGGATTCAACATGGATAAATATTTTATTTTATGGGTATCCCTTTTGCATTACAAGAAACCCTCTCCTGGATATGATAGTATGTGGTGGATGGATTAGAGAAGAGAATGTTGTCTTGGATCAATAATCCTCTCTCATTAGTATGTAAATTCCATATTTGATCCAAATTTCTTACTACCACACATGTGTATTATTCTTCATAATGGTTCCCTACTCAATCTTCTTACAAAAAAAAGAGAAATTTCTTAGAGATTTTTTATGGGATATCTCGAGCTCAAGAAGAGTTTCCATAGAGTTTATTTGAAATTTTGTTGCCTACCTAAAGAATTTGGTGGTCTTGTGTTGTTATATGTTAGACACCAAGGAATTTCCATCTATCAAATGGATTTTTTGTGTCATTAAATGTTAGGAGAAATAAAAAATTATCTTGCATAATTACATTTCAGAGAGCTTCTCACAAGGCCTCAAGACCTGAAATAGGTTAGGTTTTCAAAAATTTATCTTCCTTAAAGCTTTGGTGGTAGTGGTGGGCTCATTTATTATCAAATGTATTTGGAAATCTTGCGAGAAAATCAAGACATGGATTTTACTGAAAAGTAGATGAATTCTAAACTGGGATCTCCGTTAATTATCACTCGATGTGGTGGTCAATGGTCATTATCTTCCATCATGTGCCTATTGCATAGGTTCTATGGTGGACACCCTTAATATTTTTAGATGAGAGATTCACATGGTACAAAAAGGCCATTAAAACATTCACTACCTTCTATGGTGGTCAATGGTCATTACCTTCCATCATATGCCTATTGCAGAGGTTTATTGAGGGTCAAATCTCATTGACACAATCACTCTTTCCACTTCTCTTGAATTTTTCTAGACGAGGCTCTCCACCTTGTAACCACTTTCCTTAATAGCCTCAACATGAGGGTGGGGTTTACTACCACATCACCATCATATCTTGCTATTGCCTTCCCCAAGTAGCAAGTTCCCTTGGTTGACATTGGTCATTTATCCATCCCAAGGGTAGGAAAAAGAATCTAAAGAAAAGAACACAGAAAACAAACCATTTCCATTGGATGGAATCCCATTCTAGATGGGAAAGACCTTCCGGATGGTGGGTGTAGAAATCTTGGTGAAAGAGATCATTTTCCTTTAGCTCTCTTCACGATTGTAGCCCGATTATTTTTATTCTTGTTTTTTTAATGTGATCTTATAATTGGTTGGTTTCATGCAGTTTTTTTATTTGGTTTCTCATGCCTTTGGAAGGGTTTGAAATTGAGGCGCTTTCATACCGTGTACATTTTTGTGAATGTTGTACTATTTTATTATTGGGAGTTTAGAATTTATTTCATAGTTTTGCTGGCACCAATAAACTAATCTCATATTTATTGGATTGGTCGGCTGGTTTAGTATGCGATAACATATAAATCCCTAAATATTTCATAATCATTATGCTAATAGGGATGATGCCACAATTAAAGTAACCCTTTTATGAGCATAATTTCTGATTGGTTGTGGGATGCATAAATTTTCGTTCTTGACCTTCATTTCTCCTCCTAACTTCGTAATCCTAAAAATACCATGCCTTACTAACTTCGTAATTTGAAACACCATGCACATCAGCAGCAGAGGGCTAGACCCGCACGAGATATGCATAGGAAAAGGAGGATGTGGATTTGGTAGGGACATGAGGCAGAGAAGTCAACAGGTGTAGTCATCATATACATATAATTCTTCCAGAGTCGGGCCAGCTGGTTTAGTACACCAAAGTACAAGTGGGACTCTCATGCAGAGAGATTCACCATGATGCTATATTTGTAGGGGACATGATCACTACATTCTCCTTTGTATGCAAAAACCCACCTTCATTGATAGACAAATGATGAGGGTAGTCAATCCTCACCATTAATAATGTCAATCCATGGCTAGTGTCTGATGGTTATATGCATTAAGAGAAGAAGATCTTTGGAAAACAACTCCTTTAAACACAAACCAAACTTGCATAAAATAAATCACACTTACAGAAATTTAAAGGCACACTTACAGAAATAAAGTTTGCATGAAATAAATCACACTTGCATGAAGGAAATCACACTTGCAGGAACAAAAACACACTTGCATAAATTGAAATTGTTGAATTGGAAATAAACATAATTAAATGAAACACCTGTAGGTTCACAACAGACTGAATTTTCACAATACAAAGAGAAAAATAATACAACAGAATGAATTATAGACAAATGAATAAACATAAACATAAATACACAAATCCATCTTCCTTGAAATGAGTGGCCAGCTCATTCCTTGGAAGAGGATTTAAATCATACTTCTGAGATCTTAAAACTACAGAATATTTGAGAGGAAAGAACATATCTTTATTTCTTGGGAGAAAAGTTACATATCTCAATGTGGAAAGTTGCATTTATAATTCATACATCTAACCAACTCCTTATTTTAGGAAATACAATCTGATCTTATCTTTATTCCAATCCTAACAACTAATATCTCTATCTCCAAAAAATATGGAGAGAGATATATTATTGGAGTCAAAGTCTTATCTTGTTTTTTAGGAAGATTTGCTCCCAAATATTCTCCTTGCTTTTTGGTAACAAGAATCACAATGATTTTATTTTCCTATATTATCGGAAAGATGTTTTGCCTCAAAATATGACTTTGACCAAATACCTTTCCTAGATTTTCCATTTGACTTTTCTATTTTTGATTGTGGAACTTTTGACGCTTGTCTGATACACTTTTCCTTGGACTCAAGTTCACTAAAAGTTATATTTATGTTTATTGGTAAAACATGTAGAAAATCTGAATGAGTTTTTTGTTAAACACATTGCTATGAACAAAAAATTCTCTCACATTTTCCATTTGACTTTTTCTATTTCACGGTTTTGGAACTTTTTGTGCTCATCGATGTGCTTTTTCCTTGGAGTACTGACTCACTAAAAGTTAGATTTCTCCTTATTGGTAAAACCTGTACAAAATATGTATGAAATTTATATTAAAAACATTGATATGAAAAAAAAATCTCTCATATTTTCCATTTGATTATCTGATTATTCACAATTCCTCAAAAATTGTCATTTCGTATATGCGGGTTCCGAGCTAACTCCAATGGTTTTGGAGCTAACATTACTCTATTGATGCTTTGGTTTTGGAGCTAACATTACTCTATCGATGCATGTTTTGAAGCTAACTCCAATGGTTCCGAAGCTAACGTTACTTTTTGATGTAGGTTACAGAAAACTCCAATGGTTTCGGAGCTAACATTACTCTATTGATGTAGGTTCGGAGCTAACTCCAATGGTTCTGGAGCTAACTAAAACAACTATAACTTTTGCATGTGATCTCGGATTGAGATGATTATTTTTTTGAACTTGCATAATTATTCTAGAGGAATATGGATATGAAATCAAATATAATTTTAAATTTATTGTTCATGATCAATTCCACTTTTCCCAAAACTAACATTATCTTTCCTTTATGGCATGCATTCACAAGGCTTTGCATCTTTTCCCAAATAATCAATAGGATTAGTCAACAAAATAGAGAACAAAAGATTTCTAAAGAATGAACATGATATACTTCCTATATCTATCTTAAGAAAACTATAAGTTCCAAGATTACATTTAAATCCATTTTCAAAGGTAACTTGGAATGACAAAATAATGGTAATTATGGCCTCATTAGCGAAAGCCCTATTTCGAGTAGACAGTAGTAAATGTGGGACTCGCTCATCGTGTTTGTGTATCTTTGGATAACCGTCAAGTTGAGCATCAAGCCACAGTTGATACTACGTGTGTTATCATGGGTATTTCTGTATCTGTAAATTTGACTCTAGAGCATTGGATTCCTTTATATCACCATCTATAGTGGACCGATGTGGGCTAGTGGCATCTAGTCTACCGTATAGTTGGCGGGTTAAGTCGTCCTAGGTCCAAACACACAAAGTGGACACCTAGTGGATATTTGTGTACTTTATTTGGGTGTGTTATCCACTACCTTAAACTTTTGTGTTGTAGACACACTTGAGTACATTTATAGGTCCTAAAAGTATACTTGCATTCATATAATGAATAAGACAAAAAATAATAATTGACAACTATCTTTGGCCTTTTTGCTTTGTTTCTTGTCTTATTTATGGTCTTATACACCCTATAGTTCAAAGTAGATACTTCACTTTCTTATCTTTTATAGCTTTAGACACCAACACCCATGCGCCCTTGTCCTTTTAGGCGCCCTTGTCCTTTAGGACCCTTTTCTCGTCTTACTCACTTATTTTGGGTCTCTTTTATCTTTTGGGCATCTTATTTTCTTATGGGTCACCTTCCAAATTGTCAATTACAAAATTCAACCAAGGGAATCATATAAATATAAAGCTATGTGACCAAAATAAAGGACCAATCTCTAAGCATCTATTATCATCACCTAAGCTTGCATCCAAAGGCATCTAAGAGCATCAAAGGCATCCATCTAACACTCATACAAGGGACAAGAGACTGCATTTTTGCATACACTTCATAGGAAGGGGAAGTTCATTTTTCCATCCACACATCTATTTACATTGGTACATCTAGTTAATGCTTGTTATCAAGTGCACTTACACAAGGGATTCTTAGGGCATGATTCTATCACACATGCACAAAAACTACATGGAGTCTAAGATTTAGTGTAGGGCTTAGTCATAAGTTTACTCAATCGGGTGACCATTGGGGTCAATTTGACTCCCAATATTGCATCTTTATTTTTGTGATTTGATGTAGTTTGAGGGTTTTACAGGTGGACATCTCTTTGTAGGTTACAAGTACATTTTGTGAACAAGGTGTGACATACAGGAGACCAACAATGACTACTAGCGGAAATCATGTAACACTAAAAATCAGTTTTGAGCTCCTTCGTAGTCATAAGTGCCTGAAGCAAACTCGACACCTAGCGCCCCGACCCAATCTAGGCCCCCTAGTCAAGGATTATCCAACATTTCCAGAATTTATTGTGCTCGATTACGACAAACTTCCCTTCCTATTCATCAGTTTTCCAGTCCAGATCAGTTCTAGAGATAACATGAATCAACTAAGTCATTATTTCCCTCTCTTGCACTTAGGGTTTCATATTTATCTAACTTATTTCTTATGTCAAATCTATACTTTAACATTTATTTATCATACATGACTATGCAATTTAGGGTTTGTACAAAAATTCTATTTTTTTAAAATCATTTGGTCAACCCGTCGTTCGAATACGATTGGATCTTTCTTTCTTCTTTTACTTCAATATCCTAAGCTTCTTTCACCATGAATATTTCCATCTATGCATTTTTGAAAGCTAATCCTAAATGTAAGGCTAAAACTAACTCTCTTCCAGCTAATATGTGCATTCCTTATAATAATCCTCTAGATCATATATATCGGTTGTTTGTCGATGCATTTTCTCATCACCTTACTTTCCCATCTGATGTATTTGTCACTCTTTCTATTTATGATAGTGATCCTCCTCTTTATATTTAAGCTTACATCTATAACATAAGCATTAGGCAAGTACTAGTTGATAATGGATCTAAGATCAATATTTTTAATCTCACATTTATTCAACATCTTGGCCTTTCCTTAGCTCACGTAATTCCAACATCGATTTCTACTCATAGTTATGATTCTATTACACACCCGTGCACGTGCACTATCACCTTATCTAACACTGGTTGGGCCTAAAACCATTCCTATGGTATTATTTGTTATCAATTCCAAACTCCAATATAATTTCTTACTTAGTAGGCCATGGCTTCATGTTATGCATGCAGTACCTTCTACATTTCATCGGTGCATTAAATTCCTACATGATGGCTATGCATATACCATTCTTGCTAATCGTGACCCGTTCAAATATTGCAACTTTGACCCACTCACTTCTCTCCCTACTCTATTCCTATATCACAATTCTGGTCATCCCCATAATCCTCCTATATACCTCAATGATGAATATCAACTCACGGAACCTCCTGCCCTTACCCTTACCGACATGATTCATCTTTAGCGGTCCATTTGTGCATTGGACACCATGTCATCTGCTTCATCTCTCTAAGAAAACTCTGTGTCAACACCTCCTCCTTTCACATGCACTAATTTCATGCATGGTTCTTATTGGCCTCACATTCCATTTGATCCCAATTGCTTTGACACTATTTTCACACATGATGGATTAGCCTAGTTTGGCTTCACGTTTGATGATCTCCACCCAACGCCTCATTCTCCTCACCTTTATCATGGATGTGTCTTTGTTACTACGCTTATGGCCTCCACATATTTCATTTGAAAGTCTTTATTACATGCATTCCTTTTTCCTCTCCACTTACACTTGGGAAGTCTTGGCTTGATTACATTGGTGACACTTTGGATCCTAATCACACTAATATCATGTTTCCTATGCCTTTTGGCTTCATTTCTATTTTCAATGATTCATTTCTCGGTTATGCTCAAAATCTCACTCGATGGTATGCACATGGTTGTCCATAACCACCTTTCACTGATGAAGAATATGTAATGGGCATGTATAATGTTTGCCACAATGGCTCTTTATATGATCAACCTCATATTATTGCTTACCATGTTTCTTATCCAGCTCCATTTGGATTTGAACATGACATTAATGATCTTCTAGATGATATTACTTGATTCTTATAAACTTTATACACTTGGGGGCATCGTGATCACTTTTCCCCCTTTCTACCATCATTAGGTATGTAAAATTTCTAATCTTACACTTTTTGCTTCATACTTCATCTTTCTAATCATAATTGCATAGCTTGATAGACTTTGTATTGTCATTTCCCTATGAAGCACTCTCGTAATAAGGTTCGTACTTAATCGTTGAGGGCATAATACATCCATGAACGACACACACTACACATTTTACACTCTACATTTCACAATACATATTTATATCATTCAATTCTCACACATCATACTACCCTATAACGCACGCTAGTTCCATAGTTCATAATTGAATTCTCGAGGGTCTAAATCTAAAATGAAACTCATTGTAATTCACTCTTTATGCTCTACACTTCATGATCTATCTATCTAGCGTACATTTCAAACCATTTCCTAATGACGCACTCTTGTTCTATGGTTCATTATTGATTGTTGAGGGGTATTTTATAAATGAAACTCATCTCATACTCATCCACATCCACTAGGGGGCATGCTGCTCCTATCACATTCACATTGCATACCATTTCATCACTCATTCACTCAAACTACATATCTTAGTTGCACTTATTCTTATCTTATTATACTTACATATACACATTTTTCCATGCTAGTCGGGTACACAATATGTCATTATCTTTATCATATACACATGCGCGTTCATTTGGTCTTCATTGTGAATGTAAAACTTCTACATATCTTTACACACAACAATGATGCTTGGCACTATAACTCTTACCAATCCCACCGAGGCTCTTGGGGAATCTACATTTCCTACTCTTACACATCACATGTGTTATTATTTCATTACTTACTAATTTTACTTCCTATCATAATACTTATTACATTAGTACATACATGCTTTGACATACTTTTATCTTTCTAACATGCTAACGGGTGCTTCATGTACAAAATTTTCTTTGTAATTTACTATATGTCACCATGGTTGTCTTTACACTTTGCCTGTCATTTTTCTCATTATATGTTATTATTTGTTAACTATTCCTTTTTTCTAGTATGCACATTGTATTCTTTTGGATGCTTCAGATTTGATTGTCTTGTGACATTGTGAGTGATGTCCCATGTTTGAAACCCATTTTCACAAATCCTCTTATATTCACCCTTGATTTTTACATAATTTTTCTATTACATGTTTGTTAATTTTCTACTAATGTATGCATCTAGCATGTATTTTTGCATGTGTCCTAGTTTCTACAATGCACATTCCTTCCCCCTAGAGTGCATACACTTCATATCAATTTTAGGTCCTCTCTTTGGGCCGCATTCTCTCGAGCGATATCGCATGCACCCAAAATGAGGGGGCATATATTGGGTTAATCGACCACCTCATACAACAACATAGTATGGATTAGCACAAGAACATAATGGAATAAAGTTATAGAAATGACCCATAATCTAACTTGGGTCCTCGGTTCAAGTACAAAATCTAGCTCCTAGATATGACACTAGCGCTTGGTGCTCATAACCTCTCATGGGCGCCTATGTCCTAGGGAAGATACAAATACTTTCTCATATTAGCACAATTTTCAACATTTTTCATAGTGGTGGCATAGTCCTCCAACTATCGAGAATGCAATATTTCCCCCATTTTCTACATAGAACACATACGGAACTAATATGGTACAACTCGGAACTAAACATGGATCACACCATCTACATTAATGGATAATTTGGGAAGTAGTCATAGAAGGAGAGTAACACTAGAAATCTCTCCCAAACACTCTTCTCATTGTGGCGTGAGATCACCAAAAATCTTGCACTTGGCGTGAGATCGGCCAAAAATCCTTCACTTGGCATGAGATCGCCCAAAAAAATTGTTCTTGGCGTGAGATCACCAAAAAAATCATTCTTGGCGTGATATCGCCCAAAAACTCGCTCTACACAACATTTTCAGGCATTATATTTCTATCCTTTTACACTCATGATCATCAAGTGCACACTTTCCTTTTAGTAATTTTTCACATTTATATAATTTTACATTTCAAGTGTTTTCATAAAACATGACTTTGACTACTCTTTTGATCTTATTTTGTAGTTTCATTCTTAATACGCAACAAGAAGTAGCCCTGCATCAAGTAAAACAACATGTACAACACAATACAACATAATACGTTTCGCCCCTAGGGCCACTTCCTCTTTCTTAGCTTTTACGCTTCATTTTTATCACTTCACGCTTTCACTTGTCTCTTCGGCACGCTATTTCCATCACACTCTACATGGTTATCAGGTACACATCTCTTATCTACTTTATGTTATCAAGTATTCACTCAACAACATAAAGTGGGGAAAATGTAGACACAAAATCATGCACTTGAGTAAATTTATAGGTCCTAAAAGCATACTTGCATTCATATGATTCCTAAGAAAGAAAACTAATAATTGACAGTTATCTTTGGCCTCTTTGATTTGTTTTTTGTCTTATTTATGGTATTTTACACCTAAAACCTAGTCAAGACTTCACATTATTATCTTTTATGGCTTGAGACATCAATGCCTAGATAGGACACTAGCGCCCGTGTGCCTTCGTCCTTTTGGGCACCTCTAACCCTTTTTATTTTACTCTCTTGTTTTGGGTTTATTTTATCTTTTGAGCATCTTATTTTCTTATGGGTTAGCTTTCTAGTTGTTAATTATAAAATTCAAAGAAGGGAATCATATAAATATAAAGTTATGTGACCAAAATAAAGGACCAAGCTCTAAGCATCTATTATCATCACCTAAGGTTGCATCTAAAGGAATCTAAGAGCATCAAAGACATCCATCTAACACTCATACAAGGGATAAGGGACTGCATTTTCTGCATACACTTCATAGGAAGGGGAAGTTCATTTTTCCATCCACACATCTATTTACATTGGTACATCTAGTTATCACCGATATCAAGTGCACTTGCATAAGGGCTTCCTAGGGCACAATTCTATCACACACGCACAATAACTACATGGAGTCTGAGATGTAGTGCAGTGTTTGGTCGTAAGTTCACTCAATTGGGTGACCATCGGGGTTAGTCTAACTCCCCATATTGCATCTTTATTTTTTGGGATTTGATATAATTTGAGGGTTTTACAAGTGGACATCTCTTTGTAGGTTACATGTACATTATGTGAACAAGGTGTGACATACAGGTGACCAATAACGACTACTTGTCACTCGTGCGACACCATAAAAAAATTATCCAAGCACCTTCGCATTCATAGGCTCCCAAAAGTAGAATCTAGTTCATAGGTACCCCTAATCTAGTCCAGAACCCTAGTCCAGGCTTATTCAACAATTCCATAATTTACTCTATTTAGTTGCAAAAATTTTCCCTTCATGTTCATCAGTTTTCCAGTCCAAGTTATTTATAGGGATAAAGTGAATCATCTAATTAATTCTTTCCCTCTCTTACACTTAGGGTTTCATATTTATCTTGCTTATTTCTTTTGTTAAATCTATATTATAACATTTATTTATCATACGCGACTTTTCAATTTAGGGTTTATACAAAAATTCTATTTTTGTTAAATCGCGTGTGTTACCTTTAGGATCCTATGAGGTTATTTTGGGCATGGATTGACTTAAGTCTCATCTAACCAAAGTGGATTGTAGGAGTAAGATCATTGAGTTTCAGGATGAGCTTGGGAGTTTGGTTGTGATTACTAGAATGGAAAGGATTATCTCCTTGCATATATCTCTACCAAGTAGCTCAGACGGAACATGCACAAGGGTTATCAGATGTTTATAATCATGATTAGTGATCAATCAGAGGGAATTCTAGGTTGTTCACCACTGCATGAACATTTTGTGTTGAGGAAATTTGTAGATGTGTTTTCGAGCAAACTTCTGGTTTACCAATATGTAGGGAGGTGGATTTAACTATAGACATGGTACCAGGGGAAACACCATTTTCTCGGGCACCTTATCGGATGATGACTCCAGAGCTCCATGAGCTTAAGATTCAATTAGAAGAGTTATTTGAGAAAAGTCTTGTCTACCCTATTATGTCTCCTTGGGGGGCACCAGTGATTTTTTTGAAGGACGGATCCCTTCAACTTTGTGTTGATTTCAGACAATTTAATAAGGCAATGGTGAAGAGCCGTTATCCACTTCTAAGGATTGATGACTTATTTTATCGGATGAATGGATTCATAGTGTTCTCCCAAATTGATTGTACATTAGGATACCACCGGTTATGCATTAAAAATGCGAGACATTCACAAAAATTTCTTGGATCACTTTGTATTAGTGTTTCTTGATGACATATTGATTTTATCTCATTCAAAGGAGGAACACTAGGAACATTTGAGACAAGTGCTACAGGTTTTGAGAGATCGGAGACTTTTTGGTAACCTAGAGAAGAGCAATTTATTTTAGTTTGAGATTCAATTCTTGGGACACATCATTTTTGGTGAGGTTATCTTGATATATCCTTCAAATATTTATGTCATTCTCGATTGGATGAAACCTACTTGGTGAAAGATTGGAAGGCTACTACCACATATTCGTATAAGACTCCTTTAGGATTTCTCATCCTATCACTTATCTTCAATGTAAAGGGATGAAATTTGTGTGGTCATAAAAATGTGAATAGACTTTTCAGTTACTCAAGGAGTGATTGATGACAACACCTATTTTAGCATTTTTTATCCGACTGGAGAGTTTTGTAGTTTATATCGATGCTTCCTTGGAGGGACTTGGATAAATCTTGATGCAAGATCGGCGTGTCATTACATTTGAGTCACATAAGCTTAAATAATATGAATGTAATTACCCTACCCATGATCTTAAGCTTGCAGTAGTGGTTCACACCATAGTTCGTTGGAGGTATTTTCTTCTAGGTAGACCTTTTATCTTCAGGACCAATCATTGGAGCTTATAACACATATTTTATCAATGAAACTCAACACCCATAAATAGAGTTGGATGGAGTTCTTATGTGATTATAACATAGATATTCAATATATTAAGGGGAAGGATAATGTTATCGTAGATTCCTTGAGTAGACAATGGCATATGGTTGCCACTATGACTCTATAATCAAATCTTCGGGGTAGGATACTTCAAATGATTTTATCGGGTGTTAAAAAAATGTTTGAGTCTCAAGGTTCTTTATAGGGTGGGTATGTAGAATGCGTCCTGAGAGCGAGATGGTGTTCTACATTTTCAAAGGTGCATCTATGTGCCTAAGGAAGGAGATCTTCATAGTTTCATTCTTTCATAGGCTCATATGTAGCCCATCTCATAGTGAAGAATATGCACATTGATCTTAGGGAGTTGTACTATTGGCCAGGGACTACACTTTGGGATATAACATAATGTGTAACTCATTACCTTGGGTGTCGAGAGAGTCAAAGCCAAACATTCTCATTCCGTAGGACTTTTGTATCCCCACGATATTTCCTAGTGGAAATGGGATGTCATATCTATGGATTTCATTGTTGGTCTTCCCATGTCATCATATCATCATGACGTTATCATGGTAATGGTGGAAACGTTGACCAAGGTTTCTCATTTTTAACCAAAAAGTCACTTACAATGCAGTTTCCATTTCTAAAGTATTTCTTGAAGATATTGTGAGGTTGTACAGGATTTCAAAGACTATCATTAATGATCAAGATATTCTTTATAATTTTGATTTCTAGAATTATTTTCAAAACATTATGGGAACTTAGATCAATTTCAATTTAGCTTACCACCCAGAGACGGATCGTCGGATGGAGAGGGTAAATCGGTGTTAAAGGATATATTGAGGATGTATGTGATGGAACAACATAAGAAGTGGGAGGATTATTTGTATCTCATTGAGTTTTCCTATAATAATAGTTACCACAACTCCATTGGTATGTATCCTTATTAGGCCTTGTATGGTCAATCTTACAAAACACCATTAAGTTAGGACGTATCGAATACAAGGTTGTTCTTGGGCCATCTTTCCTTCAGGATATGGAGCAACATGTCATTCTAATTAGACAACATCTTGACTAGCCACAGGGCATGCCGGAAGGTGTATGCAAATACTAAGAGGACCAAGCATCACTTTATAGTTTGTGACAAGGTATTCATGAGAGTAAGGCCAAACAAGAGTAATCTATTATGGAAAGGGTTCTAAGATTTCACCTCGCTTTTTGGGGCCATTCGAGATCTTAGAGGTCATCAGTCTTGTTTCTTTCATTTATCCTTTCCACCACTCATATACCGTGCCCATGATGTATTTCATGTTTAATTTTTGCATAAGTATACACCATATGTATCTCATGTATTATATTGGTTGGCCTTACAGGTGGAGGGAAAAGGATAGTGGAGACTGCATCCCGTGCATATCCTAAAGCACATGGGATTGGCCCTTCGGGGAAAGAGTTGGACCAGGTTAGAGTCCAAAGTGGGATTGATATGACAAGACAACATTTACTTGGGAAGATGCAACTCTATTGTAGGCTAGATACCCATACCTCTTATAGTGACTTCCCGGAGGAAGTCTAATTCTAAGGGAGGGGATGTAGTGCCCACCAAATTTTGATCTCTTCCTACGACCTATTAACTCATATGAGTAGTTTGATTATTGCATATGAGACATTTTTTATTTGATTATGATAGATTTTGATTTGCACTTGCTATGATTTATCATCCTATGGTATATGACATTCTTATATTAGCAGGACACTATTGAGACACTATTTGATATTCAAGATCTTGGTTATTTCATGCTGATTAGAGATGATGATATTGTGATGTTTTATATTTGATAGATTATGTTTCTATATGGTATTCACTGATGATCGTTATTTTGAGTTATATATTTTTGACATTGGATCATGATACCATGTATCATTAGTAGAATAGATGTGGTAAAATCATATTCAGTTGATATAGTATAGTCTTTTTCATTATAATTTATGTGAATATTTTATCATGTTGAGAATATTTGAGGTTTTCCTTGAGTGTGTAGGATTTACAGGTTACACCACTTGGCGAATGTGGGACTCAGTGGTAGCACTACCAAAGATGCTTAAGTCGTCTTGTTGAACCCTTTATCTCACCTTGTTTCATTTTGGCCATTGTTTGTAATTGGGGAATTTAGGTTGACTCTTGCATGTGAATTTGATTTATTCATATTGTTATCTTCCTAACCTTGAGCACCATGGTAAAATTAAATTTACTTCATTTCTCACCTAATTTAGATTTCCTTGTGTTAATGTGGTCATTGGGATGATTTGTGTTATGGGGTGATTTATTGTCTTGAACTTGTTTAGGGATTTCTTGGGAGTTACTAAGCAAATTTGTGGGGACCATTCCTCACCTTGATTTTCTCATTCAATCCCCAAATCATGATTTTATCCTTTAAGGGTATTTTTGAAGGCTTGTATTAAAAGGTAAGGGTCTCCTTTACCTTAAAAATGGTCCATGAGACCTAACCTATGGGTGGGGGAAGATTTTTGTGAACCCAAAAATCCTCTTCCTCACTCCACCCTCTCACAAGTCACTATCTAAATATTATTCCCTTGTCTCACATGGGTGACCTTGGGATTTTTGTGGGCTTTGGGGGCTAATTTGTTTTTTTCCCTTTTGCATTTATTATTTTGGGGGATATGGAAAGTGACTTGGGTGACATGGAGGATTTTCTTAGTTAGAAGGGTGACACATGTCACCCTCCCATGGGTTTGTGGGATGGATATTTTCCTATATCTTGTTTCAATTTTTATGTTTGGGGGATTTTTGGTGGAAAACTTTGGAGGGGAGCTTTGGGAGCTTAAGGAGATAAATAGCTAGGAGCTTGTGGACTTGAGCTTGGAGTGTGAGGTAGGTCTCACACCTCATTTTATTTTGGTTTAGAAAAATTGCTTGTATGTGTGTGGATGTTATGGTTGGTAATGGTTTTTATTTGTGGGTTGGTTTTGGGATTTTATTGTTCTTGAGTTTTTTTTTTTTTTTGAAATATTTTATCTTAGTTTTCTTTGCTCCTCCACTCCAATGGGGTGTGGATTTGGAGTGGGATTTGGGAATGGGAGGGGACCCTCATTTTCATGGCTTCTTGGGAATCCATGAATGTTCTTATCACTCCCTTCCTTGGGGGAAGTAGGAGGCATTCCCATTTGGTTTGGGAATCCCCTCATATCCTTGCCAAGAAGTTTGCTAAGGCTTGAAAATCCTTGGCAAGGAGGAGATAATGGAGGTATAAGGGTTAGGAGTTTGTGATGATTCTTGGAGATACTACTTGGAGGATATTTTTACACTCTTGATATTATATATTTTAGAACTATGTGATCCTTCTCCCCTCTTCCCATTCCCATGGTTTCTTGGTGTTTTTGGTGGATTTGGTTCCTTTGTTTTTAAGTTGTCTTTCTTGTCTTCTCTTGGCCATCCTTGTTTAAGTGCTTTGAAAACTTTGTTTTTATCTTAGCATATTTTTAGAATGTTACACCTGTTTCCCATGGGCTTGGAGGAGGATAGTATACTCTTTATTTGGAAAGAATGCATGTGATAATGCATGTAGGATGAGAGGAAAATAAGGCCTTCGTCTTGTGGTGCTTGGAGCATGATTAATGTGAATATTGGACCTGCTTTATGGATTTCATTTGGAGGGTTGATTAGTTGGAGAGATGCCCAAAATTTGGGCACATTGTTCCCATATTTGGGAGGTTTTTTATAATATCATTTTATTAATTGATATTTATTGTTAATTATTGTTGTGGTTATGTTTCTCTCTCTTGAAATGAAAAATATAAAGTTGTGGACTATGGGAATTGGAGTTGTTATTCATTGTATTGTATTGAAACCATGAAAAAATTGTTTCTCTTCATTATCTCATTATTTTCCTAAGGTTGTTTCCTCCTTTTATGAGTTATGAAAATGATGAAAAGAAAGTTTATTTGAGTTGTAATAAATTTTTACTCTTATTTTATTTGAAACAACTTCTTGTAAACAAAAAAAAAAAAGCGAAGAGAGGTTTTACTCATGCTTCCATTTTCTTATTCAATGATGTTTTCTATTTTATGAGTTTTGAAAACAAGGAAAGAAATTTGTTGTTTGCATTGCCTTAATGTTTAACATTAAAATATGAAAATGAAATATGGAAATTTCAGTTTTGTATTAGTTTAGAAAGGCTAATTTGAAAATTACGATAAGTATCATATATCTTATTTTCTAATAATTTTTTTATAAAATGATTTAAGTGAGAAAGTAAAATTATATAGGCTATTGTAGATTATGAGGATTGTATAAAAAAATGGGACTTAAAATTAAGTTATCTTCCCATCATTTAGAAATTTATATTGTTTTCTATTCAAATATATGTGTGTGTGTGTGTGTGTGTGTGTGTGTTAAAATAAACATGGTTGTGGGTGGAGGGATCATGTCCCGGCCATGCACCCTCCCCAAAACCCTTGGCACAATACTCCACATGTGGGCATTGCACAAACCAAATAACCATAGCCACCCATATTCCCCACAACAGTGTAGTCGTTCCCCTCATGTCGTCTCTCACACCATCCATGACCATGGGATGGCCCTTCTCTTCCACGTTATGCCTCCCTCAAAACTTGGATGCCCTATACCATACATCCTCCCCTATCTTTATAAAATTTCTCTCCTCCTTCAAGGAAACTTGCAACAAAGTTGTTCTAGAACAAAACATTTTACAAAAAAATTGCAATGCACTCAACATTAGTTCTTCCTACTTCCATGCAGTCGACATGTGTAAAATAAGGTAAAAAATATGATAGGTAGGATAATATGAAAAATAAAATGAAAAAGGAAAAATGAATCAAAATTTGGATTCATAAGAGATTAGGGTTTTTCTTGGTTAATCCTAGATCTAGTGGCTAAGATTCATTTAATCTAAGGGCCACTATTCGACCCTCTTACTTTAGTATTTTGGTGGGAATTAATGTAGTGGGGAAGATGAATAAATTTATTTGAAACTATATGGACTTTATAACTAATTATCTTATATGTTTATAATAGTGGGTTGTGTTGATAGGTGGGCATGGGATTCATTTGGATGGCCCAAATGGAATCCCATGACCCTTCCACTAAAGATATCTTGGCTTAAATTTTTGTTTCAATTTTTTCTATTAAAACAAGTAATTTAGTGAAATAGCTTTATGGGATACCACTTAAAAATACACAAAAATATTGAAACTTGCAGCCAAATAAAATACTGATTTTACCAGATTTTACATTTGGGACAACGAACTAAAGAAACTTAATATTTGCCAAAATGTCCACCTGAAATACTTGAAAATTTAAATAGAGCTTGATATTATTATAAAGGACATAAGGAAACTATTTCTGGACTTTTATAGAGATTAAAATGCGGCCAAAAAAGCACAGCGTGCCCTAGACAATGGGAAAACTACAGAGGCTTGTAACTCTCCAAATATCGAAGTAGAAATTAAGGGTCTTTGGAAATAACAATGACAGATATAGGAAATAGTATTTCCACCTTCAGATTTGGGAATGACCAGACTAGAAAACACTCCAAAAAAAGGATGTACCTTCGATTTGGAAACGACCGTCTCTGAAAATCCCCAAATAAAGGCCACAAGTCACCTTGTTTAGAATGGGGTCGAAAATGATGGAGTTGACACACCCATCCCAAATGGATGCCGTGAATCTGATCTCGATGCCCCTATTCTTATCTTCCCCAAATGCCCCCAAGACCCTTGAGATCCTTCCTCTGAAACCTCTGTTAATGTATCTCACTGCACGGCCCTGAAAGCAGCTCCAAAATGATAGACTAGGGTAGATATCTCACTACCAAGAATGCCTTGCTAGCTAGGGATGGGTCTCTCACCACCAAAGCTAGGGTTCCTGTGGGATTTGACTCCACAAGCTGTAGATGCGCAACAACAAATAAACAGATTGCGAGAGAAGGGGTCAATAAAATGTATATCCCAAGTGCCTTTCCTTACTCCCCCAGCTCCTCATATACTTCACCGAGGAAAAAGATCCCCAAAATACCCAATATGCATTTCATTCCATGGAGGGGTCAATAAAATAAAAGTAACTAAAGTTATTTTTTCCCGTTTAAGTCACCAAGGTCCAAAGTGACCCCCAAACGCCAAACATGACTATTAGTACCATGCGACCCCTTCTCAATGGCTCCCAAAGATCTCCCGCCACTGGATATGACCATGGCTTAGACTTGCTTGACCCTTAGGCCTTTGGCGTAGGAAAAGGGGACATTACAGTCCTCCCTTCCTAAGAAATGCTTGACCCCAAGCATTAACCTATCCTACTGCAGCAGCTGAATACCACGTCGTAAGTTTCTCCACCTCACCCTACCATCCACCAAGGATCTGTGTAATCTGAGGTAACCACGAAACCATGAAATAGAATGATACCCAAACCATCTCTCCACTGGTGCCCACACCAAAATTTCCAATCGTTCTAATCCCTGCCAATGCAAGGTTGTCATCACAGATCACTCACAGCCTCTCCAACCAACTCCTGGGTATGAAATTCCACTTTGAATCTTGTAGAATCCCTCGTATCAGCGTGTGAAACAACATGTTTATGTAAAAATGGTGCTAATTCTCCTACCCGCTGCACTCATAGTGAGATCCAGAACCTCATACTGTATCTTGATGTGTCACGTGGAGGAAAATTCCCAAGACTCCAGCAGATACCAACCGCAATATCAGCTCCATATAGTCCACCTCCTATGCTTTGAATGTGAACCTCTGAATAACCATTGGTCACTTTTGTCTCTGCACTAATTAACATGTGGGTGAGGTGCTCACCGAGCATAGAAGCAACAAAAAGCATAGGAGTGTTTTCCCGTGTCGATTCAAAAAAACATGGTTTCGTAAGCTCGACTTGTCACATGACAAATTGTATATGCCTCGTATAAAATTAAGGGGATCCTCCTCAACCTCTACCATATGAACCTCTCATACATGATCCCGTAGGTCTCATCAAATCTCAAACACCCGACCACGAAAGAACAATGCACATGTCACAATATCTCCATCCTCCACCATGAATCTAACACAAGGCTCCATCTTCCCAAAGAGAAGATCATCTCATCCTCCAATATGTAGTTGTCATCATGTATGTGGCCATCCGAATCTCACAAGAGTTTCATTCTTGGAGTACTCAACAAGCAAATGAGATCTCCATCTCATCAAACTTCGATGACCAACATAATGATAAACTCGAATGATCCGAACATGTAGTCCTAATATCTCAGAATCGTCTCTCGTGCAACATTTCTGGTCACACCCACATCCATCATTCTCCACATCGATCCACAATAATTAAACTCCTCACCAAGCCGGAACATCCTCTCCATCCCCTCAATCATCACCACCCTTAGGTGCTTCAGAGGTAATCCCTTCAAAATCACATTCCTTCCCTCGATTTAAGCTTCACTCCATCATCTAAAAGTTAGTCCAAACTCACCAAGGGAGTGAAGCCACTGTACTACTCTCAACACCGTGTGTTGGTCTCTCCCATACCAACGATGTGGAGATCATCGTAATCGTATAGTTACCCATCATAATGCTCACTTGGGAACCCGTTGTGTACCCCTCATAGACTCTCCATTGGCTATAACCCCATTGAGGCCCTCAAAATCTTATATGTAATCCTCACCTCTACACTAATGAGGCATCAATACAGTTGTGGGTTTCCCCACTCTCAATGAGTACCCCAACTTGCTGACCCTACATAACTCCTCTAATCCTAAATGCCTTGTACATCAGAGTACTAGAAAATATGGCTATAATCTCCCGAGGGAAAGTCTCCTCCTCCTGCCCCACATCAACACTATCCAACACAACCCCATCTCCATCATCCATCTCGCGAGTCTCTATCTCCTCACCTCTGTCACCCTTGCTCTCCTCATAAGTCATCATGGTGTGCTTTGTGTCTACAAAGAAACAACCTTTCCAAATAGGATTAATCAAATATCCCACTTGTCTCACACCTTGTGATGTTACCATGACCCATAAGAGGTTGTGTTCCTTCACTATTCGATCACTACAATGACATGCTTCTTTCTTCACCAATCACATCTTTTGCGATCAGCCCTTGTATACCCTGAAATCTGATTTCTTTGTTTTCCTTGAAATTTTTTTGTTTATCCATATGGGGGATCAATGCAAATTTCCCAAAAGATGGAAGCCAATATGTCCAATGAATGATTCCAACTTCAAGTAACCCAAATGTACAAACACATTCAAGTACTTCACATCTCTTAATGACAATAAAGAAATGAGTTACCTTCTTTGTGCAAGACATATCTTTCCATGGACATAACTCATCAATTCCCTGTATGTTGGGAATACACATAGCTGCTCCCTCATCATACTTTATTCTCTTTCCCTATATTTTCATTTTACCGTAAATGCAAGAGAAAGGGAAATCAATATTAGAACTCATGCATCCATAAAATTTATCATAAGGAACTTCATTCCCTTTATTGTACCCATGGATTCTCGTCATGGAGAAGACAACACATCTAAAATAGCATAATTGGGGCTACTCATCATACCTTTGCAACTCAGAATTTCTGATATAGGATCAACATCTTCATTCTCCTTTGATTTTTTAACCCATGCATCATCGTTTTCCTTAACATCATGCAACCATTGCATCCCAAAAATAGCCTTACCTCTAGCAAATTCAACCACAATAAATACACCACATACCTCATGTCCTTTCAATATCATGGGCCCCTACATTATTTTCTTTGCCAACATATGTTTATTGGCTGAATCAAGAGAAATGTGAATGGAAGATGTGTTTATTCCATCTAGCATACCTTGAAATGTGATTATGAAATAGTCTTCCTCAATCATCCAAGCATGTAAATGTTGTCCCAAATAATAGAAACATGGTAACAACATAGGAGAACTCAACAAGCTAGGAATATGGTAACCATTCTCATACCTTAGGATGCTAAAGTCATGAATGCACCTTGAATTAAACTCTTCTTTTTTAACGGCAAAGTGCACCTTGATTATTTGAGCACTTTGAGGACCAAATGCCCCCACTAACCCTTCCAAGGGTTCCACCATGTAGATGGTATAAAAATCAGTCATGGGCTCTATTAATAACACATTTTATCCTCTCTTTATGATCATTGTTATACACACCTAGTAGGGTCAAGATGACTAAAAATATTCTCTTACCCTTTTTAGCAATCGAAAACCAATTCTAGTACCTTGAGAATTACTCTCCCTTCTTGAACCGAGTCCCCAATGAAGGAATCGTGCTTGCCAAAGACAAGACAAATTTGAATTCTTTCTTTGGCTTATGAAATTAGTCACAAAGTTTTCAACATCATAATTGTTAGTTTTGGATAACTGCCACATATTACCAGGATCCCATAGCTTATAATGCCCTTGAGCCCTTGTATCATGTAAGGTCTTCCATCTTTGCTTCTCTTGTATCTCCTCATAAAGAAGATTATCACAAGGTTCACCTTCTATCGCTGCTTTAGAAACCTCCAAAACAACACCATCCCTATTGTGATTCATGATTTTAGATGGAGAATAAGTGGAACAAGAATCAACACCTTTCACAATTTTATGCTCATTACTGCTTGGTAAATCCATCCCATATGATAATGACTTATTCTTTGGAGGATTGATAGGTACCTTTTGGATTGAAATATATTTTTCAGTTTTGCAACCAACCAACCATGTTTGTTCATACCTTTCAATGCCATCAATGTCCTCCGTGTGTTCAAGATAGACATATGTTGAGCTGCCCCCAACATTGTTACCTGAGCGCTGTTGAAAGTATCTGAAAGCTGATCAACAGTTGCTGGTTTGGAAATTTCAGCAGGCTGCAATTCTACACAAGTGTCCATGTGAGGCTCTTCCTCATGTGCCAGCTGCTCCGTAGAGTCTTCTTTCGTGGGTGTAGGCTTCCTTACATCATTTTTCCACATCTTTTCCTTGAAATCTTGTTGTTATTGTCTTTCTTGGGTGGCTATCAATCTAGTAGCTCTAGCTCGATATTTCATTCCTCACAATTTTAAGAGTTTCCATTACATCCTCCTTGCTTGCACAAACAAATTTTTTCTCCCGAGCTAGAATAATTTCTATACCAATCAAAGTTTCACTAATGCAATTATTTTGCTCAATGGAAATCATACCCTTTTGTTTAGAAGCTTATTCTACAAACGAGTTCTTTTGTGATTCAGGTATCGGCATATGATGACCTTGTTTGGGCTAATCTTCATCATGCAATAATCTAGAAATGAAATATTATCTCCAAACCCCTACTCAAAGATTGGTACTTCCTCCAACAAGAATCCTCATCAATCACCTCTATTGGCCATCCTCTATCACTGTTTTCACCATGTTTCTTATTGTCCATAGGTCTCGCTTTGATTCACATTCTCGAGTGAGCTAACTCAAATAAAGGTTAGTGGCTTCCTGTTGTTTCACCATGTTGGTGAACATTTCCTTCGTAAACCCTCTTTGAGATCTTTCCAAACTGTCATATTTAACCAACACAAGCTGGAGGAACAACAACTTTGATACCACTTTGAAATATCCCTTATTAGATACCACTTAAAAATGCACAAAAATATTGAAACTTGTAGCCAAATAAAATACTGATTTTACTAGATTTTACAAATGGGACAATAACTAAAGAAACTTAATTTTTGCCAAAATGTCCACCCAAAATACTTGAAAATTTAAATAGAGCTTGATATTATTATAAAGGACATAAGGAAATTATTTCTCGGACTTTCACAGAGATTAAAATGCTACTTAAAAGCACAATCTACCAAAAACAACGGAAAACTACAGAGGCTCGTAACTCTCTAAATACCAAAGTAGAAATTAAGGGTCTTTGGAAATAACAATGACAGAGATATAGGAAGAAGTATTTCCACCTTCGATCTAGAAATGACCAACCTGAAAACCCTCCAAAAAGGTTGTACCTTCGATCTCGGAAATGACCATCCGAAAAACCCCAAATAAAGGCCACAAGTCACCTCGCTTGAATGGGGTCAAAAATGATGGAGCTTCCACGCCTGACCTAAATGGCTGCCGTGAATCTGATATATAACCCCTCTGTTTATCTTCCCCAAATGCCCTCAAGACCCTCAAGATCCTTCCTCTCAAGCCTCTGTTAATGTCTCTTCTCGCATGCACCAAAGCAGCTCCAAAATGACAGACTAGGGTACATCTCTCACTACCGAAGAATGCCTTGCTAGCTAGGGATGGGTCTCTCACCACCAAAGCTAGGTTCCCTATGGGATTTGACTCCACAAGTTGTAGATGTGCAATAATAGCAACTACATGAGAAGTGGTCAATAAGATGTATATCCCAAGTGCCTTTCCTTACTCCCCGTATCCTTATATACTTCCCGAGGAAAAAGAGCCCCAACAAACCCAATACGCATTTCATTCCATGGAGGGGTCAATAAAATAAAATTAACTAAAGTTACTTTTTCCTGTTTAAGTCACCAAGGTCCAAAGTGACCCCCAAACGCCAAACATGACTATTAGTACCATGTGGCCCCTTCTCGGCTGGCCCCAAAGATCCCCCCCCTTAGATATGACCACGGCTTGACTTGTTTGACCTTAGGCCTTTAGCGCAGAAAAGGGGGCATTACATTTAGATGTAGCAAAATTAATATTCGAAAATTGAATACCGTAGAAAAAGTAACCCGACCCCGCCACTTCTTACCGATGTGACTCTTGAGTGTTCATTTATGTGAAATGATGAAATAGGCTTGGAACTATCAAAAATTTGTTAATGGAAAATGTATGACCCACGGTTGACGCCAAACTTGAACCATTGGCCACGATTATTGGAAACCTTGGCTACATTTAAAAATTTAATAGTGTTGTTGATCTTTCACCGTAGTGTCTTAGTAAAGAGGATAATAATGAATTAATCCTTTTTAAGGACACACGAGACTAAACAAAAAAAAACCGCATTAGGACTTCATTGTGTCATTTTAACATGATTTATATTGGGCTAATTTTTGGGGCATTACAATTTATCACTATAATTATTTATTGGAAGTTGCACATGAGCGGTGTAATGGAGACATCGAAAGATATTTTTTTGAAGAAGTTTAATTCAAGAAAGCAAAAATTTCTAGGGAGATGGGTTTTTAAGAAGGGGATCGAGGGAGGAGAAGTCCAAGGGTGGGGAAAATGTTAGTTGGAAAGTATGAAAAAATCTTCTTTCTTTGGATAATACATATATGAAACAAATGAAATTTTTTCAATCATTTAAAGGGAAAAGGGGGCATGCGAAAATAATGTCGAGGCAACATACTTGGGAGATATCTTTGATTCATGATCTTTTCAGTCAAAATTCCCAATGTCAATAGTTGATTTTTGTAATGTTAGCTCTTATATTGTTTTGTGGGTAGATAGAACACCTGGAAATTTTATGAGAATTTACTTGCACGTGTTGCGAGACACTTTAGAGATAGTAACATGTGGAGGGGACTCAACATCCCATGTAAAGGCATTGTAGTATATGAATTTGATAACTAAAGGGCATGACTAATCATGTTATTTTACAACATCTTTATAAAATGTATTATCTTAGGCCATTATCTACATTTTCTCAAGAAACACCAAATATCTTCTTCAAGAGTTTTCCTTAATGATTTATAGTTAACACCACCCCCTCAAGGTTTTTTTGCTCATTTTTGATGAGGCATATGTAGTGGATGGATTCAAGACCCACATTAGTGCTCCATCAATATAATTCATTATGATCATTAAATAATGTCATAAATAATTATAGTTCACAAATATACATAATAGAGGACTCTTCCGACATGAAGGTCTCTCCAATAAATGTGCATCACATGGATGATAGTGAAAGGGTCAGTATGGTTAAGACTAAATAAAACCAAGTCAAGCACTCCTATGTCATCCGATTTTTTAGTTTGTTAACATGTATGTAACAATAAAGGTTATGGTTTTACCCCATAATATATTTTTCACCATTTATTTGGGCCTTCACGTGATTCAATTGAAATATGTATTAAATGGTTTATTCGATCCTCAAGCATACCACCATTTGAGGTTGATACAAGTAGACCTCAAAGTAATCAAATCAATACCAATATTTTCTCGCAACTATCATTGATGTATTGGTCACTTCACCAAGAGATGTCTCAAGCTTCACCACATTATGCAAGATCCAATAGACTCAAATACTCTCTAATGGGATACCCTCCCCAAATCCATCAAGACATGTACTATTGTCACTCATTTGGATCATTCACTTCATCTATCCCCTCTAGTAATTCCTCATAGTCCACTTTCCATAGCTACATCTACTATATTAATTATGTTGGGGGCATCTCATCTCCTACTTCAAAAATATCACCATGACTATGGCTTCAAGTTGGTTACCTGGAATAATACTTGATACACATCCAACAATCATACACCTTATGCCACAACAATTGATACCCAACCCAATTGTCCCACTTTACCGCATTTTCCTCCTATAATTACACAGCCTCTTATAACTCTTGCTCTAGATATTGTGGAATTGTACTCATTCCTACAATCTATTTTTTTGGATACTTCTATGTCCAAAGTGATCTACGCACATATAAATCCCTTATTGCAGATTTACATGATTATATTTACAATTACAACAAGGTAAATTTGGCATTTCTCATACTTTAGGACCTAGGTGGTTACTTCATGACACTTCTATACTAAGGAATACGTACCTATTACAACATACCCCTCATACATTCCTCCATACCAATACTAATATGATTTATACTCCAGAGATCATCTCCCTTTGATGTAGGACATGACCCTTTCACCGAACCTCACACCATGACCACTTTTTCTACCACTATGCTACCTAATTTTTCATGGCTCCATGTTTTACCCCCGACACCTATTTTCCATCACATGATGTTACTACCCTAGCATATGATTGTTATCATATTCAATTTTCCTTTTGGATCTCGGTAGATAAATGTTATCTCTCTTTCATGTATATAGCTAATCACTTCAAAAATACATAAACATTAACATAATTTCAAAATACAAAAACATTCACATATTTGTAAAAATAAAAATCATGACTTGTACACTTCACTTGATTTGTTAGCACTTTACATTATACATGTTGTTTATCACTTTGGTTTGATAGATAGAATGGTTCTTTAAGCTTTACATGCATGAGTTTATGAGCTATTTTGAGAATGGTGGAGGACATACATAGAGCTCCACAATGATAGGTGTTGGTCGACCCTTTACCCAGACTTCTTATACATATGGGGGCATATATTTTACACTACATCTAGGTGTTATTGTTCTATTATAGTTCCTTTATACTTCCTCATTATGTTTGATTACATCTATTGTGTACATGTTATATTTTGAGCTAACATGACTAACATGTGTCTTGTGCATCAATGACATCTCTTGTTTCACATACTGTCACATATATTAGCTACTATATGATATTATCATGTTGTGATAGTCTTATTTCCTACATATTTACTTGTGTGTGTGTGTGTGTGTGTGTGTGTGTGTGTGTGTGTGTGTGTGTGTGTGTGTGTGTGTGTGTGTGTGTGTTGTGTGTGTGTGTGTGTGTGTGTGTGTGTGTGTTACTCACTTTTTTCATTTCTTGTGGCCTATATGCCTTGATTGTCTTGTAACACCATGGGTGTCCCATGTTTGTGGCATTATGCCTATATTGTTTTATCTTACTTGCTCTTTTTGCAGCCCCACAATAGTTAATTGTCTCAAACACGGTGGTTGTCCCATGTTTCTATCTTTATACTTTTTGTGTGAAATTACTTACATCCGATTTCATTATTGTTGTATGTGTCTTCTCTTACATGCATTTGTAGTATTTTTTCCATAATCTATATGATTTTTATCTATTGTTATCATTACTATTGTTGTGCACCATATGGTTCCACTACATGCACAAACACCCCGACTTTTACAGGTACATGTTATTCAAGGTGGCCATCTCTTCATCATTCTACAATCCTCTATAGGTTCTTAGACATCTATTACATAGGAACACACATTTTATTTTGAGCTAAGTGCTCAAATATGTTTTTTTGCACATGCTTCAAAAAAGGGGACATTCGTATGGGTACATTCCACACTTACAACAAACACATGAAGAATTATGGGGTAATATATAGGTACAAATAGGGTACATGTACTCAAAAATCTATTCAAAAATATAAATTCCAATAAAAATGTACATGTTTAGAACACATACAAATTACTTAAGAATTTATGGTATGGTCTTGCTCTTCCACATGTTTTTCTCGAGGGAAGTTACATCAACTTTGTTTGCGCTTTCATATTTTTAGTTAAAGTTTTAGGTTTTTGGTATAGTTTCGACTCGGTTTAGACCACCAAAAGGAATGGATTGCTTCACTCCTTTGAAATGACATTCAATTTTTATCATAGTTCTAGTTGGGGGAGAAGTATCCTTCCTCCATTAGCATTTTAGTACAATGTAGTTTATATTCAATTGTATGGCACATGTGAAGTCCATGGGGATACTCTTTCTCTTTCTACTATATGTCCTTATTTACAAAATCGGGCCTAGATCCATTTACACCGGTGTGGTCTCGTGGGAGTAATGGAAGGTATCAAGTAGCTAAGATCTTCATACAAAGACTTTCCTTCCATCTTGCATTCAAAAGGAAATATATCGAGTTGTTGAACAACTTTAATACCCGGTCTTCTTCCTAACGAGGTGTTTCAACACTTCATTCTTCTTCTTCTCTCCTCAAAGATTCTGCAGTGTTGGGTTACAAGAACCTAACACTCATGTTTCTCCTTGGCACAATTAGGGACTGATCACCCCCAATCCTTCTCCAAAGTTTAACAAATTCAACAATATAGATGTTCAAACACTAGTAAATCATGGGAGTTTCTCCCTCCATAGAAAAACATGTGTATTCCTTCATTGTTTACATCTCTTTAATTTCATTCTTATGTAAATGAAAATATTTCATGTTACACTTTACATTTGAGTTAAATTTCAATTCTTTATCATGGATATTGACTACACTTTGTGTTGTAGGTTTCATTGTGAAGCATGCCAACACTAAGCATGTAACAAGATTTTTCAAAATAGACATTCGAACAAAGACAAAGTGTGTCTACACATTCAAGTATATTTCACTTTAACCATGTAATTTTATTTCATACTTAAAGGGGGAAAATGTAGACATTCAAATTTGAAAATTCACTCTTTGATTTAATCGCTAGTTTTGAAAATCATTCTTGCTAAGATAAATGCAACCTTCCCATTCTTTCTTAGCACATTTCGAGGTATCTTGTTTAGCTTGTTTATCCTTACATAATGATATGTTAAATTATGATAACACAATGCATAAAATTCATAGACAAACATCAAATTATAAGTTCCAAACTTTAGATTACATGTTTTCCTTCTTTGGTGAAGGCTATACAATTTTATTAGGATAGTATATTCCATCCCGACTAACTTGTATGGTCTTGAACCAAAATTTCCTCCAAATTTGCTTTAAATTTCATATTATTTGTTGGGTCTTATAATCTCTTTGGGTCGACCTTCCTTAGATAAATCATCTACATAACCATATATAAGAAACTACACACTACCTCATTTGCTAACCTAGAAATCCTATGGCACTACAATGATACACTCACTTCCAACACTTGCAAAAGATACCCAAGGCTCCCTAAATCTTGTAATAGTACATATATAATCATTAGGGTATCAGTCTCCATAGGTATGAATATTCTTGCCAAGTTAAGACAATAATATCTCTCATCTACAAGTATTCAAACATCTCTTCACCAAGTATATTAACAAAATCCTACTCAACTCAAGAATTGTCAAAGGTGGTTATCAAATCTAGTTGCATTCATTTAGATACAACATGTTATGTGGAGAATGATGTGTGGTTTGAGGCCTCTTTGGAGCAATGCCAACATCGGCAATGCACGAGGGTGCCCACAACCCAACTAATGTTTGTTTTGCAAGACTTCTTATCCACAAGTAAAGTTTGAGATAGTGATCAAAATATTCGAGATATTCAAAACATGATTTGAAATTAGGTTTTATCGCAACGCATACGCTTCCAAGAAAGTGACCATGTCAAAAAGTTACAGAGCCAAAACTAAACAGATCTAAGACCATAGAGAAGGGTCAAGAAGCACATATGGTTCTCGAAGTATGTATGTTCTTGCCCAAATTAGTTTCCAATTGCAATCTCTAGAATGGAGCATCATCAGCCCAAATCCTCATGTTCTAGTAGTGCATTTTCTCAAAACCTCCCGTATCATCTCGTAATCATCTAATTCATTCCTTTATGGATTCAAGGTTATATCTTATTTAGCATATCAACTACAAGTGTACAAGCAATATTTTGATTTTGGTAATTAATGTTAGAAGTTAATTAATTAGAATAATCACCTATTACTAACCCTTACATACTTTAGTGTACTAATTCACTAAAATCAATTAGGTTTCATGTTAAATCTAATTAGGGTGTAAATAGAAAGCATGCACATTGAACTAAAATCACAATGAAATATTTCCACCAAATCACCGTGTGGCCCCATAACTAGTGGTTGACGAGAGGTCTTTGAATGACCTATAAAATTTGATACCTTCATCCTTAAACATGTTACTGCTTAGTGAATTTGACTTGAGATTCAACTATATGACCCCCTTACCCACAATTTTGACATGGGCTAAAAATACGTTTGTGAGAATTTTTTTAAAAAAAAAAATGACATTTTTGACACAGATAAACCGACTTATGACATACATGACATGCACACTAAAAATGATTTTTGACTAGACAAAGGACCCAAATAGAAAAAATTTTCAAATCATAAAAATACCCTAAAATAACCAATACATAACACAAGTGGATACTCAACATATTAGATATTTTAATTGATTTTTTAGACAATAGGTATGACAAACTTAATTTTTTATATACCAAAATGATAATTATAATTTAATAACAACTTAATCAATTACTATCTAAAACCCTATTAAAACATTGAGTGAACAATAACCCTACTAGGTACTTACAAAACCACCAAACTTAAATTCATAAACCTAAAATCCCACTTACTAGCCCACGGATATGCATGAAATGGAGACTTAAAACATTGAGTAAAATTTGCACATGGCTTATGTTGGCATGTGTGGACCATCTATGCAAAATGGAGATTGCAAATGAATATGTTATAAGGTGAAATGCGAAATAAAGCATGAACACCGAAGATTGTACTAATCATTGGCCAGAAATTTTCCACATCACAATATTCCACTTCAAAGCCAAACTTGTTTGAAATATTGGTGAGCTTTCCAATGCAAACCATTCTAAAATTAAAATTATTGGTGAGACAGATATGTGATAATCTTGATACATGATTATATTGTTCAAATTGTTTGTAGAAAATGGTTATATTGTTCGATACCAAATGTAGTTTTGTGTAAGATTGAACACAAAATAATATATTTCATGTTTTATTATTTTTCACAAATAATTACAAATACATATGTACAAGAAGTAGATCTTATAAAGTAGGAGAGTTAACAAAAACAACTCTCTTATATTTGTAAGTTGTTTTTAACAACTTACTATATCCTTAACAAAATAACTATATGATTTGTTGAAACAAATCACTTGTTAATCATACAAATGTGTTCACACTAATATTTCTAATAGGTTGATCTAATACATTTCCAAATTTGAGGTTCGGATCCCTTAGTCAAAATCTAAGGTTGTTTAGGAAGGAAGAACCCTAACAAAAAGTTGAAAACAAACAAAGGGCTTATGCCCTTTAATACATTTTTAAATTAATTCATCATAGTAAAAGCGTGTACACCCTTTGCGAGTGCAAAAGGCATAAGTCCTATTTGAATCCTTTATTTTAATTTTTAAATTTTTTCGAACTTATTCAAAATAAGTTTGATAAGAAATTTACCAAAGGCTTATGCACTTTTAGAACAACGTACACCCTTTGTGAAAATGACCACAAAAGTGGCCCCCATATTTGTGCAACCACCTTGCAAATTCAACTCAAATTTTGACTTTTTTGGCGCTATCTATAAAAGTGTAATTAATCAAAACTCAACCAAAAACGAAGACCCATAATCTCTAGATTCACTTGTTTACTAGTCTTAAATAAGGCTCGGACTTACAATGACATCATCACAACAAATACCTACCTCACATAGGCTCGTCTAGTGCGTAAGAGTCAACAAGGGTCTACAAATAACCTGATTCAATAGTACTTTTTGACCCTAATGGAGGCATAGTCCTCCTACAACCTTAGCCGCTACTCAATCTTGCTCAAACCAAGGACTTAAGACTTGAAAAAGTAAGAAACTCATGAAAAATATTGTTCAAGATGAAGTCTTTACATGCTACAAGTCATAGAAAGAGTCCCAACCCGATGAGACCCAAATCCAACTAGATAATCCATTAGGATGAGAAACGATGCAAGAAAAACAACTAGAAATGGAACCCAAAAAGTTAGTCATCCCCCTGTCATATTTCTAACGAAATACAACATCGACTTGAGCCAAAAATGAAACCAATCCCCAAGGCCCGCCGAGGGATCCTACCGATGACATAGAATAATCCTATTGATTTAGATAAATTTGAAGCCTCCATGGATGAAAGCCACACAAACTTGACAGGAATGAGAAAGGATGTTTAAATTCCTACCCCTTTTTTCATCCATCTATATATTTCGTGTCAATCCAATTAATTAACATATTGTTATATGTACAAAATATCCTCATTAATTTCAAAAACACCTACAATTGAGTTATTTTCTTGTGAAAATTGTGCTCACCTAATCTTTGATCGGGTTTTGAAGTAATTTTCCTCTCATCCTCATTTATCAAACGTATTAACTAATCTTTCTAATTAAAAGAGAAGCCACTTTATAAAAATATCACAACCCCCTTAAATCTTTAAAAAGTTAGTATTTTAAATGGTCCCATAGACCAATTGAACTCATAGACCTAATTAAAACCATTCCATTCATTTCAATTTGCAAACATTAACATTCATCTCACCAATTAACATGGTGTAGACACCAAATTTGTGTCATTACGACACCCTGTGCCCCGCATCTCATTTCGCAACCTAACCTCATCACCTAAACCTTACACAATTATTTATTAATTACCTTATAATTAATAAATCCACATCGTCATACCTGCCACCTCATTTCGCCACCTCATCATGACCTAGTCTTAACCCTAAACTAACCTAATTAAGACCTATAACTTGGTCCACATCCACACCCATGGCTAATTACTCCTCACCCGCACCTAAAACCAACCTCATAATGACTTGACCAAGCCCGCAACTAATCCCTTGGGAGAAAAGGAGGGAAAGTTGGCTATTTTACCAAAAATAGCCCGCTGACTCCGACCGATACCAGCTCTACTCGACCGCCGTCGGTTGTGTAATCGCGATCGCCTCCTATAAATGACCACTTCCAACCAAAAACAAGGATCGATTTTCATTTGACGGAAGAGGAGAGATCATTGAAAGGATCCGGATTTGCTTGGCCGCCGAGAGAGACAAGTGAAGAAAATAGATAAGTTTACAGGAAGGACATCAAGCCCAAGATCGCAATCAATAACTGTGAGCCCAAAGGACACTCATCCGAGCATCGAAGAGGAGATAGCTCATCTTGATTGTCGATCATCCCACTTGAGCCCTATCTTCGCTATCACACCTCCTGAAACTCGCATCTTCATCAGAACAAGTAAGTAGCGTCTCGTATGTTTCTAAGCACCATTTCTTGAGCCTGTGGATTGATAGTAATTATAAGCTCATTCCTAGATCTACCACCTACCAGCACCCTGCACTGAACCTTCATCCATACATCTTTGTATTGCCCAGAAGACCATTTTATCACACTCTGAGCCTTCCCTGTCCTCCCATTATTCCCCTCAGCCATCCACCAATCTTAATAACCCCACGATCACCTTGCAACCAACCTCTATCCAGAAGCACTTAGATTGCTGACCCTACCGGTGTCGTTTATCCCCCACCGGCGGCGGTTCTCTAACCGCGGTCGGTTATCCAGTGACCGGCGTCGGTCACTGTGACTTATACCCCAAAACCCTTTTCTCACCTATTTGTCACCTAACAACCTCGATCCAAATGCTTATCCCTATAACTCAACTCGAATGTATCAACGACCAAGAATCAACAAACAACGTGACACTTTATTATTGATAGTTTAGCTTCTATTGCTTTGTAACGAGATACCTAAATCGTGATTTTGCAATAGCTTTCTTTATTATCATTTGTGTTAATTCGTATTAAAAGGGGAACTGACCACCTTCGAAAGGAAGTTTTATATTTCTTGGGCCTAAGGCAGCTCCCTCATTTATTGTCTAATTAAAATCTGGTGGTCTTGTATTCTTACTTGCAGGTAGTCCTTCCAAGACAAAAAGGAGTTCTTCGCATTGATCCGATCTTTCTTTACTGATGACGCGCACACCATCTCAACATTCAACAGTATTCCTCCTAGCCCTAACCCTTATCTCTGCTTTCTCAAAGGAATGAAAGGATAGGAGACAAGTCTATTCCTCGTAGCCAAAACATTCCGCGCGAAACACATGGTGTTTGTTCTTGTAGATTAGAAAAGTGAGCCTTTCACTTATTTTTACGCCTAAGGCATTCCCCCTATAAGAAAGGCCTTTTTGGTCATTCACGTCACTATGTTAAATTTGACAACAGTTTAAAGACATTTTTCAAGTCCATTAAATGTGATGGGCATAATGAAATTTTGGATTTTAAAAGTTGTTTTTAGATATCTCCTAGTGTTGCGTAATAATATCTATGTCCCACGAGATCTATTACTCTCTGCCTTTCAATTTCTGTTTTGGTGAAGAACTGATTTGGTTTGGCGAGGGCATCTTAGGTCGATAAAAAACTTTTTTACATGTAACGGAAGGTTGATCTAAGATCTGTCATCACCAATTTGGCACTATGATAATTCTTCACCGGGAACTCCTCATGCTATGATTATTTACTAATGCACAACTTTTAGTTTGGTGGATGAAATCTGGAACCACAACAACAAACATAACACAAGAATACCATAGACTATGATAAGAAGGAATGATGATAAATCTGAAATATCGTTGTAAATTATAATATTAACATGAAATTGTTACAATCTCACCCATGAGGTACTTCAAGTGTTATTCGACTTCACTTTCCTTCCACCAATACTATGGGAGAAACTTCACAATTACACCTCTTAATGTCTTCTTTAACACACCTTCAAAATGATGGCTTCCTTTACACACTTACTCATACAATATTTCTCACTACTTCTTTCTATGCCAAATGATGGACAAAATGCAAAATCTGGAGGCTTTTGTGTCAGGAAGTCGTAGCGCCTTGACATACGAGCAAGTTTGTCGGGAGCCTATCCACCCTTCGGTCCCCCTTCATTCATATCCTCCTCAATGGGAATTACCAAAATTTACCTATTTTAATAGTAAGGAGGACCCTCAACAACACTTGCGATCATTTAGACATGCCTGCTATCTGATTGCTCATGACGATGCTTTACTACTCCGCACCTTTCCCATGTCCTTATCAGGACCCGCCTTGAGTGGTACAAAGGTTTTTAACCCAAAGACTCAATCTTCTTTTTAACCAACTAGCCCAATCTTTCTTGGATCATTTCTCCATTAACATTTCCAAGAAAGTATCTATCACCGACCTCTATGCCATCCAACAATTTCAAGACGAATCTATCGCAGATTTCGTTGGAGGATGGCGAGGCCTTATCAACCAACTTACGTATGCCTTGCCTCAGACCGAACTTATCGAACTGTTTACGCGGGCCTGCGCTAAGCACATCTCTCCTACCCTCCAAATTCAAAATTTCCGTACATTTGACGAGGCCTTTACTATGGCTCGAAAACTAGAGATTCGAGCCTTAGAGGAAGAGAAATTGTGGTTGTGCAACAAAAACCCCACTTTCCGAACCCAAGATTCCACCAACAAACCTAACACCACCAATCCTCACCCATCGACTGCTTCGAAATCAAAAGGGGCCGTGCACGCAGTGATGGTCAAATCCCAACCACCGTCTAATACCCCGCCAAAAACCACCTATAAGTATAAAGCAGAGCCCATCAACTACGCTCCTCGGGGAGAAACATATGGTGTGATATTGGAAAAATTGCTTAAAGCAGAGCCATTACCTTACCTCCCGTTAAACCTCACTCCGGGTTCGATTCCACTCGCGCCATACCTTCTTGGTACAAAGAAAATGACTTCAAATTTCCACCGCGTGAAGGGACACAAGCATGAAAATCGCAAGATGTTGAAAAACATAGTGCAGAAATGGTTGATGTGGGGATATAGCCCTCGATAATCCTAACGCCCCGCTAACCGAAATTTAAAAATATTCAACAAACCATTCCCGAATCATTCTTCTAACAAGAACATAAATCAAGATATCTTAGCCGAGGAGAGTGTTCATGAGATCCATGCAGATTCAATTCCCACCAAAGACCTCTATCGAACAAATTCTGAATCAAGCCTCTTCACTAATGCAGAAACCGAACCCCCTTCCTCGCCATCAAGACAAACTGAAATCCTTGCTGCCTTTACCCATCAAGGAATTAATCGCCTGAGTTCCCTTCTCACAAATGAGCCTTCTTACACCACATCCTTGCAAGACTATGAGCGGATGTTATCTAATTTATCTATTTCCCAAACGTCTCCTTCTACCATTCTTGCATGCAAGAGGAAGGCTCGCCACTTCTTTTTTCATCCTTAGACGAGAAACCTCTTGAACCGACATCACCACATTCTTTAAACATGATGGATCCTCTCAAACACGCCTCCTACCTATTAGTCCTTCATCACCTAAATCTTTTCAAGAACTGGGTTGACCTCTTAATGCCCATTGATACAAAGGCCTCATCTACCCCCTATATCACACCCACAATGGACCGGAATCACAACCCACCTTTCTTCCATACAAAAGTTCCTATTCACACGTGAGGACTTTCATTCCCGGAAGATGATGCAGCTTCCTATGGGAACGTTTGAGTACGCCATATTCTACTCAAATGCAGATGACCGATCCAGATGCTTCTACCATATACCCGAAGTGTTTACAGAAGCTTAAAATGCCTATGTCCTCATCTTCACCCCCCTCATCTCTACCAAATACCTCATCCACTTCTATTAACCTAACCAAATCTTCCCCTATGCTTGGGACCTCACCAATACCTAGTCTAACACACCCACCTAAGCGGCTTGATTTATCTAAAAATAAAGCCGTCCATCCCATTAGGAGACAGACCCAATCTCCTCAATCTATGCCGCTATCACAACTAAAACCCTCGTCGCACACCCTACCTTCCATATTGGGACCCCATCCCTCTACCTCGCATCAATATATCATACCTCCCGCTTTTATTTAAAGTGACCTACGCCTTTCGCACCCATACGTAAATCCAAGGGTATAGTAACACTGCCACCACCCCGTGATCCTATCCACCTATCAACCCTAAACAAACTCCATCATCAAAAGATTCATTTTCTCATCACTCCTATTTCTCCGTGGTTGTTTTCTGATACCACATCATCTGTGGCCTCATCATCCAACCAGCTAAACATAGCTTCTGCGTCAAAGAAACCATGGTTAGTTAAAACCCATTATCAAAACTCCTTGGCTAAACCACCACCCATACAAACCAACCATACCATGTCATCACCAGAATCGACCCAGTCAATAGCCTCCTCTTCCTCTGACTTTGACCCACTCAAAGGGTCTTACGCCAAAATCCTTGCTATGTTGGTAGAGAATGCGACCATTTCCCTATCCCCACTTAGACCTTATGATCCATCTAAACCTCGACCTATAGGTTACGATGAGTCTAAAATCTATGCTTACCACCACACACCAGGACATGACGTAGAGGGATGCAAAGCGTTGAAAGCCATACTTCGTCAATCACCTCTCTCCGATAGAAAAGTTAAGAAAGACAACTTACGAAGAGAGAGACCTTTAGCTTCAATTCCCTCTCCTATACCACCTGTCCCCGCCTCACCAAGATCTATCATTATTATAGCCCCACCTCTCGAAGACCATGACCTATCCCTACCGTCTTCCTCCTCTCATATTCACAAGATCAATATGATTAGTGTTACTACTCGAGGGTAGAAAAACAATGGGAAAGCGAAAGAAAACACACCTGCGCATCTCTTTCTCCGTCCACCATCCCGATTGCACCACCACCTAAAGTGGTTATTCGTGGACCTACCTACCCCGCCTCTAATGGAATTGCCCACCGAACCATGATCAAACACTTTACCAATCACCCGTAAAAATGACATTGTATAATCTCATTCGACTTATGAATCTCATTGACAAGCTCTCGTTGAAATCCTTCAAGGGATAGAGGTCTTACCTAATGAAACCTTGCCTGTTACCTCTATTCTAACACCCAATCACGTTGCTTCGCTCACCAAACAATCTATCTCCCCAACCACTTTTCGCCTCAGACAAAGCAAGCCGTTCTTGTCAATTTCTCTGAAGACGAAATTATCTACTTTGGTGCTGAAGATCCTGACCCTGCTCTTTTCATCTCAGCTTACATTTGGGACATTCGGGTACATCGTGTTATGATTGACGGGGGCGCTAGCCTAAACATCATCTCTTCAAAAGCCTTCCAACAAATGAATATCCCTTCTAGTTGCATGTGTGCCAACCCCATCATGTTGTGGTCATTTAATGATGCTATTACTTCTACCTTAGGCACCGTGATCCTTAACATTCGTGTAGGACCACGCACTTTACCTGAACTCTTCTATGTCCTTAAGGGAGAGTTCCAATACAATATGTTGTTAGGCCGCCCTTGATCCGGCTATGAGATGCTTTCCTCCACCTTACATGATGCATAAAATTTGAGTACGAGGGGAAGTCCTACACCGTAAAAGTTGATCCTCCCCCCTTCAAAACTTGCAATATGTTGTATCGCCCTAATGATGTGCTTGTACCAGTCAAGACACCCATTCATCCAACCTAGCCATCCACTTCCAACGCACCTACACCTTCAACCAATGAAACCACCGTTACAAATATCACTTCCTTTCCCGCAGATAACATCCCAACCTCCGACCCCTTAGTAGATGTTTTTCAACGCCTTACGCTGGGGGAATACCGCCTATATAACATTAGCTCTTTCCATACCCCACAAGAGTACAGACAGTTACATGCACATCCCACCTACGACCGTCACGTGGGGGAGGTAATCTCTTACGGACCACCCCATTGCCGCACCAACCTAATGTATGGGGGTGTTGACGCATCCTCCGTTACCCCTGAACCTCCTCTTGGTGTGGTTCCCTTCCAATCCGATTTTCAATACTTGACAAATCGTCGTTTCGCCCTCACCTTCTTGACTCACTGTGTGCTTGGAAAGGCTTTGGTTTTGGTCTTTATGAACAAGGCCGACATACACTCATTCCCGTGACTACACGCAAACACAATGATCGTAGTGGTCTCGGTTTTCCTGAAACACTTACACCGGAGAAACCTCATGTCAATTGTATCCTGGAGGATGATGATGTCACCCCTACCAAACCATCATCACCCATTTTGCCATCATCACCCACAGAGTCGATAGACCCTGAATCTATCCCTCCTAACTTTTTTTTTTCATAAATGCTATCTTCATAGGTCCTCTCACTTATCAACGCGATAATGAGGACCCATCTTCTCTTCCCCTTCTGTATCCAGACATGATCGAAGAGGATTCGCCTTCGATTAATGTTGTTGAGTGCCAGGATGACGACTCCATCCTCACTTACCTTGGGGCGGACGACTCCTATATTCAACGCGCCTTACCGTCTGAAACTCAAACCATGTTGAATGAGTCGACTATAGAAATCAACATCCACATAGAGGAGGATCCTCACGTTGTGAAGATCGGACAATCCCTTAACACATCAGAACAAGCCGCCTTTACTACCTTTCTCCGTACCCGCAACCAAGATTTTGCTTGGTCCTACACTGACATGCTAGGAATTGATCCTACCATTGCTGTCCATAACATCACCCTAAACCCCGATTCCAAACCAGTCAAACAAAAACTGAGAAAATGCATCCACGCATTGCCCTCTTGGTCAAAGAAGAGCTTCAACGACTTCTTTCTGTTTCCTTCATCTTGCCTATTGACTATCCTCAATGGATTTCTAACATCGCACTGCACTAAAGCGACGGGGACTTCGGATATGCACGGATTTCGAGACCTTAACCTCGCTTGCCCCAAGGATGACTTCCCCCTCCCAGTATTGATCAACTTGTTGATCTCACCATGGCCATGAAATGCTTTCTCTCATGGATGGCTTTTCGGGATACAATCAAATTTTGGTAGCCCCCGATCAACATAAAACTCGCCTTCATAACTCCTCGGGAACCTTCTCGTTATCGTGTCATGCCATTTGGCCTTAAGAATGCCGGTGCCACCTATCGGCTGCTATGACTTACATTTTTCATGACATTATGCACACTATCCTTGAAGATTATGTCGATGATCTTCTTGGCAAATCTAAACATCGCAGTGAACATCTCGATGTTTTAACCATTATTTTCGATCGCTGTTGCTGCAATATTCAGTCTCAGCTTCAACCAAAGAAATGTGTCTTTGGTGTTCTTTCGGAAAACTTCTTTGCTTTATCATCTCTTTGTGTGGCATTGAGGTCGATCCATCTAAAGTCAAAGCTATCCTAGAAATTCCCCCACCCAAAAACCTCAAACAATTGCGTAGTTTGCAGGGTAAACTTCAATCCATCCGGCGTTTCATCTCCTAACTCTCGGATCGATGTCAACCTTTCCATCACCTTCTTAAAAAGGACATTGCCTTTCAATGGAGTGAAGAGTGTCACCAAGCCTTTGAAGCTCTCAAAGCCTATCTCTTGCAGCCACCCGTGCTTATTCCACCTCAGGATGATCACCCTTTCTACCTTTACCTTTCTGCCACTGACCATGCTATAGGAGCCATGCTCGCACATCGGGACTCGGCACGTCAAGAACAAGCCGTTTATTATATAAGTTGTACTCTCATGGATTACGAGACTAGGTATACACATGTAGAAAAATTGTGCCTAGCCCTATCATTCGTAGCCACCAAACTCCGACATTACCTCCTGAATCACAAAACTTTTGTCATCACCAACACGGACCCCATTCATTATATGTATGCCAAACCACATCTAAACCAACGCATCACCCGATGGCTTATGCTCCTCGCTGACCTCGACCTTGAGTTTGTACAACAGAAGTCAATCAAAGGACAAACTATTGCGGACCAACTTGCGGAGGCCCCTTTACCTGGGGAACAATTTACCAATTTTAATTTCCCCGACGAACTCATCGCCACTCTTTCACTTAGGGAAGAGTCGTATCCAATGACCCTCTTCTTCGATGGATCCAAATGCCAGCGCGGCGAGAGGGGCCGGCGTTGTTCTCATTCCTCTTGACGCTGAGCCTATGCCTCTTTCATTCCAGCTCGATTTCCCGCACTAATAATACAAAGCCAGAATACGAGGCCCTTGTTTTGGGTCTCCAGGTTGCGTTACACTTAGGTGTCAAATCTATTAATATTTTTGGCGAATCTCAATTGGTAGTCAATAAAGTTATGGGCATCTACCAATGTAAGAATGAGGAACTTCAAAAGTACAAACATTACGTGGATTCACTTTTGACCTCATTTACTCGTTATTCTATCCAGACCATTCCCCACTCCACTAACAAATTTGTGGATACTATGGCTTGCTTAGCCTCGCAAATTCCTACCTCACCAACTGACTCTAACATATTCGTCTTGGTCCACCAACTCTTTGCCCCATCTTACTCAGCACCGGTTGTTTGTATGATAAATAATGTCTGCTAATTCACAGGATACCTGGTACCACCAATTTCATGACTACCTTACAACCTCTGTTCTCCCACCTGACCTAGCTAGTACCAGAAAATGCACTTTTCTTAAACATGTTTCTCGTTATGTCGTCATGGGGGGACTCCTTTATAAATGTGGCTTTGATGGTATCCTCCTTCGATGTCTAACCGGCGCAGAGGTCACCTATACCATCCAACAGGTCCATGACGGTATTTGTGGCAGACATTTTAGTGGCCTTGCCGTGGCTAAACGAATCCTTCGCCTAGGTTATTATTGGCCTACTCTTAATAACGACTGCTACGAATATGTTAAGCGTTGTGTTATGTGTCAACAACATGCCAACCTTCAACATACTCCTAGCCATCCGCTACAGGTCGCACGAGATCTTTGGCCTTTCTCACAATGGGGTTTAGACCTTATTGGTGAGATCCATCCACCCTCTTCGCAACGTCACCGTTGGATAATCACAGCAACCGAATATTACACAAAATGGGTGGAGGCCATTCCACTCATTTCAATCAAAAAAGAAAAAATTGTCGAATTCATTAACCATCACATTATCTGTCGTTTTGGTATTCCTCATCGCCTAATAACAGATAATGGTAAATCTTTTTAAAATAAGTTGTTATAAGACCTTTGTGACAACTTTGGTATCAAACTTAGTTTCTCATCACCTTACTATCCGCAGGCCAATGGTCAAGCTAAATCTTCTAATAAAACCCTAACCAAAATCCTCATGAAAGTTGTCAATGAGTCCGGAAGAAATTGGCATGATCACATTCCCTTTGCCCTTTGGGCTTATCGTACTAGCATTCGTACTTCCACTAATGCCACACCATTTTCTTTGGTATATGGTACCGAGGCGGTCTTACCTCTCGAAATACAAATACCCTCCCTCAGAATATCTCTTCAGGATATTCTCACCAATGATGATTTCCGCCAAGAGCGGTTAGCCCAATTAGAGCTTCTTGACGAGCGTCATCTTATGGCTCTTGATCACCTTCAAATCTACCAAAAACACATCAAGCGTGCTTATGATAAACGACTTCATGAGCGTACCTTTAAGGTTGGTGATCTTGTCCTCAAAGAGAATCAACATGTAACCAAACTAGAAAAGAGCAAACGTGGAAAATTTACTCCTAATTGGATTGGGCCTTACATTATCACTCACACTTATGGATCAGGCACTTATCATTTAGTTTCGCTTAATGGTAAACCTGAGCCTGAGCCCCTTAATGCCTTGCATCTTCGACCATTCTCTACCGTTGAAATTAGTGTTATATCACTTCTTATCTACCTTACGCTCATCCATTGAGCTCATTTACCACCGCATACACTTTGTTTCTTACATCTCAAAATCAAATCAAGCTCACATGGTTTGATTATCACCTCCCCTTAAAAGATGCCTTCCCCTTTTTAGTTTAGTCCATGACTTCAAAGTATCAAAATGACACATTCTTAATTAAAACACTTATGGGATTTTCTTGAGTCAAACTTCCTACAAAACTAGATGCTTTATGCCCAACGGACATCTAGACCTCTAAATTATACGATAGATCGCTCCTTGAAGGACAACTATATATGCTAAACTATTGCTGCTATTATATATAGATCAGCTCCCCAAGGACAATTATACATAAATACCGTATATGCTACTATAAATAGATCGCTTCCTCAAGGACAACTATACACATCAGCCAAATTTATCGAAGCTTCTCTCATTGATCAAAGATCGTGAAGACCTCAAGAACAACAAAATACATATCCCATGTAGACTTCCCATCGATCAGTCTATATCTAGAAAAATAAAATAAAAATAAAAGCAGTATTTCAAAACACTTTTGAGTCATGGACTTGTCTATTTAGGTTTGGTTCTCTTTTGTCAGAATAATCATCTTATAATAAGTTCTCTGCACCCTCGCCCACATCAACCACCTCACCTCACTATTTGTCAAAGAAACAAAACTCAAGGGACGTGACGTATATCCGATATATTGTGATTATACCACTCTTTTCACCTATCGACTTCTCGCCTATGCAAGGTACCTAGGGATTCAAGCTCATCCTACATTAATATGTGGTTTGTTTAGCTCTTCTCAACTACGGGACACTCTGGCCTCTTTTGCTCGACTCTAGGATTGTGTGTTGACCTTAATCAGGACACGATTCCCTACTACTTGGGTATGCTAACTTTCGCTTCACCTATACCTACACCAACAACATTACCCTACCAACACCAACAACATTACCCTACCAACATCAAATGTTTTTTTACCAACCAACACATTGCCTAACCATAACCAAATTTCCTGAATTCACCTCTCCCTGGTCCTAAGGGAGAACTACATCGGTCTGAGGCCCTTCCTTGCTTTGTGCAATGGGCTATGTAGGCAGCACTTAGGAGACATGGGGTCTCCCAAGGTTAGCTCGACCATCCCCTACCATACCCTATCATGTGTTGTAAATATAAATATTTTTTGTGTATTTCTATTTGCCAACATTCATCTTTATCCTTTTTCAAACAAAACAAAAATAACATTCAAAACACAACCATTCTTATTATTATCATTAGTCAAAACCACATACATCTTTAGTTTTATTTTAGATGTTAAACAAATACATCTTTTCTATCATCGACTCGCAGGTCGGCATCCTTATTTATTCTTATATTCCTATGAAATTCACTTAGACCCTTGCACCTCCTCCCAAATTAGGTGGTGATCGTGATCGTCGGTGCCCCTCAGTTGGCCTCTCCATCCTCAAAGGCGCCACTGCCATTGGTTCCTCCCATTGATCCGCCAACATCTCCTAACATACGAATACGTCCTCTCGCGTGGAGGAATCTTGCCTCCAGTCTCTCCACTCGTAACTGAGAAACCTCTAACAATCCCATTGTCTCATTCACCTGTGTTTGAAGCTGGTGAGCCAACTCCTGCAGACGATCTCTCTCCGCTGTAATCACAGCTATGTCTGGGTGCTCACGTGCACCTCGCAGCTCTGCTACCCACCATACTCTATAGGCCTCTGTCGTTCCCGCATCCATTACCCTACGATCGGCTGCTATCTCTTCTGGCCCTTCTGGAGGTGTAGGCCGGGGAGGTGAGAATGCTGCCTTGGCATCGATCCTCATGTATGGTCTATATGTCATCGGTATATCCTGAACGAACCCAAATTGTCACCGCACGTGATCTAGAGGAATTCTCTCGTACTCACCCTACCGTGCCCCCTGTGATCCATCTCAATCGCTCTACACCCTCAACTCCTCGCCTATGTGCTCCGTCACCATATAGTTCCCGTAAGGCCTCCAAAAATATCCGCAATCGCACCATCTCCCATACTCTTATAATAATACTCGATGTCATCTATCATGGCCTGGATCTCGCTTGTGTTCTCGCTGACCTATCGTCTCAATCCCAACCTTTGCACTCCTGCCTCTCCCGACTCAATGGGTCAGCCTATTGACGTTCACAAACAATATGCTCATAGGCCCAACAATGTATAAGTACGAACAATCCAATGTCGCCTGTGTTTCACTTGCAGCCCATAAACCCCCTATAACTCTGCCAGATATGCGGGTGCCCATGCGAAAAGTCACGCTCATTTCTATCATTTCCCAAATAACACTCATCAATTCTTTAGGAAATCTTCCACCCTCCGCCTCGGTAATGCATAATACCCCACCGCTATTATCATTAATAAGACGGCCAACCTTGTTTCCTCAGGGTGTGTTGCATACATTGTACCATACGTAAATGATAAACCTCGCTGTGTCAAATCTCATGCAACACCCAAATATCATTTGTTATTGCTGCCCACCCCGCGCTAGGCAATGCCTCGATACATACACTATTTTTCCTATCATTGGGAGTCTCAAAATACGGAACACATCTTCCAAAGTCACTGTCATCTCCCCTGTTGGCAGATAGAAGGTATTCTTTTCTGGATTCCATCTCTCAATCAACGCCTGCAACATAGCATGGTTACGCGCGATTCTTGAATAATAGCGGATTCCACTTAACCCCAAATGATTTATCAATGCCCATTCAGCTGGTGTTACATCCGCTTGGATTCGTGACAACAACGCGCACGCGAGATCATTCATCCTTAACCCTGCTTCTGCCTGCATACATCAAAACGACACATAATTATTCAAAAGAACAAATCTCTACGGGTTTTTTCTCAAAATCTGGAAACCCTTACAGTGACCGATATCGGTTATGAATAACCGATACCGGTTTGCTGACCGATACCGGTTATTTATAAACGATACCGGTCACTGTCAAAAATATACCTACCCTGCTTAAAACATACACCTACGATAATTATTTTTCCCGTTTACTCCTATTTTTACCTAAAAACCTACGTGACCACCCTGTTTACCTACCCCATAGCACTCACCCCATCCCCAACCCTTGTCTATTACCTTTTCTTTCTCATCTTTACCCACTTACACTTCTCTCATCCTATTCACAAAACATGCAAGAATCAGATTACAACCAAACAGTTTACCTCTCGGGATGCAGCAGCTTGGGGTGGAACATGTCTTCCCCCTCGTCCCTGCCTGCTGGATGCTTCTCCTCATTCAGCCATGTTCACCACCCTCTTCAAATATAACTTGTCTTTCTACCTTCTGAATCTCATCCCACGCTCACTTCACCTGTCTCTTTCCTCCTTCTCACTCAAAATCTTTCATGCAATTACCTGTAGTAGTCGTCAAACCGCATCGCATTCGCATATTTAACTTGTTGCATGACTCTAAAAATAAGAATGCTAAAAATAAGAACTTAAGTTGCCAACCCAGCAGTTCTATTTTTAGGAAAATAATTCTTGCATAACCGATATCGGTTATGTAACCGATATCGGTCATATAGCTACCGACATCGGTTACATAACCGATATCGGTCAGGTGTCCCCTTTTTGCTTTAACCTAAGCCGTTTCTTCGTTTTTGCAAATTTTTGTGGCGCCCGTCCCTTTTTCCTGCATAAACAACACCATTATCTATAATTTTTTCATTAAATCCATATCCCATCAACAAAAGACATCAACACCATCAATATATAAACCATGTGGATCAAACTCATCATACATTAAATTTCACAAACCAGCGACAAAACACATACAACATTTCATAAACACAACATGTCAATTAAACTCATCATCTATATATACATACATTCCATTTCAAAAATCCATCAACAAAAGACATCAACACCATCAATATATAAACCATGTGGATCAAACTCATCATACATTAAATATCACAAACCATCGACAAAACACTTAACACATTTTAAACACAGCATGTGGGTCAAAATCATCATATCTATACATCAACAGTTTCAAATATACAATGTGCCCTGCAAAGGGGCCTCTGTGAGCTCATAATAATACAAAGCCGGCACGCAGGCCGCAACAACTATCAAAATATCGACTCGGCTCGCAGGCCGGTCTCTCATAACAAAAATATACTCGCTCGCATGCCGTGATCAACGGTATAACTTTACTCATTTCGCAGTCGGGCAGCAATCGATAACCTCGCTCACTCACAAAGCCGGTATATACAATAAATGAATAAATAAATGAAAGAATCATATGTGGGCACGCAGGCCTCTCTATACATAGCCGGTTCACAGACCGGTGCCTCTATCTAATATCCATCTATAAACAAAACATCTCTCTCTGACCCCGAGATCCCTCAGCTCTCCCCACCGCCCTCTGCCTGTCTCCCTGCGGGTCCCTGTGCTGCCTCTCATCTCCTCCCTGTAACAAACCCACCGACTATGGCTGCACCACCCTGGGATCTCTGGCTACGCGAGGTCTCCGCTCTATGCACCGCATATGGCTGATAGTCAGCCCCGGTACCATCAAGAACATCCTGATAATACCGAGCCTCCGCTCTCGCCTCCATATAACGGTCTCGTGCCACCATAGCTGTTGGCTGCCTCGACTCCTAATACCAGTGCCCCCTGTGCTGTGTTTGGTGCTTTGGTGCTGCTGTGCGTGGTGGTCGACTGCACAATGGCTATGCGGCTGCCGCTAGTGGTGCCGCCATGGTGGTGCTCGAGCTCGTGCACGTACTGTACTGAGCTTGGGCTAGCTTTGCCTGTAAGACACCTATTCGTGCTTCCTATACGCAGCAAGCAGTGCCCCTCGTAATAACTATACCTCGGCCCCGAGCTGGTCCTCTTTGCTTCTAACACCGCCAAGTCTAGATGTGCGGGCGTGTTTCTCTCTCGCTCTCTCTCCTGCCCACCATACTAAAAATGATCCTGCAGCCTGGCGTGCCCACCATCGATGCCTCGCTCTCTCTGCTACCCAATGTCACTGGGTCCACGGGCTATGGTACACGGGCGGTGGAGCCTCTACATCATCCCTCCCGATGCGGGGAAGGGAGGTGGCTCATCCTGTCGTAGCCCCATCTGCGGTACCCTCTCCAGGGGAATCCACTCATGCTCCCCTGGCCTCCGTCCTGCTATCCAGAATGTATACTGGATCCACTGCAACTGTGATCGGGCTCCTCCGTGGGGGTGATGACCTCTATAAGGTCTCCATACAATATCTAACGCTGTCAAGCCCTCTAATACATGCCGGTAATATGCCACATCTCGTCCGGCGAGAACGGCTCGTGGCTGGCCCACGACCCCCAACCACCTCTGAAAGCCATATCTGTAGATCACCTGTGGCCCTGGCTGCTGGGGCAGCCCTACTGGTCTAATGCATATGATATGCTCATATGCCCAACAGTGTAACAAAAACGTAGAGCAAATCCCGAATCACCTCATCCGGCGATAGCCCCACAGCTCTCGGTATAACTGCACTAGGTATACTGGTGCCCAAGCATAACATGTATGCTCCTCGACCATCTCGTGTAACACCCCCATCAACGCCCGTGGAAAGCGGCCTCCCTCTGAGTCCGGGAGGGCGAAGCATGTAATCCCGATCATCATCAACACGGCAAGCCGTGTCTCATGTCGGTGGGCACGGTACATATCCCCATACGCGATGCTCGCGCTGTGATACGTCAATAGCGCGGCATCCCCGAATACATGTAAGATGCTATCCATGGCTGTCTCTGCGTCCACCTGGAAGACTGCCTCTCCATCAATCGGTAATTTAAGGATGCGATACACATCCTCCAATGTAATGGTCATCTCTCTAGTCGGGAGATGGAACACATTGGTCACCGGATCCCATCTCTCGATGAGGGCGACCATCAAACTATGATCCCTATCGATCACCCTGTACCGCTGGACTCCGCCGAGTCCCACCTCGCGCATAATGCCCCACTGCGCTGCCGACACGTGTGGCCGCATCCGTCTCAACAGTGGGGGCATCCTGTCCCGCATCGTCAGCTGCTGACGTGCCTGCAAAACCAACTCACTACATTAGCCCTACTCTTTATCACAACATCTACTTATACCCTCTATACCCCCTTTTACCCCCCGACCACACCCCGACTCTCTAACACACACCTCTACCCACCTATATTCTCCAATATCCCCCTCCATCTTCACACCCAACACACAAAACCCAATCATAAACAACAACAAACAACCCAACACGCCAACCCCAACAAGCACTTAACACCCAAAACCACCACAAAACCACGCAACAAAATAGCAAATCCTGCCTAGGGACCGGTACCGGTCACCCATAACCGATCCCGGTCCCCTTTCCACCGACGCCGGTCAACGTTAGACCGACACCGGTCACCCACAAACCCGACCTACCCCAGAACTTTGTGACCGATGCCGGTCGCTTAGTGACCGGCATCGGTCACTGGAAAATACCCGAGCCGAACCCGACGCGGCTACCCCATTCAATTTTTTTCCTATTTCTCCCTATATACCCACCCAAACACCCTAAAAACCTACCCACCCTGCCGCCTTGGCCTATTTCACCTATCTACCCTCTCCTTTTTTCAAATAATTTCCATTTATTAATTATTTTCTAAAAACCTTACATTCCTACCCAAAACCCAAATACAACATAATACAATCAAATTCACACAATGAAGGGTTTCAAACCTACTGGTACGATGACACGTCGTCGTGGTGGGATGGGTGGTGGTGGTCCAGCTGGTCCAGCACCTCCTGCTCCTCCTGGCTGTGCCATGGCTCTAACTCTCCTCTGCTGGGTCCTCCACCAATCAACTGCCTCCCTCCTCACTCGGGCCCACTAACCACTCACTCCTCCACTCAAATAGCGCCACCTCAACCGACAAATGCTCCAATCTCAACACTCCACCTCAGACAACTCAAATTGGTTTTCAAATTGACAATGTGACAATGACAGGCCGTATTTTTCTTTTTATAGGTTTTTGACCTATAACCGATATCGGTTTTATTGTGCCCTAAGGAACCGGTATCGGTCACCTAACCGATATCGGTCATACACAATCGATATCGGTTTTATCCCACCTCTACCCCAATTTCTACCCTTATTTACTAATCGCCCTTTCTACCAACATCGCCTATATCCACCTTGGCTGAAAACCCTTTATTAACTTCTTACTGCCCGACCCAAGGCCGCCACTAACCATTTGGCCCGACCAAGGCCGCCACCAACCATCCTGCCCGACCCAAGCCGTAACCAACCATTTGCCCGACCCAAGGCCGTAACCAACCCATTTGGCCCAACCCAAGGCCGTAACCAACCAATTTGGCCCGACCCAAGGCCATAACCTACCATTTGGCCCGACCCAAGGCCGTAACCTACCATTTGGCCCGATCCAAGGCCGTAACCAACCAATTTGGCCCGACCCAAGGCCATAACCTACCATTTGGCCCGATCCAAGGCCGTAACCAACCAATTTGGCCCGACCCAAGGCCGTAACCTACCATTTGGCCCGACCCAAGGCCGCAACCAACCCATTTGGCCCGACCCAAGGCCGCACCCAACCATTTGGCCCGACCTAAGGCCGCACCAATTAAATACCTTGCCCACAATCAACATTTTATTTTATCCATCCATCATGTACCTTTTTGTTCAATCGAGCTCACCTGTTCGTGTTTTAGCATGATTAGGGTCCTTGACTTGATCAGTCGACCAACTTTGCCTAGACCGAGCCGTGACGTTTATCTCAACCAAACCAACCATTTGGTACTGCCGAACATGCCTAAACGTTCCTGTACCTTACCCGTTATATCCCCTGGAGCTACTTCCTATGCCTTGGATACCAGGATTATATCACCCTTGTTTGGATAAACTATCGACCTTTGCCTATGAATTGCTTGTTTGCTCTTCAAATCATGTACCCTGGTCGCACTACTGCATGTCAACGTGCGTCTGCTTCCTTGGACCTACCCCACCATCTTACCATTATCTCAACACCATTTACCCTTTATCAACCCTATCCCTGATTTCACGCTACCTCAATCTGTGATAGATTTGAGGGGGATTACCTATACCCTTAACAGGGGTAACCACTTCTTATTATTGTCCGCGCAGCTTTAACAAGACAAGCCACACGACAACAAGGGGCTAATGTAGACACCAAATTTGTGTCATTACGACACCCTGTGCCCCGCATCTCATTTCGCAACCTAACCTCATCACCTAAACCTTACACAATTATTTATTAATTACCTTATAATTAATAAATCCACATCGTCATACCTGCCACCTCATTTCGCCACCTCATCATGACCTAGTCTTAACCCTAAACTAACCTAATTAAGACCTATAACTTGGTCCACATCCACACCCATGGCTAATTACTCCTCACCCACACCTAAAACCAACCTCATAATGACTTGACCAAGCCCGCAACTAATCCCTCGGGAGAAAAGGAGGGAAAGCTAGATATTTTACCAAAAATAGCCCGCTTTGACCTGACCGATACCGGTTCTACTCAACCGCCGTCGGTTGTGTAACCGCCATCGGTTCCCTGTAAATGACCACTTCCAACCAAAAACAAGGATCGGATTTTCATTTGATCGGAAAGAGGAGAGATCATTGAAAGGATCCGGATTTGCTTGGCCGAGCAGAGACAAGTGAAGAAAATAGATAAGTTTGCAGAGAAGGACATCAAGCCCAAGATCGCAACTGAATAACCAGAGCCCAGTGACACTCATCCGAGCATCAGAAGAGGAGATAGCTCATCTTGGATTGTCAGATCATCCCACTTGAGCCCTGTCTTCGTCATCACAGTCCTGGAACCTGCATCTTCATCAGGAACGAGTAAGTAGTGTCTCGTATGTTTCTAAGCACCATTTCTTGAGCCTGTGGATTGATAGTAATTATAAGCTCATTCCTAGATCTACCACCTACCAGCACCCTGCACTGAACCTTCATCCATACATCTTTGTATTGCCCGAAAATTTTTTTTTTATCACACTCTGAGCCTTCCCTGTCCTCCCATTATTCCCCTCAGCCATCCACCAATCTTAATAACCCCACGATCACCTTGCAACCAACCTCTATCCAGAAGCACTTAGATTGCTGACCCTACCGGTGTCGTTTATCCCCCACCGGCGGCGGTTCTCTAACCGCGGTCGGTTATCCAGTGACCGGCGTCGGTCACTATGACTTATACCCCAAAACCCTTTTCTCACCTATTTGTCACCTAACAACCTCAGATCCAGTCTGGTTTATCCCTATAACTCAACCTGAATGTATCAATGACCAGTAACCGAACAAACAACGTGACGCTTTATTATTGATAGTTTAGCTTCTATTGCTTTGTAACGAGATACCTAAATCGTGATTTTGCAATAGCTTTCTTTGTTATCATTTGTGTTAATTCGTATTAAAAGGGGAACTGACTACCTTCGAAAGGAAGTTTTATATTTCCTGGGCCTAAGGCAGCTCCCTCATTTATTGTCTAATTAAAATCTGGTGGTCTTGTATTCTTACTTGCAGGTAGTCCTTCCAAGACAAAAAGGAGTTCTTCGCAGTCGATCTGATCTTTCTCTACGGTACGCGCACACCATCTCAACATTCAACAAGTATTCCTCCTAGCCCTAACCCTTATCTCTGCTTCTCAAAGGAATGAAAGGATAGGAGACAATTCTATTCCTCGTAGCTAAAACATTCCGCGCGAAACACATGGTGTTTGTTCTTGTAGATTAGAAAAGTGAGGCTTTCACTTATTTTTATGCATAAGGCATTCCCCTATAAGAAAGGTCTTTTTGGTCATTCACGTCACTATGTTAAATTTGGAAACAGCTTTAAAGACATTTTTCAAGTCCATTAAATGTGATGGGCATAATGAAATTTTGGATTTTAAAAGTTGTTTTTAGATATCTCCGTTTGCGCGTAATAATATCTATGTCCCACGAGATCTATTACTCTCTTTTCAATTTCTGTTTTGGTGAAGAACTGATTTGGTTTGGAGAGGGCATCTTAGGTCGATAAAAACTTTTTTACATGTAACGGAAGGTTGATCTAAGATCTGTCATCACCAATTTGGCACTATGATAATTCTTCACCGGGAACTCCTCGTGCTATGATTATTTACTAATGCACAACTTTTAGTTTGGTGGATGAAATCTGGAAACACAACAACAAACATAACACAAGAATACCATAGACTATGATAAGAAGGAATGATGATAAATCTGAAATATCAGTGTAAATTATAATATTAACATGAAATTGTTACAATCTCACCCATGAGGTACTTCAAGTGTTACTGACTTCACTTTCCTTCCACCAATACTATGGGAGAAACTTCACAATTACACCTCTTAATGGCTTCTTTAACACACCTTCAAAATGATGGCTTCCTTTACACACTTACTCATACAATATTTCTCACTACTTCTTTCTATGCTAAATGAGGGGGGTGGCCTCTCTATTTATAGAACTTCCAGCTTATCCATCTTATCTCTAAGATAGGATAAGAAATCCACTCTGACGAATCATATTCCATACCTTAACTCTTATCTGTACATGTAAGCTTATCTTTTAAGATAAGATAAACCTTATCATTTCACATGGGTTCCACATTTTTAGACTTTTTACAAATAAAATACACAAAATATTTATGACCTCACTCCTTGTCCTTATTACCAATATAATATTTCTAATTCCTAATCATGTAGACCCTACTTCTCTACTTACCCCAACTTTGACATTTTAACATTACCGGACCACTTACGACAAATATTTAATTTTTACCACAACATGCCTATTGTGATTTTGACTATTACTATACTATACATTATTGGCGGTGTCGTATCAAAGCCATAAGCTATTATCTTCTATTGGACGCTACTACTAATTATACTTAACAACATTCTATTCCTAATACACACATTAATGAAATAGAAATTACGAAGGAAAATTTTAGTGTCAACATCTTCCCCTTCCTAGATTCTACTCCATCCTCGAGTAGAATATTATGGTGCTTGGAAAATCTTTAGCTTGTCATGGTTGATCCATTTTGTAATGGAGTGCCATCCAATTCCTCCAATCGGTATGTACAATTTTCATGCACGCATGCTATTTTGTAGGGCCCCATCTATTTTGGAAGAAATTTTCTCTCATCTTCTTTTTTGTATCTCGAATCATATACTAGGACCAAGTCATTCACATGAAATGAAGACCAACGGATATTTTGATCAAAGTATTCCTTCTCGCTTCATTTTCTTCCTATAGCTTGTATCCTTCGCTATTTCCCTCATTTCCTCTAGAAAATGAAGATGTACTAACTTTTCTTTTCTTCGAATCACTTTCATCCATCCTTTCATTTTTCATAACTCTCACAGTGGGAATATCAAACTCAATAGGAAGAACTAGATCAATGCCATAAGCCAACTGAAATGGGGAGTATCTTGTTGCCGACTTTGATGTTTCTCTATATGCCCACAATGCTGCATGAATCCTTTTATCCCACTTATGTACTTCGCAAGGCCGCATCTTTTGCTATAATTTGACACAACACAAAATTTGTTCTTCCACTGTCCATTTTTTCTTGGCTTGTATGTTGTTGCCTTCCGTGCTTAATAGAAAATTTATTGACTAGAGCTTCTACCACCTCATTAATGAAGAGGCTTCCTTGATCTGCTTACAATTTCTAATGGACAACCAAATCTGGTGACAATGCGTTCATATATGAACCTTTCCACTTCATCCATGGAAGTTGTTTTCAATTGCCTAGCTTCAACCCACTTGGTTAAATAATCTATGGCAACTACAATATACTTATTTTGGCATGGGGTAGTTGGAAGTGGACCTACAATGTCTATTCCCCACTTTTCAAAGGGATTGAGTGGAAGAATAGGGCATAATGGAGCCGAGGAAGTCTTACGATTACCATGTGTTTGACAAATATCACATGTCTTACAATAATTATAACAATCTTTAAAAAGAGAGGGGCGGTGATAACTCGTGCATCCAAGATCCTTCTTTTTGTAAGTTGTCCAGAGAAATGCCCTCCACATGTACCATTGTGGAATTCTTCTATCATCTCCTTCCCTTGATCACGTCTAATTACCCTCTTGTCTCGTCCATCGTGTCCTATTAAAAATAATAATCCATGCAGAATAGAATATGGACGACTGGCTTGAGTAATCTTCCTCTTAGTCTTTGCATTGACACCATCAGGAAACTTGAATTCATTCAGATAATTCCAAATATCTATGTATTCACTAGGGATTGTGTCAAGGGATAACAATGTTGCATCTGGGAAATCATCATCATCACAAGATGAACCTAAACCATCATAGGCTCGAGAGAGTGCATTTGCATTGACATGCTTCTTTCCTGGCCTATATATAATATCAAATTCAAATTCTTGTAGTAAGATTATCCATCTTGCTATCCTCCCTGATGGGTTAGGATTATTTACAATATATTTTAGAGCTTGATGATCTGTTACAACTATAAATTTCTGTCCTTGCAAGTAATTTATAAACTTCTTTATAGCAAAAATGATAGCTAGAGCCTATTTTTCAGTTACAGTATAATTTACCTCAACACTGCTCATTTGTCTGCTCCCAAAGTAAATTGGATGTTCATTCCCATTTTCATGTTTTTGGCTCGAGTACTTCCTAGTGCTACATTTGAGGCATCAATGTACACAATAAATGGCTTGCTCCAATCTGGATTCTTTAAAATAGGTGAAGACACCAGGGCTTCCTTCAATTGTTTAAAAACTTCATGCTCCTTATTTCCTAGTTCATAAGTAACACCCTTCTTCAAGAATCAAGGGTTAGTGGTCGTGCAATCTTTGAGAAATTCTTGATGAACCTTCTATAGTAACCCACATGGCCTAAAAATGATCTCAACTTACTTCTATTCATAGGAAATGGTAACTCTTTGATTTTTGAAACTTTATCAGGATCAGTACCAATACCATCTCTGGATACAACATGCCCTAACAAAATGCCTGTAAACATCCAAAGACAATTTTTTAGAGTTTAGTGAGGCTTGTGCTTCATCTAACCTTTGAAATGATGTCTCCATCTGGTTCAGGTGGTCCATCTTGCTCCCATAGATGCAAAAATCATCCAGAAATACTCTGATGAAGTTCCCAATGTAGGGTTTGAACACCCTATTCATCAAACACCGAACGTTTTCGGAGCATTACACAACCCAAAAGGCATAACTCTATAAGAAAATGTTCCCAAGGAGTGGTGAATGTGGTATTCAAATGATCTTTCTTTGCTATATGAACTTGGTTGTATCCGTTATATCCATCAGCAAAACTATAACACTCCTGGCTAGCTACTTCGTCCAAGATCTGATCTCGAGAATGGAAGAGGGTAATGATCCTTCTTTCTTTCTTTATTCATCTTCTTATAATCAACACAAATGCGTAGCTTCCCATTTTTTATTGAGATCACAATGGGAGAAACCCATTCTCAATTCTCCACAAAGAAATATGAATCCTCGCATCAAGCAACTTATCTATTTCTTCTTTTACAGCCTTGGAAAAATTAGGATTCATTCTATATGGCATTTGCTTTATGGGCTTAGCATCATCTACCACTCAATAGAATGTTCTACCCAACTTACTTGATGGAGTTCCTTGTAATCAAAAGTGAATAGGTGTATGTACCTTTGAAAGAGCCGGAGGTAGCATTCCTTCTCACTCTCCTTCACAAAGATCACCAATAATTATTTGTTGGAGACGATCATCAATTTATTCTTCAAATAATTTTATGGGTTCACGAGTCGATGTGATTGGAAGGATATCCATGACCAAAACATCAACCTCAATTTCTTCATCTTTTGTGTCCACTTCACCGGGTACTAGAGTAATCGTGAGGATGTCCAATCATCGCTTTCATCACTTGAATCCACGGGTTCTACCTTATGATGATGAGGATCACATTTATCTTCACCCTTTCTCTACCACATCCAAGTGTCATGAAGCCTTCATTCCAGAGTTTCTTGCATGAACTCTCCTTAGCCCCGGTCTTCCCAACAAAATTTAGTACACAACAAGCACCATTTTTCATCACCTAAAAGTCTACCACACATACAACACCCATAACAAATATTGCCACATTTGAAACTACACCTTCTAGTTTAGTTTTTCCTTATTTAATGACCTTAACATAAGTGTTGAGGGGCGATCAATTTTTAAATCTAACATATTCATTACAGACTCGGTCATTACATTAATCGCAAGCACTCTCCATCAACTAAGACATCATGAATTGAAATACCATTACATAATACCTCGGTTTGTGAGTGTAGGGATCCGCCTCTGCTCCAAAATAGGGACCTCAACCTCCTTCCTTCGTTGAGCATTGAGTCCACTTCGCAAATCCCACCTCTTCTCGAAGACATAGCCAAGATTTGACCATATGTAATATTTGCAGCCTTTTAGATAGATCTTCTAAGATGGAGTATGGTCCTTGTCCTCAGAAATTAAAAGGGAATAGAGTTGCTTCTATCCTTTCATTCCTTTTAGAAACAGATAAGGGTTAGGGCTAGGAGGAATACCTATTGAATGTCGAGATGGTGTGCGCGTACATCGTAGAGAAAGATCAAAGTTGATTGTGAAGAACTCCTTTTTGTCTTGAAGGACTACTCGTAAATAAGAATACAAGACCACAAGATTCTAATTAGACAATAAATGAGGGAACTCGCCTTGGGCCTGTGAAATATAAAACTTCCTTTCAAGGTGGTCAGCCTCTCGCTAATATGAATTAACACAAAAGATTGTAAAATAACAATTTAATTGCCTCGTTGAAACAAGTAGGGGGAAAGGCTGGTTTTTGGTTCTGAGTCAAGGTAACCGATACCGGTTGCTACTAACCGATATCGGTAGGTTCTATGTTTTAGGGGCTTTTGGTGAGGGTCAGTTGTAGAGTGGTTGTGTTGTTTTTAAGGCTAATAAATGAGTGGGATTAGGTAACGGGGTGATGAGAGGGTAAAAGAATGATAGTTAGATGTAATGTGTTGCTGGGTAGTAGATCCGGGAATAGATTTATGACGGCTGTGATTCAAAAGTCTAAGAAATGTTATCAAAGAGAACATACAAGATTCTACCTACCGTTTATTGACGAGAATGCAGGTCCAAGAACTGTGATGACAAAGGTAGAACTCAGATAGGACGTCCTGACGACCCGAAGATGAGATGTCTTCCCTCCCGATGATCAGATGAGTATCACAGGGCTCTGGTTATTCAGTTGCAGTCTTGGGCTTGATCTCCTTTGCTGCAAACTCTTCTTGTTTCTTCACTTGTCTCTGCTCGGCCAAGTAAAATCTGGATTCTCTCGATCGCTTCTGATGATCCTGATTGATCCAAAATCCTTCGACCTTTGTTTCTGGTTAGGGGAGCCCATTTACAGGGAACCGATGGCGGTTACGTAACCGACGGCGGTCGAGTAGAACCGGTATTGGTCAGTCAAAGTGGGCTATTTTTAGTAAAATAGCCAACTTTCCCTCCTTTTCTCCCGAGGGATTAGTTGCGGGCTTGGTCAAGTGACTAGAAGGTCGGTTTTGGGTGCGAGAAAGGGGTCATTAGTCATGGGTGTGGATGTAGACCAAGTTATAGGTCTTAATTAGATTAGTTTAGGGTTAGGCCTAGGTCATGATGAGGTGGTCAAATGAGGTGGCAGGTAAGGCTGATGTGGATTTATTAATTATAAGATAATTAATAAATAATTGTGTAAGGTTTAGGTGGTGAGGTTAGGTTGCGAAATGAGATGCGGGTCACAAGGGGTCATAAGACACAAATTTGGTGTCTACATTAGCCCCTTATTGTCGTGTAGTTTGTTTTGTAAAGCTACACGGACAATAATATGAAGTGGTTTCCCCTGTTAAGGGTATAGGTAATCCCCCTCAAATCTATCACAGATTGAGATAGCGTGAAATCAGGGATAGGGTTGATAAAGGGTAAATGGTGTGGAGATGATGGTGAGGTGGTGAGGTAGGTCCAAAGAAGCAGACGCACGTGGAAATGCATTAGTGCGACTAGGGTACATGATTTGACGAGCAAACCAGCAATGCATAGGCAAAGGTCGATAGTTTATCCAAACAAGGGTGATATAATCCTGGTATCCAAGGCATAGGAAGTAGCTCCAGGGTATATAATGGGTAAGGTACAGGAACGTTTGGGCATGTTCGGCAGTACCAAATGGTTGGTTTGGTTGAGATAAACGTCACGGTCTAAGTCTAGGCAAAGTTGGTCGACAGATCAAGTCAAGGACCCTAATCATGCTAAAACATGAACAGGTGAGCTCGAGTGAACAAAAGTTACATGATGGGTGGATAAAAGTGTATGTTGTTGATGTTGGGCGAGGTATTTAAGTGGTACGGCCTTGGGTCGGGCTGATTGATGAGTGAGGGCCGTGGGTCGGGCCAAGTTGTTGGGTTGTGGCCTTGGGTCGGGCCAAATGGTTGGGGTGAGGCCTTGGGTCGGGCCAAATGGTTGGGTTGCGGCCTTGGGTCGGGCCAAATGGTTGGGGTGAGGCCTTGGGTCGGGCCAAATTGTTGGGTTGCGGCCTTGGGTCGGGCCAAAATGGTTGGGGTGAGGCCTTGGGTCGGGCCAAATTGGTTGGTTACGGCCTTGGGTCAGGCCAAATGGTGGGGTTTTTTGGACCAAAGGTATAAGTGAGGTGGTGAGGGTCAAAGGGCAGCCGTATAAGGTTGGTTGAAGAGGTATAGTGAGGATGTTTGACCGATATTGTGGGGAGAAAGGGCGAGGTAATCGCATAGGGGAGCAAATTGGGTATAGAGGAAAAGTTCCTCTAGATCGTGTCGCGGTGACAAATTTAGATTTGAAAACCGATATACCCTCGGGCTTATAGACCATAGGAGGATCGATTAAAACCGAGGAGATTGATACCTCCCCGCCAACACCTCCGTAAAAGAAAGGAGGCAGCAATTGATCGCAGGGACCAATGGATGCAGAATGACAGAGGCCTATAGATTAGTTGTCGAGGTGGGTATTGAGAGATGGAGCATTTGTACGTGGTCGGTGGCACTATTTGAGTGGAGGAGTGAGGTGATTACAAAGTGGAGAGAGATCATCTAGGAGAGAGTTGATCAGGTGGAGTTCATCAGCCCAAACGAGTGAATGAGGTAAGAGGATTGTTAGCGCCATTGTGGAGTCACGAGCGGAGGGACTAGAGGAGATACCTCCATGCCAGGGAGCATTTAACATGTTACAGAGAGATTAGCAGATCGTGGGTGGTACCGATATACAATACCATGGTACCTTTGAGGACGAGAGGCCCGGGAGAGAGAGCGCCGACGATCACGATCATCACCTAGTTCGGGATGAGGCGTGAGGGTCTAAGTAAATGTTATCGAGGTATAAGAATAAATAAGGATGCCGACCTGCATGTCGATGATAGAGAAGATGTATTTGTTTAACATCTAAATAAAACTGAATATGTATGTTGATTTGAGTTACGATAATAATAAGAATGTTTGTGTTTTGACTTTCGGTGTTTTGAAAAAGGATAAAGAGGAATGTGATTAAAATAGAAATACACAAAAAATATTTATATTTATCACACATGATAGGTTATGGTAGGAGATGGTCGAGCTAACCTTGGGAGACCCCATGTCTCCGAAGTGCTGCCTACATAGCCCATTGCACAAAGCAAGGAGGGGCCTCAGACCGATGTAGTTCTCCCTTAAGACCAGGGAGAGGTGAATTCAGGCAATTTAGGTATGGTTAGGCAATTTGTTGGTTGGTAAAAATATTGATATTGATATTGGTAGGGTAATGTTGTTGGTGTTGGTAATGAATTGGTGATTTTGGAATAGGTAGAAGTGAAGCGAAAGTTAGCCTACCCAAGTGGTAGGGAACCATATCCTGATTAAGATCAACACATAATCCTAGATTCGAGTCAAAGAGGAAAAAGTTACTCCGTAGTTGAAAAGAGCTAAACAAACCACATATTAATGCAGGATGAGCTTGAACCCCTAGGTACCGTGCATAGACGAGAAGTCAATAGGTGAAAAGAGTTGTATGATCACAATATATCGGATATACGTCACGTCCCTTGAGTTTAAACAAATGGTGAGGTGAGGTGGATGGTATAGCTGAGGTACGGAGAACTTGTTACAAAGTGAGTGTTCTGACGAAAGAGAACCTACCCTAAATAGACAAGTCCATGACTCAAAAGTTCTTTTGAATGTGGCTTTTATTTTACTTTTCCGGATAGACGATCGATGCGGAAGTCTACAAGGGATATTGATTGTATTATTCTTGAGGTCTTCACGAAGCTGATCAATGCAAGAAGCTTCTGATAAAGGCTGACTGTGTAGCTAGCTCCTTCAAGGGAGCAGTCTATTTATAGTAGCAGATGTGATTTTAGTGCATAGCTGTCCTTCGGGGGAGCAGTCTATATATAATAGCAGCAATAGTTTGGCATATAGCTGTCCTTCGAGGGAGCAGTCTATATATAATTTAGAGAGCCAGATGTCCTTTTGGCGTAAAGCATCTAGTTTGGTAGAAAGTTTGACTCAAGAAAATCCTATAAGCATATAATTAAGAATGTGCCATTTTAATACTTTGAAGTCATGGACTAGACTAAAGAGGGAAGGCATCATTAAGGGGAGGTGGGAATCAAACTATGTGAGCTTGATTTGATTGTAAGATGTAGGAAACAAAGTGTATGTAATGGTAAATGAGCTCAAGGGACGAGCGGTAGGTAGATAAGAAGTGATATAACACTAAATTCAACAGTAGAATGGTCGAAGATGCAAGGCATTAAGGGGTTCAGGCTCAGGTTTACCATTAAGCGAAGCTAAACGATAAGTGCCTGATCCATAAGTGTGAGTGATTATGTAAGGCCCAATCCAATTGGGAGCAAATTTTCCATGTTTGCTCTTTTCTAGTTTGGTTACATGTTGATTCTCTTTGAGGACAAGATCACCAACCTTAAAGGTACGCTCATGAAGTCGCTTATCATAAGCACGCTTGATGTGCTTTTTGATAGATTTGAAGGTGATCAAGAGCTGTAAGACGACGCTCGTCAAGAAGCTCCAATGGGCTAACCGCTCTTGGCGGAAATCATTTTGGTAAGAATATCCTGAAGAGATATTCTGAGGGAGGGTATTTGTATTTCGAGAGGCAAGACAGCCTCAGTACCATATACCAAAGAAAAAGGTGTGGCATTAGTGGAGGTACGAATGCTAGTACGATAAGCCCAAAGGGCAAAGGGGATGTGATCATGCCAATTTCTTCCGGACTCATTGACAACTTTCATGAGAATTTTGGTTAGGGTTTTATTAGAGGATTCCATTCGGAGTCCGTTCGCTGGGATAGTAGGGTGAGGAGAAACTAAGTTTGATACCAAAGTTGTCACAAATGTCTTGCAACAACTTATTTTTGAAAGATTTTCCATTATCTGTTATCAGGCGATGAGGAACACCAAAACGATAGATAATGTGGTGGTTAATGAACTCTACAATTTTTTCTTTTTTGGTTGAAATGAGTGGAATAGCCTCCACCCATTTTGTGTAATATTCGGTTGCTGTGATTATCCATCGATGACGTTGTGAAGAGGATGGATGAATCTCACCAATAAGGTCTAAACCCCATTGTGAGAAAGGCCAAAGATCTCGGGCGACCTGTAGCGGGTGGCTAGGAGTATGTTGAAGGTTGGCATGTTGTTGACACATAACACAACGCTTAACATATTCGTAGCAATCGTTATTGAGAGTAGGCCAATAATAACCTAGGCGAAGGATTCGCTTGGCCACGGCAAGGCCGCTAAAATGTCCACCACAAATACCGTCATGGACCTGTTGGATGGTATAGGTGACCTCCGCGCCGGTGAGACATCGAAGGAGGATGCCATCAAAGCCACGTTTATAAAGGAGTCCCCCCATAACGACATAACGAGAAACACGTTTAAGAAAAGCACGTTTGCCGGTACTAGTAAGGGCAGGTGGGAGAATAGAGGTTGTAAGGTAGTCGTGAAATTGGTGATACCAGGTATCCTGCGAATTAGCAGACACATTATTTATCATACAAACAACCGGGCCGAGTAAGATGGGGCAAAGAGTTGTTGGACCAAGACGAAAATGTCAGAGTCAGTTGATGAAGCTAGAATTTGTGAGGCTAAGCAAGCCATAGTATCCGCAAATTTGTTAGTGGAGCGAGGAATGGTTTGGATAGAATAGTGAGTAAATAAGGCTAGAAGTGAATCCACGTAGTGTTTGTACTTTTGAAGTTCCTCATTTTTACATTGGTAGATGCCCATAACTTGATTGACTACCAATTGAGAGTCACCGAAAATATTGATAGATTTGACACCTAAGTGTAATGCAACCTGGAGACCCAGAACAAGGGCCTCGTATTCCGCAAAGATTATTAGTGCAGGGAAATCGAGCGGAATGAGAGAGGCATAGGCTCAGCGTCGAGAGGAATGAGAACAACGCCGGCTCCTCCGCCGCGTTGGCATTTGGATCCATCGAAGAAGAGGGTCATTGGATACGACTCCTCCCTGAGTGAAAGAGTGGCGATGAGTTCGTCGGGGAAATTAAAATTGGTAAATTGCGCCCCGGGTAAAGGGGCTTCCGCGAGTTGATCTGCGATGGTTTGTCCTTTGATTGATTTCTGGTGGACAAACTCAAGGTCGAGGTCGGTGAGGAGCATGAGCCATCGGGCGATGCGTTGGTTTAGATGGGGTTTGGCATACATATAATGGATGGGGTCCGTGTTGGTGATGATGAAAGTTTTGTGATTCAGGAGGTAGTGTCGAGTTTGGTGGCCACGAATGATAGGGCTAGGCACAACTTTTCTACATGTATACCTAAGTCTCATAGTCCACCAAAGTACGACTTATATAATAAACGGCTTGTTCGCGATTCTCGAGTCACGATGTGCAAGCATGGCCCCTACAACATGGTCGGTGGCGGAAAGGTAAAGGTAGAAAGGGCGGTCATCCTGAGGTGGGATAAGCACGGGTGGCTGCAAGAGATAAGCTTTGAGAGCCTCAAAGGCTTGGTGGCACTCTTCACTCCATTGAAAGTCAATGTCTTTTTTAAGGAGGTGATGAAAAGGTTGACATCGATCCGAGAGTTGGGAGATGAAACGCCGGATAGATTGGAGCTTACCTTGTAAACTACGCAATTGTTTGAGGTTAGTAGGTGGGGGCATTTCTAGGATAGCTTTGACTTTAGATGGGTCGACCTCAATGCCACGCAAAGAGACGATAAAACCAAGAAGTTTTCCCGAAAGGACACCAAAGACACATTTCTTTGGTTGAAGACGGACATAATATTGTAACAGGTGATCAAAAATAATGGTTAAAACATCGAGATGTTCACTACGATGTTTAGATTTGCCAAGAAGATCATCGACGTAATCTTCAAGGATAGTGTGCATAATGTCATGAAAAATGTAGGTCATAGCCCGCTGATAGGTTGCACCAGCATTCTTAAGGCCAAATGGCATTACACGATAATAGAAGGTTCCCCAAGGAGTTATGAAGGCAGTTTTATGTTGATCGGCAGGGGCAACCAAAATTTGGTTGTATCCTGAAAAGCCATCCATGAGAGAGAGCATCTCATGGCCCGCAGTGAGATCAACAAGTTGGTCAATACTAGGTAGGGGGAAGTCATCCTTAGGGCAAGCGAGGTTAAGATCCCGGAAATCCGTGCATATCCGAAGTCCCCCGTCGCTTTAGTGACAGGTACGATGTTAGAAATCCATTGAGGATAGTCAATAGGTAGGATGAAGGAAACAGAAAGGAGTCGTTGAAGCTCCTCTTTGACCAAGAGGGCAATGCGTGGATGCATTTTTCTCAATTTCTGTTTAATTGGTTTGGAATCGGGTTTCAGGGTAATGTTATGGACAGCAATGTCAGGATCAATTCCTGGCATGTCAGCATAGGACCAAGCGAAAGCTTGGTTACGAGTACGGAGAAAGGTAGTAAAGGCGACTTGTTCTGATGCGCTAAGGGATTGTCCGATCTTCACAATGTGAGGATCCTCCTCCGTGTGGATGTTGATTTCTATAGTAGACTCGTTCAACATGGTTTGAGTTTCAGATGGTAAGGCGCGTTGAATATAAGAGTCATCCGCACCAAGGTAAGTGAGGATGGAGTCATCATCCCTCACTCAAACATTAATCAAGGTGAGTCCTCTTCAATCATGTCTGGATACAGAAGGGGGATAGAAGAGGGGTCCTCATTATCGCGTTGATAAGTGAGAGGACCTAGGAAGATAGCATTTATGAAAAAAAAAAGTTAGGAGGGATAGATTCGGGATCTATCGACTGGGGTGACAAGGCAAAATGGGTGATGATGGTTCGGTAGGGGGGTGACGCTCGTCATCTTCCGTAAGACAACCGACACACGAGGTTCCTTCGGTGTAAGTGTTCCCGAAACTGAGACCACTACGATCATTGTGCTTGCGAGTAGTTACAGGAATGATTGTATGTCGGCCTTGTTCATAAAGACCAAAACCAAAGCCTTTCCAAGCACAGCGAGTCAAGAAGGTAAGGGTGAAATGACGATTTGTCAGGTATTGAAAATCGGATTGAAAGGAACCACACCAAGAGGAGGCTCAGGGGCAACGGAAGATGTGTCGACACCCCCATATGTTAGGTTAGTGCGGCAGTGAGGTGGTCCGTAGGGGATTACTTCCCCCACACGACGGTCATAGGTAGGATGTGCATGTACCTGTCCGTACTCCTGTGGGGTATGGAAAGAACTAACGTTATATAGGCGATACTCCCCCAGCGTAAGGCGTTGAAAAACATCTACTAAGGGGTCTGTGGTTGGGATGTTAGCTGCGGGAAGGGAAGTGGTTTTTGCGATGGTGATTTCATGGGTCGAAGGTGTAGGTGCTTGAAGTGAATGGTAGAGGTGTGGTCAAGTGGATGGTTGGGTTGAATGAATGGGTGTCTTGATTGGTACAAGCACATCATTAGGGCGATATAACATATTGCAGGTTTTGAAGGGGGGAGGATCAGCTTTTACGGTGTAAGACTTCCCCTCGTACTCAAATTTTATGCATCTATGTAAGGTTGAGGGAACGCATCCCATAGCCCGGATCCAAGGGCGACCTAGCAATATATTGTATTGGAACTCTCCCTCAAGGACATAGAAGAGTTCGGGTAAAGTACGTGGTCCTACATGAATGTTAAGGATCACGGTGCCTAAGGTAGAGGTAATAGCATCATTGAATGACCGCAACATGATGGGGTTGGCACACATGTAGCTAGAAGGGATATTCATTTGTTGGAAGGCTTTTGAAGAGATGATGTTTAGGCTAGCGCCCCCGTCGATCATAACACGATGTACCCGAATGTCCCGGACGTAAGCTGAGATGAAAAGAGCAGGGTCAGGATCTTCTGTACCAAAGTCAACAATTTTGTCTTCGAGAAACTGACTGCAGCTTGTTGTATGTACAGAGACAGAAGTGGTTGGGGCGGTAGGTTGTTTGGTGAGGGAAGCAACGTGATTGGGTGTTAGTATGGAGGTAACAGGGTGGTTTCATTAGGTAAGACCTCGATCCCTTGAAGGATTTCAACGAGAGCTTGTCGATGAGATTCAGAAGTCCGAATGAGATCATACAGTGTCATTTTTACAGGTGATTGGTGAAGCTGTTTGATCATGGCTCGGTGGGCAACTCCATTAGAGACGGGGTAAGTGGGTCCACGAATAACCACTTTAGGTGGTGGTGCGATCGGGATGGTGGACGGAGAAAGAGAGGACGCAGGTGTGCTTTCTTTCGCTTTCTCGTTGTTTTTCTGCGCTCGAGTAGCAACACTAATCATATTAATCTCGTGGACCTGAGATGAAGATGGTCGGGATAAATCATGGTCTTCGAGAGGTGGGGTTGTAATAATGATAGATATTGGTGAGGTGGGGACAGGTGGTATAGGAGAGGGAATTGAAGCTAAAGGTCTCTCCCTTCGTAAGTTGTCTTTCTTAACCTTTCTATCTGAGAGAGGTGACTGATGAAGGATGGCTTTTAAAGCTTTGCATCCCTCCACATCATGTCCTGGTGTGCGGTGATAAGCGCAGATTTTAGACTCATCATAACCTATAGGTCGAGGTTTAGATGGGTCATAAGGTCTAAGTGGGGGTAGAGAAATGGTCGCATTCTCCACCAACATAGCAAGGATTTTGGCGTAAGATCCTTTGAGTGGGTCCAAATCGAGGAGGATGAGGGTATTGATTGAGCAGGTTTCGGTAATGTTTGGGCATGGTTGGTTCGTACGGGTGGTGGTTTAGCCAAGGGGTGTTGACATGTGGTTTTAACTAAACGTGGTTTCTTTGGCGCAGGAGCTACGTTTAGCTGGTTAGATGATGAGGCTCCAGATAACGTGGTATCCGGAGACAATGGCGACAAAAGAGGAGTGACGGAAAACAAGTCCTTTGATGATGAAATTTGTTTAGGGTTGATGGGTGGACAGGATACGTGAGGTGACAATGTTGATATACCCTTAGATCTCTGTATGGGTGTAGAAGGCGTAGGTCATTTTAAAGAAAACGCAGGAGGTATGATATATTGATGCAAGGTGGAGGGATGAGGTCCCAATATGGAAGGTAGGTGTGACGATGATGGTTTTAATTGTGATAGAGGCACGGATTGAGGTTGTCTCCTAAGTGGAGGGGCGGCTTTATTTTTGGATAAATCTAGTCGCTTAGGTGGGTGTGTTAGACTGGGTATTGGTGAGGTCCCAAGTGTAGGGGAAGATTTGGTTAGGCTGACAGAGGTGGATGAGATACTGGGTAGAGATGCGGGGGGTGAAGGTGAGGACATAGGCATTTTGAGTTTCTGTAAACATTTCGGGTATATGATAGAGGTGTCTGGATCGGTCATCTGCATTTGAGTAGAATAGGGGGTACTCAAACGTTCCCATAGGACTCGTCTATCTTCTGGAGAATGACAGTCTTCAGGTGTGAATTGGAATTTTTGTATGGAAGAAAGGTGGGTTGTGATTCCGGTCCACTGTGGGTGTGATGCAGGGGGTAGATGAGGCATTGTATCAATAGGTGTTAAGAGGTCAACCGGTCACTGAAAAGATTTAGGCGATGAAGAACTAATAGGTAGGAGGGCATGTTTGAGAGGATCCGTCATGGTTAAAGAAGTTGGCGATGTCGGTGCAAGAGGTTTCTCGTCTAAAGATGACAAAAGGAGTGGCGAGCCTTCCTCTTGTGCAGCAAGAGCGGTAAAAGGGGACGTTTGGGAAATAGATAGGTTAGATAACATCCGCTCGCAATCTTGTAGGGATGTGGTGTAAGAAGACTCATCTATTAGAAGAGAACTCTGGGCAGTTAACTCCTTTATGGGTAAAGGAATGATTTCGCTTTGGCTTGATGGTGGTGAAGGAGGTTCGGGCCCCTGGGTCAGTGAAGAGGCTTGATTCAAAATTTTCTCGATAGAGGCTTTTGGCTGGGAATCGAAGACTGCATGGATCTCATGAACACTCTCCTCGGCTAAAATATCTTGGTTTAGATTACTGTTAGAAGAATGATTCGGGAATGGTTTGTTGAATATTTTCAAATTTCGGTTAGCAGGGGCGTTAGGATTATCGAGGGTTATATCCCCTGCATCAACCATTTCCTGCACTATGTTTTTCAACATCTTGCAGTTTTCATGACTATGTCCTTTTACGCGGTGAAAGTTACAGAAGTCATTTTCTTTGTACCAAGAAGGTATAGGCGGGTGGAGTCAAACCCGGAGTGAGGTTTAACAGAGGCAAGGTGATAGCTCCTACTTTGAGCAATTTTTCCAAGATGACACCATAAGTTTCTCCCAAGGAGTGTAGTTGATGGGCTCGCTTTATACTTATAGGTGGTTTTGGCGGGGTATTAGACGGTGGTTGGGATTTGACCATCACCGCGTGCACGGCTCCTTTTGATTTCGAAGCAGTCGATGGGTGAGGATTGGTGGTGTTAGGTTTGTTGGTGGAATCTGGAGTCCGGAAATTGGGGTTTTTGTTGCGCAACCACAATTTCTCTTCTTCTAAGGCTCGAATTTCTAGTTTCCGAGCCATGGTAAAGGCCTCGTCAAATGTGCGGAAAGTTTGAATTTGAAGGGTAGGAGAAATGTGCTTAGCGCATGCCCGCGTAAAAATTTCAATAAGTTCAGCCTGAGGCAAGGCATATGTAAGTTGGTTGATAAGGCCCCGCCATCGTCCAACGAAATCTGCGATAGATTCGTCTTCAAATTGTCGGATGGCATAGAGGTCGGTGATAGATACTTTCTTGGCAATGTTAATGGAGAAATGATCCAAGAAAGATTGGGCTAGTTGGTTAAAAGAGAAGATTGAGTGCTGGGTTAAAGCACTGTACCACTCCAAGGCGGGTCCTGATAGGGACATGGGAAAGGTGCGGAGTAACAAAGCATCATCATGAGCAATCAAATAACAAGCATGTCTAAATGATCGCAAGTGTTGTTGAGGATCCTCTTTACTATTAAAACGAGTAAATTTCAGCAATTCCCATTGAGGAGGATATGAATGAAGAGGGACAGAAGGGTGAATAGGCTCCCGACAAACTTGCTCGTATGTCAAGGCGCTACGACTTCCCGAAACAGAAGCCTCCAGATTTTGCATTTTGTCCATCATTTGTTTGATGAAATCCGTGGTTGGATGAGATGATGGTGCGGTTGTGGTAAACGGAGGCAAATTGGGCCAAGGGCCTCCGCTAGACAATGGTGAGGTTAAGTGTTGATAAGGTATGGAGGATGAATATGTTGAGGCGACCGAATAGGGATGTCCCATATAAGATGTTGAGGTCACAGGATACGTGTATGGGAATGAAAAGGTAGGCGGAGCTTGAGAAGGAAAGCTCGTGTGGATAGGTGGCAGAGAGCAAGTCATGAACGGAGCAGTCTGCAAGAGAGATGAGGTAGGAGCAGTCGGCGGTAATGATATGTGGGGTCCAAGATTAACCAAAGGAAAGCCAATCTGTTGTATGAACCTCTGAAGCCGTCGGATTGGGAGACGGGGCTAAAGATGCAGAAGCAAGGCGGTGTTATCAGGTGGAGTGGGAGCTAAATGAGCAGCTATACTAATAGGCATGCCAACAAGGAGTCACTGACCATCGTGCGTACGTACGGTCAAGGGCATGAGACAAATAGTATTATACAAAGTGCTAGGATTAGCATCCAAAATTTGGCAAATTCCTTATCTCCTACAGAATTTTGGGGATCTCACCGGTGTCCGTAGGGTTCCTATAGAATGTGAAGGGGGTGATTCAGGTAAAGGCACAGAGCAAGCATGTGAAACCATGGCATGGCTTGCTTTCGAGTGATAACAACCATGGACAGAGAGTACCCAAGAGGGTTTCAATCTATCAGAAATGTAAATGACTTAGAATGGTGAAATTGGTAGGTTGTTGGCTTGTCGAAATCGTAAAGATAGAACCGATATCGGCCCGATAACCGATGTCGGTTAGACTAACTATAGCTTCGCAAATAACCGATATCGTGTAATAAGACTAGTATAAGAAAATATAAGAAGCTACTGACTTGATTGTTAACAAAGCTTAGTACATTTATCAATTGTTCTGAGGTGATGACAGAAGACAGTGTATAACAGAGAAAACAGAACTGAAAACAAACAAGATGCACACGCAAATCCAGAGACTAACCCTAGGGTTAATTTAAATTATCGTGGGCTTATGCCTTTAGACGTAAAATGATGTCAGAATCCTAAAAGAAGACTTAGAGGAAATGTCAAGTTTGTTTTGGCTTATAAGGTTACCTCAATCGGGCGGAGGAATACCGCGGAAAAGGGGGGATGTTTTGAGCTGTTGTGTTAATTATGAAGTGATTCGGTATGTGTTGTGCAGTGAAAGTAAGATTAATTTCCTGTCAATACCATGGAAATCACCCCCACGTGTACGACCTGTTACTTAGTCTATGTTCACTAGAATTGAAAACAACAAGCAAGAATGTAATGCACGTGTTTTAAACCCAAATCAAAAATGATATTCGATGAAGAAAATAAGATGACTTTCACTAATGCAAAACTAGGAAAGCAAGACAAATTCCTTTACTAAATATAACAAAAACAACAACAACAAGTATGCTCCCTAAATGAAAGCAAACAAGAGAAACAAAAACCCGAAATGGGTCCCACCGAGCGTGCCAAAATGTTTCACGCGGAATGTTTCAACTTTTTGGGAATAGAGTTTCTTCTATCCTTTCATTCCTTTTAGAAACAGATAAGGGTTAGGGCTAGGAGGAATACCTGTTGAATGTCGAGATGGTGTGCGCGTACCGTAGAGAAAGATCAGGTTGATTGCGAAGAACTCCTTTTTGTCTTGGAAGGACTACCTGTAAATAAGAATACAAGACCACAAGATTCTAATTAGACAATAAATGAGGGAACTACCTTGGGCCCAGGAAATATAAAACTTCCTTTCGAAGGTGGTCAGTTCCCCTGCTAATATGAATTAACACAAAGATTGTAAAATAACAATTTAATTGCCTCATTGAAACAAGTAGGGGGAAAGGCTGGTTTTTGGTTTTGAGTCAAGGTAACCGATACCGGTTGCTGCTAACCGATATCGGTAGGTTCTATGTTTTAGGGGCTTTTGGTGAGGGTCAGTTGTAGAGTGGTTGTGTTGTTTTTAAGGCTAATAAATGAGTGGGATTAGGTAACGGGGTGATGAGAGGGTAGAAGAATGATAGTTAGATGTAATGTGTTGCTGGGTAGTAGATCTAGGAATAGATTTATGACGGCTGTGATTCAAAAGTCTAAGAAATGTTATCAAAGAGAACATACAAGATTCTACTTACCGTTTATTGATGAGAATGCAGGTCCAAGAACTGTGATGACAAAGGTAGAACTCAGATAGGATGTCCTGACGACCCAAAGATGAGATGTCTTCCCTCCCGATGATCAGATGAGTATCACAGGCTCTGGTTATTCAGTTGCAGTCTTGGGCTTGATCTCCTTTGCAAAACTCTTCTTGTTTCTTCACTTGTCTCTGCTTGCCAAGTAAAATCTGGATTCTCTCGATCGCTTCTGATGATCCCGATTGATCCAAAATCCTTCGACCTTTGTTTCTGGTTAGGGGAGCCCATTTACAGGGAACCGATGGCGGTTACGTAACCGACGGCGGTCGAGTAGGAACCGGTATCGGTCAGGTCAAAGTGGGCTATTTTTAGTAAAATAGCCAACTTTCCCTCCTTTTCTCCCGAGGGATTAGTTGCGGGCTTGGTCAAGTGACTAGAAGGTCGGTTTTGGGTGCGAGAAAGGGGTCATTAGTCATGGGTGTGGATGTAGACCAAGTTATAGGTCTTAATTAGATTAGTTTAGGGTTAGGCCTAGGTCATGATGAGGTGGCAAAATGAGGTGGCAGGTAAGGCGATGTGGATTTATTAATTATAAGATAATTAATAAATAATTGTGTAAGGTTTAGGTGGTGAGGTTAGGTCGACACAAATTTGGTGTCTACACAACCATAACATACAAACTTGAAATATTTCTTTTTGGACCTCTATCTCCTTCCCGAGAACTAAATTATTTTCCTTGGAGAAGATTAATAGTTAATCGGCTCATCTTCCCGAGCATATCTTCATACTCAATATATGTACTAAGAGAAAGATTTGTGCTCATCGAGAGGGGTTGTGGATTTTTGACCAAAGGTGCTAGTGTAGGCTCTACTTTAGCAACAATTTCTTTGGGCTCCTCTTCCATGCTTTCTTATTTCCTTCTTGCAATATACTTTTCTTGTTCAATGGTAGCCGGGTGGTTATATTTCACTCGTTGTCGATATCCGGCTTCATCCCAAGAATGAAGTGCTTACAGAGGAGATTATCCATGCCATTCATCAACCCATCTGCTAATCCTTCCTTCTGGATCTGGGCATCGAGCTTCCTCCTTAGCTCTAGAACATGAGCATGATAATCCCTTATCTTCTCTTTCTCTCCTTGGGATAGCTTTGTGATATTGATCATGAGATCTGCATATTTCATTGTTCACCAAATTCTTCAAGAAAACTTTCAGTTAATAAATCCCATGAGTTTTTCACATTATCACCTAGTGTTTCAAACCACCTAAGGGCTGAACCATCCAAAAAGGTAGGAAAAAATTCAGTCCATTGTTCCCTTCTTATAAGGCCATTACAAATACAAGATCGTTTAAACTCTTGAATGAAAGAGGAAGCATCTTCATTAGATTGGGCAATAAAAAGCAGAATCTTCCCCATTTTCAAAAGTAACCCCAGTGAAATACCAACTCACAAGTACAATCAACAAGACTTATGTGCACAAATAATTGAAATCACTATAATAGAAAATAGAAATGACCATGGTAAACTATGGTAAAACTTGACTTACTACGGTAAAAACTGACTTTACTGTGGTAAACACTATTCACAATAAAAAGTGAAGTTATCAAGGTAAATACTATTCATGCTACAAAGTGACTTTTCTGTGAAAATACTATTCACGGCAAAAAGTGACTTTACCATGGTAACTACTATGCACAATAAAAATAAGGTTACCCTCCAAATGTTTTCTGACTAAGTGGGAATATCTCTCCAGAAAATCCACCAACGAGGAATGGTCCCGGCAACGGAACCAAAATGTCATCACCAATCCAACACTATGATAATTCTTCACCAGGAACTCCTCGTGCTATGATTATTTACTAATGCACAACTTTTAGTTTGGTGGATGAAATCTGGAAACACAACAACAAACATAACACAAGAATACCATAGACTATGATAAGAAGGAATGATGATAAATCTGAAATATCAGTGTAAATTATAATATTAACATGAAATTGTTACAATCTCACCCATGAGGTACTTCAAGTGTTACTGACTTCACTTGCCTTCCACCAATACTATGGGAGAAACTTCACAATTACACCTCTTAATGGCTTCTTTAACACACCTTCAAAATGATGGTTTCCTTTACACACTTACTCATACAATATTTCTCACTACTTCTTTCTATGCCAAATGAGGGGGGTGGCCTCTCTATTTATAGAAATTTCAGGCTCATCCATCTTATCTCTAAGATAGGATAAGAAATCCACTTTGACAAATCATAATCCATATCTTAACTCTTATCTCGTACATGCAAGCTTATCTTTTAAGATAAGATAAACCTTATCATTTCACATGGGTTCCACATTTTTATACTTTTTACAAATAAAATACAAAAATATTTATGACCTCACTCCTTGTCCTTATTACCAATATAATATTTCTAATTCCTAATCATGTAGACCCTACTTCTCTACTTACCCCAACTTTGACATTTTAACATTACCAAACCACTTACGACAAATATTTACTTTTACCACAACATTCCTATTGTGCTTTTGACTATTACTCTTATACTATACATTATTGGTGGCATCGTATCTGGCATCGCCGTTATCTTCTATCGACACTACTACTAATTATACTTAACAACATTCTATTCCCAATACACACATTAATGAAATAGAAATTACGAAGGAAAATTTTAGTGTCGATGATCCATGGCCTCTTTCCAAGGTAGTTTGCACCCTTTGTTGTCTGCTTGATTATGATATATGTTTCCATTGTTTGTTGGATGACAATCATTTTCAATTTCTATTCAATAATAAATTCCCTTTCCTTGTGCATCATTTTGTATTTGATTGTTTTGGTAGGTGGATATTGGGAGATGTTATTGTAGCAAATTAGATTTGAGAAACTCCAGAAATCCTGGTAAATCTAATTTGGAAACCATTCAGTCTTAGGTCATTTTCCCATGAAAAGAAATACCATGCCTGATCTCCTCTCGAGTCACTAGTTTGGTGAATTATAATCGTGTGTGGTTAACCAGGAGATATTTGCAGTAAGTTGTGATTGACTTGTGGTGTTTTCCTCCTAATTCAGTTAGGATATGGCTGAAATCCCTTGTGGCTTTCAACACTATGCATCCTGATCATGCAAAACCCTTCAGTCCGGTAAAGGTACAACTTACCCTCGATGCACAATATCCATAAAAGCATGTAATCCGGATCTATTGTTTATGATACAGAAATAAACAAAATTGTGATCAGGGATAGGTCAAGTAAAGTTAATAGTAATGAGTGTATGGTGTCAAATATCCACTCATGATTACCTTACAAGGTTTTTTTTTCCATCACCATAAGAGCTAACCAAACTTTGTTCAATCACAATCACATGTGAAGAAACCTAAGGTGGAAAGACAATTTCTGACTTCCAAAATCAATTCATTCCTTGTATAAGCATTCTTGTCATGCATTCACTCTATCTACAGTTGGCAATCTCCTCTTTGTCTGGTAAAATGGTATGGGATGCATTAGTTCGATCTATATCCTGAAAATCCTTTCTTTGGAAAATACTAAATTTTTATAGGATTCATTCACTCGATCTGATGTCTGCAATATTCCTTTTTCTCAGGTAAAATAGTGTGGGATGTGCCCTTGCAGATAGCCTGACATTTCTTGGTTTGATAGAGATGTTTCTCAAATTTCACTTGGGGATGAGGTGATTAGAGATGTGAGTTCCAGTCCAATAGTGAATGGCCACTTATGTCCAGAATTATCACCATTTGGGTGCTACTCCCAATGGTTTGCCAAAAGGATATGTTATATGTTTATACTTTATTAGGTTGCTTGATGCAAACTAATTTTTTCTATCATGGTATCTACACTTTCCTGCTATGGTCAATTTACTCATAGATTAAACTTTGGCATCTGCATTGTTCAGCTAAGGCTAGTGTTCTTCTTTGATAGTGTTTGTGTTGATTACAAGTATGTCTTCCTTGTGGCAACATCCATAAGTGGCCTTGAAAATTTACTTGCTTAGTTTATGCATTTTATGTGGATAGAAACATGAACATTGTTTGGCTCAGTATGCACAACATTTTATGTCTAGAATGTAATGTTTTTTTAACCTTCTATGTCTTTCTAGTAAGTATTCAAATGGTTAGTGTCTGGTAAAATGCATCGAATAGCTTCTGTCAAATTTGGTTTTGTATTATTGCCCTTTTTTATAGTGAGGATAATTAGTATGGTCAGCCTCTTGTTGATATTTCTAGTTGGTCCTCTTGCAAATGACCTTGGTCCAGAACACACTAAGCCAAGAGAAATTTAATGTACAACTACAAACAAATGGTAGTTGTCTTAGTGTTTTTTGTTAGTCTAAGAGAAAATTATCACAAGTCTTTGAATCTAAACACTCCAAATTTTATTGAGTGTGGAGGACTCACTCTAGGAATAGTCAAAGTTGATCATTTTGTAGAAGACTCAGTCAGTTCTGATTTATAGTTTTCGAAGTGATAGTATCAAAAAGTCCAGAATTGCAGATCTTATTTCACTTTTGTAATTTCATTTTTTTATCAATACAATAATAAATTAATCTTATAAAATAAACATCTTGATAGATCATGCTATCTTCCGACAATCTAAATAAGCTTAAACTCAAGTAGAACAAAAATTTGATCACTCAAATTATTCATGACGACTCATGGCATATTCTTGGAGCAATATTTGTGTTGCATGTGTTAGAAACTGGAACACTTAGAGGGGGGTGAATCAGTGTTCAATTCAACTTTTTAATTCAATTAGATAAATTACTTAAACTGAAAAGTAACTCAAGAAATCAAAGATCATCACACATATATAGGAGACAATAATTTTTAAGTGGGAAACCCAATTTGGGAGAAAACCCAATAAACCAATGCACTATATGGCCAAAGGTTACAAAAATTAGTTGAGCTACAACTCAACTTTTGAGGCTACAACCTCAATTATGCACTCAAGCTTCAACTTGGTGTTGGAAGCAACAACTTCCCTAAATGATCTAGTCAGCTCCCACTCGACCTTCTGCAAGCTGCCACCTGTAAGGAAGCAATAAATCCCTGATGCTATTGAGCTACAACTCAATTTGAACAATTAAGATGTGATCAATCTTCAATTTGATGCTCTGAACATCTGATGATGATCCTAAATTAACACTCTACTCTTTACAATTCATCTTAGTCTCTGTTTTGTACTTCACATAAGCCTATCTCCTTCATTTTGTTTGCATTAAAATTCCCATGCAATCACCTTCAATTCACCTCCTTAAGGATCAATTCACTGTATATCAGTGTAGTTTAAATCACTGTATCTCTGTTCTCAAACCTTTTTCCTCACTTGTTTGCAAGCTCCTAGTCCTCTGTATCTCATAATTTTATATCATTGTTTTTGGTACTTGAATCAATGCACTAACTGCTACTTCCTTCTTATTGTTAAGAATATCTCATGCCCTTTTATTTCACCTATCACTCCAACTCTCTGTCATACACTATATCCCTATATTTTCACTTTTCAACAAGTATCATAAGGCCTTCTATTATGATCCTATTTCACCGTTCCTACTCACAGTACTCTTTCTCTTTGTCTCAGTCACTATTTTTCACACTTCATAATAGTGATAAAAATCCAAACACTCTCATTCACTGCACTCTTTCCAATACAGTTCACCTTTTCTTTTATCTACACTCATTCACTATCAACTCTTGTATTTTCTATATATCTCAGTCACATCCTTAAACACCTTTCTTCTCTATTTATTCATAACTCAACACAACACTAACTAAATTTTCAAAATAAATTTGAGCCATCCCTTCAACTTACTAAGTTGAAATTTCAATCTTGAAAACTCAAGAAGGTCAGTTCACCTTTCCTAGCAAGTTCAAGAGATAGGGATGTCAAAAGACAAGGACTATCTTTTGCACATCTTCATCGAGCTATGAGCACGTTTGAGGAATTTAGAGCTCAGGAGAGACTCACAGCTTCTCTAATCACTGACCCAATATTAAACTTAGAATCTTGAACAACTTTTACTTCCCATTATTGTTTCTTGGTAACCTCAAATAAATGAAAAAAGAACCATACTACTTTCTCAATCATTGAGAAAGGTATTCAACAAATTTTCAACATCCTTTCCACTGAACTTCGAAAATTTAGTTCTTTTTTTGATTTCAAGAATCAGGTGCAACTTTGAAATATTACTCAAAACCTTGAAACTACCTTCATGTTACCCTTTTTGTATGAAAACAATAGTTACAGCTACTGACATGGAGATAACTTGCATAAAAAAAACTTATTCAAACTCCCAAGATGTGGTTCATTGATCATTTTCTATATCTTCATGATTCAACACAACATGGGACTTGAATCTCTCAAATGTTGAATGAAGAAAGGAAAAAAGTTTGTTTTAATAGTCAAACTCCCGACTTACATACGGTTTTGTAAACATCTGTAATGAATTTCTCTTTCCACAATCAATCAATTGAAAACAATATTTTTGTAATAGTTTGATAATCCCTCCACAGAGTTACTGTAAAAAATTCATGATTTTTCATTGGTTCGTTTGAGAGAACCATTTAAAATTCTTACACAAACCCTAAATCAGGGTATTGACATTGTGCAAACCTAAAGACACAAAAAAGATTGTTTCTTGATAAAAAATGAGTGAAATCAAGTAAGGAAAACTTTTGAAGCTTTTTCAAAGGAATCTCCACCTTTTCAAATCAAGAGACACCATGAAAACATCTATTTTCTCCCTAAGATTACAATATATAGTGTATAGACAGGTAAAAGACTAATTATCAAGGTTGAGAAGGTATTTGAGACTTGTTTTTCAACTTTTGAAGCTTGTGGACTACTTAGAATGGCTTTAATACCTTCCATGGATGTTCTTACCCTTTTGAGATCACATAAACACCATTGTTTTACCTTGAACCATCGTTCTTAGTTGTCACAGTTGAAGACTCCTTCATACTCCTACATGCTCTGTTCAGATTTGATGCCAAGGAGATAAAAACCTTTAACCAAAAGTTTCCACAAACTTAATGAAGTGGGTTGATACATTCACCTCAGCTATTCATATAGAGGACTATCACAGTTTGGAGGAGAGATCCCTAACCACATTTTGAATCTTCAAGACAATGCACTCAATACCTCTCACACAACTGTATATCAACTTATGAAAGATGTGCATTCCCTGTTGATTCATTTTTCTTGCATGATCACCTTGAGAGAGACATCCTTCAAAGACAGAGAAAAGACAAGACTATTTACCTTTACATGGTTTCAGAGCAATAATACATGTCAATGCTTGAACAAAATAGGTCAACACCCTACTTCTTGATGGGCACAGAACAGAGCAACTTAGAATGAGTTTGAATTGACCTAAAATGCATCTTCCAAGAGCATACCATGACCTTTTCACATCATGATTGACCTGTGAAGGAAGATAATAGCTATTTTCAATCTTAACAAAGGATTTTGATCATCAAGACATACTTGGATCTTTCTTCCTCATGGTTATGCTTTCCACACCTCTCACTACAAGGCCGAGAAGGACTAACTAGAAAGAATATGCTTGAAATCCATACATGTCACCATCATGCCATGGATAAGACAATATTAAGCTCTAAGCACTAGTGATACTTCACAAACTTGACAGGAGATCAGAAAACTCATTTTAACTCAATACTTCAAGAAGACACCTGAGAAGAAAGAAGAAACATGTTGGGAGAATGCCCATAACTTCTTTAATACATGTCCAATGTCCCGAAAATTTTTGCAATAACTCAAGCTTGGAATCCTCTACAAAAATTCCTATGATTATCCAAAGGATGCACTAGGATTTTTCTTGAGCATTAAGAATTCAAGAACCTTTTTATTCAGTTTTCAAAAGTCCTGTTTTAGTAAAACTCACATAACTTCCACATAACTTCTCAGAATCTGATGAAATTTGACCTGGAGCTTCAAAAATCACCTTAATACATAGTCCATAATCCCATTTTCTATAGATATTCATGAAATCTCCTATTCCATCTCATTTACCTTTGTTTGCTTGTGAGTTCTCAAGACCAACTTCTATGCAACTTATAAATCGACTCTTGGGGCTAAGATGACCTAATATTTGTTCAAACATGTTTTAGACACTCTTATAAGGCTTACCCCATGCTCCTATCACATGTAATTTGACTTTAGAGACCAACCACCTATCAGAATGAGCTTGTAGTACTTGAAACCAACCTGGAACCTTCCTGAAGCTGCTTGAAACCACCTTGAACCTCTGAGCATCATGAGAACAACTTGATATACTTGATCTTGCACTCTCCCTTTGTCATCAATTCCATATGAGATCAATGAAAAAAACCACCAATGCAACAAGGTGCAATAGTATGGATATCACCACATGTCAATCATCGCAAAGTGAAAGCACCCCAAACTTTACAAAGTAAATTGCATGACTAACTAAGGAAGGCTAACACCATTTCCACCTAATAGCTAAGGATTCTAAGTCTAGGAATGTAACATTAAGATAGAAGCTTAAAGGAATACTTAACTAACATGAATACAATTCAAAATCTAACTAAACATGCCTACTAATATGTTCAATTACCTAACATGTGCCTAAATAGACCTAAGAGGGAAATCAAATTGGTATGGTTGTTACTCCAAACAAGGTGAAATGACCTCTCCAAATGACTACTTGGTCATTTTGTATATCCATATACTAACCTTGATGAAGGATTTAGGTAAGGATTGAACTTGGTTATATATCATATTTATTATATGAGATGCAAATCAAAGCATGGTGTAAAATATAAAGGAATGAGGTGAGTTGTTTTTATAGTTTTCACTTTGAGGAAAACTAATATTTTGGTGCATGTGAGACTAAAAGCCCCAAATTAGATTAGAATTTTTAATCATGATTAAGCTTTGTTAATCATAATTAGTGAATTAACAAGTGATTAAGAGGTGTGGAGCCTTAATCAACCGCTTAGGGTCAACTAGAAGGCTAGGATAAGATTTTGAAGCTTGTTGAGATGTTGTGGGTAGAAGTGGGGTGATTTTGAGTGGTTAGAACATGGTTTTAAGTCAATTCTAGGGCATATTGACCAAATCAAGGGGAAAATAGGCCTAATTAGCTCATAATTGCTAATTTTTTGTTTTGAAGAGGATTTTGACTTACGATTCATTGTAAAGTGGCATCCTGAATGCAAAAGGGGTTACGCAATCAACAAAGCATTTTTAATTGGCTAAAGTGGTAAGAAACATTAGTTAATTAGCGAAAATCACTAATTATAACGGAATTGGTAAATATGGGAATGATTTGCTTGCATTTGGCAATAAGATTGCAAAATCGAATTTAGATGTCTACATTTTCGCTATTTGAGGTGAAGTGAATTCACTTCAAATATAGTAGACAAGCATAAGCAAGAAAATTGTTTGAAGAAAAATTAGTGGAATGAAGCATGCCCGCTCGAGTGTCAATGTGGTGATAGAAGAAGTCAACCGAAGCGATCAAAAATATGATTGCAATGGATAAAATAAAATAGGTTAGAATAGGCATGAAACCCTTAGTTATCTAGAAGGAATAAGAATATGGATAAACATGGTTTTTTATTGCCCTGGGTGATTTTAGAAGAAAAATTAGTAGTGATAATAAATGATGATGGAGAAGAAATGATAATGGAGAATATAGGACAAGCCCAATCTTTGCATCCATCCTTTTAATAAGCAACTGTTTATATCATTTTGCCCCTAGGTATACATCATCGACCTTTATTAAAATGAACAAAAATGTAAGATAACATGAAAATTTAAATAACTAACATTTGTCCATTCTTTATGTAACTCCATACGCAACATACATAATGTAATACGATACGAGAAAGTAAAACGATATCTAACTCAAATGAAACATACACAATGCAATACAATACGAGAAAGTAAACCAACTAACCTAATAGAGAAACCAGTATAATCACACGCACTCAAACAAACAACGTTTAAGATAGTTGCACCAATGTTTTTGTTATCAAGTTGTAGTTCTTGAATGTTCATGTTTAGAACGACAAGGGTTAAAAATGGTGCTCCAAGAAAAAATACATGCAAGGGGAATAACGGAGGAAAGAAGAAGTCCCATGGAAAATATTTCGTGAACTATGACACGCCTCTCTGACAACTCATTTTTGCACGGGAATACCGATGTAGCACACAGTCGAGCTTTTGTTAATGGAGGTAGATCACAATGATCCGCAAGTTGTTTAAGACCAGAAAAAGCAAGAACCATAGAAAGATGCTTTTGTAAGACATATTTTGATGTTTGAGGACAATGCAATTGCCATAGTCTTTAGTTGCGTATATGTTGTTTACCATTTTTTAAAAAAATGAATTTTTGTAATTTTTTTAATGATTTTATAAAAAAATTGAATTTTTTTTTTTTTAAATTTTTTTATTTTTTTTACGGAAGAAAATATTATAGAAGAGATAATGAAGTCACGAGACAACGCTAAAAGTGACTGTAAGGAAAAATATGCCCTAGGTAGTAGAAAAGGTCGTTATGAAGCAAAAACATGCCCCAACGTACTCAAAATAATGATTTATTAAAATTAATCATCGCGGCAAGTGTTAGTGGACTTTTATAAGAAATATGGTGGTCTCAGGGCACTTCAAGGATGAGAAACACAACTCATGCGGAAGGAAAAGGAGCTTATGTAGGAGAAAAGGAGCTCACGCACAACTGGTAGAAGAAATGCAAGGGCACCTAGGAACCTATGCCTAGAGAAAATGTGATTTTGCATAGCCTTGAGGGTGCTTAGGCACTTATGCCTAGAGAAAATGTGATTTTGCATAAGCACTTAGGGTGTTTAGGCACTTATGCCTAGAGAAATGTGATTTTGCATAGAGCAAGGATGATTAGGCACCTATGCCTAGAGAAAATGTGATTTTGCATAGTGTAAGGGCGCTCGGCGCCTATGCTTAGTGCAATTTTAGCTTCTTCTTTTTTTATTTTTCCCTAGTGCGTGAGCACTCAAGTTCCTATGCTAAGAAAATAGTGTTGGTACATGCAGGGGGGCATGTGCAACAATGAGTGCACTACCTATCTTCCGAAGGCCATAACTTTTATCCCAACCTTGATATGACTCCATTTTGTTGTGTTGGAAAGGTATTGAAGCAAACTACGCAATCAAAAGATAAATTTGGGTTTTTAAATTTGTGTTACTAATTTGTTTGTGTTTTTTAATTTGTTTTACTATTTTTTTTGAGTTTTTGATGTTTTGACTTTTCTGACTAAAATATTTGAATTTTTTAGGATTTTTTGAAATATATTTAAATGTTTTTTACTTTTTAGAAGTTTTCTAAATCTATGTATAGGAAATGAAGAAACGTGGATGCCCCAAGGAACAGATGGGATGCACGAGGGTAGAATGCCATGTGTATGCACAAAAAATTTAATATGTGAAATTTCCCCCAGTGTTAGATAGGAATATTCAAAGGAAAACTATTCACATGTGGAAGTTGGATCAGGGCCAATATAGATAGGTTCAACATGACGATGAACGTAACCAATAAACACATGATAGAAAGAAGTGGAAGATTTTTTTTGTGAAGGGGAAAAATGTGCTCGTAAACATGGAAAAAGGAAATCTTATACACATGAATGTTTTGAATGAAGTAAAAGAATGATGTGAATGTTGTGAATGTAACTTAGAAGCCTTGTGATGAAGAATTGATTAGCTAAAGGCACGAATCGTGAGACAAGATACAAACTAGAGTAAGAGTCTGAACAAGGTCCAAAAAATGACACTTGGTAACATACTAATATTTTTACTCATAGAGATCCAGTGTGTGCACATGGAAATTTATTACCTCTTGGAGGGAAGATTTGATAGACAACAAGTGAAGACACCATAGCAAATGTGTAGGAATGATTTACTTTCAAAGGTTGATTTTTGAATGGAGGGTGAAAGGTGAGTCGTACATTACTCCGTTGTCATCCAAGTGTCTATAGCCCTGACGGAGATGTATTTGATTCTAATCACAACATTTCTCTATTGTTAGTCTAGGCATCCATAGCCCCAATGAGAGATTACTAGAAATACCCCAAGAGAAATTTATATATCGATTTGTTTTTTCTTTTAGTGTTTTCTTTCAACTTTATGCTTTTTGATTTGATTGATTCTTTTGTTTTCTGATAACTTATTTCAGCTCTTTTGTTTGACAAGGGGTTAAGAACCACTGATGGATTAATGGAAGGAGGTGGAAGTGATTATGATGATGACATTGGCTAGTGTCAACAAACACATCAAAAAAATTTGCAACAAGTTTTTAGATGTAAATTTTGATAGGTCTATAAGAGATTAGTCGTTCTTTAAGTTACCAAGGTGATAAAATACCAAGGTCAAATGGATACCATAGAAAAAAATGTTGTAGAATGCATGTGAATAGGCTAACTAAAATATCACCGAAGGGATGGCAATGGTAGTAATACTTGCAAAAGAAGAGTAAGAAAGGGAAGAAAGAACATCCATGTGTATGCAATAATTGATTGTAATGTTTGATCTTTGTACCTTTGATATTTTTTTGAAATTTTTTCTTTTTTTTGTATTTTTTCTTTTTTGAAAAGTAGGACTAATAAGGTAACTCGGTATGATAAGATCCAATAAAAATGTTAGTTATTTCCTTGATAAGGAATATTATGCGTGTTTTCTTATCAAGAGTCATATTATCCATGATCTCAATGATCGTGGTGAGCTCATACTCAATAGATATTGTGTTTTATCATGAAACATGGATTTTGTGTGCAGAATCTTGAGGTCCCTATCCAAAGGTTTATGCACTTTATGCCATACTTGATGAATGTGTTGATGTGAATTTTTGAAGTGCATTTGATTCTAAACTTTAAGATTGTTTAAATTTTTGTAAGCTTTGGAGCTCTTGGAATTATTGATCTGAGTTTGATGAAGGAATCATTTTGGTTTCCTATAATCTAATATATGACTTGTCTGATCCTAAGAAGTAGGAGAAGAAAGTGGACAAATAGAATTAATATGAGAAGTGACTATGGGTTTACCACAATCATTGATAGAATAAAAATGTGATGGGCATGAAGGATATAGTACAAGAAATAAAGAGGATGGGCTACTGTGAGCTGTCTCATAGACTTAAGATAAAGGACTACTAGGAGGTGTCCCATATATAGAATATGATGAGCTACTAGGACGTGGCCCAAGAATAGATGAAGATGGGCTACCAAGAGGTGAGCCACATATAGATGATGTGGGGCTACTTGGAGGTGGCCCACATATAGAAGAAGATGATGGGATACCGATGGTGACCCAATGTAAGAATTGGATGGAGGAGTCCTGATAGATAAAGATTGATTAGGTAATGAGAAGATAGGCCATGGATCAATGCTAGACCCAGGAATTTAATCGCCTAATGAAGAATGTGAAGATGGAAGAATAAGAGGAGGATCATGTTCAATGATCTTAGGGTCTTCCTTTGTTTTCTGACAAAAGGAATCAATCTCTTCCTCCCAATACATGAACGTGATCTTAGGGTCTTCCTCTATTTTCTGACAAAAGGCATCAATCTCTTCCTCCCAATATGTGAACATATCGAGGTCTAAAGAGGTTTCTTGCTCACAAACTTCTAGAGGAATGTCTTTATATACCCTCATAAATTCTCTAATTGCTTCTTCATTCTGAAATGAATCAATTGGTGTGGGTAGTTGTTATACCACAAGAGGTTTATTAAATGAATGTGACATGGGAGTCAAATTGGATGATTGATTAGAAGGAATTTGAGTCAGAGAGCTCTTTGACGGAAGAAGGGGTCATTGAGGTGACTGAGAAATGCGGTCTGCAAAGATAAGGAGGATCGTGATCGAGGATTCATATTAGAGGAATAATTTGGATTAGAATCTTTAGAATACTTTGAATCATTGGGATTGGAATTTTCAAAAGAATCGGAAGAATCAGAATCATACCGCTTACCATGAGTTAAAGATGGGGGAAGAGGTAAGTGAACAGGTTCTTTAGCGTGAAGAATCAAATGAGGTCTAGTTGTGATAGGCATCCTTTAATGGGAATGCTAAAACCTAGGTTCCTTACTATCATAAGTATGTAAAATTACATCATAATCAGTCTTTGTCGACATACCCATACATAGATAGTCCAGGGGATATCACAGGGGTTATTGTGTTGCTTGGCATTGCAAAGATCTAACATGGTGACATCATTCTCAATATTGAATGAGAAGTGTCATACAAAGTGTTTAGCTAATTCCATCCATGTAGATATAGATCCCTTGGGGATGCGCACAAACCACTCTAATGTATGTCCTCCTAAACTCCGTGGGAAGAGACAAATAAGATAGTTGTCATTATATGTGACTTCTTGGCATGCCATATAAAAATATTTTATATGGTCATGAGGGTCACCTTTTCCCTTATACTTGTAAAATTTTGGAAAATCAAAGTGTCGTGGGAAAGGTACCTATAACATGGCCCTATCAAATAGATAAGGGCACAACTCATCAAATTGGTATTTCTTACTATTACCAGTTTTACCTTTTGTAATGCCGAAGGGTAGTCTTCATACTGAACCACAATTGATTGAAGATTAGATCTCGTATGGGTGGTGTAGGTCTATACATAGGATTAAATCTAGGTGCATCCCCACCCCTATTTGTTCTGAAGAATATCTTCATAAGGATATATTTGTGCCTCTCTTCAAGGAGTTTTTATTGGGAACTCATGAAATGAAGCTTTAGGTTCTCGCCTTTGGCATGGCTTGTTTCAAAACTTTTGGTTATTCCCTTAAACTAAAAGATCGAGTATATGTCAAAAAATGCAAGTTTGTTCCCTTAAGAAAATGAAGGATGATTGTTCCTACTTACTCTCAAGAAGAAAAAAGTGGTTTAGGGGTGTTTTTGGTTCTCAAGATCACACTAGGTGCAAGAGAAGAACATACACAACCCTATTCCAAACTCAAAACAAAGTATGAAAACATATCATCTATCAAACCCTAAGCCAATTTTGTTAGGAATATTTCTCTAAAATCAATAAATTGACAAAAACAACAACTAAAAACCCTTAAGAAATGACCACAATCCTAAAAACACTAAAATTGAAATTTTGAAATTTGTGAAAATTTTACCTTGATGCATGGGCACCCCTGATGCACAGCACTCATAGTCATGCACATGCACTCACAATGATGCACATGCACTCTTCTGTCACTTTTGCACACCGGTCCGTATGGCATGGGTGCTTCCAATGAGGCACATGCACCTTTCTACATGCACAAACCCATTTTTCACTCAGAACAGGAAAATGTAGTGTTGTAAGGGCACTCACAGTCATGCACAGGTGCTCACAGTCATGCACATGTGCTCCTCTAGATGCACAGCAGGCACCCTTCTCGGATGCACAGCACTAATAGTCATGCACGGGCACATTTTCCTGTAGGTGGTCAAAATTTTGAGTTTTTAAGAAGATTTCTTGAAAAAAGGTCCAATATTTGGGATTTTGGGTCAATTTTGATAGGGCTTCGCCTCCCTAGATCTTGCAATGAACATGAAAACACAACTTCTATCACTAATCTAGTTGAAACAACTACCTAGCTTGAAAAAATTGATCTAAAACTTTGAAATTAATCTACAAAGCTTGAAAAACTAATCTAAAATCTTGAAAGTAATCTAGAAAGCTTGAATTTAAACTAGAAATCTTGAATTTAATCTAGGAAACTTGAAACTACTCTAAAAACTTGAAATGTAAAACTTTGAAACTAAGTTAAAAAGCTTTAAAATTGAATTCAATGGGGTATTGTCCAATAATATTTATTGGGGCTATGGACACCAGAATGGTAGTAGAGCAATGTTGTGATTAGAATCAAATACATCTCCATCGGGGCCATAGACACCTAGCTAGTAGTGGAGCAATGTACGGCTCACCTTTCACCTCCATGTCTCAACAAGCTTCAAAAGCTTATCCTAGCCTCCTAGTTGACCCTAAGTGGTTGATTAAGGCTCCCACATCTTAATCACTTATTAATTCACTAATTATGATTAGAAAATATTAATTATGATTAACAATTCTAATCTAATTTGGAGCTTTTAGTCCCATATGCACCAAAATACAAGTTTATCCCAAAATGATAACTATAAAAAGAGTTCACCTTTTACCTTAATATTTTACACCATGCTTTGATTTGCATCTCATATAATAAATATGATTTATAGCCAAGCTCAATCATTTCCTAAAGCCTTGATGGGGTTAGTAGATGGATATCTAAAATGATCAGTAGTCATTTGGAGAGGCCATTTCACCTGTTTGGAGTAACAACCATACCAATTGATTTCCCTTTTAGGTCTATTTAGGCCCATGTTAGGTAATTAAACATATTAGTAGGCATGTTTAGTAAGATTTTGAATTGTATTCATGTCGCTAAGCATTTATTTAAGCTTCTATCTTAATTTTACATTCCAAGAATTAGAATCCTTAGCTAGGTGGCAATGGTGTTAGCCTTCCTTAGTTAGTCATGCAATTTGGCACCCTAAACTTTATAAAGCAAATTACATGACTAACTAAGGAAGGCTAACGCCATTGCCACCTAGCAAAGGATTCTAAGTCTAGGAATGTAACATTAACATAGAAGCTTAAAGGAATGCCTAACTAACATGAATACAATTCAAAATCTAACTAAACATGCCTACTAATATGTTGAATTACCTAGAACATGGGCATAAATAGACCTAAGAGGGCAATCAAATTGGTATGGTTACTACTCCAAAAAAGGTGAAATTGCCTCTCCAAATGACTACTTGGTCATTTTAGATATCCATCTACAAACCCCATTAAAGGCTTTAGGCAAGGATTGAGCTTGGCTATAAATCATATTTATTATGTGAGATGCAAATCAAGCATGGTGTAAAATACTAATATTTTGGTGCGTGTGGGACAAAAATCCCCAAATTAGATTAGAATTTATAATCATGATTAATATTTACTAATCATAATTAGTGAATTAATAAGTGATTAACAGTGTTGAACCTTAATCAACCACTTAGGGTCAACTAAGATGGTAGGATAAGCTTTTGAAGCTTGTTGAGACTTTGTGGAGAGAAGTGGGGTGATTTTGAGTGGTTAGAATAGGGGTTTGAGTCAATACTAAGGCATAATGACCAAATCAAGGGAAAATAGGCTTAATTAGCTCATAATCGTTAATTGTCTATTTTGAAGAGGATTTTGACTTACGATTCACCGTAAAGTGGAAACCTGAATGTGAAAGGGGTTACGCAATCAAAAAGTGTTGTTAATTGGCTAAAGTGGTAAGAAACATTAGTTAATTAGTGAAAATCTATAATTATAATGGAATTGGAAGGAATGAGAATGATTTGCATGAGTTTGGAAATAAGATTGCAAAAGCGGAATTTAGGTGTCTACACAAAGTATGGCGAGGTCTTTATTGTGATTCCATCATTCTTCTCTAATGACATTTCAGAGTTAGTTTTATGAGCTAATTTTGATCTTGGAGATTATTTCTTTGGGCACTATGAATGGAGAGCATTGGTTCTTAAAAGACCTTTTCTTTGCTAAATGCAGACTGACATGAGTATATTCAGTAAGAGCATTGTTTATTCATGCAAGAAATTCAAATAAGATTGAATGTCGCTAATGATGGTGGATAAAAGGGTTTTGGAAACTGCTATGCTTGGGACTACAAAAGAGTGAGGTCCTAAACTGTTACAACTTGATGTATTCTTAAAGGATGTGAACAAAAATATCAAAAATTAAGCATCAAAAGAAACCTTCAACTTAAAGTTTTGCAACGAAATTTTAATCTAGTGTTCAAGGTGAAAATAAATGCTTCTTCTACTATATTTCTTAGGTCTTGTATATTACGTGGCATGTACATAGCTCATACTTGTGGCCAAGTGACTTTTGCTTGCAGGATTGTGTTGAATGAAATGCTTTCTTTTAACCAATGAATTTCATTGATGTTGTTCCTTCATGTCCACAAACAACCTGAAAAATGAGAATTTTATGTCACTTTGTTTATTTTATTTGAGTGTTTTCGTAAGCATTGATTTTTTTTTTTTCATATTACGCGTCTATGAAGCTTTTATTTTCAAAGACACATTATTGCTATGATCTTTAATATAATTTGTGTTTGAAATTTTGATGTAGCTAAGAGCTTGGGGCTGCCATATTTGAGTGCATATCTTCAATCTGTGGGTTCAAATTTTAGCCATGGTGCAAATTTTGTCACTGCTAGATCCACCCTTAAGCAACAGAATACTACATTGCATCAATCTAGGTTCAGTCCATTCTCACTTGATGTGCAATCATGGCAGTTCAATCAATTCAAGGACAAGGCCATTGTTTCCTATAAAGAAGGTGAGCATGAATTGGTTTAGATTTGCATCCCCTTATCGGCATCCTAGAAAATGAACTGTGACTACAATATAAGAAGATTTATTTGATTTTGCTGAAAACTGTATAATATGCACGATTAAAAGTAAATCAATCAAGCATGACCTCTTTCCATACTGCTCACACCCCTTCTACCTCGATATATCTCCACCTATTGATAAAGTAAGAAGGCAGGCAGTTCAACTCGCTTTCCATTTGGGTTGCAAGTCCTTAAGTGATTGTATTAGCAATCTCTTATTTTTGTTATTGATACCCCTTGCCTTGTGTTGTTGTCTGAGACTCCTTGAATACAAGTTTTTGATTTATTTCAGATTTAGTTCCACGTAAAATTTCTAGCAGCAAGGGCTGGGAAAATTCAGTACCCTTCTATTAACAGAATGATGTGACCATGGCCTAAGAAAGTTGCTAGGTAAGTATGAATGTGGGATGGGGGAATTTGTACATGGATTATAACTTGGGGAATTTAGCTTGGGGGATCGGATGACAAGAAGTATGCTTTGACAAGTTCATGCGCTTCTATAAGGGTAAGTGCACCAAGTTGGGTGGCAAAAAAGCGGTCTTAAGTGGATGCATTTTTCTTAAAAATAAAAAAATTCAAATTGTACGAGTTTTTTTGAAATAGTTACACTCAAAATTTAAAGATGTTGTATAAACATGAATCGTATAATTTTGAGTCTAGTTTCTAAGGTACTAAATTTTTTTGAAAATGGATGAATTTAAGTGGGTCAAATAACTAAAATACCAACAGGTTCTCTTGTTTTTGTTAAAAAAACATAACTGAGTGACTTTCGTCCCCCTCACCATTTTTTGAGCACAATTTAGTATTTTTGAAAACCCTTTGGTAGAAAGATAGCTAGGATCATCTAGTTTGGGCTACATTTGTTTTTAGATTTTTTTAGCAAGTATTTTTTTTTTTTAATGATTTTTGTAGTATAGAAATTTTAAATTTAAAAACATAATGGAGCTCGACCATACCCCCTAACTACCTCAAAAATATCACAAATTCGATTTTTTTTTAATGTGTATATAATTTGGACTAGTTTGGGCTACTATAAGTTATTTTCAATTTTGATGAGTCACAAAAAGATATACGACAAAAGATAGACGTGTTTAAACTTCAAAAAATAGCTATAAAAAGGCATTGTTAGAAAATAAATAATATGGAAACCTTATATTAGTCAGAAAATTTGAAAAATTATATTTTTAGAAAGTAGATAGTCTTTTCTATGTCGTGGTATACTTTTTTTTTAAATGAATCGATCATTTTATGTTGATTTATCATGGCGGAAGTGGATTTTTTGTATTTTCCTGTAAAAACACGTGGTTTATTGTGTTTGTGCAGGTCCATGCCTTAGGTTTGGGGATCCAAACCAGATCCAAGTCTTGAGGCATGGCTTGAAAAAATTGAAATAGCAAAACATGTACGCGTTATGTTCTTTACTTATTTATTGTTCCCCTCAATGTCTTTTTCCCTCCTTCATAGGTTTTCTATCGTATTTTTGTCTGGTCTAGAGATTATTGTACATTCTTTACAAATTTTTAGTAATTCATCTCGTCCCCTACCCCACAATATAGTATTATGTAATCATGGGTGACAAAAATTACGTAAGGACACAAAGAAAGTCAATAACAAGACACCAGAGCAATTGGAAGAGTTGAGAATTAAGAAATTAAAGAGGATGCAAAAACTTCATGCAGGGAAAGGTACTTCATTGTATCAAATGTATATAATGTATGTGAGAACTATGATTTTGCTATGAATTTTTATTATTATTGGTAAATAGTTTTAAAGGGACTATACCTTGCTACAAAAAGGGATCAAAATCCAGATATAACTATAAAGATGTGACAAAAAAGGATCAAAATCCATATAGAACACTATGTCCATCAGTAACCAAGAGATAGTTACAAACAAGAAACAAAATAGAACAAAGACTGCAACAGAACAACAAAAAAGCAGCAAAGTCACAACAAAAAGACCAAAAAGAACAATTAAAACAACTCCCTCCAACCTGAGTGAGTTTACTTCTTTGACACTCTTTCAATTTTGGACTGGATTGTTTGCAACGAGGTGAACAACGCCAATGTGGTGATGTGTGTTGGGTCCGAAGCATTCAACTGTGAGATGGTATGGCTCCTCTCTTTTCATTCCCTCAAATGGTTCGAGGGATTCCACTAAGCACGGTAATGCTTCAAACTTGCTACTCTAAAAAGTCACTTATGGCTTTGAAGATAGTCATGTTTTGTCATTTCTGTTTTTCTCTCCCCGATCTACTTGTCCAGGTGATTTCAGCTTCTTATAAATATCAACAATCTGATCCTTCCCAATGTCATTATCATCATCAATTTTTCTTTTGTCTTTTTGCTTGTCCATGTGATGCAGGTCCTTCTTGAGCTAGCTCATCTCTTTCTCCAGAGACTCCAATCTATGAGGCACATGATTCCCCTCCTAATGCAGGGCCATATCCATCCCAGCATTGTTGATATGCAGCAAATTTTGCGCAACTTCCAGCACTTTTTTGCTTCTGAGAATCCGGGCAGAGTGAAGGGTGTCAATTTTTGGAAGCTTGGGGTTCTTGGTTTTGGATTTGGAAGGGTGTCCAGAATGGGAGTGGGAGCAGAGGAGGTGGTGACATGCGGATCACTGGGAGCGGTCAGGAAGCTAAGGAATTTAAAGACACAAAGCTTATGTAACATAAAGATGAGGCCTTGGTGGAGAGGGATAACATAGGAGTGCTTCAAAGTGAAACGAGAGCGCTAAAGGGAATTAAGCGAGGTAGTGCGGGAAGAAAGTACTACGGAAAGTAGGTAGTGCGGGAAGCAGACCGTAAAATGCTTTCTAAAATTATTTCGAAAGACAAGGTGTTTAACAGGGACCGTTTTATATCACCCTTCTAGAGAAATATACCTAACCATCATATTTGTCACTTCATCATATGGCTTGGGAATAGAACTTACCCTAATGCCCACAGAAACAAAGTCAAGCTCCTCGCCCTCATCAGAGAATTTCTTAGCCTCGGCGACCCTATCAATCCTTTTGCTGAAAAAATGATAACCCTCCAATTCGAGGCATGTAGCCTCAACAATCAGCTCTTCGTTGATAGTAACATGGTGGCCACCATATTTGACCCTTCTATCCTTCCAGTCCATTGCAAAATGAACCGAAATATTCTGATCATGGCCCTGAATGCGTTCAATAAAATTGGAAATGTCACCCTTGTGTAAGAGGTTCCAAAGCTCCTCATTGTTCTTCCAGGCTGGATCACAGCATGGCTCCAATTGACACGGTGCACCTCCCATTTTCTTCTTCTCCCTGTTAATCCTACAAATTTTCTGCTCAAAACCCTCATTTGAAACTATTTCTTCCTTATGTCTGTCCCATTTTTTAAAAATCCATCCACCTATGCGAGGTTCAATGGCGTTAATGTGGCCGTAATAAGGAAGATAATTCACACATGCGTGATCTTTCACCTCCGCTAAGGCCCGCTCCATGTCATTATTATTTTTACTCCACATTTGGATGTCCATATTTATCCACATTAATGCTATTATGTACCTCCTTAGGGATGTAATTTTCATTATCCCATATGGTTAGATTATTATTGATGCCAACATTGGCCAAGGTATCCATGAAACTTATTCCCCTCCCTATAAGTATGCCTAATGATGATATTATTGAAATTTTGACAAATATCACTAGATTCCATAATAATGTCCTTGATAGTCCAGCTAGGAGGAGAAATTTGATTTAGGTGATTGATGATGTTAAGTGAATCCCCTTCCAAAATTAAGTTCTGTATATTATAATCTTTGGCAATCCTTAGCCCCCATAGAGCAGCTAGGGCTTCTGCATAATGATTCATCTAAATCCCCATTTTACCAGCATAAGCAACAACTAAACAACCTTTATGATCTCGAATTACACCTCCCCCAACAGCAAAACCAGGATTACCCTTGGAGGCACCATCAAATTTTAGTTTATGCCAGTTTATCTCTAGAGGGATCCAATGAATCAAAGACCTATCAATGTTTGAGGTATTCCTAATATTCAAACTTGCAGCTCCTATCTTCCAATTGGAAAGAATATATTCTTCATCTTTAGGATATTTCTTATTTTTGGGAGGTTTTAATCTCCCAATATTATCTTTAATAGCATGACCAATCTTAACAAAGTGAGCTTGAAATGTTGTTTATTATTTATGAATATGATATCATTCCTATCTTTCCAAATTCACCAGATAATATGGGGCATGACCAGTTTCCAAAGTCTTCTCACAACACAATGTTTAAAAGGGATTCCATTAGATCCAAAATTGAATGAAGTCCTTAGGCACAGTCCAGAAAACATTGAACTTGGAGAAGGCATAACTCCAAATCATGGTAGCATACTCATAGTGGGAAAAAAGGTGCTTAATATCTTCAGAATATTTTTGTAAAGGTGACAATGATTAGGCATAATGAATCCTTTCTTCATCAGGTTATCATTAGTAATAATTCTACCTCTGAGCACAAGCCAAAAGAAAAATTTAATTTTAGGGGTTAGCTCAGTCATCCAAATCTTGCTCCAATTAAACTCACTCTAGATATTCTCAAAGTAAGAATTATATCCAGATTTAACCGTATAATCCCCATCTCTAGCTTTTGCTACAAATTTATCCTTGACTTCTAGTTGATTCGAGGGGAGGTCCAGTTGCTCTTGAAGAGAGGAAAACATGGAGTTCAAATCAAATCTATCCACTGAGAGTTGTTTCCATCTCTTCTTATTTCCATCAATTTCCATGTAATCAATGACCTTAGTACCATATTTATGTTCAAGACTATCCTTTGTTACACCAAATCTATCATTAAGGCTAAGATTAGACCAATTATCACCCCAAAAATTGATGTCTCTGCCATTTCCCACTTTCCATCTACACCCTTGCTTGATAAAATTCCTAACTAGAATCAAGTTGTTCCAGAAAATGGAACCATGGGGAAGTTGTTCATCATGAAGGAAAGAGAAAGTTGTTTGTTGTTCAAGATATTTAGCCTTGATGAGATCAATCCATGGTTGTTCCTCTGATATCATTCTCCAACCCATTTTTGCAATTAAGGCCATATTCATTTTTCTTATATCTTTTATGCCCAATCTCCCAATCCTTTTAGGAGTGCACACTTGATCCCAGGAAACTAGGTGATATTTGAATTTTTCTCTATTCCTTGCCATAAAAAGCGTTTCTACGGATCCTTTCAATTTTTTCTCTAAAGGCGAAGGAATGGTGTATAGAGACATAATGTAGATAGACAAATTTTGAAGAGTTCTTTTGATAAGCAAACATTTACCAGCACTGGAAAGAATGGCTCCTTTCCATCCATCCATTTTCTTTTGGAATCTTTTAGTAAATCATTCCAGACTTTGATTGAGACTTTTTTAGTACCAAGGGGGAGCCCCAAATAAGTAGTGGGAAGTAAATTGATTTTACGTCCCAATATTTTAGCAATTCTATTATGTCTTTCTAAGGGAGTATTGAAAAAGAAAATAGAACTTTTGTCAAAGTTGATCGCTTGTCCAAAAGCAGCCTCATAAAATTTTAGAATGGACATGATCACCTTAGCTTCTAGGATAGATGCCACTAAAAGTAGGATAGTTTCATCCACAAATTTCTGATGAGAAGTTGTTTGATTCATATAGGTAGGTTTATTGCCTTTTAGAAGACCATGTTTAACAGCTTTGGTAATAGTTCTGTTGAGGCTATCCGCTTTAATAATGAAGAGCAGAGGGGATATAGGATCCCCCTGTCTTAATCCCCTACTATTGCTGGTAAAGTACCCCACTAGTTCACCATTAACCACCACAGAGAATCTAGCAGTTGAAATGCAAGCCTTGATAATTCTTCTGAATTTGTTGAGAAAACCAAATTTGGCCAGAACTTTGTCAAGAAAAGACCAGGAGACTTTATCAAAGGATTTATTCATGTCAAGTTTAAGGACCATGCTTTCCTTTTTATTATTATCCATAGAGTGAATAATCTCATGCACCATGATCACACCATCTTGAATTATCCTTCCTTTGATGAACCCACTTTGTTGTTTTGAGATTAAATCATTCAAAATGAACTATAGTCTGTGGTAATAATCTTAGTAAAAATTCTATAGATAGCATTAACCAAGCTAATGGCTCGGAAACCTTTGAAATCTTTAGCATCCATTTTTTGGGATCCAGCATGATGTGAGTATTATTAAGCTCTTTCAGTAAATCTCCAGTTCTAAAAAATTCATTTACAGCCCTAAGGAGATCATCCGAGCAAATTTCCCAAAATTTTCTAAAAAAAATTGACAGAGAAGTCGTCTGGTCCCGAAGCCTTATCTCCTTCAAGAGTAAAAATAGCTTTCTGAAGCTCCTCCAAAGTAACAACTTTGGTAATATCTTTAAATCTCTGCTCCTCTATTTTATCATGTGGGATAGCTTCTAACATAAAAGAGTCAACCATATCATTAGTAGCACTCTTCTCATTGAGCAATTTTTCATAGAATCTGAGAGCTTCTTCCTTGATGATCCGTGGATCTTTTATGATGATGTCGTTACCTTTAGAGACTTCCGTAATCCTATTATAGGATCTATGCTTCAATGTGGTCATATGGAAGAATTTCATATTTTTGTCACCCTCTTTCAGCCATATAGCCCTTGATTTAAGTCTCCATAGGGATTCTTCCCTGCTACAAACCGTGTGCAACTCTGAAAGGATATTTTTTCTATTAAATGATCCTCCACAGACCTCCCTGTAAGTTTATTTTATTTTCTAGATCTTGGAGTCTCTGTTTTAATTCCTTTTTTCTCACAAAAACATTCCCAAAGACTTCTTTATTCCATATTTTAACCTATTTTTGACATTTTAAAGCTTTTGAATAAGCCTAAATTGAGCAGTTCCTTCTCCCCCAATTCCACCATTCCTTGATCCTATCAAATATGTCATCATGCTCCATCCACATCTTTTCAAATTTGAAGGAGCTCCTGGTGGGCTTAACCCAATTAACAAAATTTAAAACTATCGATTGTGATCAGATCCAATTCTGGGCAAAGAGGTGAGATGAAAGTCTTGGTGAAGAATCAACTTGCAGAGATAAGAGATCTATCCAGTCTGACTTGAATCATATCCCTACCCAACCTTTAGTTTGTCTAGGTATACTTGATTGCCATGAAGGTCCACATCCATGAGATTTAGATCAGCAACGAAATCAACAAAATCATCCATACCAGTGGAGAAACAAGAGTTACCCCCTTGTTTTTCCCCTGGATTTAATGGGGAATTGAAGTCACCCATAATAAGCCAGTTGTCATAACTATGCTGAATTTTGAAAATATTTAGATCGTTCCAGAGTTTCCTTCTTCCACTAACCGTATTAGGTGCATAGATATTAGAAAGGATCCAAGTACAATTATTTTCAATAGCATGGAATTTAACAACAAGATGGTTACTAGTTTCAGAAAGAATCATACCAGTATAATGCTTCTTATCCCAAAAAGTAGCCATGCCACCTGAAGCTCCCTGAGAATCCACCGCATAACCATGCCGAATTTTCCCAAAAATTATTTTTACAATAACAAGTACCTTAGAATTCATCTTTGTTTCTTATAGAAGCAGAATGCCAGGCCTACTAGAAACTCTTAACTCTTTGATTATTCTTTGTTTAGAGTTTCCATTCAAACCTCAAATATTCTAGGAGATGATCTTCATCTAAAAGATATAGGTGATGTAATTTCCTGATGTCTCAATTGGCTTTGAGTACCATCTGTAATATCTTCCTCTATTATTTTGGTTCTAAGTGTCTTCTTTGAAGGTCTACCTCTTTTAGAGTTGCTTCCAAAATCCACTATTCTTCTAGTAGATGATCTTGTAGTTCTAGATGTTGAAGCTCCCTAGTTATCAATTTTCTTTTTCTTCTCATTATAAAGTGAATCTGGGATCTTCTCAAATCCCTTCAATATTTTCTTTTTTAGATTTAACCTCTAAAAAACCAATGGGATCTGGATCTTCATCAGACATCCTATTTTCTTTGAGTGGCATAACTTCCCCCTCCTCTTTCTCTCCCTTCTCACTTTGTCAAAGAGTTGTAAAGATGTTGAGTTGGTAATGTATAGGGGGTTCCCACTTTGAGGAGAACAACTCTTAAATAGAGAATAGTATTTATTCAACGAGGTTTCGTATATAGCCATTTCTTTTTCCTCATTTAGGACTTCCTCAATGGTGCATAATGGATCAAGATTGGCCTTTTCAACTACTATTGCCCCTGACACGCTCTAGTGTCCTTATTCTTATCCCAAAGTCCATTCTAATCAACCTCCTTAGATAGAAGATTCATTAACATTGTCTCATTTTGCTCATCAACCTCCAGAATCACCTTTATTGGAGTTTGTGAATCTAAATCTTCTGTGGAGGTTGGAAGACCTTCAGATGCACCTGTCGTTGGGGTTTTAGGACGTCAGAGCTTCCTACAAATCAACGGTTTCTTGATTGGAGTTCTAAAACCCTTTTTACCTTTCTTGTATTTCAGCTCTGGTTGGTGAAGGGGTAACCCTTCCCCCTGCCCTTGGTCTTTATTTTTCCGGCATCCTTGTTTTCCAACCTAACTTCCTGTATCTTATCAGTCTCTTCATAGGCTTATCAAGTTTTCCTTTTTTTCCTCTTGAGAGATCTCTTTGTTAGGACATCTACTGGTAAAATGTCATATTTCATGGCATTTTTTACATCTCAGATGAAAAGTTTCATATTCAATATTTTGATGCCAAATGCCATAATTAGAATGCAAAATGATAAGATTCGGTAACTCCTGCTCTATTTCAGAAGAAATACAGAATCTAGCAAAAGCTAGTATGGATTTGTTCCTCGTAGGCCCATCCAACCCAATTGGAGAGCCGAGAGATTTAACAACATTTAATAGAATCTCATCATCCTAGAATTGGGGTAGTCCTGGAAGCCTACACCATATTGGAATGGTGTGTATATTCTCAGTATTAGGATCAAACCCAGGATACCACCGTTTCAGAAAGAGACCCATATTGCCCAACCACCATGGGCCTCCCAAAAGCACCGATTCCAAATCAGCCTGTTGATTAAATTTGGCCAGAAAAAAAACCCTTAGACATAGTGGTGATGCTCAGATCCCCTTTTGGTTGCCACTTTCTACAGGCCCATTTTCTAATGACATCAATATTAGGTCTAGAACCAAGAAACTTACCAACAAGGGAAAGATTTGCTTTTTCCAAAGCCCGATGTAGACACCCATCTGGCACCTTCAGGCAGGTCACACCTTCTTTATCATTCTCCCAGAATCTAAGACTTGAACCTTTACTTGAGAATCCAAATGTTGAACCTTTACCTGAGAATCCAAATGTTGAAGTTTTACCTAAGAATCCAAGAATTGAACTTTTACCTAAGAATCCAAATGTTGAACCTTTACCTGAGAATCTAAATGTTAATCCTGAAATTTGTATGGAAACATTGAATGAAGAAAGTAACCCTCTTAATGAATCTTCACCTCTTAGAACATCTCCTTCCATTTTGTGAAGAAAACCAATTCACTTAATTGAAATTGATGAAAACATTATAAAACCAATGCCTAACAAAATGTCTGACAAAAATGTGAGAAGAAAAGCTAAGGGAATTTGGGATAATTACTTTGTTTAAATTTAAATGACACAAAAGATGTCAATTTCTATTTGTTACATTGATGAAATTAATTAAGATGAGACCTAAACTGATGAAGACCTATAGGGTTAAGAACTTACTAATGTTGTTGATCAAAATGTAATCAATTTTGATTAATATACATAAAGCATACCAAATTGCTAGGTGCCAAAAAAAACACTAAAGATAGTAATGTTACATGGTGTGCACCTTTTTTACTAATTGTATAGTAAGTGATAAAATAGTTAATAAACACTTGATTAGAAAAACAAGTAGTGCTTTGAAGCTAAAACTAAAAAAACACTAAATGAAATCAATAGGGATACAAAAAGTTTGAGTCACCAATCAATAACAAACTATTGGGATTTCTCTAGAGAAAGTCCCATGGAAAGACAAAGAATACATCTAATATTCTAAAATAATTAATTGTAAAATTTTGGAATGAGAACACAAGGGTGTCACCTAATAGAAGAGATACAGTAAAAAGAAGAATAGGTTCTCATAATCGTGAATCGTGTGTAAAACATTTCTTAGATATGACTCAAACACAATTGTTCTCTAAGTTTAAAAATGAAAATCCACAAATTAACATTATCCAAAGATTCTTTGAAATGAACAAACCCTTTTATGTAAAAATCAATCACTCACGTGTACCACTTGTTGTTGCAGGCATCATGTTGAATTTTCAATGCATTATGATGTTTTTTTATCAAATACATCATGTTTTGCATACTGACATCATGTTGAGTGTGGATTAAATGTCCCACCAAAATCTTCAAGGGAATTTATTCCAACAATATTTTGTGAAAAATCAAGTAGACAATTTTTTATAACAAAGCATGTTTGGATGGAACGCAACGTATGTGGTGGCTTGCCAAATCTGAAAAGTTTGTATCCATGAGGAGAGTACAAATTCAATAGGAAAATAATTGGTTGGTTTCAAAAATATAAATCTATGGCATATCAATTAAAAGATGGAAAATAATCTAAGAGGTGTGAGCTTGTTATAGAAAAATTACCTATAACAGAATATTTGGTCAAATTCAGAGAGGAAATTGTTTATGAGTATGCAAGGCACACACATAGAGCTCGATGGTTGGATGAACAATTCAAGTTAAGCAAGGACACATTCCCACTTGGCACTATTGTTTTAGTAGTTGACTTCATAGAGAATTACACATTGACCATAAAATGGAGGTTCAGTCTCAATACTATAACTCTGGTGCAAGTTGTTATTTTCATGCATATAACATTCATGCACTCTCTAGAAAGCACTAAGAAGATCAAATATTAAGAGAGTATCATTTCTACATCAGTGATGATCGGACACATTCTACAAAATATGTGCAAGGGTGTTTCCAGTGTTTTATGTGAACTTGAATGAGAGGAACATTTTATTCAATCAACATTACATTTGGTCGACAACTGTACATCACAATTCAAGAATGCATGGATGTTTTATTAGCTAAGCAGGATGCACAAAGAAACATGTGTACAACATATTTGGAGTTTTTACTGAGGTAGGACATGGGAAAGGAGAGCATGATGGTGCAGAGCATGTGTGAAAAGAGCACTTGCAAGAGAAGAGTTAAAGTTCAAGGATGGTGCTAAATTTACATATGCAAGAAGCATTGTTGATTGGTGTGTCAAGAACATGGGCTCTCAAGATAGTTCAATGGTTCATAGATATTTCTGGTTGATAGAGGAACAACATTTGGCAAGCTATGAAGATTGTATGATAGTTGCAGGATCAAGTGATATGCACTCGTTCCATAGTTCAGATGCAAGTTCTTGGACTCTTTATACTAGGTGCATGGCATGTTTTTATATATCATGCATTGATTTTGTGTGGAATGAATGTGAGTCACAATAGTGGGTGGATGAATGGATTTGTAGACCTCTAATTCCACTCGACAATGTATATGAAGTTCCATGAGCATTACAACTTGCAGTGTCTTCAGATCATATGACAACATCACCTGACTTTGACCAAGTCTCTTGATTTAGTGCAACAAGGTACATATGTATGTCATGTTTTAGATTTATAAATTATTAAATGATCAAATCTTAATGTATTTTAAATTTGACTTGAGTTTTACTTTGTGATGTAGGGCACGTTTTTGTAGTTATTGTGACAGAATTTAACAAAGAGGGAACATACTACTTCTTGTCTCATTGTGTGGGGGAAAAAATTGATTTCCATAGTCATTGATGGTGAAGGCCTTGAGTATCCCACTGGGTCAGTGGTAGTCACTGAACTTGGCTTCAACGATATCCTATAAAAAAATCAAACACTTGGTTGTTTGAAGACTATGAAGTACATCAAAGATACTTCACTATTCACATTTGGTTCTTGCAACAAATATTAAATTGATCAAATATCGAGGTAGGCCATTAAACAAGAATCTTTGGAAGGTTCATGAATCAGATCATGAAGCAATTCTTATTACTATCAAGAGTAGAGTTGATCCATGTGGTTCATTGGATTGAATTTACAAAGGTATGTTCTTCATGAATTTTTAATTTGAATATTTACTTTAATGATTTTGTTTAAATTATGTAGGATTTAAAATTCTATTTAATTACTTACTAACATGTTTATGTAGGTTAGTGGTGCCAAAAAGCTTCCACCTTCACGTGGTTGGCACTATTAGTAGAGAAATTTATTATTCTCGAAGCCAAGTGAAGCTAAGGAAATTAAATATTAGAAAAGGAACAACAAAAATAAAATCTCATTTCACCACCTATTGTAAAAATATCTTATTAAAATTCTCATTTCACCACCTTTTGTATGAACACCCCTATATTATATGAACCACCTATATTATTCACGGTGTTGGCAATGGACAACCTTACACTTTACACCGACTTAAGACTTGACTATTCGGTGCTTTTGACATAAATAGACAACGAGAGGAAATTGAGATGGAGAAAATTGAGATGGGATTTTGTAGAGAGGTACCAACGAGAGGTGTAGGATCTAACGAGATGAGACCTCTCTAGGTGCCACAGTCCGAGAAATCACCCATTCGAAGATATAGTGTTTTTGGTCTCATGGCTCTTAAGGGACTACGCCTTGGATGAGGTAGCCTCAGGACCACCAAAGTGCAGGGAACTTCAAAAACACCTCCCTCATATTTACTACCATCATCCCGATGCATGTGCATAGTTGGTTTGGTCCCACGAGATTTTGTTTTTAAAATATTGCATCGACAACCTTACACTAATCAAACTATATATTTTGATGCTTTTACAAACAATAGCACAACAAGAGAACCAAATGGAGATGGAGAAAAAGATAGGATTTTATAGAGGGTCCCTACATGGAGGTGTAGGATCTAATGAGACATCTCTAGGTGCCACAAAGTCCGAGAAATCACTTGTCAAGATATAGCATTTTTGGTCTCAGGCTCTTAAGGGACTACGCCTGGATGAGGTAGCCCAGAAGCACCGAGAGCTTTGGCCTTCAAAATGACACCTCCCCTAGCATTTACTCTAGGCCACCATGAACATGTTGTGTAGTCGGTTTGGTGCCAAGAGCTTTTTTTTGCAAAATATTGCATCGAACAACCTTACACTGACTCAAACTATAAATATTTTACATTTTTGCAAAAAATAATAGCACAACAAGAGAACCAAATGGAGATGGAGAAAAACGAGACATAGATTTTGTAGAGGGTCCTAACATGGAGGTGTAGGATCTGACGAGACATCTCTCTAGTGCCACGGAGTCTAGAAATCACTTGTCAAAGATATAGCATTTTTGGTCTCAGGGATCTTAAGGGACTATGCCCAGGATGAGGTAGCCCTAAGCAAGCACTTGAGAGCTTTGGCCTCAAAATGACACCTCCCCTAGTATTTACCTAGCCACCCCAACATGTTTTTATTGAGAGTTTGGTGCTTCAAGAGCTTTTTTTGTAAAATATATGACTGACATCAATGAAGAACCTTAATATGGACTCAAACTATAAGTAGGTGTAGGATCTAACGAGATGCATTGATATCACACGTCAAAAATATAACACAACTCGGGATCTTTCTAGAGAATCAAATGGAGATGGATGAAAAGAAATAAATGGATTTTCATATAATGGTCTATCATTATACACATTTATACATGCATTTTCAATGTGCCTGAATGGTGAAGACTATATTGTCCTGAACTAGTCATGCAAGTAAGTATTTGTGCATGTTTTGACCTTGAATCTCCAAGAATCTTGTATGTTTTAGTAGATCCAAATGATATATGACTTAGTAAAGATGATTTGAGTATCCTATGGGTGAATAAGATAAGAAGGATTCCTTGTTTCTAAACACAATCCTCAAGAAATCTTGAGTGCATAGTTAAGAAGGAGGCAAGACAATGGTTTTAACATGCATTGTCATGGATTAAAGGTAATCTTTGCTAGATAATTACTTAGAACAAGGGAAATATGATTCTAGGTGACTAAAATGAATCTTGGTTAAGTGTTACATAGTGAAAAGGGTCAATAAATCATCTAAAGTCTTATTGTATGCCAAGAAACCCTTGCATGTACATATTTGGCAAGGAAAAGACCTCAAAAGAGAAAGATATGCAATCCTTTCAAGCTCACTGGTAAAAGAATCATCTTCAACATGATCAGATAGGCCTACTTATGAAAATTTGAGATCTTGAATCACAATATGTTAGAAGATATTGCCATTTTAGGCTCTCGGGCTAGACTGTAAATCATAGTGAAAAGTATGCTAGGGAAAGAGATTTGAAGCATCAAATCAACATTTTTGGGCCTTAAATTTTATATGAACAATTTTGGGTGAGTACTTGAAGGGATTCAAAAATAATTTTAATTTTTCATTGGTTATATTTTTAGATTTTCTTGACAGTCCTAAAGAGAACCAATCATCTCAGTCTAAGGCCTAATTTAAAGGGTCACTTTACAAAGGAAGTACCAAGAATATTGAGAACTAGCTCATGAAAATTTCCAGATATATTAAATAGCTTAGTGAGTTCCCAAAATGGTCATTAATTCATATTGAATCCTTATAGAAATTACCCAGTTCATGACAATTTCCTCAGGGAGATCCAGTTGAAGGTTTCAAGCACAAAATACAAAAAGGGAAATTTAGAGAGTTGTAGACCTAACCAAGACTTGAAACTTTGGGAACATGTTGGGCTAGTGGAATGTGAATTAATGAACCTATTGTGGGATTTTTGGAACTTGTGAAATTCTATGTGCATGGTCATTCCAAGAGCATGGTCTTAAGGGACTAGATAAAACATTTTTCTTAAGGATGGAAAAGAGTGTTCTAGGAGTTTGAAATGACTTTTCATGGGTGTTCTAACATTTTTGGATATGTTGTAGCATGATTCAATCCTCAAGAGGCCTAAGGAAGACCAAGGAGCACATGCATGCATGCTAGCTCTGTGAACTAAGCAAGGAGACAAGTGCATATGAGGTAAATATAGGAAGGAAAAAGTGAATGTCTAGTCTTTAGTGGTTGATGCACTCTTTTATGACTAGAAACATTGAAGGAAGGTGTATAGGCACCAAGAAGAGGAAAATTTCAAGGTAAGTTTGTCATAATCCTAGAAGTTGCTTATTTGCATTCAAAGACTAGAGGTATAACAATGAAAGTCCTGAGTTAAGACTATGAATGAAATGTTTCCTTGATGTGGATCAAATTTTAGAAGAAAATGTAGATTTTGGAAAGCCAAACAAAGTAAATTGAACAAAATTTGCATTCTTAAGCCAATCTAGTCATTGAACAAGAACTCCCATGAGAGGTAGCCCAAATAACCTGAGAGTGAGCTTCACCTCTAAAAAAATGCCTCCCCTAGCATTTACCTAGTTACCATCCCCGACATGTGTGCAATAGTCGGTTTGGTCACACATGAGCTACCATTTGAAAATATTATGTCTCGATAAGCCTTACACTCACTCAAACTGCGTAGTATTTAGCGCATTTCAAACAATAGACAACAAGAGAACTAAATCGAGATGGAAAAACTGAGATAGGATTTTTTGTAGAGGGTCCCTACATGTGAGGTGTAGGATCTAGATGAGACGTCTCTAGGTTCCATAGAGTCCGAGAAATCACCCGTCAAAGATATAGCATTTTTGGTCTCAAGGCTCTTAAGGACTACACCTAGACGAGGTAGCCCAAAGCAAAGAAACGCACCTCCACAAAAAAAAAAATGAACTAGTGTTCACCAGCCATCTTACGTGACATGTTGGTATTCATTTTGGTGCCATGAGCTACCATTTGCAAAATATTATCTCGAAACTTTTACACTCAACTCAAACCGCTACAATATTTCACATGTTTGCAAAAAATAGGACAATGAGAGAACCAAATCAAGATGGATAAAATTAAAAGAGTATTTTGTAGAAGGTCCCTACATGGAGGTGTAGGATTTGATGAGACATCTCTAGGTTCCACGAAATCCAAGAAATCACCATCAAAGATATAGCATTTTTTGGTCTCGTGGCTCTTAAGGGACTACGCCCAGACGAGGTAGCCCAAAGCAATGACACCACCCCACACCAAAAAAATACTCCAACTAGATTCATCCATACCATCCAGATGTGTTGCATAATTATTTTTTGGTGCCATGAGCTACCGTTTGTAAAATATTGCATCGTCTTATAGCCTTACACATTGACTCAAACTACAATATTTCACATGTTTGCAAACAATAGGACAACGAGAGAACCGAATTGAGATGGAAAAAAATTGAGAGAGTTTTGTAGAGGGTCCCTACATGGAGGTGTAGGATCTATGAGATGTCTCTAGGTTCCACGAGTCCGAGAAATCACTCGTCAAGATATATATTTTTGGTCTCGGGGCTCTTAAGGGACTACGCCCGAAGAGGTAGCCTAAAGCAACGACACCACCCCCACCGAAATGAAGACTCAAATAGTGTTCACTAGGCCATCCATGGACATGTTCACATATCGTTTGGTGCCATGAGCTACCATTTGTAAAATATTGCATCTATACCTTACACCGACTCAAACTATAGTATTTTGTTTTGTTTACAATAGGACAACGAGAGAACCAAATCGAGATGGAAAAAAATGAGAGATGATTTTGTATAGGGTCCCTACACGGAGGTGTAGGATCTAACGAGACATCTCTAGGTTCCATGGAGTCCAAGAAATCACCCATCAAAGATATAGCATTTTTTTGGTCTCAGGGCTCTTAAGGACTACGCCCGGATGAGGTAGCCCGGAAGAAAATACACCACCCACACCAAAAAAAGACTAAAATAGTTTTCAATAGGCCATCCAATGTGTTTTAGCATAATGTTTTTGTTGCCATGAGCTACCGTTTTTGTAAAATATTACATCTGATACCTTATCCTTACACTACTCAAACCGTATAGTATTTTGCATGTTTTGAAAATAATAGATACGAGAGAACTGAAATCAAGATGAAAAAATATAGAGATTTTTTTGTATAGGGTCCCTACATAGAGGTGTAGGATCTTGACATCTCTAGGTTCCATGGAGTCCGAGAAATCACCCGTCGAAGATATAGCATTTTTTTGGTCTCAGGGCTCTTAAGGGACTACGCTCGATAGGTAACCCAAGAAATGACACCCTCCCCACAAAAAATGAAGACTCAAATAGCATTCACTAGGACCATCCGGACATGTTTGAATGTAATTCGTTTTATACCACAGCTACCATTTGCAAAATATTGTGTCTCGATAAACCTTACACTTTGTGAATAATGACTCAAACTCTACAGTATTTCATGTTTTGTTTTAAAGTTTGTTAGTTTTAATTTTCAAGGTACAATGATTACATTGATAGGGAAGTCAAAATCCATATTAGTCTTGTTGATAGTACTAATTACCCATGAAATCTAATTCTCTAGCTTTCATTTTCTTTTCTCATCTTCCACGTCATACTGATAAACGATTTGACATGGTTTCCCTCTTCATGACGATACACTGAATATGAATATGATCCTCGAGAGACAATCCTCATCCCACCATAATACCAGTATGAACTCTATTGTTGGTAATTTGCACATGTCATTGTCCTTTTTGTGGGATATGCTTTTCTTAACATATTTTTTCATATTTTCTGATACATTTGTTGTAAAGACATATAGTTATTGAGAGTAGTGTTCATGGACGTAGAGGAAGAATGGCAAAGCTTTGAGCATGATGGAGAGAGAAAGGAAAAAGTTGAGGGAGTGAAATAGGAGGGCCATTACCACCAAAATATTCCAAGGCCTCAAGCGACATGGAAATTACAATCATAGCAACAGGGGAATGGCTAAGAACACACAAGGGTTATCAATCACCTAGTAAATATTTCTTGTTTAGTTCTGAATGGGAGTCAATTGGCCTATGGATTAGTGACCTTCCATTCATTGATAATTTCTTCTATGATAAACCCATGGATGCTTTCAAAAGTTCCTTAAAAATATAGGGGTAGTCATCAAGCCTAGTGAAGGGTGTGATGTGATTTCCAAATAACTTGAAATGCATACAAATTTAGAGGTAATAACACGAATTGGACAAGATTGGACAATTAGGAATCATTGAGTGTCTGAATCAGAATGTCATTACATCTAGAGAGGACATTCTCAAACATTGAGTAATGCATCTGGAGAGACATTCTCAAAATATCAGGAGATGAAAGGAATCAAATTGTGATGACTCTCTTTGAATGTTTTTCCTACAAAAGATGAACCCTTTTCAATTGAATACTCTCTGTCAATACTAATAAGAGTGGGTAAGACACAAACATTATAGTGAAATATTTTTTCAGTCATGGTTCAATGTTCTATTGATTTTTGGCATATTGAGCTAGTATTTGCAAAGTGTGAACTATTGAGAGAAGTGAATGATAAAGCTCTAAGGAGTTGTAGAAGGATTTGAGTCTGAGATTTTGGGAGCACCTTAGGGATGGAAAAATTGAACTATTGAAGCTTGTAAGACTTTGTGGGTATCCTTAGATCCTTCTATCCATGCTTGTTGCAAAAAACATTGTCTTAAGGGGCATAGTTGACAATTTTGGTAAGATGAACAACAATGGTGTTTGGAGCCTTATGAATCAAGTTAGTGATGGTCCTAATGATTTTCTGAGGTGTTTTAATAGGGAAGACTAAGAATCATTGAAGAATGTAGTAGGTGCATGATAAGATATAGAACTAGTACAAAGAGACCATGAGCAAGAAGAAGCGCAGGTAAGGTAAATACACATATACACATTGATAAATTGAATGAATAATTACTCAGATTAGGTAACTCTTTATATACATACATTATATAAATATTGATTTCCAAAGTTTGATGCATATTATACATTGAAAATGCTAGTACATGTACATCACCAATAAATGAAAAAATAATCCATAATGTCTTAAATATTTAAGTGCACATCATATTAGTTTCATACAAAAATAATCTTAGAAATGTAAGGTCTCATACAAAAATATCGAGTTCCAAATAGTATTAATGTGCACAATAAATATAAAAATGCCCGAATAGGTCATATACTATCAAGTTCAAATGTCATATAGGCGTACATATAATGCCATGCACATAGGCATATAAAAAAATGTCATGTAAGACATATATATATTTCCTAATCATCAAAAATATATCCCTCTCTTGGCCTTTCTTGAAGAAGGCCTCCCTTAGATGAAGATGGAGATCTATGAGATGACTTCGGATCGTCCATGCCCATGCTACAAGTCCTCTTCCGTTGAATACTCGCTTGTAGTTGAACCTGTAAATGTAAACAATTTTTTTGTCAAAACTTAATTTATATATGTTTTCAACATGTATTTAAGACCATGCTAATGAAAGTATTTACATAAATACACACACTTACCGCAAGCTCTCGTCACGTTGAATCTGCATCTCACGCTCAGATGAGTCATCGGGAGCTCTTGAGCATGAACGGGGTATGAAGAGATGAGATCGAGGATTCCATGCCCTCAAAGTCAAAATGGAGGGGGTTGAAGTTCCCTACATACACATAAGATCACAAAATCAAACATCAGAATTAGCCAAAATAGAACTAAGTACATGTATGTGTAATGACAATATTTTAACTAGTTTTATCAATATACAACTATTTTTTTACCACCACACCTGTGAATCAAATGAACAGGATGCTACCTATCATAGGTAACTCCTGTGTATACACAATGAAGGACATTATTAACATAATTTAATAATGCTACAATGAAGGACATTATTAACATGTAATTTAACATAATATGAATTACACAAGAAATTTAACAAAAATACATGTTGTTTGAATACCTCAGTGAGTTGTTTATGCACGATGAAATCGCAAGGCAACACCTTTCTCTACTCATCACAGAGATGGTGGGGTGTCTAGTGAAGTCAACATATTTATCAAACATATATCACGTCAAGTTAGTTGAACATATAAGAACATACATATATTTGAGTTCAAAATATATATATATATATATATATATATATATATATATATATATATATGTATGTATATATATATATATATATATATATATATATATGCATACGTGAAAATTTTACACAATTAACATTCTAAATTACCTCTATAAATGTATGTGTAGGCATGGTGCTCATGAACCTATGGTCGGGATGATGACGCCCTCCCACGTGCATTGTAATATCAATGCATACATGTACAAATACAATTATTTCAAAAATTTAACATATATAAGTAAATCAAGTACTCCGATCTTTTTGTAACACACATAATAAGTTATAAAAATACTTGAGAAGGTGACACCGAATGAATGTAATCCAAATGTCTCACTCAAAAAGGCATCTGACATAGTGGAATTATCATGTGCACCCCCAACGCCAACTCCACCAAAACCAGTATGCATGAAAGCATCATCCTCCTCGGGCCCCAAACATATGCTACCACATGACAAGAAAAGATGTGGCCTCATGCTAGTATTCCCTGAGGGAATACTCTGTGTACCTCCACGAACATCTGAATAATAAATCTCCCTCGTATGTCGAACAAGGGTATCAGAAATCCCCTAAAGCATGTGGAGTGTATCAATCTCTACTATCTCCTTCACTGCTGGAGGGACAGACTCGGGTGAGGGGGCTTCTATGTGGGGACTCTACCTTGCTAAATAGGTGCACATTGTGCACCTGGTCGATCCTGTGCAAAGCCTTTTCCTCGGCTCTGAAATCCCAGAAATCAAAATAGTTTGGATCTTTGAGGATAAACTCGCAATAGAGTTTCCTCAAAAGTATAGTGGCACCTCATTGTTATTGCAAGGTGGAAAATCAAACACCATCCACCATCAGTCCCAAAATTTATTTTTAATCAAAACATTATTGCACTAGTGGATGGGAAACCATTGCATGACAACGAAACAAAAATTGGTGTGGGGTCCGTGAATAAGGTGCATATGAGGTCTTTTGTAATTTATTTTTTCTTTACATCCACATATGACAATTTTTGTTGAATAATAAACCCTACAACGCTCTCTATAAGATGTCCAACAATCAATTTTCCCCATTTCACATCAACTTGAGCCACTAATGCCTCCAATGTGTTTGCAAGAGAGGTGCAGTGAGGTTTATAGAATGTGAATCCCTCATTGTTTTGATTAAATCCTCAATTTCAATCTTGTTTTCAACTATATGGGTTGTTAAATCTTCTTGACTTCCCTGGGATGTTGAGAAACTGTAGGAGGGCTAGGAGGGATCACAGAGAATTGTAGGGTTTGGTTGTGGTTGATTGCGTTGACCTCAAACTGTAACAATAAAAAAATGTATTCAATTCAAATTCTACTCTATAATTACCAAATTTTGCATTTGGGGGAGTTAAAATGATAAGGGCTCGGGCTGTTTTTTTATAACTTAACATAACGCGTACATACATTATAGACTCGTGAATAACCAAACCTAAGAAATCATAACGCGATCATGTTATATTAGAACGTGTGTGCGTTTTGTTGATTTTTGGGTATTTTGTCCACTTTTTGGCCCCCAACTTGGTGCACTTAGCCATAAACTTGAGAGGGAACCTAAAAATGGGGGCTTTGAATAGATCTTAACTTGTTACTATCATCACCAGCTTGTTGGCATGGTAACATTGTTTTTGGATAGTACTCTGCAAATAAAGGATAGTTCAACAAGGAAATATAGGGGTTGGCATTGGTGGGACAAGGCACGTTCATATAAAACACACCCTATAAGTGAAGAATTTTATGCTCTTCCATTCAAACTGAGAAAGTTTTTCCCATCTGTTTGAAGAACCAGTTATATGACGTTTGAGGTTGGGGATACCCCTCTGTATTTTTAGTAGCCTCAGTGCATACAAGGAATAATTTTGTATTCATTGGATTCAAATTGTCTTACTACAGATTGAGGTATAACTTATTGTAGGCAAGTCTAAGTTGTTCATATTTTACTGCTATCACATGGATAGGGCACGGTATTCACAAACGACCTTAAATAAGTCTGTGCCATGGTCAACCACTGTTCATATTTTTTTGAGCCATGTTCTTAACAAACAACAGAAGAGAATCATGTAAACGTAGGATGCTTTGTAGAGTAGTTTGGATGTCATCTCGACTCTAATTTGAAAGGTGCATGTTGTGCATGACTAGCTTAATTTTGCAAGTGTACTTATAAAGATGCAAAGTACATCCCTTCCTTGTCAATGCTTAGAATTGAACTAGTGAACATATATTTTGAACTTTTTGGAAGGAGGGTTGGTATTGTATCTGAAATCTCTCCTTTCTTGTCATAGGTAGGGAATGGTGATAGAAAAATCTATTGTATTTATTCCTTCATAAAGGACACAAACTACATATTTTTGCACTATTTACATTTTTAAAGTAGGAAAGTCTAGTAAAGGGTATTAAATATTTACTTTTGTTTCGGCTACTTATATGGCAATTAACTTTTCTCCTAAGCTCTTGTAGTAGGCTGCAGTATATTTAATGATCAACTAGAACTTTAGTGTTAGGCCTTCTTCCAAAACCAATGCATGGAAATTGCTATGGTTTGGATTTTCAGGGGAAATCATGGTATGCTCCAAAAATTTGATTTTTGGGCAAAGACATTATTTATGGTGGCATGGTTTCTATATACTAGGGAAACCACTTCAATTGTTTATGTTTAGACAAAACTAATTTTGAAAATATTAATGTTTAGTTTCTGTTATAGTTTAATTGGTTGCTTGTATTGTTTTGTAGACATGTGACAACCATTGAACAACTCTTCTAAGGGTGCAAAGGTCTCCTTTTTTAGGTCTATATGATAAATTGATACCATAACAGAATACATTAACAAACAAGCAACATGGAAGAGCTATGAGTATGGTTTTCATTTGTCTTAGCAATAATAACATATATAATCCTATTTGTTTGCTATGCTAACCAGAGGAAAGGAATCTGGACATATCAGTTATTTCAATGTGTTCTATGTTACCCATATACATACAATTATTTATCATTAGAATACTAAACCTCTTATGCACATTACACAGGCCTACTATTGGCCTACGCTTGTTAGTGATTGTGGTGGAAAATAAAGCTTCTTGTCTTCCAAGTTCCCATCTAGATGTTTTTCAATTGTATAATTGAGTAGGTATTTCTCTTACCCTCCATGTTTCTATCTTACTAACTTGTATTGATAGAAGAAAGAGGTGGCCCTCTAGATTTATACTCTGTGAAAATGCTTGTGGGCACTTGTCTAATGAAGGGAGTCAAGAAATGTTGTGGGCACTTGTCTAATTAAGGCATTTGCAAAATGTTGAAAGTTAAGGAATTTGCAAAATGCGTTGGCCATTCTGAAAAAAGCCAAGGGAGATGCGGTCGTTCTGAAAAAGTATATGATGCATATGGACATATGATTAAAGAGCAATTGCAGTTGTCATGTTCAAATGATTTTGGTTATCTAACTGGCAGTAGAGCACTATCCATGGGAGAAAATATGAGCCAATTGTACAACTTGGAAAGGCTATCTAGGGTATACCCCCAATAATCCATCTTAGGTAGATCTAATATTTGCTTCAAAATTCACTAAACACTGAGATTCAATCAGGTAAGAGATTTTGGAAATATGTAATCTAAGCGGTTGATACTAAAAGACACTATTTTGCATTGAACAATCACTCAAAGACAAAATAAAATTCAAAACTGAAAAAAAACTGAGGTGTAAAATTTATGCATGCGAGTTGTATTAATGAGGAGGTGGAGTCCCATGAACACGTTTTGATGCATCAATGTTCAACTAGTTTGGAATTTCGATATTTTAGGCCCTTCAGACTCACAAGATTCCGATGCTTGATGCTTCCAACTGTTTCCAGCCCAGTTTCAAATTCACAAAGATTTGTGGGTAGTGACTGTAGAGTCTCTTTATAACAATTGGCTTACAATTCTTTAGAACACATTTATAAACAATGTCTTGTAGCACCATAGCAAATTATATATTTCTCATTTAGATTTTTTGTGATTCTCATTATGTCATCGTACATGTGAAGAGCCATGTCCATGTGCAGTATGACCAACCTTGGAGAACCTAAATGTAACAAATAGATGTGTCAATAAAGAAATTCTAATAAGATATTGCTTTCTAATTTGTTGTCTGATAATCTATACAATATGAAATCATGTCTAGCCATGTTAGTTATATCACCTTGCTCCATTTTTTTGCAGATCCTTTTGTAAATGCCTTTGGATGATTTGAATGGTACAAAGCTATAATTATGCACAATAGTATTATTGAACCCAAATAGATGCAAACAATTGCTGGTTTTGAGATGGATGTTGTTCATTGCATTGGTCCACAATTTTGTTACACAACATCATACATATCCAAGTTAGCCAATATCAAACATAGAAAAGCTTAGAGGAAAACATATTCACTAAACATTTTCTTGAACACCATTTAACTTACGAATAATTAAGAGAAACACATGAAATAATGTTCTCTAGAATATGACCTTCGAGTTGATTCCCAACCAAATTTTGGACACAAAAACACTCATCTTGTAATTATTATATACTTTCTTAGAGAGGCTGCAAGATATTAATTCATAATGCTACTATCACAGTTACCAAATATGGTGCAATAGCTCCTATTTTCCGTATTTTTTTTTTAATTTCTACCACTGCATTAAATCATGGCAAGACCAATTACGAGGGCAAGAAGATTGTGGGTATGTAACAGAGGATGAACCTGAGAAAGATGTAAAAACACTATCTGATATGTGTGACAACAAAAGGATATGGGATAATGCTCTTGAATGGGAAACTTTGTATAATTAGGAATAATATGAGTATCACGTAGTTGATGTGACAAAATCTGATGATATGACAAAGAATGGTCAGCTTTGGGAAACTATTGCAGGAAAAGGGCACTTCAAAACATTTGTGACAAATTTTTGGTCAAATATTGTAGGAAGAAATCGGCTCAAGAGCCACATTGTTCATTGTCAAGTACTTCAAGCATAGTAGCTAATACCCCAAAGTTATGTACTTCACAAGTCATAACATCTATAAGGTCTTCTAACCTTTCTAACAAATGCAATCAGGAGTAGATGGTAGTGAGAAGTTGTTTACATAGTTTTGAAGCCATATAGTGAATATGGTTCAAGTTGTATATGGAAGTAATGGGTGTTGTCTATTGTGATTGTTGTTAGATATGTTTAGAGGATTATTAATGCAGTCTAGAGTTGTTGGAAATGTAAGGGAGGATTTTAAAAGGTTTTGTACCAAATTGCAAGCCTTTTGAGCAAATTCTATCTTGTTTTATGAATAGTTTTGTGTTTCTCAGTTCATTGAATCCACAAGTAAATTACTCAAGTGCCTAACTTAGGCACTTAGATCAACACCAACTACATTATAAATGGAGATCAATATTGACACAAGAAGGTTTTGTTGATGGCTTTTGGCCAGAAATGGAGGCAAACAAGGCTGGAAATAGATGCCATAGTAACAGGATGCTTTTTCCCATCCATTAAGATTTGTGGTTTCCGTCTTACAAATAGAATGGAAGTTGATTCTTGCATTGACCTTGAATATGCAAGAACAACAAGGCTTAATGAGAAATCTGATGTATACAATCACGGAATTGTTCTTGGAGTTGACAAGAAGGAAAGCTGTGGACAATGACTCAAATTTGCTTCAGTTGTAAGAATATTCTTCTTGACAACAATTTTAATTCCTATCTTTCTGACTTTGGTCTTGCCAGGCTTCTAGGGACCTCGAAACTCATGCAACAACTGATGTTGCAGGCACATTTGGGTATGTTACTGCCTAGAATATGCAATGACATGTCGTGTCTCAGATAAGGTTGATGTGTATAGTTATGGAGTTGTGCTTCTGGAGTTACTTTCTAATAAGAAAGTTCTTGACCCTTCATTTTCTAGCTATGGTAATGGATTCAACATTGTTGCTTGGGCATGTATGTTGCTTCGAAAAGGACAAGCCAAAGACCTTTTCATTGCAGGCTTATGGGATGGGGCACCTCATGATGATTTAGTAGATACATTGCATCTCGTTGTAATGTGTATTGTGGATTCACTTTCAATTAGGCCTACAATGAAGCAAGTTTTGCAGCGACTGAAACAATCACAACCGTCTCTGTTTTTGCTAGCCAAGCATTACATTTTGTAATTGTAGAGTCAAGGTTATTGTTCCCATCTTTTGACATTTAAAATTTTCAGACCGGTTTCTGAATTGTATCACCTAGGAAATGGACAGAAAGTCCTTGTAGAAATATTAAAAATCCTCATTTTCCAATCTTTTGCATTATAGATATTTTTTTACATTGACTGGTCTCTCTTTGATTCTGAATAGAGTCTGATGAATGTGGATAAATTTCCTCTTCCACTGTCAAAATGTGTGAGAATGTTTTATTGACAACTTAAAGATTCGAGGCCTATTTTTCATATTTGCTTTAAGGAAATTGGACGCAAGAATAGGGAATAACAGGACATTTGTTCAATCTTAGAGTTGCAAACTTTGGACCTGTATGCTATATTTATACATTTTGGTGCTTATGATTCTAATAATGCAGCTAATTTTCAAACTTGGGACACGAAGTGGTAAGAAATCAGTGAAATTGTGCTCTTATTGTTATATTGGATATAGGATTTTACAAGTTTCTTTTCTCATTTGCTTGACAATTCAGGGCTTATTTTAATACCGGATAAATGGTTTTAAGGAAGCTTATTAATTTACTAGAGGATTTACTCTTTGATTTTATCAAATTGATATTTTTGAGTTTTGTTTATGGGATTAAGGTTCTAATAATGTAGTTGATATTAAAAGTTCTTCTTAGTTGTAGGATTGAACTCTTACGTGACTTAAGACTGGTGTGGGTATATATATAACTTGAATCAAGATTGTTTTATTAGCTGAAGCTGGCTACAAATCCATGTCCACTATGCAACACACTCCATTGATTGTTCCCTTCCCTTGAAACACCAAAAAAATACTCTTCCAATAGTTTTTTTGGTACCTCACTATCATTCTTTTGACAATTCTTTTTGTACCTCATAATCATTTGTTCAATCACGATGTGAACATAAACTCTTATTTAATTAATTAATTGATATCAAGTAAAGAATAACTCCCTGCATACTCACCTTCCTCCATAAATTGATCACACCCTAGTGATATAAAGCTCTCCAACTCTACAAAACTGACAAATTGACCCAAAATAGTTTATAGCATTAGACAAAGATCATTTCTACAACCAAAATATGGTAAATAATATTTGGTGACACCTGAAGGGTAACATTTAATAAACAATCCCACATGATGCTATCTTTGAACATCTTGTTAAATTGTAACAATAAGCAATCCCACATGATGCTATCTTTAAACATCTTGTTAAATTTTAAAATGTAAAAATAGAACCTTTAAATGTAATGCTTCATCTATATTACTACACTTACAAAATCAATCACACCCCTTATCAACATCAACTACAAAAATAAGAACTATCTCTCTAAATCAAATAACATATACCTTTCAGCTTTACCACCGCTTTTTTCACGACATCTTCTTCCGCCACACCGTCCATATTCGAGCATATCTGTTCCGCAATGCGCAGCTGGTTTACCAGAAGCTTATTATTAAAAGACTGCTCTGCAAACATGGGCCATGTGATCATGGGCATTCCCAGACTTATGCTCTCCAGCGTTGAATTCCATCCGCAGTGGCTGAGAAACGCTCAAACCCTGAGAGGCGAGAAGCTTAGCGAGTTCGAGGAAGGGAATGAGATGGCCCTGTCCAATGTAAGGAACTGCAACTACATGAGGTTTCTGCTTCGTCTCACCACCACTGTTATTGTTCCTCGTCATCTTCGTCAAGTACAAGCGAGATTCGAGCCTCTGGTACATTATATTTGTCGATATGCAAGTGGAGGGCATTTTATTTAAGTCCGGACTTTGCATTTTTCGGTGAATCTTCATTTGCCTAACAACGTTACCTTTCATTCAATCACATATTTTGCGCCCACCTACAACTTTTGGGTGATCATCTTGACATACCTAATTCGGGTCGAAATTACAATATGATCCATCTAAAAGATAAGTACCTACCTCGAATGGGTTGTTCTCATATTAGTATTTTTAAGTCTCGCTAAATTATTTATATGTCATATCTAGTTGATGGGAGTGGGACACTAGCCAAACAGTTTTCTAGCAAATGAGAGGTGGTTTTTTTATCAAATCTATTTTGTGTATACCGAAGTGATTGAATTTCCATAGTAACTCCGTGGAAGAGGAGGTTGCAGTCAGGAATGAATATCCACAACAAATATGAGCCTCTATTGCCCGCCTCTCTCTTCAAAAGTGTTATTTCGGAGAGTCGATAAATTGGTTTATACAAAGATCATCAAATAATTTCTCTACGCAGTGAATGGGCTGTGGTCCAACAGTGATGGTGATGGTGTCGTCTGTCTAGTGAAGGAGGGCCTTAATCTTTCGGCAAATGGATAAAAGTCGACTAGAACTTTGTCCAATGCTTTCTATAATAACTTTGACCAGATCCTCTTCTCTTCTCATATTGCACTCATAAAACTGAATATGAGAAAAGTGGATTTTGATTCTGAGTCAGTTGTCAAGATTAGAGAGAAAGAAAACACCTTGTGGAGTTTGACAGGATGGACACACAAGTTCCCCGGTATGTCTGTCGGCTGTGAAATGCACATCGAAAGCAGTCATCATAATTGGCGTGAAAATATCTGCCATTGAACCTATAAAAAAATAAGGGAACCTCTGCCAATATCATAGGCATCTGGAGCGGAACAATTTCTAAATAGTGTCAATATTTAATTAAAATGGGAAACCGTTGGGGCCTTTTGACAATGTACCATTGAAATCAACCATTAGATGTTCATTTGTATATGGACCTCAATGAAAATGTTTTAAACCATTCATCTCCAAGTGTCAGTCCACGCATACAAATCCATCAAGTCCCTATCCGAAATCTCCATACGACCCTAGGTTTGAGGCATGTAGTTGGCCGGTATCTGGAACCAGAGAATGCCATGTTGGTCTTACCATAATAGTAACTGGGAATTTCATTTCAGTCCCCCAACCAATAACATTTATATCAAATTTGAAATTTTGAACTGGTAGCAGTCGCCTAACCAGGGAAAAGAGGATCTTCAAAGCCATCGACTGCCATCAGTCCCATGTCAACCCGCTCTCAATCAAATTGTTGTTGAATTCAAAACATAAATGTATAGAATCGTGACAATCTAGAAATCTCCACAATTTGCCAACCACAGTTTGAAGTCGTTTTCGAATGCCATATGCCAAATGCGTTCCCCTCAAATGCTTCCAAAGGTTTCTTGATATTTTTGTGCATCGATTATCTAAAAATTCTAGTATATTGTATGTTGTAGGTTTCAATTATCTGTTGGTTAGGGCTATGTTGAATGTATTGAAGCCGTGCATTTTAGGTTGGAACAGAAAGCTTGAAAAAATGGGTAAGAACCATTTGGTAGGGCCAAACCACGGTAGTATTGTGGTCATGTTGTCTGTCACATTACAGACTCCACTGCACGTCAAACTTTGGATATTACAAGGTTGTTATGAACATTATGAATTGTATTTAGTTTAGTTTGTGGTGGTAGTTGAGATAAAGGGCAGTAAAGGTGTGGAAATTGACAGGTTATGGGCCTTTTGTAATTTTAGCCGTATATTACTGGTAAAAATGGTAACCGTAGAGAATGACCAGATGAAAATTTACAAAACAGTATAATTTTTTAAATAGTTCTCTATCAATATATGGAAATATATAAAGCTATAGGAAATAAATCATTAAAAAATATTTACAAATTTGAAATGTACAGTCCCTTGAAAGAGTTCGGTAACTTGAACTTCCAAGCACGAGTGACATCCTTATCCCATTTCTGATCATCTTTTTAATTTCTTGTAGACCATATTAACCCCATTGTTTTTCACATTATAGGGAACCCAACCCAACCGCGGGTTTGCTTAATAAATCTTGCAGGTGGTGGGTGGGTAGAGGTTGGACAACATTGTGGTTATTATCAATGCATGCCGAAGATTCATGGAGTGTTTAGTCATACTTGGCCGACAATGCTATCTTGAGATGAGATCATAATTGTGTGCTTTGATTGTTCATATAATCTCCATTTTTGTGACTAATAGTTGCTTACATTATTACGCCAAAGGCGTTTCCACAATGGGAAATCCTAGGGGCCTTCAAACAATGCACAATTGATATCATCGAAGTTGATATCAACAATTGTGAGTAGATTTTTTACATGGTCGATGATCGATAAATCACGACTATTCATGTCAATTCTTATGTCATGCTGCTACAAAGAATACAATTTTTTAATTCTATGTTGGTAAAGTTGGATATTTTTTTACGACTTGATATCATTTCGTAGAGATCTGGGTTTAGATTATCATCGTCCTTACAACAAGAAACCAACATATTCGCCTCGAGGTGATGGTGCATGTGAGAGTGCTTGGCAAGATATGTAGCGTGTAACCTTTGAAGCCACAAGAAAGAACTCGAAGTTTCTTACACTCCCGAATCACAACAAAACAACTTACAACTTGGCCTATGAGTTTATCGTGTTAGGTGTCAAAGGCAACATTTATTATGTGTAAATCGGCCTTTACCCTTTCTACAACTACCCTAACTTCCTTTGCGGCCACAACCACAAGAATATTCTCTTTGTGATACTACGCGCTCTTAATCTGCTACTTGACGACCCACGTGTTTGGCCAAAGGCGCTCCTTGAATCCGAGTTCAATCATCTTCTTCACACGGGATATGAAGTGGAATGCCCCATGTGTAACAGTTGATAACTATGAAGGGATATAAGATAATTATAAAGGGATTAAAGGTGAGGAAATTTCCAGACACAAATTCATATCCATAAGCAATTTACAATAGTTTTATTTTAATCTTTATTTGGAGTCGGGTAACTATTTTAAATGAAAGATAAAATATTGAATTGAACACATGGCAATTGAATGGGCTTTGCTTTATTGATAAGATTGGATGCAATATGTCTTGTGCTCCTCATTATGTGTGTTTTTTTAATAAATAATTATGTTGAGGTATATTGTCTCTCACTACACAAAGAATTTTGTGTTGTGTGTCCTTTGGTTGTGTGTTTATTTAGCATGCATAGTCTAACTAGGTTCTTCATTAGATTCGATAATATATACTACATCATTCAAATTTTAGTATCGAAACAAGTTGTGTCATGTAAGTGAATTGTAGAGCTATATTTTACGTATTTGTAAGTGTGGATAGAATTCCATAAATATGTTTGATAACTACACTTGATGCGAATGGTATCAAATATATTATAAAGAACTTATGTGATATGTCTCTTATGTAGTTTACTATTATAATGATAACACATAATGATGTCATTTTTCTTAACCATGGCTTTATTTCTAATATATTCATTTATGGCCTCGCGGTTTAAGATATATGTCAAGTATGTGTTTATTTAGTTTATTATTTAATTGATTTTTGCGAAGCGTTCCTACAATGACAAGGAAGGTTGTAATGGAGTGAGTTGTTCACTTTTATTCTCGACATTAAATTTAACATCCATTTGACCATCACGTGATAGTTCATCCATAACTTTGACTTATATTGGACTATCACTTAAATAGTTTTGTTTCTATTTTCTTGGAGAAGTCAATAAAAAGTAGTAATATCTTGGCCATGTAGTAATGTTTGGGTACTTTTTTCTTGAATAGATATTTTTGAGACCGTCACACTCACGTAGTTAAATGATTCATTTTGCCTCAAATCAATGTGAAATTGATAGAGAATTTAATGAAGTTATTGATTAAAGAGGTATGTAAAAAATATAACCTAAAAACCTTGAAATTGATATTTATTGATGTATTTGATATAAATATATTTATTATAATATATTTACACTAAAGGCATTTACATAGCTACAAACGTTGTTTGCATTTGAAACTTGTATGAATGTGCATTGATCTCGACCATCTATTTTGTAGCCCATATCAATGCCCTCCAGTTAATCAGGGTCGTCCACGTGTGGAGCGTGAATGCTACATGATATTTATGTTCCCTTGATCGGAATTGAGAATCGTAGTAGAAATTTGTTATAAAAATGTTAGAGTGAGCCTAGACTTTATATGCCCCTCTCGTGGCTAATTATACTCCTTCAAAAAGAAATTAATGTTCGTAATAAATCAAAAAATGGAATTAAGCTCTTTGTAAAATAGGATTTTAATATATAGTTTATAGTATATATAGTTTATAATATATACTTTATAGTATAGTTTATAATATATAGTATATAATATAGTTTTTATATATAGTTTAATGTCCTTTTAAGGGAAAATTACACTCAAAAATACCAAGTGAGATCAAGTCGATAAAGTGGAACATAAATAGTGGATATTACTTGGGTGTTATTAAGCCATGGAAAAGGTACAAAACATACAAGTATTTAATTCTCACTTTTTGGTTTGGTCTCAAACATGGAACATTTTGATTTTCCTCGTTTTTGGTTTGTCCCCTTTGTATGTAATTCACACTCATGTGAATTATGCGCTTAAGATATAGATAATATAGTGGAACATGCTTCCCTTCCCCTCCCTAAAACCCCTTTCAATCGCCCCTCATCCTCTCCCTCTTTTCAATTCCTCAATTTTAATTCTTCGCTCCTTCCCCTTCGACGTTTCCATCATACACTCCCCGTACAATTGTTAGTTTATAACACTACAAAGTGTGTACACCTTTGCTAGTGTAAAGTGCATACACCTAATTTGAATTTTTTTAATTTTTAATTTTTTTTCCAACCTACTCAAAATAAATTTGACAAGAGATTCGCTAAGGGCTTACACACATTTTAGAAGAGTGTATATCGCCTATGACAAATGACTAAACCGAACACAATATTGACCCTCGTATTTTGCATCTAGACTGAATTCGACACAAATTGGGAATTTTTGGCATTATATGTAGTAGTATCATTAGTTGGCACTCAACCAACAAGCGGTAAACCAATAAGCTCCAGATTCACTCCGTCATCAAACTCGGACAAAGGTCGACCTACAACAACAACATTACAATGAATAACTACCTCACATAGGCTTCTTGTGCAGAGAGAAGTCAACAAAGGTCCACAAAAACTTGATTCAACACTACTTCAACCACAACATAGGCACAATCCTCCTAAAGCCTTAGCCGCGACTCAGTCCTACTCAAACCAAGGACCAAAAACTTGGCCAAAAGAAACAAGAAACACATGAAACAAGCTCATTGGAGATAAAGTCTTCATATCCCATAAGTCGTCATGTAAAGAGTCCCAACCCGACGAGACCCGATTCACCTAGAAAATCCAAAATGATGAGAAACCATGCAAGACAAACAACTAGAAATGGAACCCAACAAGTTAACCATATAGTCATCCCTTGTCAGATTTCTAGCGAAATACAACATCGACTTGAACCAAGAATGAAACCAATCCCCAAAGCTCGTAGGAAGGATCCAAAAATGACATGGAAGACTCATATTCCTCTAGATAAATTTGATGCCTCCATGAATGAAAGTCGCACAAACTTGACACGGAATGAGAAAAGATGCTTCGATTCCGCCCTTGTTTTCGTCCGTCTCTATATTTTGTGTCAATCCAATTAATGGACATCTTGTTATATGTACAAAATCCCCTCATTAATTTCAAAGACACCTAGTTTCATGTGAAAATTCTGCTCACGTAATGTTCGTGACCGGTCATGAATCAAACCTATTGACCCACCTACCTATCTAATAAGAGGAAAAGCCACTTTCTAAAAGATATCATTCAAGTGTCTCATAAACCTTTCGATCTCGTACACCTAATTAAAACCATCCATTCATTTCAATTTGCAAACATTAACATTCATGATTCACCTCACCAATCAACATGCTGTGTGTTATTGTAGATACCAAAAGTGATGCTTTCACTTATTTTAAAATATGGGGACCTGTGTAAATAAATTTATCGTAGAACAGAAGTCATTAAAGAAATGAGGAATAAATGGTCCAGGTAAAAGACAAAATAACATTGGCAAAACATGCCGGGAAAAACAAGCAATACATTGCGCGATGACTCACCATTCAATTTACATGCAGGTCTCGCATATGCTCTACAAATGCCTGCAACCTTGCGTATGATGATCTGCCTTCCTGAACAACCATTTTTTCCTTGTTCCTTAATTCTTGAACTCTGCTTCTCATATTTTCGCCTTCCTCCTCCTCTAAGAGCTTTACCACCGATTTTTTCATGACATCTTCTTGTGCCACAACGTCCATATTCGAGCATATCTATTCTGCAATGCAGCTGGTTTACCAGAAGCTTATTATTAAGCATATCTAGGCTGCTCTCCAAACATGGGCCATGTGATCATGGGCACTCCCAGAATGAACACCTGCTTGCTTCGATGCTTTGACCTTACATTATTTATCACACTCTTCATTGATTTTAACATTTGTTTATTGGATGATTATTTACTTTGATATTATTTGTTGTCTTTGATACAATGCTTTGACCTTTCCTTTTGTTACTAAGTGAAGTTTCTTTGGCTGTCATCATATGTAATGCTAGGTCAATACTGATGCAGAGAATATCATTTCCAGTTTTGATTCACGGCGAGCATTTTTCCCTACATTGTCTGAGAATGTACATTATGCTCATCTTCTACCCCCTTTTATTTCTATTATTTGCATTTAAATAGTTTAATAAGAGAGTTGAACCTTTTTGTTCTGACGAGCATATAACAAGTGCTGCATAGAAATAGTCGTCCTAATTTTCAGTACAAAATATGTTATTCTGACCACTGGTGCTTAAATATGCAGCAAATGCAGCAAGAAATGGAACTTTACAAGAAGAAAAGAAAACATATTCAGAATGCTGCCACTGTTGATATTTCTACGAATGTTCAAATTTTTACTACAGATCAAATTGATAAGTCATTTGCTACTATTGTAGGGAGTGGTGAGTCATCTGTGATGGATAATGGGAAGCCCTTGGTTGAAATGACTGTGGACCTAGAGCCTGAAATTTCATCTTTACAACATGCATACTTTAACTCAGGGGCTAAGATATCACATTTTCTTAATGTTGCACCACGGAAAGATATTAAGAAACGCGAAGAAGTTTCCAAAACAACTTTTCAAGTCATGGTTTGTCATGATCAACACAAATCTCACTATGATGTGGATGGAGGAGAAATTTCTGAACAAAGGAATAATTTTTTTCCGGCGGAGAATATAAAACCAAGCGAGGCAGGGTCAGATGACAACACGGGGGTAGTTGTTTTGACAGGGGATGATAACTGTTCCTTAAGCAATTTTCCAACCACAGACAGTTGTACCCCTCTGGGCAATGCAAAGAGTTCTGTTGTGGTTGCATGTATTGGAAATGATGTTGGTGATCGGACAACTTGGAAAAGCTTGATATGGAACATGGAGTAGATGCAAGCTATTCTTCCTAGATTTGGCCCTCAAAATGCCAACTCATGCCTCTATATCTTTTGTATGTCCGATTACGTAGGGTTCGGTGGAAGTTGTTTTAGATGTCAGATTGAAATCAACTATGTATAGAAGAATGCCATGACATTCCAATCCAACAAAGTGAATCGTCGAATGCACAAAGATTTCTCACGAGGAAGCTTTGAAGTTTGACTTTGTTGATTCTAAAGGTAAGAATAGGGAATGCCAAAACCAATATAGTATTGCTAGAATTTCAAGTTGAGACAATTTAAATATTTTCTACCCTTTATGGTCTTTTCCGTCACAAGAGCATGTCTTGTATGCATTGCTTCCTTGGGCAACTTATTTTTAAGGTCACAGAAAGATTTCTCCTTTCTTGGAGTCTCTCATAATTGTACATAACCTGGTTGGGAGAGGTGTAATCAATTCTTTGTTGATGTTGCATGGTTTTTTTTGGGCCATTTCTTGGTGCAAAGCAAGGCCAACTAGAAGATTTTTCTTACAATCCCAAGATCCTTGCGTTGTTGCAACTTCGTATCAATTGTTTCCATGAATTTTTGTTGTCTACTTTTGATAGTATCTCTCTGTGTTCATATGCCAATGTCAAAGAAAACTCCATCCATATTTGATTGCTCCATGCTCCAGACAACAAACCTTAAAAATACTTAAACAATGTACAATGTAAGCTTTGAAAGAAAATTAACAAATAGAAATCTTACCAAATGAAGCAAATTTGAGTCATTGTTTAGAGATTTCCTTCCGTCAAGAACAACCTTGTAAGAACAATTCCATAGCTATATACATCATATTTCTCACTAAGCCTTGATGTTCTTGCATATTCTGGTCAATATCCGATTATACCCATAACATAGAGAGGTGTGGGTTTTGGCTGAGAAATGCATTTGGGAATGAAAAAGTATGACAAATTTGCTTCAAAATTATCATCCAAAAGAATGCTAGAAGTCTTCACATCCATGTGAACAATGTGTGGGTTAAAGTCATGATGAAGATATGGTAATCCTTCTACAACACCATGAGAAATCTTTAGCCAAGTGTCCCAGTCTAGCTTAATCTTTTTTTATGATCCTATACGAAAATAAAAATTAAAAAAAAACACTTGTTAGATTCTCCAACAATCCATTTTAATAAGAAGGTTAGAGATTGATTGGATTCTTCTATTTCAACATTGAAAAAAAGCACACTAAGTTACAGTTTCCCTTGAAATGAAAATGCATAACATATAGATCCAAAAACATGACCTTGTAAGTCAAATAATCAGATTTTCATTATAAAGAACTTACATATCCACTATACTTAGATTTCTTTTGGAAAAACTGGATTAATCTATTTCCACTCAAATTCCTTGAATTTATAATTGAGATGAATCATCAAGTCAATATAATGTTCATTCATAGAAACTGGACTTCTTGTTTATGCTCTATAAAATCCTATATGGACAAGACTTACAATTTCAGATGTTCCAAAGCCCCCACAGATCCCACCAACCAATAAAATGGGAAGCCCAACAAAACCACCTTTGTAAGCCCCATGCAAGCTTTGGCACAAAATCCAAGATTGAAAATGTAAATCAAAGATAAATGCAAAACTAACTAACAACAAATTGTAGGACAAGATGAAAGTCTATATGATTTTCACCCACAAAACTTATAAAGATATTTCTTAGTAATCATTAATATATAAAAACATGAATCGGGATTACGTAAGCCAAAGCCTCCAAAACCAATTAGAGACAAATTTTAGATTGAAACTAGATCCAAATAGGAGAATTATTACATTGTCATAAAATTTGAAAACCTATAAAACTTAAGGGATGCATTAAAAAATATATCCATAACTCATGGATCCTAAGATAGAAATCAATCTCATATTCCATACGCATAAAGTTCATGCACAAACTTAAACCTCAATCCAACTCTGGAGGAAAAGGAAAAACCAAGAAAACCAAAGCCTTTTAGGGAATTGCAAGAGCATTCAAACTATGCAAAGTTTAAAGGAAGTAAGATATTTTACCTCCGCGCCTCGATCTCAAGATTGATTTTTTCTCCACCCTTGGTGGTGAACTGTGTTGCAGGTTTGTTGGGACCAAGCTCTCCATCCTTGGGCCTACTCAATCCACCATACTATATGGGCACATTCTCCGGGGATATGAATATGAAAATAATAGTAAATATTTAATAAGTTTCTAAAACAAATTGTAAGTGCCTCACCAAGCACCCAGGTTTGAGGTTTTGGTGTGGATTTACATTTCAAGTAAATTGACAAACCATGTTCACAAACAATTATTTGTCCAAAGACAGACAGACAATACATAAAAGCCTCCTCATAATGAATTATATTTGGGGATTCTTCATATGATATTGTTAGGACAATTGATCACTTAATTTATGATAAAAAAACTTATTGAGAAATTTATGATGTGGCTTATGTTTGCAAACTTATAAAATAATAATCGAGATTCGTGAAGTAAAACTGAAAATACAGGGTTTGCAGGTATTCTTTTGCAAAGCTTCATGGCGAAGGATTTTGAAACTCGAGTTGGAACAGTTTGGGAGGATGTTGGTAAATGTTGTGTAGTTTGGCTTTAAACCTATCAATTTCATGTGTATTAATGCACTTAAGACCTTTTCAACAAACCAACTTTGGGTACATGTCCTGCTACCATGGCGTTACATGCAAGGACATCTAGTTTGCAACATTCTTTGAAAATCCCTAAAACAAGTTGATACGGGTGTTATGCTCTAAGAAACCTCTGAACCAACCCCTAGTAATAATTACAATGAGGTATTTGGATAAATATATAGATGGTAAACACAAAGATGTTACATGGAGCATAAACAACTTTTTCTTCGATGGGCATTTGTTTGTGAGATATGTTGGCAAGGAAACTCAGAATTCAACAACAACTCCACAGAAAACTAAAGCTACCTTGAAACATTGAGATAATACATCAGCTCCTCATAACCATCGTAATATGTAGGAATCCATTCAATTCTATCAATCCCCGCTTGTAAACTAGTAAAATTAACCTTCACGCTGAATACTCATTAACCATTTTCTGGCGTAAAAAAATTAAAAATAAATACATACCACCGTGACAGACGAGAAGGGGAAAAAGGCATGGAAAATCACTCCAGCCAGAAATGATGGAAACCCTTGCATGTCAAACTCGGGAAATCAAAAATTCAAAGGCATGAGGAAGAGATAATGGGAATATTTCCTTTACTAACAAAACCCCGAGAACAATATACATCATTTTTCTTTATGTCCAAGAATCCTTTTGCAATGAATAGATTCATGTGCTCCACTTGGTCAAGGTTTTATTTTACACGAAAACAAAAATCGGTCATGATTTGATGACATTCGATATAAAATCATGAACACACAATGACATAACTCTTGATCGCCCATCACCGAATCAACAAATTCCCCAAATTGGGTATCACATTTATGACATACCATCTTCTTTTAGTATTGGAAATAGGTGTCTAAATATTGATTTTTAAGAAAACATCTGAATAACCGCTTTCCAGAAATCTGTGATGTCATCTTCAACAATGCAAAGAGCTCATGATTCAAAAGATCAAACATTGTTTGAGTCTCCTCTGCATCAAGGCCTCCATCTGCAACTCCCAACCTATTCTAACTGACTACATCATCCCGAGGAAAATACATCATAAACCTGCCCATTCTTCACCCTGCTTTCAATGATATTTAATTCATTCTAATGTTACTCCTCTCATTGACATGCCTACTTATTTTCCTTATCCCGTTGTTCTTTGCTTACCATTAACCTCTGGGATTGTAAATTTATGAGCGTTGTTTTCCTTAGAGAGCTCGAGCAATGATGTTTTGAAACATATTTCTTCACTAATCGATGATTTGAATCTTTAGAGAGTCACCTAGCTTCACATCTCCATATTTAGGTTTCCCAATTGATTTCTGCTAGGGGAATTTTTACGTAAATTGTGGATGAGAAAATGCATAGAAAGATCACGGGTCACAAATAATAATGATGAGTCACAAAGAATAATCACGAGCAACCCTTCAAAACCCGATTGCAATAAGAATGCGAAGAAAGAAAATATCATGTCAAAGACAACAATGGAGAAGGGGATTTTATTACGCCGAAAATGTCAAAATGCCCACAAATTTAATCAAGTGGTGAAAATGTAAAAACACCTTCAAATTTAATCTAGTGACGTGAACAACCAAAGAGGCCTTTCCCATTGGGGGAATTCCTTTGGCATAAAAATAAATAACATTATAGCTAATGATCAAATTTGAAGGGCTCCCATATTTTAATTTGATAGGCTAGGTTAAGTTTTACCCTTCCTCAATGATAGATTAAACAACACTTTACCCTTGATAGAATAAATGATAAGGTTAATTTCATTTCAATATATATCTGATTAATTTAAATAAAATAAATCTGAAAATGTCAAAATTATTAAATATATAACAATTAACAATAATTTTGAAATTTATTTAAATTAAATAATCTAGATAATTAATGTTTATTAATTAAAATTAATAAACATTAAATCTAAGAAAAATATATATATTAAAAATAATAAATAAAATAATGATTAAATTAATAAAAGATAAAAAATTGAGAATTAAATAAATTTAGAATTAAAATTATTTAAAAATAATAAAAATATTAAAATTAAATATTAAAAATTAAAAACAAAAATTAAAAATTAAAAAAATTAAAAAATAATTTAAATTAATAAAAGATAAAAAAAAAAAATTAAAATTAAATATTAAATTTAAAAAATTAAAAATTGTTAACAAAAATTTTAAATTAATAAATATTAAATAAAAAATATTGTCTTTAATGAAAATTAAATATTAATAAATATTAAAAAATATTTAAAAAAATTAAAATTTTAATAAAATTAATTAAAAAAAAATTTAAAAAAATTTAAATCAACAAAAATTAAAATCAATAAAATAATTAATTAAAAATAAAAATTAGAAATAAATTTAAAAATAAAAAATGGATAAAAATAAAAAAAAAAAAAATTAATTAAAAACTAAAAATGAATAAAAATTATAAAAATTAAATTTACATATTAAAATTAATTAGAAAAATAAAATATTAAATTTACAAATATTTAAAAATAATAGAATATTACAAATTACTAAAAATTAAAAAATTCACAAGACTAAAAAATAAATAAAAATTTAAAATTATTTAAAGGTAAATATTAATAAAAGTATAAAATTAAATTAAAACTAAAAATTAAAAATTATCAAAAACTAAATTATCATATTATAATCATTAGTGTCATCGTTATCATCATGTTTTTTTCAATTTTCATCATCATCAAATATCATTGTCATCGTCATTGTCAATCGGTTTATAATATGCTTTAATTGTCATCGTTACTCACACTGATCGACTATTATTTAAGGTTAGTGTTTATGGTTTAAATTTAAGTATGTACTATTAACATTTACAAATGTGTTCGAGTCACGCACTTGGGATCCATGGTCCATGATTTAATGTTCAAATCTGAAAGTATGATAACATTAATATTTTAAAATTAGTATTGCTATTATTCATTTTAATATTCTTAGTACAAATATTTATATTATGAATATTAATATCACGAATAATAGTATTAATATTAATGTTATTACTAATATTAATATTATTATAAAAACTTTATACATAAAATAAAATTTATTATGAATGCTATTATCATCACCACCATTGTTGATCATTGTCATCGTTATTATCATCACTACCATTGTTGATCATTGTCATCATCATTATCATAATCATCGTCGTTGATCATCGTCTTCGTCAATATCATCACCACCATCGTCAATCATTTTTTCGTCATTACCATCACCACATCGTTGATCATTGTCATCGTCATTATCACCACCACCACCGTTGATCATTTTCATCATCATTATTGTCTTCATAATCACCAATCATTATCATTGTCATCATCATCATCATTTTCATCATATTCTCAATCAAATCGTTATCATCAACATCATCATTATCATCCCCATCTAATTTTTTACCGTTATTTTCATTATGATCATCATCATCATCATCATTGTCATCGTAATTACTGTCATCATCTTTATCATCACCGCCATCATCAATCATTGTCATCATCATGATCATCACCACCATCGTTGATCATTGTTTTCATCATCATCATCATCACCATCGTCGATCATTGTCATTTCCATTATCAACACCACCATCATCGATCACTATCATTGTCTTTATCATCACCACCATCGTTGATCATCGTTGTCATCATTATCATCACCAACATCATTGATCATTTTCATTATCATTATCATCATCATTATTGTCTTCAATCATCAATCATCATCATTTCATCATCATCATCATCATCATCATCATAAAATCATCATCATCAACATCATCATTCTCATCCCCATTAAGTTTTTTACCATTATTTTCATCATCGTCATCATCATTGTTGTCTTCGTAATCATTATCATCATCATTATCATCACCACCATCAACGATCATTTTCATCATCATCATCATCACCACCATCGTCAATATTTTTCGTTATCATCATCATCACCACCATCGTCGATCATCGTCGTTCTCATCATCATCACCACCATCGTTGATCATTGTCATCATGATTATCATCATCATTGTTGTTTTTACTTTTTAAATTGTAATAAATTTTAATTTTTCAAATTTCATAAATTATTATCATATTATAATTCACACCACCAATGCATTCAAAGCCTTAATATTTAAATATATAAAGTTGCAGCATGTCAAATTATAAAAAAATAACCTGGTTAACTTATGAAAGGTCAACAATATTATTGAAACATAGTTCCAAGTTCTCTAATTTCACATGTGTTTATTTTCCTTCCATACAAAATCTCGTCGCATATGATCTCACAACTAATAACGATGCACTGATGAGTTTGTGAGACACCATGAAATGTAAAAGTCCTCATATTGCATCAAATAAATTAAATTTATACAAACGTTAATTATAAATATGTAGAAGTAAATACGAAATTACAAAATCAAAATGTATAGTTCCAAGTTCTCTAATTTCACATGTGTTTATTTTCCTTCCATACAAAAGCTCATCGCATATGATCTCACAACTAATAACGATGCACTGATGAGTTTGTGAGACACCATGAAATGTAAAAGTCCTCATATTGCATCAAATAAATTAAATTTATACAAACGTTAACTATAAATATGTAGAAATAAATACGAAATTACAAAATCAAAATGTATATCACACGTAATTAATAAACCTCAACGTATTTTAAATGATTCACGTTTAGAAAAATCGATCACCATATATCGCTGAACAAAATTACAGAAAACACACAACTATCAACATATCAGAAAAGACACATATTTAAGTATTCAAGGACGAGCGATCAATGTCGTTCATGATGATGTTTGTTCACATTTCAGCAGATGATCTTCCTCCTTCTTCCTAATAGAAACGTATGCACCTTCCTTCATCTTAGAATAATGCTCATAAGAAAAAGGAGGACATATGTGTAATCCATCAAGAGACTTCACTCTTGATATCACCGTGAATGTCAGCCCCTGTCGCTCCCTACTACTTTTGTCGATCGTTGCTCTATTGAGAGTGAGTCCTTGTGACTTGTGAATTGTAAGAGCCCATGACATCTTCAAAGGCACTTGTCTGCGACGTCCCCTCAATACTGGAGGCACTGGTACATATTTCGGGTGACTCAAATCCCATGGGATGCCGACGTAATTCTAAAACTCCACAACAACAAATATCGGCAGATCTGGAGGCTTCATCCTAGGGAAATACACTATGTTCTTCACTTGTCCAAGAGATCCGTTAACTAAACCTACCTCCACCCACAAATTGCACACCAACATAACATGTTGACCATTGCAAAGCAACACCTCACTCTCCAACTGGTCATCGTCACTTTCTCCATATGTCACTCTTCTCACACGGGTTGCAACAACTCGCGCCACAGGGACATTCAATTTCTTGAGCATGATCCTATTATGAAATGTCACTTGTACATTCATCGAAAACAAATGACTGGAAGAGTCAAACATCAAATTTCCTCTTGCACCAAAGCACGAATCTGTTCTGGACATCAACAACTCCCAATCTTCGATCGTGGGATTCACATTTCTCAAATTACACAACAAGTTTCAAAACTTCACCTGATCCACACTATCCCCTTCTTGACAAAAATCATGTCGAGAGTCACGACATGAGAAAAATATCTCCATAACTTTTTTCCCTCTATGTTTCCTACATACATCGGTATGTCCTTTACAGGGGAGTTGGGCAAGATCCCCACGAGAATTACAGACCTACCTCCAAATATGACATTCTCGTGCGAAGGGAATGCTTCTCGCAAGTGAATATCAATTTTTTTCAACAATTTTGGACCCACGAAACTCATCTCATCAATAAGAATGTATCTATAATGTCTCATCTACTCTTGAAATATAGCCAACGTTTCTGTCTAGCCAAACATCTCATGTCACGCAATGGAATTTTCAGCGACGAATGCACCATTGTAGCACGGATGTTGAAAGTAGAAACTCCTATCGGTGCCAAAAGAAGAAGAGGATTCTTACCTGTCACGACACTGTTTGCCAAGACATTCTTAATGCAATTAATCAAAAAGATTTCCCCATCCTGGAAGTACCTTGTATTATCATTCTGAGCGGAGCTTCCTCGGGGCCCTTTCTAGAATGTTTGACTATAGTTTCCAGAGCAATACGTTGTTTTCTTGACAACATGTCCACACCCGATACCGAATTGTCTGAAGAATCCACCACATTTTGCATGGATTTGTTCATTTCTATAAAACATGCTGACATGTCCTATACGTCCTCATCCTCCTCTGTATCCCAAACATGGTTCAAATCAAAATCCCATCTTCCAAGCATATGAAGATCACTCAAATGCACCTGATTGGGAGGAACAATGCCAGAAAACAACTCCCACTCATCCATTCCATCCACGCCCACAAAACTTTGCATCTCATCATCGTCAGTTTCTTCTATGTCTTCTTCCTCCATTGCATCCTTCCATTCGACAACATGCCATGCACGATACGTATTCTTAATTCTCTCCCAATTTTCTAAAATTTCCTCTCTAGTATGACCTATGTCCCTGTGTATATCACGAAATGGCTTATACAACAACAATTCACTCCAACAAAAGTTCTCACGATCCTCTGATCCACTTTCAGGAATAGAGAAATACCACGGCCACACGCGTATGATAGCAGGCGTATCCCTCGACTTCCATTTGTCTTTCTTTCTCTTCGCATTAAACGACCACAATCTCACAGCATCAATCAATGAGATGGATTCCAACTATACCAGTCGATCTTTATATGCATCAATGAAACACGATCCACTTTCATTCTCATCAGACGTCATAATCACCTTGCGGAAAACCTTCCTACCAACATTCAGAGTCATAAAGGCATGACTGCACTGAACCAACGACAACTTCAATAGCATGTGACATGTCTCTTGTGCCCCAATATCACGTTCCACAATTGTTTCTATCAAAATCCTCCGATATATACATAGTGCAGACTCTTCCCCCACATCATCATCGATATCCTCATCAACATATCATGAAAGCTCTCTAACCTCTTCTCTACCTTTGAAGCATATTTTTCTATATACTTTAACACCGCGTGTCTAGAAACAATAGGCTGACAATCTATATTACCACGCCATATGGCCAACATGTCCGAGTTGTGAAGGTTCAATCTCGCATCATTGTGAGAAGGTTCAAATCTCTTCCGACCATCTGCATCAACAAACAAATCTAAATCATCCTGAGGTCCCACGGAACATTATAACGAAAAACCATGGACGATCCCTTCTTTCTCAAATAGGACATCTCGCTACATTTAGTGTGCCTCTAGCACATGGTTGACAAGTTCTTCATAGTCATAAAGTGGGTCACGCTCTAATATCCGCGAAGGCTTCATCGAGAAAGGATCTTCATCTCTGGACCGACCGAGCATGACATTTATTTGATGGTTGTCACGGGGATTCCACGAAGTGACGTATCTATCAAAAAATGATCTCACAGCCATTACCTGATTCTCATCTTCCCAATCCAATGTTTCCATGCAGGGGCTACCGGGAACCCACATGAATCCATGGACATGTGTAGATCCTCGATGTTGCCACTCAAACCTACAAATACCATGCCAAAAAAACATGGCTTACAAAACCATTCGTTCACAATATTGAAAATGGATCAGATCACTACACAAATTTAAATAAATTTCAATCAAAAACAACTACAAACCTATACCAGTAATCCTTTGCACCAATTAGTTTCTGTATCACCTCTTCACGAAATATCTCAAATCTTTTGTGCATGTAAGTCACGATGATATGAGGATAATCTATCACATTCTCAATCCACCACCTATACGCCCTCGAAGAATTTGAAGGAGGTTCCCCAGCATCAACCGGTGCAAATCAAACCACTTTGTGTCTGCTGCGGTAAGTGTAAAAAAAAGAGTCGGGCTACCCAACTGAACAATCATATCCATCAGCTCACTACGACATGAGTACCAGTAAGACCTAGTCCCACGAAGTTTTGTTCCAAAACGCATCACCTGTTCTACCAACTTATCATCAGTCACATTATTAATGTGATGACACAAGTCTTCAATAGTCATGGGAACATTGTCCTCCAAATTTCTCTTGACAAAAATAGAAGTTGTGGCCTGACTACGGTGCCGCATTTGTCTATTATATGCACAATATCTAAATCTCGGTGCCTTCCAAACCTATTGTCATGATACCTTATCAAATGCTTCACATAATCATGAAACTATACTGTTTTAATCCTCAGATGTAACCATTCAACATCTCCCATAGGAAAGAGGGTCGAAATGCCATGGACAACATGCCCTCGTGTTGTATTCATTTATTGGCGAAGACCCAATCGGTGGCCAATCGACAACATCGACCGACCTCAAATCCATATTTTCAACAAACAATCTGACTTCCTCCATCTCCCTTCATGGATTAGGAAGCCTTAAAGCAAATGATGATGGATGATTATGTACATGTTCTTCTTCGACACTCACTATATCCGTTGTTCCTTCTCTCCCGATGTGCTCATCTTGTATCTCAGATTCCACCCGACGAATTCTTTCTGATACATCTCCCTCTACTTCCGGGAGATCTTCTAATGCTTGCGTAGTCTATCTCCACATCTTTGTAATACCTGTCATTACAAATTTTGTAATGCAAAGCATCCAATACACACGCGAGCGACTAACAATACATTCATACTCCCTCTATCCAACATTTTGTCTTTTCACAATAAGAATATCCACATCCTCTATTCGATGAGGAAGTAGTCTAGCAATAGAAGATACATCTTGGGGAAAGCAAATAGTGTGTCCACTATATTTGTACTGGCCACCACGTGCATGAGTTACATGCAATATGGGATTCACCCGCGCTATCAACATTTCTTCCACCTGCGTCAGTACACGCAACACTTCTGCTGATCCCGGATCCATATTGTTCCACTTTGAATATCGATGACCACCTCGTTCACACTTGCATCTCTTACAAATAGGTCCTTCCACTGAAAGTGTCACAACTATACTAGGATATGACTCTTTACATATACCACACATCTGAATAACTTCCAACACATCAATCCTTTTCAAAAATTCATGACGAGACTTGAGCATCCTATTCAATTGTACACCATAACACGATGAGTAAAACTGTGTGTAACTCTAATTCGGGAAATTATTCACACCACTTATCGTAGGTATGTTTCGATGTCGAATGTCCTGTTCTGACTCAATATCATGCTCACCATCCCTGGGATAGTGGATGTTGTTGTTCCCTACTAAATGTGTTGCATGACACTCCATATTCTCCCTGTTCATAGACCTCCCACCCTCACCATCCACATTTGCAAAAGAATCCATATAATTCATTTTCCTGGTAAATTCTGATCGCAGGCATTCATGTTATTCTCCAAATGCTCACGTACATCACTTTGGATCCCAACACGCAATTCACATGAACCTGATGCTCTGGACATGTTCTATCCATTCCATTTCACATAAGACTTCTGGATAATATATCTCCTTGACAACCTACACACAAATATACCAAGTCATAAAGACCTAATAAATGAAAAATGCACCATCTCTGACATCGCATCTTATTTTAATGCATAAATTTTTAAAAATATATCACAAAGAAAATTTCACCTGCACTTCGATTCATGACTGAGTTGTTTTGTTTACTTCTACAAACATTTCATCCAACATCGGATGAGGAATATCAGATATTCCAATAGAAATATCCTGCAATGAACCTCTCCCATAGCTACTTCCACTCGTTGCTATGTTTATGTATAAGAATAGCAATTCGTGAGACATTTTTAGAAAATTTTGAAAATTCACATATACATAACATTCAAAGACATTTTGGTTAACAAAAATATGACCAACTCCAATAGATCATAAATTCAAAACTATTGCAGGGAATCTATAAACTGGAGAATAAAAATGCACCATCTCTGACATCACAACTTATTTTGATGCATACATTTAAAAATATCTCACAAAGAAAATTTCACCTGCAGTTCGGTTCACGATCAAATTTTTGTGTTGCTTGCCATGAGATTTCATTCAACATCGGATCAGGAATATCAGATATTCCAACAAAAATATCTTGCAATGACCCTCTACCATATCTACTCCCACTCATTCCTATATCTATGTATAGCAATTTCACCTTGTGATATATTTTATAAAATTTCAAAAAATTCAGATATACATAACATGTAAAGAGATATTGGTTAATAAGAATCCAACCAACTACAACAACTCATATTTTTAAAACTTTGACAGGGAATCTATCAACTGGAGAATAAAACACACCATCTCTGACGTCTCATATTATTTTAATGCATAATTTTTAAAAATATATCACAAATAAAATTTCACCTGCACATCGTTTCACGACTGAGTTGTTGTGCTGCTTTGTGACATTTCATTTAACATCGGATGAGGAATATCAGATATTCCAACAGAAATATCCTGTAATGACCCTCTCCTATAGCTACAACTTCCACTCAACCCCACATTTATGGGGTGCATTTGTCTCAACTACAACAGGCACAATTCTCGCATTCAAAGAGTAATCTCTATCTTTGTCTCTGATACTTCCTATCTGACCATCTCGATCTTCAAGTCACACATTGACATCTGGCATGACTCTTAATCTATCGTACGGTGGGGAAATTTTTCACAAGATTGTACACCTAACCTGGGTATGACGTGTAACTCCGTTCCAACATCTGAAGAGCGTAGAAGGTCTGCACTGACACCTTCAGTCAAAAAATGTGTACAAAGCCGACCACGTATCTCCTTCATTTTATCTTGCTCTCAACCTACGACTTAAGGAAACGACGGTGATCATTGTCCCTCTGACATTTTCCAGGAGACTTTCATTTCTACACTACTAAAAAGGGGAATGTTCCTTCATTACCTGCAACAAAAAATGACGCATTAAACAACATTCTTTACACATATATGAAATATTTAGTTCTTAAAAATACAGGAACAAAGACATCAAATAATACATTACACTTAACATTACACCATGAACACCAACCATGTCATCACGTGATAACAATACATGCATCTCTTCTCCAACATAATCATTTCAGAGATATTCATTCGATGTTTCTATCCTCTCTAAAGAGGAGTTAGCATTCACATTATCTAAACACACCTCCTCTGTCACATCTATTTTCTCTTGATCCTTGAAGATAACAAAACATCTACACTAACTTGTTGGCCTAAATACATATAACCCTGACCTCCCATCCCTTTCATTCTTTTTTGTTGTCGAATTTGTGACCTTCGAAACGACGACGCTCAGCGTCCTCTCGAGAATTTCTAGGTGAATATATTTCCTCGTGCGTGCCCATGGTGGAATTCTCACTCAATGACTACAAAATAATAAACATTGCAATAAACAACCATAAGGACATATGTTTTTCATTAAACGAGTAACGAAGACATTAAATAGTAAAAAATGTAACATTACAGGATCGGTAACGGTTTTTCTCATTACGCAACAATGAATTCCTTTCCCCATGTGAATCCCCTATAGGATTAATCACAACAGTCAATCTTCTCATTATGTCAGACATCGGAAGAGTTTTTCGTGCAACGTTACTCTCGCCTGAACATTCACAACCCGTAGGAAGTATCGCATCCATAACTCTTTCATCGCATCGATCAACATCACTCAACGATCCTATCATCACATTATTTTTATTTCTCGTACATGCATATTTGCGTTCCTCCATCATCTACAGTAAAATTACAAATTTAACATAAAATATTTCCAAAACACAATTATTATTAACTGAATAATGCACTATGTGAAACATGGATGGTAAAATCTTCAACAATTAAACCAGTAATACATGTACATCAAAACGCAAAAATTACAAGACAACACATTTAAGTATGTAAAATATTCCACATGAACACGAGATACACGTAAACATATAATGACAACTGAGTAAAGTTTTTCACCGAAGGGAAGAAAAAACATCAGTCAATACACAAATTACGTAGGCGAGAAATATTTTCACAACCAGGAATCAATGGCATGAAACCCACACCAAGAACTACATCTCTACAATCCTCTCTTGTTGGGAAATAACATCCATAACGTTCTCACGTGCACAATTTCCTAAAACCCAGAATGCAAGTTTTTCTATCCAAATCATAAAACATGTGTGGGATTTTTACATATTTGCACATAAGGAACTCGTATTACCCAAAATTGTATATGTACTGCACCACCGGAAAGATGTTACAAATGCCCCAATGATGATACAGGTCTCCTCGCAAGGTGTTCGGGATCCGAGAAAGAGCTCTTCGGATATGCGTTAACATCCCGCATACCCCACTCACGGCCCTGTGTCCTTTGTTTCCCCTTTTTCCCTCTTTTCTTGCCCCTTTTGATCTTCGATGTGAAACCGCCTCCTGAACAAGGCGGCGGTCCATGAACCGCCGCCTGAAAGGGGCGGCGGTCCAGAATCGCGCGCCGAGCAGGCGCGGCGGTCTATGCGCATTTTCCAGAACGCCTTTTAACGTGACTCGCGTGAAATATCATGATTTACCAGCTTTTCTTTGCCGACTTAAGCTTGTATTTATGTTTTTGCCAACCTGAATAGTGATTTATCTTTGTTTAATGGTGGGAGAGTTCAATTTGAACTTGCCTTCTACTCATTCTGCAAATGCTATAAATATGTAGCTTGTTTACAAGTAAAGGGGTTGAATTCTTTAGTCTTGGTTATTTGGTCTAGAGTCTTCATTCTTGAGCTTTAGTCTTCAATACTCAATTCCTAGATTTATTTTATGAATCATTTTATCTTTAGCATGGATTAGAATTCTCGAGTATTTAGTTATGCCTCATCAGACACCGACAACGATCTCTGCTAGGAATCGTATAGGCCAAGCTCTCGTTCTCTTGTGCCATCCCTCTCCTACTTGTACTTCGTTGTATTTCTCTCGAAGCTGCTATTATTCATTGTTTGAGTACTGTTGTTTATCATTTTGTTTCATCATCGGCTTCTGCAACAACCTCGCTAGGAATCGCATAGGCCAAGCCGTTCACTTGCATCCCTCTCCTACTTATGCTTTGTGCCATTTTTACTTCAAAGTAATTGTCGTCCCAGTGTCTTCCCTTGCCGATGTTGCTATACTCCTACTCTTTCTGGATTCACGTGAACACGCAAGAACGAAGAGATCACTCTGAGGGGACAAGTTACAACAAACTGGATTTGCCTTTGCTCGAAACTCCGTGTTTAAATTGTCAAATTTATTATCAAATAGAGTAGTGAATCATTTTATTTTAGTTAAGCTCGCTTTCAATATTGCCAGTGGAAGTCATGGGGAATGATAGTTTCGAGAAACTATGATTTGTTCCTCACTTCGAGAGGTAGGATTGAAGGTTTTCAATTAAGTTAATTAGTTGTCTTTTTATTTAGATTCACACATCTCGCATTGGTGAATAACCACACGGGTTATCTCACTTGTTTAGTTTTAGTATAAAAGTAGTTTAATTGTTGCTTGTAATTATAATGTTTTAATCATATATTTTGTTTAGATTAGTTTCCCTTTCGTAGAGTAGTATAAATTGTTATTTTCAGGTTTAAGTTAATTTGGAGACTTCATAACTAGATTAAACGCTTAAATTCTAGTTAGGAGGATAAATCACTAGGGAATTTATGCTACCCGCTCATAGCCTCTAAATCTCCCCTTTGTCATTTTAGCTACCAGAAATCACACTACCAGATCTTAGTCACTGATCCTCCCATAGTTAGCTTTAGGAAAGTTGTTTGCCAATTCTCATCCTTGCCTGTAGCTTTTCTATCATAGAAAACTAACCATAATCCCGGCTGTGACTTCATCTAAGTCACCCGCATTTCAAACCACCGGCTATCTCGGCACGACCTCGAGAGGTCGGGTACGGGGAAGGTCACTTGCTGATTATCATCCTCACATGTCACTTTTCCGTCATATAAAATTGGTGAACCCGACGTGAAACTTACAATTGTTTCACCTTCTGTACCTCATTAGCCTTCACATCAGCTTCACCAACAAAATTGGTGAACCCGACGTGAAACTTACAATTGTTTCACCTTCTGTACCTCATTAGCCTTCACATCAGCTTCACCAACAAAATTGGTGAACCCGACGTGAAACAAACAACTGTTTCACCTTCGTACCTCATTAGCCTTCACATCGCCTCACCTACAAAATTGGTGAACTCGACGTGAAACTTACAATCGCTTCACCTTCTCGCCTCATTAGCCTTCACATCACCTTTCACTCAACAAAATTGGTGAACCCGACGTGAAACTTACAATTGCTTCACCTTCACGTACCTCATTAGCCTTCACATCAGCTTCACCAACAAAATTGGTGAACCCGACGTGAAACAAACAAATGAAGCTTTCACCTTCTACGTACTTCATTAGCCTTCACATCAGCTTCACCTACAAAATTGGTGAACCCGACGTGAAACTTACAATTACTTCACCTTCATGCCTCATTAGTCTTCACATCAGCTTCACCAACAAAACTGGTGAACCCGACGTGAAACAAACAACTGTTTCACCTTATGTACCTCATTAGCCTTCACATCAGCTTCACCTACAAAACTGGTGAACCCGACGTGAAACAAACAAATCAAGCTTTTCACCTTCTACGTACCTCATTAGCCTTCACATCAGCTTCACCTACAAAATTGGTGAACCCGACGTGAACACAAGCAATTGTTTCACCTTCTCTTTGTGAAGTTTCATCTTCTCTCTTTCATCTTCGCTCTTTCCCATTATTCTATGGTATTCATATACCCCCAAATATGTCGGGATTTGATGCATACGGCAGACCCCTCTCCTGGGTCTTGAGGCATACTACGCCCAACATAATAGGGAATCATCACCCTCACTCTCGGTATGGGGCGACAACTATTCAACTAATCACCACAACGCAAACCCCAAGAACCAGATATAGTTTTGTTATCCCGTAAAATTGACAAGGGCAATTTTACCGATAACCATACCGAAAATTTTGTTCCGATCCCTCGTAAGGGATCCCTTGTGTTCGAAACGTTGCAAAATCCCTTCCCGGGAAATCTGGTTTTTCGAACTTAGTCTTTTGAGTCTTTTTTGGCTGGGCGCATGGAATTACTATGTAACACTAACTTTTGGTGCGCCCCCTTTAAAGCCTTTGGCGCATACTTTTCAGTGTCAACACGCCTTTTGGTGCGCCAAAGTATGTTGGGTCTTCCCTGCGTGCGCCAAGGCGCATGCGCCTTCGTGTTAACACACCTTTTGTTGCGCCTCTTTTTGGTGCACCAAAAGGCGCACATTTTCCTCTGTCAACACCACTTCCGGTGCGCCATAGGCGCACATATCTTCGTGTTGACAGGTCATTCTGGTGCGCCCCTTTAAAAAGTTGGTGGCGCATTTATTGCTGCCTCGCCTATATAGGCGCGTCTGCGCTGTCATTGTCACCAGAGCAATCACGTGATTATTTTTATAATTTCCTCGAGCTTGCATTCACCGCTCATCGTTTTGAGCCTTGTGGACCCGCTTTCTAGATTTTCTCTATTTATCCTGGGTAAGTGCTCTCGTTTCTTCCATGTGTTTTGTTTTGGTTCTTTGTGCTTTGCTGGTTGGTTTTTGAAATACATGTTTTGAGCTAGCCCCTCCCCCATGCTATCCTTCCTCTTTCTGACCCTCTGGAGGAGGATGTTATCTTCAAAACAATGGTTTGTAACCCTCCCGGTTTTAAACCATTTTATTTATCTCAAGTATCCTTTTCAAAGGAGGAACAGAGGGGGAAAGCTATCTGAACCATGTGAAGACCCTCTCGAGAGTGATTTAGTTCACTGCTTTCCTCTTTTCCTTCGTAGCAGCTGCCGACCTTGCAACATGAGCAAAACCACGCCAATGGCGCACCCATCATACTTGTTGCATCATTAACTTCAAGCGCCTTAAGGCGCGCTATTTCACATGCTACAAGTGCTAAAATTGCGCCCCTTTGGCGCACTAATCTTCCTTGCATCACATTTCCATGCGCTTAATGGCGCACCCAAGATCTGCAGGCAACATCAGCTAAAAGTGCGCTAAGTACAAGTTTTTGAAGGCGCAGCGCATTCCCCTTACAACAACATCATGTTGTGCAAGCTCTTCGTCGCGCCGCGCTTGTTCCCTTTGCTGCACACCAAACATCTATGTTACACAACCTTTACATGCGCCAAAGGGCGCACCGAATCCCCTGCAACATAAAATCCATGCGCCAAAGGGCACATCCTGTCTCCATGCAACACAATGTTTTCGTGCGCCTTTATAAAATGCATTTTGTAGTCCCAGATGCGCCATGCGCTTTGCACCAGCTTTACCCTCGCAGCACCCTCCCCTGTGCGCCTTACCTATTTAGCCCTCGTAAGGTGCAATTTTCATGCGCCTGCGCCCAGCCTAAAAACAACTAACTCTTTCTTCATTAGCACTTCAATGAGAAATCAAATGGTCGATACAACCTTTCTACGTTGGGTTTCACTTCTTCGTGCGAGATCAGCAATTAAGCATAGAAGAATATATGTCAACGCTCAAGCAGAAGCCTATCAAATCTAAAGGCAAGGCCAAGCTCACGAAAGAAGAGATGAAATATAAGTATCGAGGGTCGAATACCACTCTCAATTCCACATCTCGTCACCGAGCAGCAGCAAAAAAAGCAGCTACCCCCTTTCGGCGCAGGATGACGATTTACGACAGTAACTTCTTCGCTTCTTCTTCTTCTTCTTCTTCTTCTTCTTCTCTCTCTTCTTCGACTTTCTTGTCGGGAATGTCTAAAGTATGTTGACACAAATGATGACATCATCCATGTTGCACCATGGGATGATGTCATCCATCAAGTTGTCAAAAAGTCAACATGACTTTTAGATATTTTGTAAATATCTTTGTAAATAGGTGGTTGGCTCCTTTTTGCCTTCTTTCCTTCTCCTCTTCTATAAATACTGGAATACTTGTTGTATTCAGTGTGTGACATTTTTTAGATGAAAATAGAAGTGAGGAGAGAAAGACTTTGAGCTTTCTTGTAACAGAAGAAAACAATAATACAAATATTAAGACTTTGTGCTCAATAGCTGTGTTATGCATCGACCTTTCTTATGTTAGATCTCGTATGTGTTTAATCATTAGATTCATATCTACTTTTCTGTCATTTGCTCATCGCATTGCTTCGTTTATTTATGCAAGTAGGTTTGGCTCATGCATTACTACAACCCAAAAACATAAATCTTCCGACCTTTTCGCTTTGGAATTCATTTCTTTTCTCACTTCGGACTGTTCTTTCTTTCTCCTCTCTTTCATTCCTTTCTTTTCGCAATCTGAAACACTCTCTACCGGGATGAGATCCCAAACCCTCGAAGGCGTAATCTATGAGATTTGCATAGATTCCCTGCTTTGTAGAATAGCAATAAACTAGTTTTGCTTTCTTTGACTCAAAGAGGGGCTATGCCTGCACTGCTTATTGGCTCGTTCTATCCATAGATCCGCCGACATGATTTTCGAACCAACAGATTTTGGCGACTCCACTGGGATCGAATAGATCTCGCGAGATCTATGATGGTAGTAAGATAAAAAATCAGAAAAATCAGAAGATTGTTTGCACTGCTTGCAAATCAACTTTTGTTAAAAATCCAAAAATTTGCAAAAGTGCTCAAATTGAAAAATTTCTTTTGAGAGTCATAGATCTGGTCCAGTTAAAGATCTTTAGTTCGCTGAGTTTTTACAAAAAATTAGTATTTTGCCGTAGATCTGAGTTTTGACTGTTTGCAAAAGTTTGAAACCCTCTCAAAAGGTTAAAATCGGATCCGAAAATCAGCTTACTAATCTTCCTCGCCATCTTATCCTCATTGTAATTTGTCATTTAACCACAATCAGGTTTTACAAGAGGATAGTTTTAAATATTTAGAAAAGTATTTCTTTGCTGGTTTTGTCGAGAAAAACCAAAAATCAGCAAATACAACCAAAAAGAAAGTTTGAATCTGCGCCATAACATTACTGGATCTGGAAGGAACACTGCGAGTGAACCTTTACGCGCAGCAAAGAGCCCGTGGAGAAGCTGATCCTACTTTCGATCTCGCTTCAAAGGCATAATTTCGGTGTGACACTGCATGACGTTTTAATTTGCGCTAAGCTCAAGGCTAATTTGGTTATCCAGAGTGTCTCACCTTCACGGAGAAAAAGTCTTTTCAGGGGTATCTACATCCCTTTGTTGTGCTTTTGCTACTCACTGGCGGAACCACACTTCCATTTCGTGTTCTCTTTCTCCGGCTTTTCGGATGGCGGTACCATGGGAAACGTGATGGGTCCTTTAGCTTTACCACATCCAGTTCATGCTCTCCCTCACGGAAATCGAAAGAATTTTCCCAAATTCGATGGGAGCGGAAATCAAAGCATGGATTCCCACATATCTCGCATTCATCATGTCGCAAAGATTTTGGATGTGACCCACGAAGATGTGTCGGTTCACCTTTTTCTGGAAACCCTACAAGGGCCTGCAGCTGAATGGTTTCAGCATTTGCCGGCCGGATCTATCACCAGTTGGGCCACCTTACGGGATGCTTTCGAAGACAGATACAAGCCTTCAGAGGATGCATTTGCATTATTATCACGAATCACTCACTCAAGAAGGAGGCAAATGAGACCATGCGCGATTTTATCGCCTTGGTTCAATGTGCTAATCAACCGCTCGTTGCCATGCTTCAGGCACCGAAAATCAAAAGTGCTTCTTCGTAAACGCTATGAGCTCGAAAGTTAGTTTCTTGCTCCTTCAGGAACGAGTTGCCACCTTGGTTCTCGCCTAAGCCGCTGCCATTCGCATAGAGGATAATCTGATAATATCCGCGAATTGAAAAAGGAATCAACCAAGCCTAAATCTTCGGCCCTGCGCCCATTACTTCGCTCCCGATCCACCTTTCAAAAGATGGCGAATGACTTGCTCGCATTGAAGAAAAAGTTGGCCTGTGCCTCTCCAGCTTCCTCATACCGGGATATTCCGCGGAGGAATTTCATTCCCAACAATGTTTCACAAAGACCGCGCTTACCTACAATCAAGCCTCATGGTTGGCACTTGAGGCCCCTCCTGGTCAACACTGCGGCTGAAATTGAAGAAGAAGAGCAAGATATGAAGAACCTTCGCCTCAAGGTGAAGATGATCAAGATGTCGGTGAACCGATTGCGCACTCTACTATCGGGTATATGGAATTTGATGAGGAAGAATCGATGAAGAAGAGGGTACCCGTGGATATGCAAGCGGATAGTCATATGTGCTTTTACTTGCTCGCAAGGAAAAGAAGCGGAAGTTGCTGCCCATGTCCAACAGAGAAGGCCGTGTCAAACGCGCCTCCGATCATTGCTAAAAGAGGTAATCCTCTTCTCGCTCAACTCCTTGCAAATCTTTTACGAGAAATCTTTTCCCCCTATCTCTCCTCCAAATCAATCCTCTCACATTCCTACTAAGACCACCAATCCTATTCCATCATCACGAGGTGAGGGACTCATTCCTTTACCAACGCAACCCTTGGCCGCATTTGATATTATAGATCATGCAAAAAAGACCAAGATCCAAATGTCTGAAGCTGAGTACCTTCAGTCAAACCCCGAACAACTTGTAAGATTGACTAAGTATATCCAAAATCAAGCTGTTATATCTAATCAGGTTTCCCCAAAAGGAATCCTTTCCACTCCCCCTGAATCCCATATAAATGTAGCTTCAACATCTGCGTCAGGCAAGATAGAGCCTTTCTATCTCTCTCTGCTGATCAATGGACACAAGCTGAGTAACTGCATAATTGATTCCGGCTTCGATAACGCCATGCCGCAAAAGTCGCCATGCTTTGGGTCTCACTTCTACCAAGCCTTTCAAAGTGTTATTCCTTGAAACTAAGCAAGTTCCGTTGGTTGGCCAATCAAAGACGCGCGAATTTGCATTTGCGCTTTCTAGATAAAAGAGTAAAATGATAGTTCTCGTTCTTTACATTCCGGTGACCTATGGAATTTCTTTGGGAAGAAGTTTTTGCAAATAAGTTGGTGGAGAAATTCATATGGACTGGTCTAAAACTAGAATTCTAGTCAAAGGCGTAATGCAAACTTTGGAGCCGGAATCCCAAAAGAAGTACTTGGTCACTAGCTCAAGACCCCAAAGCTCAAATCCTTTTTGAATCATCGGGGATGGGGAATTATTTCTTATCTACCGAGACGGATAAAACGGGTGTGTCCTCGTTCAAGAAGGAGATCTTAATAAAATCTGGACATTGCAATTCGATGGGAGCCGCACAACTAGTGGATGTGGCGCTCGGGGCCGTCTTGATATCTCCCGAGGAAGAAGTCATTCCTCTCTCTTTCAAATTGCGCTTTTCAACACTAACAATACTACGAGTATGAATCTCTCTTACTCGGTATACAAGCCGCAAAGAAAGAGGAATTAAAATCTAAAAGTGCAAGGTGATGCTTTGAGTGGTTGTAAATCAGGTCAAAGGATTTACCAAGTGAAGAATGAAAGGCTCAGAGACATTACTGCAATGCGGTATGGGACAAAGCATTGAAGAGTTTGATGCCTTTTCAATTGAATCTATTCCAAGAGCCCAAAATGACATGGCTGATTCATTGGCTATTTCAGCATCTCTCATGCTCCCACACCCAGGTTTGAAAATGAACAAGTACACCATTGAGGTGGTTTTCCGCCCGAGCGTACCAGACAATTCTCAGCATTGGCAGGTGTTCAACGATGATAATCAACTCATTGCTTTTCTGGAGAAGGCAGAAAATTTTAAAGAATTGCACTTTGAAGGGTCTACTTCCACTTGCCGTGAGTCAGTCACCGACCAAGGCAATGAATCTGAAGGTAACGATGGCATATGTCAGCTCAAGGGAAATAAAATTCCAAAGGGCCTGGTTTCTCTGGAACGCCTGTTCGACAGGCATGACCGTTTTGTAAAAAAGAAGAAGCGGGACGACCCTAGCTCGTCCCCAGAAACCGAACCGGTCAATATAGGTTCGATAGAACACCCGCAATTCGTGAACATTGGCAAATGTTGCACGCCTGAAGAGAAGCGAAAATTTGTCAAGTTGCTGAAAAAATATATGGACGTATTGGCATGGTCCTACGCCGATCTAAAGTCCTTCAAGCCAAAGGACGTTCAGCATGACATTCCGTTGAAAGACGATGTCAAAGCCTTCCGCCAGAAGCAGAGGCACTATAATCCCAAGATTTCGGGTACCATCCAGGCTGAAATTCAGAAGATGCTGGACGCAAGAATCATCTTCCCTATCCATCACAGTACTTGGGTAGCAAATATTGTGCCAGTACGCAAGAAAAACGGCGAGATACGCATATGCGTAGACTTTCGAAATTTGAATCAAGCTTCACCAAGGACAATTACCTCTTCCGATAATGGATCGGGTTCTCGCATGCAAGAATCGATCGTAGATGTCATCCATGCTCGACGGTTTTTCAGTTACAATCGATTGAAGTTTCACCAAGATCGCTTTAAAACAACATTCACTACTCCTGGGTACATTTGCCTACAGCAGGATGCCTTTTGGCCTAACTAATGCTGGTGCCACTTTTCAGCGGGCCATGGACTTCGCGTTCAAAGGTATGATGGGGAAAGTCATTGTGGTTTATTTAGATGACTTAACTGTGTTCTCTAAACAATGAAATGATCATTGTGATCATTTGGAGCAAGTGTTGGCCAGGTGCCGAGAACATGGGATTTCCCTAAACCCAAAAAAGTCTGTTTTTGGAGTCACGGAAGGGAAGTTGCTAGGCCATGTGGTTAGCAAAGAAGGAACAAAGATAGATGCCGAAAGAGTTAAGGCTATTCAAAGCCTTACTCTACCTACAAGCAAGACTGGTGTTCATTCTTTCTTTGGAAAGGTGAACTTTCTCAGGCGTTTTGTTCCTGACTTTGCCGAGAAGACCCGTCACATATTGAACATGATGAAGGGGTCACCAACTTTCAGATGGAGTGAAGAGGGAAAAGGTCATTTGAAGAAATAAAAGCTTCCGTTGCTCATGCACCAGTCCTGTATGTCCAGATTTCTCCAAAGACTTCATCATGTATAGTTACGCATCTGAGCATACTGTGTCTGCAATCTTGATGCAAAAGAACTCGGAAGATATTGAATCTCCAATCGCGTTCATGAGTTCTCCTCTCAAGCCTCACGAACTGAAAATGAATCAACTGAAAAGCATGCCTTCGCCGTTGTCAAAGCAAAGAAGAATTTCAAGTATTACATTCTAAACTCGCATACGGTAGTGCTTTGGTCCCGCACACTCGGTGAAATCAATTCTAACTCAAAGAGAGTTAGGAAGTTTGCGAGAAATTGATCGCAAAGGTCCGGAGTATGACTGGATATTAAACCAACCAAGCTAGTGAGGGGCAAGGGCCTCGTGTTAGCTAATGGCTGAGAATAAAGATTCGAAAACTCCCGATGAAAGGGGTGACTACACCGATGAAACACAGGATCGGCGGGGGAAGAGCCCGATTCTCTCCTCCTCGGTTCTATTTGTTGCAACTAGTGATGAATGGTACTCCGACATCGCTTTCTTCCTTACCTATGGCGAATTCCCAATGCACCTAATCGCAAAGGAGAAGCGCACTATAAATCTCGAGAGCGGCTAAATATGTCATCTCGGGATGATGGTTTATATAAACGTGGGATAGATGGCATCTTTTTGCGATGTGTTGATAAACCCCAGCAAGTAAAACTACTGGAAAGTTTTCACAATTCAGCTTGTGGAGGGCATTTCTCTTCCTCCGTAACTGCACACAAGATCATTCGAGCTAGGTACTATTGGCCGACGCTTCTCAAGATACACCACTGGGTGGCGAAGTGTGAACCTCGCCAAGAATTCGTTAGCCTAAGCCCAAGTTGGCTGCCTTTCCCCTAAGGCCGGTCATTATCAATGAACCATTCAGGCAATGGGGAATTGATTTTATTGGCGCACTCAATCCTCAATCGAGTGCCGGACATAGCTATGTCCTTACAGCAACGGATTACTTTACCAAGTGGGTGGAAGCCATACCTGTCAAGCATGCCACTTCTGAGGTGGTTTGCAATTTCATTAAAGAAAATATCATTGTCAGGTTCGGCGTTCCAAACAAAATCGTTGCTGATAATGCTTCTAACTTCTCCTCATGGGAAGTTATTAGTTTTTGCTATGAATATGGGATAACTTTGGCTCACACCTCAGATTATTATCCTCAGGGAAATGGTCAGGCTGGAATCCAGTAACAAGAACTTGGTGACCATCATACGGAAGTTAGTAGATGAGAATCAGCGAATATGGCACAAGTCTTTGTACGACGCTTTGTGGGCCGATCGTATTACTCCCAAGAGATCTCTCGACATGTCACCTTTTCAAGTGTTATATGGCATTGATGCCGAGCTTCCCATTTCACTGGAACTTCTCAAGGCGCAGCACGAGCCATCAAGATGAAACTTTCCAAAGTTCTCTTGAAAAGAGAATCATGTATCCGCGTAACTTGAAGAAAGAGAGTGAGGGTGGTCGATAGGATCACCGAACATTAGAATCAAGTTAAGAAGCTTTTTGATAAGAAAGCCAAGCAAAGGGATTTTCAAGTGGGAGATCTCGTCCTTTTGTGGGACAAGCGAAGAGAACCAAAGGGCATGCATGGGAAGTTTGATTCCCTGTGGAGAGGGCCCTTCAAGATCAAGCAGCTCAACAGAGAGAATAGTTTCTATCTCTCATATCTAGATGGAACCGAACTCCCGCTTCCTTATAGCGGGCAAGCATCTGAAGATCTTCAGGAAGTAGAGCTTGCTCTTCTTTGTCTACGCTTTGCTTTTTGTTGTGTGTTTGCTTCCCACGTGTGTTTTCTTCCATCGTGTGTTTGCTTTTGGTTTGTTGTGTGTTTTCTTTTGCTCCCCCTGCGTCGCCCTTGTTTTTACTCTGTTACCCAATGGATAGGCACATGAGAACCGGGATTCTCTAACCTCGAGTTTGCTCGGATAGTCCCCCAGAAGAGCCACCATGTTATCCCGTAAAATTGGCAAGGGTAATTTTACCGATAACCATACTTGAAAATTTTGTTTCGATCCTCGTGAGGGATCCTCGTGTTCGAAACGTTGCAAAATCCCTTGCCGAAATCTGGTTTTCGAACTTAGTCTTTTTAGTCTTTTTGGCTAAGCGCATGGAATTACTTATGTAACACTAACTTTTAGGTGCGCCCTTTAAAGCCTTTGCGCATACTTTTCAAAGTGTCAACACGCCTTTTGGTGCGCCAAAGTATGTTGGTCTTCTCTGCGTGTGCTAAGGTGCATGCGCCTTCGTGTTAACACACCTTTTGTTGCGCCTCTTTTGGTGCGCCAAAAGGCGCACATTTTCCTCTGTCAACACCACTTTCCAAAGTGCGCCATAGCGCATATATCTTCGTGTTGACAGTGTCGTTCTCCGTGCGCCCTTTAAAAAGTTGGTGGTGCATTTATTTCTACCTCGCTTATATAGGCGCGGTCATGCACAATTGTCACCAAAGCAATCACGTGATTATTTTTATAATTTCCTCTCGAGCTTGTCACCCTGCCTCATCGCTTTGAGCCTTGTGGACCCGCTTTCTAGATTTTCTCTATTTATCCTGGGTAAGTGCTCTCGTTTCTTCCATGTGTTTTGTTTTTGGTTCTTTGTGCTTTGCTTTGGTTGGTTTTTGAAATACATGTTTGAGCTAGCCCCTCCCCCATGTTATCCTTCCTCTTTCCGCACTGACTGGAGGAGGATGTTATCTTAAAACAATGGTTTGTAACCCTCCTGGTTTTAAACCATCTTATTTATCTCAAGTATCCTTTTCAAAGGAGGAACAGAGGGGAAAAGCTATCTCGAACCATGTGAAGACCCCTCTGAGAGTGATTTAGTTCACTGCTTTTCCTCTTTTCCTTCTCGTAGAGTCGCGACCTTGCAACATGAGCAAAACCCACGCCAATGGCACACCCATCATACTTGTTGCATCATTAACTTCTGCGCCTTAAGGCGCACCTATTTCACATGCTTTGCAAGTGCTAAAATTGTGCCCTTTGCGCGCCAATCTTCCTTGTTGCATCACGTTTCCATGCGCCAATGGCGCACCCAAAGATCCGTGCAACATCAGCTAAAAGTGCGCTAAGTACAAGTTTTTGAAGGCGCAGCGCATCCCCTTACAAAGAACATCATGTTGTGCAAGCTCTTCGTGCGCCACGCCTTGTTCCCTTTAGGCGCATCGAACATCTATGTTACACAACCTTTACATGCGCCAAAGGGTGCACCGAATCCCCGCAACATAAAAAATCCATGCGCCAAAGGGCCCATCCTGTCTCCATGCAACACAATGTTTTCGTGCGCCCTTTATAAAATGCATTTTGCAACAGATGCGCCATGCGCCTTTGGCGCCAGTTTTACCCTTGCACCACCCTCTTCTGTGCGCCTTACCTATTTGGCCCGTGTAAGCTGCATTTTTCATGCGCCCCCGCCCGAGCCTAAAAATAACTAACTCTTTCTTTCTCATTAGCACTTCAATGAGAAATCAAATGGCCGATACAACCTTTCTACGTTGGGTTTCACTTCTTCTTCGTGTAGATCAGCAATTAAGCACAGAAGAATATATGTCAACATCAAGCAGGAAGCCTATCAAATCCAAAGGCAAGGCCAAGCTCACAGAAGAAGAGGTGAAATATAAGTATCAGAGGGTCAGAATACCGCTCTCAATTCCACATCTCGTCACTGAGCAAGCAAAGCAGCAAAGCAAAGTGCTACCCCCTTTCGGCCGCAGGATGACGACTTTACGAGTAGCTTCTTCCTCGCTTCTTCTTCTTCTTCTTCTTCTTCTCTCTTCTTCGAATTTCTTGTCGGGAATTTCTAATGTATGTTGACACAAATGATGACATCATCCATGTTGCACCATGGGATGATGTCATCCATCAAGTTGTCAAAAGTCAACATGACTTTTAGATATTTTGTAAATATCTTTGTAAATAGGTGGTTGGCTCCTTTTGCCTTCTTTCCTTCTCCTCTTCTATAAATACTTGGGAATACTTGTTGTATTCAGTGTGGACATTTTTTAGATGAAAATAGAAGTGAGGAGAGAAAGACTTTGAGCTTTCTTATGTAAGAAAACAGTAATACAAATATTAAGACTTTGTGCTCAATAGCTGTGTTATGCATCAGACCTTTCTTATGTTAGATCTGTATGTGTTTAATCTGTTAGATTCATATCTACTTTTCTGTCATTTGCTCATCGGATTGCTTTGTTTATTTATGCAAGTAGGTTTGGCTCATTTACTTACCAACCCAAAAACATAAATCTTCTCGACCTTTCTCGCTTTGGAATTCATTTCTTTCCTCCCTTCGGACTGTTCTTTCTTTCTCCTCTCTTTCATTCCTTTCTTTTCACAGTCTAAAACACTCTCTTTGGGATGAGATCCCAAACCCCGAAGGCGTAACTGTGAGATTTGCATAGATTCCCCGCTGGTAGAATAGCAATAAACTAGTTTCACTTTGCTAACTCAAAGAGGGGCTATGCCCTGCACACTGTTGGCTCGTCTATCCATAGATCTATCCAGGCGATAGATTTTCGGACCAACAAGTTTGTCTCTTCAAACCGAAGAGTTAGATCAACTCCTCGAACCCAACAAACAGAGCCTTCGTGGTCAAACAATATGACGTTTACGGAGAATCTGTTTCGCTTCCTCAAATACTACTCGGACCACATATTAGTAGACAATCGATCCATACCTGGTCTTAGATGATGGACAATTGATACCTTATCCTAGGAGTGAACAACGCTCCGGGGCATGTACCCACCTATAGGAGGTTTACAAGTACAATCCGAGACCCCTTTTCAAGAAAATACCTCTACAGAAATAATCTTGGAGAAACTTGGCAAGATAGCAATCAATTCATTACAGGCTATCACATGCCTATACAACACCAGTGGTATACAACAAGCGCCGCTCAGTAAAGTACCGTGACTTCACCAAATGAAGTCATTTCAACGTCGATAGAAAGAGTGAGAGGGTTAGAACTTGCTCAAGCAAATCAAAATTCTCCGTTCATGCAAACGGGGAGTTCCAATCCTCCATACCACTCTGGCCAAGTAGATCTCCTCACAGGAGTAGGCACGTTAGGCATGCCTCCTCAATTTCCTCAACAAACGCCAACAAGGCCCACCATCTCTAACACTATTCCTCCAGGTCTAGTGTCAAACAATCCATTCCTTGACAATACCCCGTCCTATTTAAACATGTACTCTAAATCACCACAAGGAGATATGTTCTCCTCTCCCGGCATGTTTGCTCCAACGCAGGGACCTCCCTATGCCCCTGCCAATGTGTACGCTGCACCATATCAACAACCTATCCCACCACTCCCTCAGCAAACACCATCAATGGTCGAAAGCTATGCGATAGGGACGTATTCAGAATATCTAAAGGAACCCTTAGATTTCACCATACGAAGCGTCATGCTTCCAAGACCTCTCCCTGATTTTCCCAAGTTCAAGGGTGAAGGAGATCCAAACACGCATATCAAAGCTTACGCTACAGCCATTCGGGAATTACTCCCATGGGATGGGGTGGTTGCTAAAATATTTCCCAAAACCTTGGAAGGCATCGCTCTCGATTGGTATTATAGAATACCTGAGGCTTCCATACATTCATTTAAACAACTCGTGTCTGAGTTCATCAAAGCCTTCGACATGAACAAACTATTAAGGACAGGAATCAGGGAGTTCTTACACATCAAGCAAGAACATAACGAATCTGTCGCCCATTTCATCCAAAGGTGGCGCATAGTCCTTTATTCACAAAGAAGTGCTCCAAACATGGATCGATGGAACTATGTGATTTATTCCTTCATTCTCTCAAGAGAAGTGAAGGAAGAAGTCCAGAAGTTCCCACTAAGGACTTATGATGAGGTACTTGAGAGCGCTCTGCGAATTGATCAAGCAGCAATTGATAGTGGCCGCAAAACATATGGAGCAAACGGGAGGTTAATCACCTCCAGCCAAAACACTACAACTTATCCTACTACAACGAATGCCGATCAAGGACCCAATATCCTTAATGAAAACCATGGGGTTACAACATATGGATTCACTGATCAAGTCAAAGGACCAAATGTTGTGAACACCCCGGCACCTACTAACAATCAACGCAATAATAACTTCACTCCAGCGATCAATATGGTGGATTCTAATCATCCTCCACAACAGAAAATCCAGCCACAAGGCCTTGCTCGGGGCCCAGATGGATATCAAAACCAAAGCCAAAATCCACAACAGATTCAAACCAATGACCACTGAACTATAATCCCAATCTATATTGTGGTTTCCACAAAATCAGGGGTCATGATACTAGGACTTGCCATGACTGCAACAAATTCTTACAACGTCTACCAGAAGAGCAAAAACAACTCTTTGTAGATATGTTTCTGGAAAATCCTATACTGCCACTTGGTATGGGATCAGTTTCCACTCAAAATGCACCTCTCAAGATCTTCAATGATCCTCTCCCAAATCATTCTAACAATAACAGGTTAGATCCAAACGGGAAAAACAAAGGTATCATAATAAGAAATAACAATCAAGACACCTCAACTCCTGACAACTCTCAGGTTGCTCCTAACCTAGGTTCAAATGGTAATACAAAAATCTTGGGATTAGTTGAGCTAGAGGTTGAGTGTGAAATTAATGCAACAACTCGGACAAAGGAGTATGTTTCACAACCCCTACCCGATATTTTCTCCACACGAGATGAAGTTCCTACAAATGCTAAACCGGTAGGATCCTATGATTTAATATACGAGGTGGCAAAGACAAATAAAGATAAGTCAATTTCTGTGGAAACAGTCTCCACTAAAGCCACAGAAGGAATTATGAAACTCTTGGAGAATGACGAACCGATCTTTCTCCCATTCGAACCTCAAGGAATGGGTAGTCTTCTCGGTATAGCATCTCTTCCCTCCGATGACCTAAATCTAGATATAAACATGATAGAATTAACAAACGAAGAAGGGCAATTTAAAATTGAAACGATGCCTATCAAAACCATCTCTAGGCACTACCCTATTCTAAAGTCTAGCTTCGACCCATGCGTGTCTAAAGCTAAGTTTTCCCTATCCATGGGGCAAGACCTCATCATTAACACAATGCTCGCTATGAGAGAGAAGGTCGAGCAGCATAGTCATGCTCACCCACATGCCATCTCTCAAAAACATGACAAAGAGGTACGCGAATGCCTCTTTCAGAAAAATGTTTTTAATAATGAGATATATACACCTCTGGGCAACGGTTGTAAGTTCAAACCTAGAATGGTAGGCCCTCATCAAGAAAATGAAAAATTTGAGGATAATGGTTCTCCGCTGTGTACTTCTAGGGGTGAAGAATTCGATATTCGTCAACTTTCTTCACCTTAGACATTATGACATATAGTTCTACCTGCATTTTTATATGTACATGGTTACAGTTGCATTACATATTCGTTTAGATAGGTTCATTTTGTTCACTCGTTTCATAAATATTGTAGTCCATGAACTTACTCTTAAGTAAATTTGTTACAAATTTCTGAAGATATTGGCAAAATTATTCAAATCACATCTCTTCAAACATCATCAAGTATTTTCAAATCTTCTCATCAAGTTCGACAGACAAACATTGACGGAAACCATACCAAGACCTGCATACTTGGCTTCGCTCTTTCTTTCTACTAGGTGAAGTTGTTCTTGCCTACGGTCTGTTCTAGAAGCTTCTTGGTGTCACATCTATCCCTCTTAAAATCTCTTGGAACGAAAGGATATTCCAAATTCATAGATCAGAAATTTCAAAATCAAATTAAATCAAAAGCGCGAAGCAAACAAAATATTTTATTTTACACACTTATTTGCCCCATCAACCTTCGGTGATAAGCCCACATCTCTTACTGGTGATGTGAGGTTGGGAAAGGAAAGAAGTGCCCTTACTCGCCTATATCTTGCCTTTGGTGACAAACCCATGCTTCTTACTAGTGGCGTGAGGCAAGGTGTGGGGGGTCCAATCACACAAACTAACAAATCTTGGTATGCTAAAAACACAAGTCAAATTCTGTTAAGAGAAAGAAAATATCCAAACATCCAAATTCCAAAGAGATCAAATCCTCAAAACTAGATTTTGTCAACCAGGTTGCCATTTATGAATCTAAGTCTAGATAAACTGAAAAGTAAGTGGCCTTCTAAGCTTGGTAGTAGTTCTAAGTAGGGTGGGTGTGTAGGTCCAAATTTGGTTCTTGTTCTTGTTTTGTCTGTCTCTCATCATTCCACTCAAATCAAACTCATACAACTTGTGCCCTTCCCAATTCTTGGTGTTGAGCCCTCGCATCTTACTAGTTGCGTGGATTTGGGATTAGGGCAAGTTCATCTCTTTATCGCTATACATTCATCATGTTTTGCCAACATAAGAAGAAATCACAGACATTGTCTAAAGAGGCCAAAAGTTCAAAACTACATGATCGTCATCACATATCAACATTACAAAAGCAAATAAAGTAAAAACATTTCGTTCAACATTTGTTATCACTTGTCATCCATTGCATACATTCTGGAAAGCACGTGAAATTTGGCGGCATTTCGACACACGGGCATGTCAGGTATAGCCTCTAACTCCCCATTTTGGGACCGCCATACTCGGACCCAACGTTTTATGCCTCTTCATGGCTAAAACGCTTCTCCGAGGGGGCAATATGTACGTACCCAAAATTGTATGTACTGCACCACCGGAAAGATGTTACAAATGCCCCAATGATGATACAGGTCTCCTCGCAAGGTGTTCGGGATCCAGAAGAGCTCTTCGGATATGCGTTAACATCCCGCATACCCCACTCAGCCCCCGTGTCCTTTGTTTTCCCCTTTTTCCCTCTTTTCTTGCCCCTTTTGATCTTCGGTGATTTAAACCGCTGCCTCGAACAGGCGGCGGTCTCAGAACCGCGCCCCGAGCAGGCGGTGGTCCCTGCAAGTTTTCTAGAACGCCCTTTTCGACGCGACTCGCGTGAAATATCACGATTTACCAGCTTTTCTTTGCCAACTTAAGCTTGTATTTATGTTTTTGCTTGATCGAATAGTGATTTATCTTTGTTTAATGGTGGGAGAGTTCAATTTGAACTTGCCTTCTACTCATTGCAAATGCTATAAATATGTAGCTTGTTTACAAGTAAATGGGCTGAATTCTTTGGTCTTGGTTCTTTGGTCTGGAGTCTTCATTCTTGAGCTTTAGTCTTCAATACTCAGTCCTAGATTTATTTTATGAATCATTTTATCTTTAAAGATGGATTAGAATTCGAGTATTTAGTTACGCCTCATCAGACACCGACAACAATCCTACTAGGAATCGTATAGGCCAAGCTCTGCTTCTCTTGTGCCATCCTCTCCTACTTGTACTTCGTTGTATTTCTCTGCTGCTATTATTCATTGTTTGAGTACCTGTTGTTTATCATTTTGTTTCATCATTGCTGCAACTAACCCTACTAGGAATCGCATAGGCCAAGCCAGTTCACTTGCGCCATCCCTCTCCTACTTGTGCTTTGTGCCATTTTTACTTCAAAGTAATTGTCGTCCCAGTGTCTTCCCTTGCCGATGTTGCTATACTCCTACTCTTTCTGGATTCACGTGAACACGCAAGAACGAAGAGATCACTCTGAGGGGACAAGTTACAACAAAACTGGATTTGCCTTTGCTCAGTAAACTCCAGGTTTAAATTGTCAAAGTTATTATCAAATAGAGTAGTGAATCATTTTATTTCAGTTAAGCTCGCTTTCAATATTGCCAGGGAAGTTATGGGGAATGATAGTTTCTAAGAAACTATGATTTGTTCCTCACTTCTGAGGTAGGATTGAAGGTTTTCAATTAAGTTAATTAGTTGTCTTTTATTTAGATTCACACATCTGCACAGGTGAATAACCACACCGGGTTATCTCACTTGTTTAGTTTTAGTATAAAAGTAGTTTAATTGTTGCTTGTAATTATAATGTTTCAATCATATATTTTGTTTAGATTAGTTTCCCTTTCAGTAGTAGTATAAATTGTTATTTTCAGTTTAAGTTAATTTGGAGACTTCATAACTAGATTAAACGCTTAAATTCTAGTTAGGAGGATAAATCACTAGGGAATTTATGCTACCCGCTCATAGCCTCTAAATCTCCCCTTTGTCATTTTAGCTACCAGAAATCACACTACCAGATCTTAGTCACTGATCCTCCCATGGCTAGCTTTAGGAAAGTTGCTTGCCAATTCTCATCCTTGCCTGTAGCTTTTCTATCATAGAAAATTGACCATAATCCCGGCTGTGACTTCATCTAAGTCACCCGCATTTCAAACCACCGGTTGTCTCGGCACGACCTCGAGAGGTCGAGTACGGGGAAGGTCACTTGCTGATTATCATCCTCACATGTCACTTTTCTATCGTACAGAACCGACCGAACAACCGCGTACTCTGAAATTTTTCGTTCATGTCTCGAGAAAACTCTATCAAATACTTCCACACAAATCTAAATCCATCTTCAAACACATTCTCCTCGTCACGTTCGAAACCCATCTCCCGTTCTTCACCTGACATTGCTTCTGCATCCCGGAGCAACCACACACAAACTTCACCCACACCCATACTCACGATGCATAAAAAATTATTCTCATGGATAGCCAGACACAATGACACAACATCACTAAAAGGAATACAACAAAAGTTCAACTTCCGACGTACAACATCCAACGAGAAAATGGTGTACTCGATTTCAGAGAAACAATTCAGCTTTTCCTTCACCCAATACATCCTCCCACCACAACATGCTGCACCAATAGGGGAGTCACTTTAGGAACAACGGTATGTGTCAGCACTGTCAACACACTCCAACAATGAGACTTGCTTCAATATATCTCATACACGAAATCTAAAGATGACAAACATCGTAATGCAACGAATACGTACTCGTCATCATCAACATCTTCAAACAAACAAACACATCTGTCAATTCCTACGTCGATACTCCCAATTCGCATCACTCCACCCATGAACGGGTTTACAAGAATATACTATCGAGCTCCAAACTCACAAATCAGAAAGGATAACAAAACAAGAGATCCAATCATCATATGTATCCTCAATCTCTTTTGAAAAGGGGCCCCACTTATATACAAGTGTGAAAATCTTCCATCGTCGTCCAAGTAAAAAGGGCCATAGAACCCCGTAACATCCCTCCATTCGCGCACCAAAAATCCAAAGCACTGGATAGTCGGATCTTCCACAATATAATACAGGTTCGATGAATCTAATATAAAGTTCCACAACCTACAAACAATCCTCATACGCACCAATTCTCTAAAAGATAACTTCGAAAGTATTTTCTTCACGACATCGTTAGGCAATGTGGCACAAGTTCCAGATTCCATTTCAAATAATGCTCCTACAATCAAACAAGCAAGTTCAGAACATCTCATACAAAAGTGATACACAACACCAATCAAATACATTAAAACTAAAAATGCAACATTTCAACACAAAAATATACTTTTCTTCATATAACAAGACAAATCACGTTCCAAGTCAAAACAACAACAAAAAATCACTATTACAAAATCATGCAGACAAGTGTTTAAATTCCACGCACACAGTTCAAGAAAAACAAAACATTCAAATTGGAAGCCAATATTTTATCATGTGTGTAATTTAATACCAAAATAAAGATAACAAAATACGATAAAATTAATAACTTGTAAACATTAATAAAAAACACGCCTTCCAAACGTCTCCATAAACACCGGCATTCAACCAACACCGATGTCTGAAATCAGGTCAACACTGTCGGGACCAGGCATCAGTGCCATGAAATTTCCACTGATAATTTCTTCGGAGAGATCATCAAACGCAGGAAAATAGACTGCACATGAATCAAAACCTGACGAAGTACACTGTACACACTCTCCCTTGTTCATATCATAATACAAAATAGATGGCCCACACTTTTCATACAACATGACAATATGTCCCGTGCTCACTTCCGGCGTGTACCCAATGCAAATTTTGTTGACGTCAATTGTCGCATCCAATATACACTCCCACAATATTTCCCACTAACACACAACGGAATCATACGTTTCTTTCAACAACCAGACACTCAGCGACAAGTCGTCAAGAATACATTTTACACGATTCTTGTGTAACACTAAACACATACCACGTACACCAGAAAATGGATTCACAGAAACACACCATGTATTACAAAACATGTCAAATGCAAACAACGTATAAACGAGGGTATCGTGATCATCAAATTCCGCATGCAACCAATACATCTTCCCTCTATTACAAACTGCATTGCGAGGCACAGGAGAGCCTACAGGGGCATCTGTTACACACCAACTATTATTGAAACTACTTTTCATGTAACACGCACCACCAGATACCTCATCACAATTTTTAAGTGCAACCCATCCGTAGTTTCCAACCGAAGCATCTCCACACAACACAAACCAACCATGTATCCCAAGTTCTATCGTTCCCAACTAAATGAACATGACTATTTTTCAACTCCACTAACAAGTATTAAAACTTTCAAGTGTTCTGGATACAAGAAAGGACATCTAAACAGACCATTAATAGTTTCAAATTTTATTGTGTCAACAATATTGAAATCATTTTTCATTGTTCGTATAAGAAAATAAACATAATGTCATCCCGCAAAACCTGTTTTAAAAATTAAAATACTAAAGTTTTCATCAAAACAAGTTCAACTTCCATATATTCATTTTGAATCCCCAAATTTCTTAACCCCCCTTATTTTTTTAGCCCTATTCGGGCAATCTTTCTTAGCTCTCGGATTCGAGACTTCAATTTCATTCTTCATCAGTTTACTTCCGGGTTCAAATCTGATTGCATCCTCCAAAGGTCGTAGATAAGGCCAAATCCTCCGGAATTTGTTTTCTTTAAACTAAACAAAGAAATGAAAATAGTCCTCATATCATGGACTTTAAACCTTTTATAGAGCTCTTCCTTTATCTCATCACGACTCAAATTCAGTCTTCTATGATGAAGAACATGAACAACAAATTGTTTTCTACAAAATTCTTCCTCGCACTGAATGTCTCTAATGCATACCGTCCATGTAGGAGTCTCAGGAGGAATGGGGATGTTAGATTGACTCCACGTCTTCATTTTGCCAACACAAAGCTGCAACAACCCAAAAATTGATTTATAAGGAGAGTGTCAACAAATTGACCACTTGCAAAAAATAATATAAAGTGCATTTTTATCCAATTTTAATGAAAAAAATGCACAACTACCATTTTATCATACGATAATTAATAAACACATGAGATGTTCAAATTATTGTATCATTTATAAAAATACAATGATTTACACCATCTTCAAACTTGTTAAATAGTTTGTTACTTATATTAAATAAACAAAAAATAATTTCAAGAAACCACAATTACCAAACAAAAATTAAAATAAAATATTTACATTTACAAAATAAAATATAAAATCTACATAAATAATCTTAATAATAACAAAATTATTTATAGAATAAATTATTCATATTTTTTCATGACAAAACAAAATATTTCGCAATTAAAAAAATTTGATATTAGAATACCTTATTAAAATCTATTATAAATATATAATTATAGAAATATATCCATCACAAATATCTTTTAAAATGTGTTTCATTTACTATACCAAATCTACTAAAGGATAGTCAGTTCTAAAACTATTTTTAATAGTATTTATTTTAGTCCAACAGTGATTATTTTAGGAACATTCATTTTCCTTTTATATAGGAATGGCCATACTATCCCTGGACGTCAATCTATACTCATAGAAATTTCTCATATAAAGATTTATTACTAAAAACAGTTACTTTTCACTTCTAATTTCAAGAATATAGACCATTTTAAAATCCAATTTGACGTTTTTTAACGTCCAAAAACAATGTTTTTTTGGTTGTTAGAACATTTACAAATTTAAATATATGCGGACCACTTCAAATAAAGTTTAATATTTTTATATTAATGGGTTTTCTGTATAATGTTTATTTGAATTTCTAGAAACTTAATCCTAATTTATAAAAACTGAACAAAAGAAACGGTTAAACCGTTTTTCATTAATATCCTATATATTATTTTTTGGTATTTAGCAAGCCGATTTAGTGTTTATAGAGCAATATTCATAGGTATTTTGATGGCTTTTACAGGTTGTATCAGGATACAAAGCTGGTACAGAGTTTTTTCCAGTGCTTAACAGTGACCTTGTTTTCTTGGTGATAGAGGAGCATCAAATCTAAACAGTAAGATTATTCATTAATTAAAAATAAAAATAAATAAACAGCTCGGTTGTGAGACATTTCGAAATCAAATCGAATTAGTTCAAAGAAATGGAAACCACAATAATAAAATGACTTATGAAGTTGTTGAACTACTTGCTTTCTATATGAAACTATCACATCTCGTTTTACCTCATTTCACATAAAGATTTTGTACACTGTTTAAGGTATTTTCCACAGTCCATATGCAAACCTGTAATCAATGCAACCATATAAAAATTAAAAATGCGGGCTAAGTATATTGGGATTTCCATTTCAAGCAACTTAAAACCCCAAAATATAAATTAAAGACTGTGTTAGAAAATCATATTAATACCACCAAAAGGATAAGGGTGCCATAATTACCTTGCAAGTTGCACCAGATTCAAAATTATGTTTGTCTGGCTTGCATTAAATTAGTTGTTGATTACTTCAAACCTATGATTCCTGATCACCTCCTATAGGGAAACGAAGCCTAATCTCTAGAAATATTTCGAAAACAGTTTATTGCAGCAATTAACAAACAGTTGAACCGATTTTCATTAACATCATTTTATTTTTTATTTTTAACTTGTCACCAAAACAGTTCAACTGTTTTGTAATTAATTTCTTTATGTGATTTTTACATCTTATTATTTTTATTTTAATCAAGCCGATAATATATATATATATATATTTCTGCAATAGCTTATTATTTAGAGAATTTATTTTATGTAGCCACTTGTCATCCAATTTATGGAAAGAGTTGCAAGACAGGTGTCGAAAATGATTGAGTGAAGTTATCTCAGCCTATCGACCTAATAAATTTGAAGCCTTCTTAGATGAAAGTTGCACAAACTTAACAAGGAATGAGAAAGGATGCCCTGATTCCTGCCCCTTATTTTCATCCAACTATATATTTCAGGTCAATCCAATTAATAGACATCTTGTTATATGTACAAAATATCCTCATTAATTTCAAAGACCTATTTTCATGTGAAAAATGTGCTCGCCGTGGATTTGAAGTAATTTCCTTCCAATCCTCATTAATCAACCCATCTATCTAATAAAAGAAGCCACTTTCTAAAAGATATCACACAACCCCAAATGTTTAAAGAATTAATATTTTATACGGTCAAATAGACCAATCATATTGTAGACATAATTAAAACCATTCCATTCATTTCAATTGCAAAAACATTAATATTCACCTCACCCATCAATACATTCCAAAAAGTGATGCTTACACTTATTTTAAAATATAATTATTAGAAATGAGGAATAAATAGTCGAGGTACGTAAAAGACAAAATAGCATATGACATTGATAATACATGTCGGAAAAAACAAGCGGGGAAAGAATCTAATACAAAATATTACAGGTACTTAAAAGACAAAATAGCATATGACATTGGTAATACATGCCGGAAAAAACAAGCAATACAAGCCGGGAAAGAATCTAATGCAATGCGCGATGAGTAGCCATCCACTTTTCATGCAGCTCACGCATATACTCTACAAATGCCTGCAAATTTACGTACGAAGATCCGCCTTTCTGAACCGCCATTTTTGCCTTGTTTCGTAATTCCTGAGCTCTGGTTCTCATGTTTTCACCTTCTTCCTCCACCAACAGCTTTATCACCGCTTTCTTCACCACCTCTTCCTCCGCCACAGCGTCCATAGTCGAGCATATCTGTTCCGCAATGCGCAGTTGATTTACCAGAAGATAATTATTAAAAGGCTGCTCTGCAAACATGGGCCATGTGATGATGGGCACTCCCAGACTTATGCTCTCCAGCGTCGAATTCCATCCGCAGTGGCTGAGAAACGCACCTACAGAAGGGTGGGAGAGAATGAGGAGCTGCGGCGCCCAGCCCCATATGACCAACCCCCTGTCCTTCGTCCGCTCTTCGAAACCCTCGGGGAGCGCCGTCTTACTAGCGGTCTGGACGCGTTTGATGGCCCATATGAACGCCTGCTTGCTGCCTTCCAGCCCCCTCGCCAACACCCCTGTCTGTTCTTCGTTCAGAGTCGACTGGCTCCCAAAACACACAAAAACAACGGAGTTGGGATTTCTGGAATCCAACCACTGCAAACATTCCGCCTCGCTGATATCCGCCGCCTTGCCTCGGCTACCACCGGTAGCGCGTTCGACTCCTCTGCGTCAAAAACTTTCTTAGGAAGTATAGAACCAATGCTCCAGACAGGCCTCCCGGTGAGACTCTTAATATGATCGATCCCCACTGAATCCATCTCATAAAACGTATTAAAAATCATCCCTTGGCCTTCCATGCTTTGATTGAGCTCCTCTGTAACAAATTCCTGCATGGGATGCGTCTCCGGGTCGCGCATAGTGACCGGCATGTCGGACTTGCGCATCCTGAATTCAAAACACAGGTTCGGAACATCGAAATACTCCTCGTCCCCTTCCACATTCTTCTGCGGCGTGTATTTCATGAAAGAATGCATCACGGACATTGGAAATGCTCCAGACGTGTAGAAAACCACCGTCGGAACCCCAAATTTGGCGCCGGAACGGTGAACCCAGCTCGTAAACATGTCGCTTATCAAGCACACCGGAGGCGATGAAAAAGAATCATTTTTATTTCGATTCCGTGCATTTTTCATCTGCAGCTCCAGCCACTGTTCCAACTGCGGAGCCAGCTTGTGGGAAGACTTCATGAGAATATCGTTCATATGCAACGGAATATTCTCGGAGCTTTCGATTCGTAGGGGCAAGCCTTCGATGGGAGGCAAGGGGAGCGAAACCAGGCGTATGTCCAGCGTGGGATTCGAACTCTTGACCATCTTGTCAACCTGAGGTTGCAGGCGCGCAACATTGGCCGGTGTGGATACATAAGAAACAATGAAACCCTGAGAGGCGAGAAGCTTAGCGAGCTCGAGGAAGGGAATGAGATGGCCCTGTCCAATGTAAGGAACTGCAACCACATGAGGTTTCTGCTTCGTCTCACCACCACTGTTATTGTTCCTCGTCATCTTCTTCAATATCCACAGCCCACACAGACCACCATATTTATTCTCGAGCCTTGGTACATTTTACTTGTCGATATGCTAGTGAAGGGCATTCATTTCAAGTCCGGACTTTGCAGTTTTCCAGTAGATATTTTAACAATTTAACTCATCAATTGTTATTACTGGATCTGCCTAACAATATTTACTATTCATTCAATGACATATTTTGTGCCCACATATACCTTTTGGGTGGACTAAATTTAACCATTTATCATCATTTGTCGGTAGGCGTCCACCTTTGAAGATGTCTTGGCTGGAAAGTGTCAAATTCCGGCGACTTCAATAAAGTTGTCGAATTTTAGATATTTTCCTATAATAATATCTAACAATCTGATTTTATACTTTAGATTTTTTTAAGGCTACAATGTTTATCTACTTTTTGGACTATACAATCTTTAAATCAAATTGGCCATTTTTGCAAATAGCGTGTTAGATGGAGGATGTGTTTTACAACTGCTCCAGGCAACGTGTATACATGTTCGCCTCTTGGTAATGAAATGTGTTTGTACATTAGAAAGGGGGTTCCTGCGTTTTAAACGTGTCTGTATATATTCAACTTAGAAGTTGTGTAAAGTGTAGGTCATAATTCTGAGAGCCAAGTAGTAGTATATTCCACAGGCTTGTTTCATACGGTGTAAATGTTTGCATCAATAAAGCCTTTCGTAGGGTTTTTTTAGTATGTTGCAAAAAAATATGTTCCATTTTTCTCTTTGGGGCAGTTTGGGGGAAGCTTTTATATGGGCCATTTTAAACAATAGTAAATACATATCTTAAATTTTTAAATTTTATTTTATTATTTAAAAAAACATTCAATACCCCTAAGATAGTAGTAATATTACGCGTGAGATAGTAGCATTATTTAGTTTATTTGAGTTGTATTTCGCGTTGATATTGCCTAGATGTCTATATGTTTATTAAAGCTTTTATTTTGCTATTGTCCATATTTTTGTAAGACACAATTATGATAGTCGCCAAACTAAATTATGTTTCATCATTTGGTCAAACACCGAACATTTATCTATTTAAACTTTCGAATCTCAAATTTTTTGAACAAGATATATGATCGATATTATTTTCCAAAAAGTAAACTATAGAATTTACTTTATGAAGAATAAAATCAAAATCAGAAAACTTTTGAATCTCGAAAACTTTGAACAAGATATATGACCAATATAATTTTCCGAAAAGTAAACTATAAAATTTACTTTATGAAGAATAAAATCAAAATCAGAAAACTTTTGAATCTCAAAAACTTTGAACAAGATATATGACCAATATTATTTTCCAAATAGTAAACTATAGAATTTACTTTATGAAGAATAAAATCAAAATCAAATATCTAGGATAGTAAATATCTAAGACTATAGAAAAATATCTAAAATCCGACAACCTTTAAAATATCTAAAATCCGGCAAGACAATAAATATTGGAGCCGCCGGAATTTGACACTTTCCAAAAATTGCTCATGGGTGACATATTGTTTTATAAGCGTCGCCTCATCTGCTACATATAATTTCACTGTCTCCTTTGTTTTTTCCTTACCCTCTCACAAACAACTTTGTCCAAATTCAGAAGGCCTCTCCCGCTGACCAAATGTTTGAAATGGTAGTTTTCCAATGGCAAAAAATTATTATCTCCTCCAAATCTTGGACACACGTTTCACCACCATAATTTGGTAAAAGATTGTGCATAGTAAAAGTAAGTCCCATTTCATTTATGTGAGAGTGATTTGCTAGCCTCAAAATTTTTTTAGACATGAAATTAAAATTCCTCATGTTAAATACTAAGAAATCTTTGATCCGCTCCATCTTATTTTACAATTAATAACAATTTCATGACAAAGGCACATACATAAACAAGGACAAAAGCAATAATTATATAACAAAAATCCATGTATATAACATAAAAGTTCAAAAGCTTTCCTTCCAAAAAGCTTTACTTGTGAGTACAAATATTTTTGGGATATATGGTATTGATCAAGCAAGGTATCGACTCACATATTAAAGAATTTCCAATCAATATAGTATAACTATCCAATCTTTCCAATACTACATTGAACATAATGTAAAAAATGTTACGAGATCTCAAAAAAAAAGAGGCTCAATATGTGCTTTTTTCTTCGCAACACCCCCACACATGTAATTTTGTATCATATATTTGTTTCGATAAAAATGAGCTTCGAGAGGTAATTTGTAGTCTTCGGACAAGATGGTTGTTTTAGATGCGATCGCCCTTGAGGAATGCAATACCATATGCGTGGTTAATCAGTATGACCATATTGGGTTTATGGATATGAGCATTGACAAGGGGTATGTGAGGTGGAGTCATTACAATCGACTTATAGAGATTTCGAATGTGGAGGAGAAATGCTATTCCAAGCTCACGGCTTGCAGATTGCAAACTTTTCTTTACCAATAATGCCGACATGAGCGCCTATGCGGCCAAGATTGGGTTTGACCTTCCAACCGCACAACAAAGGCGGAGGCAAAGAACGACATTGGATCTTTGATATCACATTCGGAGGAGATCTTGGTGTGTCTTGATCTCGAGTGTTAACAATAAATATACTAAAGAATCGCACATGAATTACAAAATAAGGTAAAAAGCTCAATTTACTTAATAAAATCAACTCACAATAATGTCACATTACAATAACCTGTGTGCCTTATCTGGCCACCAAGGGGTACTCAACGAGTTCATAGTTTCTGGAACATCGAGCCTCATTTCAAAAATACGTATCAATAATACAATGTCATCACCTCTATCTCAATCATCCATACCACTTCGACAAGGCTAAACATAGTCATAGTTGCACTTAGGTTGCGTACATACAACCACATAGGGAGAGAGGAAAGAATCACATGTTATCTACTAAACCGAGTTTCGCTCAAGTTATCGACCCATGGTACACCATTCCTCACTCTCAACATACACTTCCACCGATTACCCTCGGGTCGGTTAGCGTAAGGTTCTACAACATAACATGTAACTACATTACTAACACAAAGGTGGTACATATACAAGGTAGATCACAATCATACATTCACCGAGTGTAACACATCACTTTACCACATTCTGCACCCAAAGTACAATCACCATACGATAGGGTTCATACACTCACCGTATGACCCTAAATCACAACATGAAGCATTACATATTTGCACAAATCATACGTACGATGAACATAGTACATCACAACATAACATCCATTGCTACACAACAAGGTGGTACACACATTTCTTCAAAACATGGTAAAACATCATGATACAACTCATTTCTTTTAACATCAATCTAGTCATACAACACATTGATACACTTACATATCACAATATGTCACAATGTTCCAACACTATGTCATCCACATTATAATTCTTTTCACACACCACAAACAGTAATTCACATGTGAACTCTTCATAGAATCCACAAGAAGGAGAGAGAATACTCCCATCCCCAACATATCAATATGATAACAAATACGCATTGAGTGACATACACATCACGTGCGTTCACAATATTACAATTACGACATGGATCACATCACGTTTAAAGCACATTACTCTTCCAATATCTACCACCATCATGCAACATCATCATCATCATGATCATGTAGTAACATCATGTAACACAACCACCATCATGTAACATCACCATACAACACCAATCCGGCCCATAGGTTCGAGAGCATGAACCTATGCTCTGATACCAAGTGTAACGACCAAAATTCTCACACACACGAACAACACAGTGAAATACAGGATAACTTTTTTTTGACTTGCTTGACACATAACATGACGCAACATGTCGTCTACCAAGGATACAACTAACACCGTGAACAACTCTGATACAAGGATGGCCATAAAGGCAAGACGAAAACGCTTCACACCTATCAAGGACAATATTTTTTTCTTTTTTGACAAGACAACATAGAAGTCCAATCACAGTAACACAATTACAGATAGGGCCAACCACAATGAGATATTATTGAGGGTTATTTATTTTAATAAGACATCTTTCATTCTTAGCTTACGTTTTCAAGGAGACTCAAGATATGATTCATACAATTCATCTTGCAAGCCAAGTTTATTCCTATGACAATGAGTAATTATTTTTAAATCTTCTCTATTATGACATTTATTTGCTTGATTCACTTATTTAGAGAAAGGGGGAAATTCAATTCCACAAGGCCATCTACTCACCACTAACGCTACTAAGATTCGTTCTTGCCCACAAGACAACATGGTTTTAAGTTCAACACACTTAAGAGAAGAGATACAAGGTGCATTGAAAGAGGGTTAGAGGGAGAAGGTCGAGATGAAACATCTTTAGGACCTCATTAGTTATCGCCAATATTTAATTGAAGCTAGGGCTCTTAACCGCAATTATCAACAACTTTACTTAGGCTTCGCTAAAAGTATTAACAAGGAGTAAAAATTTACTTTCCAAATGGCAAAGGAAAGATGGTGAGGTCTCCAATTTTTTTCTCCGGTTTATTAAATCTTATCATCTTCAAAAACTAACAATTCATTTCACCTTAGGGTCATTTTACAAATTTCACCATAAAAGGAATAATGTTCACTAGAGGAGCTAGGGTTATCATGTTATAAAGTTTTACTTATCAATGATAGTCTTTCCTCTTGATTACTTAAAGAATTTCTTGCTCTCAAGTTGGTGACCCCTACTTTACTTTATTTGAATACAACTTTCAATTTAACTTCCAAGTATTAAAACAATCCCATGTTATTTTACTTATGACACTTTATTACTAAGTCATATCAAGGTTTAACTCAAAATTTATTCTCAAGGCAAGGTTGTATTCACTCATTTACAAGAACAAAACAAGATTACATCAATTCTTAAAAATACTAATACTCCAACAAAGTCGTTCAATAACAATAACCAAATTTTCTTATAATTTCAATGATGGTCAAACGATCAAGGTTTCCAAAGTTCGGATGACAAAGTCCACAATACTTTATACTAAGACATTAATCCTCTTTTAAACTTTCCACTGGACATTAACAATAGTAGTTGAACAACATAAAAGGTTTCGAGCAAAGGAACTTCTCAACTGAGGTTGATGACAAAAGTCTACAAATCTATCCCTCATCTACACGCAAAATCCATCTGCAACAAATTTTCTACAAGAGTCAGTTCACGAGAACTGAGCAAGATAAGGCTACACAAACCCACCATAACTGTTATCTATCAATATCATGAAAAGAAGCACTTTATTACAAGAATATGGGTCAAACCTCTAAACACTATCAACACTTCAAGTTATAATAAAGTCTTCATCAAGCCAATCAAAGAAGGAGAAGACCTTGTACTTCAGTTAGGAGTAAAAGCAACGAAAGTATAGCAATCGTAAGAGAATGGCCCTTGGCCCTATAAGGAGAAAACAAATAATCTAGCAAGAAACAAGAATTCCCATCAAGTAAGTAATTAAACCATGATTACCAGATTAAGTTTTGATATATACACCAACCATCTAGAAATTTATCAAAGGTGAAAAATGCATAGACTAAATTAATATATTTCTAAAAGGACAAGAGTTGATCGCCCAAGGAAGGGGAACCACGGGTTTCAAAAATTAACACAAAAAGCCATGTATAATCGAGTTTCAAACCGGAAATCAAATAAAGTATACACACAACATAAGTTTCGAGGAAGAGCAAAGTATATTAGTTTCGACCATTAACTACAAAGATTTTCCAATCATCCAAGAAGGGTCAAAGTCTTACAGGCTAGTAGCAAACACGCGAGAGAAGAAGGGGGTTCCGTCCAACAAGAGTATACAATAATGTCATCAACAAATTTTTATAACACTAAAGATTTGCAAACCTCCACTACAATACTAATGTTTGGTTAACTTAAAATAAATTACCCATATCCCAAAACAACCATATTTTACGGCAACCCTTGGTAACACAGTCAACCATCGCACAAATAGATACAAACATAATTTCTAAGTGACATTATCAAAACAAAACCTTCCGCTATGAATCCATAAGATTATCAAATGAAAGCTGAGTTTTTCCCGAAGATTAATCACATTTAAGGAAATTTCCATCACAAACTATTACGGTAATTACGTGCATAAAAACCGACCAATATTAATTAATAGCGTTAACATTACAAGGGAGAAAATAATGCAAGTTAGGAAAAAAAGAAGAGCGCCATCAGCAATAATTCTGAGAGGGGATTAGACCAAACTATTCTAGTGTCAACAAGGTACTGGATTCGCACAATGAAACCTCCAGCTTAGTTGATCCGAAAAGCTAGTTATGGTTCAAGTTGATAGGGATGGTCAAGGTACTTCTTGAGGATGGCCTTAAAAGCCTAGAAACAAGATGAAAGATAGTATAAGAGTCTAAACACGCGAGACGACAAAACACATTGCACACAAACCTTTTCATTCTACCAGTTTTAATACCAAAACTCTAAGCTGGCTAGCCCACGCATTGCTCACACAATCCTACAACCTTTCTTTCTCGATGCCAAAAGGTTATCAAAGGGACTTGCGAAGGGGCTAACAAAAAACGTCAAAAGACAACTTGGGTGCTAGGGAGGAGCTTCATAGTTATCGTAACTTACTTCCATAATATCGAAAATACTAGTTGATCAACATAATAACTTGCAACTCAATCGCAGAGAAGAATTAATACATAAACAAACAGACGAAGGTCTATCATTCGAGTAAGAGAAACATAACATTCTTGAGAGAGAGGGCACATGCATCCTTTCGACCCACATAATGTCAACGATAAAAGCTAAAACAGGAAGAAACAAGCAGAAAGGGAAATCTCCCATCATGACATCCAACCGAAAAATCAATGAAAGGAAAAGTGGTTCGATTTCACAATAATTTTAAATAAAATAACAGTATAAAAGTGTAGAAATATCTTGCATGTTTCTCCAGCTTCAATAGGTCGTATAGACTCCGCACGGGTCAGCATAAGAACCGTAGAGTCTTGGAATCCGGTGCACGGTTCTAAGCGGTCCACATTCACGATCCACGAGACCATGCAATTGAAGAGGATTTTTGTCAAACAGTTCACGAGAATTGTTGTATTCGAAGTGACTCCATGCACTTGTGCTCAACTATTGCTTTCCTTGAGCTTTTACTTCTTGTGGGATTCGACAACCAACTCACATACCCTATACGTGCTACCACAAACACAAGTGATCTACACAAGGCTGGAGGAGATGGATTTACCCAAGTTATTCATATTTGTTTCAACTTCCTATGCCTCCTCAACAAACCCATTCCAAAACATATCATGCAATCCTTGCTGTCCTTTGGCCATATTTCACTCAGGCATTTTGTCAAATAGTTTGGGTGTCTTATGCTTGCTTCCACTTTGCATATGTATCTACCAACGCACCGGAAACAAAGCATTTGACACAGCCTTGTCCCTTCTCCATTATTTTCCAAGTTTCCAAGGTGTCTCAACCCACCCAAATTGTCCACAACCAACAATCATTGTTGTCCAAAAGACCACATTTCTTTCAAGTTTTTCCAAACCATCCGAACACTTTGTTGAGCATCCAGATCAGGAGTATAAATCTATCTTAAGACAGTTATGCACCCAGGACACTAGCAGATACAACAAGCAACAAAAATATCTTTTTCAAATGCATTGGAGAACGTCCATGCCCTGTTCAAACACTCCCACTTTGGTATAGGCGTGGAGATGCTATCAAAGGTTGTGGAGTTTGGCTTTACACCTGCTCTTTGCATTTGCTAGTAAGTTTATAAAGCCATTTCAACATATCCATAAAACAGTCCCTAGACTCAGCATCCTCAAATAAGGCTGACCAGTCACTAGATTGCTTCAATGCAGTTGCTTTGCCCTCAACCCAAAGTGCTCTGCGAGCTCGTGCTAGTGCCACATTCATGCGGTGAATATCAGCTACAAAGCCAACCCCATGATTTGAAGCTCGGACACAAGACATAATGATTACCTCACGCTCCTGGCTCGAGAGGAATCTACCGTAAAGATATATAAACCTTTTCCTTCATCAGATTTGAGGACAAAGCATCAAACTCTCGGTGTAAACATTTCAGTTGTAGCTTGAAGGTGTGATAATTCCAACAGAGATGTCTCCAGCATAGATCAAGGGCACTAAAAAGACCCCAACGCCTTTCCACTGAACAAGGACACTCCCCTGATGATTTTCCCATTACCCAAAAATAATGTTTGCAGGGAAATCCCTGTCTAAAGTCCTCGCCCCAACTGTTGTCACCCATGGTGACAGATTGGTGACAGACAGCTCCCCAGGACCTTCGCTGCCTGCAGAAGTAGACACAAACACAACTTTGGCATTTCCATCCCCTAAAATCGAAACTGTATCCCTTGGTAGGGCAGTAAGGCCTGGTTGCCCCAAATTTGGCACAAAATACGTGGCAAAACAGTTGTCTGCAAACATATGTGTAGGGAATACCTTCTGCCTCAATGGCCCTACGGGCTTTGACCTTGTAACCCCATGCAGTATTTGCAGGCTCGACTGCATGGACTCTATCAAAATCATTTCCAAAATTCAGATGGCAGAAATCTCTTGATGGTTCCAACCTCTTTGATTGCCTTGATAAAGTTAAGCTGATCCATTATCTGCGTCCCTCCCACTGTGGAGATGACCACATCCACTTTTTGATTGTCTCCACAAGACTTGCATGATCTTCCAGAGATCCATGGACTATATTAGCACCTAGAGGCCTTGAAGGATTCAAGAAGCTCGGCCTGCTGAGGATTTGAAGCTATGGACTGTCTAAAAGCCCGCCGAAGGAAAACTCCAATCAATATTAATCAAACAACGTATCTTCCATGAGGGTATCTCTTCAGGCATTCAATAAAATAGCTAATATGCCTTGTCTATCTTTTGATAGCTGCAAGTCACAAAACATTGCAGCTTCGAATAAGTTGTTATTGATTGCAATTTGATATGCAGGAAGAGTTTGGTCAGGAAAAAGTCTGGACAGTCCACCACGAGCTATGACCAGTGGTGGTTGACCGCTAAGAGACTGCCAAGAACTATTCCTCTGAGCATAGATCCCCGTGTCATGCAGAGACAGAGAAGCACAAGAGCTTGAATAAACACTAATGGCACCGCCACCCTCTCGGAGCCATCATCCCAGGCGGCGTATGCAAATTGTATACGTGTAAAAGTATACACACTGTGTATATGTCTGTCTGGACGATCTGCGGCATCCAAGAATCTTGAATCGAGGATGCATCTGTGCATCAGCAGATATACAACGTAGATGGACAACCTGCTTGCTGGAAGCGCTCACAAAGGCTTCTACTACCTTTGCACATGCACGCGCTAGCTAGTCAGCATTGCGGGTCACTGGTATGGATCCCTGACCAGAACACACCTCGCAGCACTCAAAGAACGTGGAGGTAACACGCCTGCTCCCCAAGCCTGAAGCTCCATCTACACCCACGCGCACAGGAAGGAACCAGGAAGAAGACGCCATGACAGAGAAGGTTCGTGGCAGGAACAGGAACAACACTGCGCAAAAGGACCAAAACAACACTCCAAACACGTTTTCCCTCCATCAATGCCTGCAGCTCAAGAAAGACGTGCCCAACACCCACACATAAGCATTGAAAGAGGATCGAACGAGATCATGGTGAAGGAAGTCAAGCCTCCACCGACTCCCACTTTGTCTCACACCAAACAGGGCAGTCATAATAGTCGGTAGGTTGGGTGGTTGGGAGGAGGCCAAGGTGGCGTGGAGGGCAGGTGGCAGAGATGGAAGCCGATGCCCAACGGGGCATTACATGGTTAATGAGTATGACCATATTGGGTTTATGGATATGAGCATTGTGAGGGGGTATGTGAGGTGGAGTCATTGCAGATCGACATGCGAGATTTCAATGTGGAGGAGAAATGCTATTCCAAGCTCGCGAACTTCTGATTGTTACATTTCTTTACCAATAATGCCGACATGAGCATCCTATGCGGCCAAGATTGGGTTCTAACCTTCCAACCGCACAACAAAGGAGGAGGCGGCGGCGGCGGGATATTTGATATCACCGTCGGAGGAGATCTTGGTGGTAATCTGGTGATCTCGGGTGTTGACATTAGATATACTAGCAATTGCACATGAATTCTGCAAGGTAATGTTTTTCATTTTTGTATGTGGTGCTTGTAAATTTCTTTCTCTATAAATCAAAGCGATTGGAAAATGACAATCTCACCCATGTCTATTTGAGTGTTAGAGTTATGAGGGGGATTTGAATTTTAGAAGCACTAGCAAGATTACAAACTAGCAAACTTACTTTTCTTTTTTGTTATCTTTTCCGTAGAAGGCAACAAATGCTTATCACGAGGTTTTGCTACATTTTAAAGTTAATAGTAATTATTTTTAAAACGTATTTATTGTTGTCCAAGGGTTTGTGGCGTAATATTAATGGGGTGTTTGTAATATTAATGGTTTACAGATCCTAAGCATCGAGGGTTAAATTTGACCGCCACTTACGCCTGTCAAACAATTTTCCTGTGACAATAATTTTTTACCTATCTTCGGGTTGATCATATCTCAAATTCCAACTAATTTTTCATTTGCCTTTTTCCAATCGCCGCTCTCCCAATTATGGGAGATTGATGTCACCACTACACCTACCCTTGACTTCCAAGGCCATTCGGGTGGATATTTTGGTCAATGACAACAACCTTCATAGTCTTCCTTTGCCACCTCCGTGCAAAGGAATCACCACCTTTTGTGCCATAAAGGCAAAGTATGTAGCAATGACCGATTTTAAAAATGTAATTATTGCTCTAAATATCTCACTCGCTATATATATTTGCTTGTTTGTTACATGTTTCTTACATTCGCTATACATTTATTACACATGCATATTTCATTTACATGCTTTTACATTATCTTGTTCCTATTTTTTTGATGCATACACAGTGTGCAATTTCTAAATGTTGTAATGTTATTTGAGCTTACCGGATTTCTACTTTCTTGGACTTCCCCTCTTAATAATGGCTAGTGTGTGCAACATCTTCTAGGGGACATATAGCCGGTGCCTTCATTGATCAAGTTGTTTTCTACTCACGGGGTAGGAGTGTTGGCGCAGGTATAATTCTATATCTTTGCTTGAATGGTAAGTCCTCTTGTTGTTTTAATTTAGTGTTTATTTTTTGATATTTTATTTATCTACACTAGAGTCTTCTTTTCATTTTACGGAGTAGCGGGAGTTTGGATGACGACATTTCGACACACGAGCGTGTTAGGTATAGCCACAGCTCCCGTTTCGGGACACCATACTCGAAATCTACATTTTACACCTTTTCACGGCTAAAGGCGCTTCTCCGAGGAGGCAATATGTACGCACTCAAAATTGCATGTGCTACATTGTCGAAAAATAGTTACAAAATTTCCCAATGATGATTCATGTCCTTTTAGAGGGTGTTCGAGCTCCAAAACCTATTTGCGAGTTTATATTTGTAGCCCATATAGCCTTACTTAACTTTTCCATGCATTTTCCATCTCCTCGCTTCTTTCTGTGCTTTTTTGGCCTTCTGGTGCCAAGATCGCCACCTACAGGCGGCGCTCTGAAACCACGCGCCCTACGTGGGCGGCGGTCCTACCCACTTTTTCTAGATTCTTCACGCGTGTTTTAAACATGCGGCAGTTCACTTAACTTTGATTTTTGCATGCATGTATGAGCCAAATTGTTTGAAATTAGCTTTGATTGCTTGGTTCTCCTTCCTCCTTCTATTTTAAATAGATTGAATTAGTTTTAACTACCTCTTCTTTCCTTGTGCATGAAGTAATCTCCTAGCCTCCATTCCTATATATTCCATTCTTGTACTCAAGAAAAATGCCACGAGAATTTTATGTATCTTGCATTTGTTTTTATGGCGCTCCAAGAATGTTTATTGATTCTTTAAACAAAACAAAGAAAGCCCAAAAATATATAAAGTATTTGAGCAGATTGCATAAGCGAGCGGTTAAACGGTTAAGGAGTAATATATGCTATGCGGAGAACAATGTATTAATTAAGCTAACATTCCCCCCTTAATACATTGCTCTTACAAATGTACCCCCTAAACAAATCAAACTTCACCTTGCCGAGAGGCTTGGTGAGAATATCTGCAACTTGAAAATTAGTAGGGCAATACTGGAGCTAAATTTGGTGGTTCAAGACCTGTTCATGAATGTAGTGACATTCCACCTCAATATGCTTTGTACGTTCATGAAAAATAGGATTCTTCACAAGCTTCAACACACCTTGATTGTCACAGTGAATGATGGGAGGTTTCTCTTTAGGAATCCCTATATCTGCAAGAATGTGATGTAACCAAATTACTTCGCACACAGCTCCTCGTGCGGCGCGGTATTCAACCTCAGTGGATGAGAGAGCAACAACAGTTTGCTTCTTGCTAATCCACGAGATAGGTCCAGATCTGAGATGAAAAACATATCCTGAAGTGGATTTCCTGTCATCAACGGATCTGCGCATAGTCGGCGTTTGTATATCCTGTAAGAAAAGCTGAGTGTTCTTCTGATACTCTAGGCCAAAGTCAACTGTACCTCAGACATATCTCAACACATGCTTTACTGCTATCCAATGACATTTCTTTGGCTCCTGCATAAATCTAGCAAGATAGCTCACTGCAAAGCAAAGATCTGGTTTGGTATAAGTCAAGTAAATGAGACTCCCCACAAGCTTCCTGTAGTGAGTGCCATCTACCTGCGGTGAATCCTGGAATCTAGATAATTGCAAACCTTTTTCCATAGGTGTGGACATTGGTTTACAATTTGACATTCCATACTTTTCCAGGAGTGTCTTGGCATATTTCATCTGGGAGACGAAGATATGATTCTTCTTCTGCCATATCTCTAAGCCAAGATAGTAGTGAAGTAGCCCCAAATTATTCATGTCGAAGGATTTCTTCAAATCATTCTTAACATCATCTACAAGATTGTCAGAACTTCCTGTGATCACAAGATCATCTACGTACAAAACCGAATGACAATCTTTGTTCCTACCTTATTGATATACAAATTTGTTTCGAGGGCTACAAGTGAATCCATGCTGCAATAGGTGATCATCAATTTTTATATACCATGCCCTAGGTGCTTGTTTGAGTCCATAAAGAGACTTTATCAGACAACATACCTTCTGTGGTTTATGCTCGTCTACAAACCCTTCAGGTTGGGCCATGTACACTTCTTCTTTTAGATCACCATTTAGAAAAGCACTCTTGACATCCATCTGCTGAAGTTTCCATCCATTTTGTGCTACTAGTGCACAGACAACTCTAATGGTTTTGATCTTCGCAGTGGGTGCAAAGGTCTCATCATAGTCAATTCCTTCTTGTTGAGCATAACCCTTTGCAACAAGTCGTGCTTTGTGTTTGTCGATTGAACCATCTGCCTTATATTTTGTTTTGAAAATCCATTTGTAACCAATGGATTTCTTACCTAGAGGTAGATCGACAAGTTCCGCGTCGATTCTCAATTAGGGAATCATATTCAATATCATAGTCATAGTCAATTCCTTCTTGCTTTGAGCATAACCCATTTCAAAATGTTTGAAATGGTAGTTTTCCAATGGCGAAAAATTATTATCTCCTCCAAATCTTGGACACACGGATTTCAGCTGACCATAATTTTGTAAAAGATTGTGCGTAGCAAAAGTAAGTCCCATGTCATTGATGTGAGAGTGAATTTACTATCCTCAGCAAATTTTGCAGACATGAAATTAAAATTCCTCATGTTAAATACTAAGAAATCTTTGATCCGCTCCATCTTATTTTACAATTAATAGCAATTTCATGACAAAGGCACATACATAAACAAGGACAGAAGCAAAAATTATAGAACAAAAATCCATGTATATAACATAAAAGTTCAAAAGCTTTCCTTCCAAAAAGCTTTACTTGTGAGTACAAATATTTTTGGGATATGGTATTGATCAAGCAAGGTATCGACCTGCTAAAGAATTTCCAATCAATATATTACAACTATCCAATCTTTTCAATACTACATTGAACATAATGTAAAAAATGTTACGAGACCTCAAAAAAAAGAGGCTCAATATGTGTTTTTTTCCTGCAACACCCCCACATTAATTTTGTGCCTATTTGTTTCGATAAAAAAATGAGCTTCGAGAGGTAATTTTTAGTGCTTTGGACAAGATCGTTATTTTAGATGCGGTCGCCCTTGAGGAATGCACGATACTATATGCATGGTTAATGAGTATGACCATATTGGGTTTATGGATATGAGCATTAACAAGGGGTATGTGAGGTGGAGTCACTTCTGATCGACACGCGAGAGATTTCGAATGTGGAGGAGAAATGCTATTCCAAGCTCGCGGCTTATAGATTGTAACATTTCTTTACCAATAATGCCGACATGAGCGTCCTATGTGGCCAAGATTGGGTTCGACCTTCCAACCGCACAACAAAGGCGGAGGTGGCGGCGGCGGCGGGATCTTTCATATCACATTCGGAGGAGATCTTGGTGGTAATCGGTGATATCAGTGTTAACAATAGATATACTAGCAATTGCACATGAATTTTGCAAGGTAATGTTTTTCATTTTTGTATGTGGTGCTTGTAAATTTCTTTCTCTATAAATCTGAAAGCAATTGAAAACGACAATCTCACCCATGTCTATTTGAGTGTTAGAGTTATGAGGGGATTTGAATTTTAGAAGCACTAGCGATTAGAAAGCGGCAAACTTACCAGGTTCATTTTAAGACACCCCTATAAAATTGAAGGTGGAAAATACAGCGAATATCCCCTAACCGAGTTTAGCGAAAGCGAATTTGTGATATTCAAAAATAAAATATTCACTGCTTTTTCATGGCTCCATCTGTAATAAAATATTCAAAAATACAATAGATAGCAATGACGCGCATCATTTGGCGCGACACTAGCGTATAATGTCACGCGACATTGGCACGACACTAGTTTGTAATGACGGCGTGACATTTACACGACACTAGTTCGTATTGACGCGTTAAATTGTCACGCGCCGTCGCGCGACACTTTCTCTTCTTTGTCGCCGCGACATCTCTCTCTTGTCGCGCGTCACTGAAGACAATCGATGATGCGCGTCATTTTCTCCTAACGATGCGCGTCAATTTCCTACTATCGGCGTGTCATTTCGACTTTTGTCGCGCGTCGAGGAAATAGGCGACGCGCGACAATGGAGAGGAAGTGACGCCGGCGTCGATGGGGGACGATGTCGCGCGTCACTAGGAGCCAGTGTCGCGCGTCAAATGTCCTAGATGAAGCGCGACAAAAGTTAGAGCTTATGCTCGTCGATAGGAAACTTGATGTGCGCGTCGATGGAGAAAGTGACGCAGCGCGTCATCAAGGGCTGTGACGCCCTATTTAGCTTATAAATACCCTTGTGCGCTCATTTTCGTCATTTTCGTTTTCCCGTTCTTAAATTTTGCAGTCTAAATCGTCATCAAAGACGTAATTACAACTCTGATGTCGACTTCACATGCTTCCCAATTGCAAGTTCAAACAAGAAGATCAAGAGAATCCAACTCAATCGATTTGAAGATCAACTACAGGAATCACTTATGCCCTCACATCCATACGGCTTTAAAGATGTCTTCAGAATATCAAGCTTTGATGGAAGAGTGTGGATTTACAGGGCTCGTGAATATGCCCCATTTCGAAACAGATCCGGATATTTTGAATTACCTTCTGTCATGCTACAATTCAGAGGACGGTATTTTTTATGTGACTCTGAACGATGGCCAAATGTTCCAATTCACTATTGAAGCAAATGACATACATCGGTTTATGGGCCTTCCTTTCAGAAATTTACCAATTGTTACAACCAAGGCAACACTACTTGAAGAAGACAAGAAATTTCTCGAATCAACGTACGGTTTCCATGTTGATTGTAAGTATAATTCGTTTTAATTCATATTTTTTATTTTTTTTATTCTGATACAATTTGTTATAAATTTATAGTAATTATCACTGTTTCACATTTGCAGCCCATGTCAATAAATCCAGGCGTGGTGTAGATACACAATCAATTGCACACCACTTTCTTGCTGCACTTATTTCATTTTTTCAAGCCAGAATTGTTTTGCAGGGTCACCAAACAGATATACCAAATTGGGCCATCGCATACATTTGTGCCACTATCTCAAAACGACAATTCGATTGGTGCACATATCTATCCAAAAAAATAAGAACTGACATAATAAATTCAAAACGTCTAGATAAACCTTTCATTTTTTCAACAAACTATCTCCTCGGCTTCTACTATGAGGCGCTTTTAAATTTAAAAGATAAACAAATTCCTACTTGCTCTGATGAGGCTTTGAAGAAATTCTCAATTCCATTTGAAGAACAACAGGTATAAACTATTTAGTTTGTAATTGTATTTCAATTTTTGACATTACAGTGCACAGTTATTAAAACTTAAATTTTAATGTTTTGCAGAGAAGATATCTTGAAGCCCTTCCCCAAAAAAAGAAGTTATCGAGAGGAAGAGGCCAACAACACGCGGAGGCTTCGGGGGACTCCCAATCTGAAATGGAAGCTCACTCCTCTCCAAACCCTCAACAGTTTGAACTCGTTAAATGCCAGAGAAGTAATACATTCTCATATATTATTTACAAATTCCAAAGTTGCATATTTATTTTTCAATTTAAATTTTAACCAAAAGAATTGACATTATTTAATATTGATGAATTGCAGGGACTTTGGAACCTTCTTCCCCAACTCACTCCATACAGTCGCATGCATTCATATCTTCTGAACAGCCACTGAGTACAACTCCTACAAGGCCACCCGTAGCACCGAGAAAAACAACCCCTCGACAACAAGGTACAACTTTTCTATAGTACGTTTAATTTCGTAGTTTTGACTTTATGAATTGTTTTAATATTTTTCATTTTTTTCTTGTACTTTTCAGCACATGTCAGTCATGATCAAACCACGGCACCGACACCCACTCAACCATTAATTTTTAAAATGCCAACCAGAGGAACAGTGAAAAAGAACATTGGTAAACGCATGCCTTTTGCTCCGGCCCCTAGTGGGACACTAAACCTTGCCTCCTCGTTTCGAATTCCAACTCTATCACTTGGTGGCTTGCCCAGTGCAACGGGCATATCTATTTTGAACAATATAAATTTAGATGAAGATTATTTGGGCATTGATAGCAATGACCCAACTAGTTTTTTCGATACCCGCGAGATGATTCAAGGCAGCGAGTAAACTTCAAATTTCAATTTTAATATGCTTTACAATTTTGAATTACATTCTGATTTAAATTTATTTATCTAAATCTTGATTAATTTTTTCAAAAACAGGATCAGCCCACCCAAAGGCAGAAACAAGGAGCAGTTGATCTTGGTGAAAGCCCCCATTCTTCTCGAAAGCAAGATCATCTTCATCGAGTTCGAGATAGTGAAGCGATTGCCACGTTTTCCTTTGGAGAACTTAATTGGTAATGATTGTCAATCCCATATCAGTGAGTTTATTATTCCTCATATCCAACAGCTTATAGAATGGGAGAAAAGGGCTAAAGTTCTTATCAATGAAATTATTAGTCGTTATGAAAATTATTGGCAACGGGATAGTTTATACGCTGCAGTCCAGAATCAACCTGCGAAGATGGATTCCTTACTTACCCAAGTAAGATGTGGGACTGTCACGTTTAACAACAACTATAAAGATGACATTTTAGATAAGGCACTAAACAAATTGGAAAATATTAGTGCCGAGGCCCAGGCATATTTTAACAAATGGTCCAAGGACAAGGATTTGGTATCAATCGCAAATGCCGAAAGAGATAGAGCTGTTGTAAGTACTATTACATTTAAACAATCATTTTTGTTATTTTGAAATTTTGAATTTACATTAATATTTTATATTGACATTACTCTTTTTGTGCAGTTGAAATATGAAAATTTGAAGAGTCGGCGAAAGGTTTTCCAAGTTCACTTGGAAGCAAAGAAAGAACAAACTTATCCGCGTGCAAAAAATTTGAAGCAAAATATTGTTTTGGTTAACAAACAAAACAATACACTAAAGAGGATAATTAAAGAGCATGGTCTCGACCACGACATATTATTCAAAGAAAAAGCAGCTTCGATCCAAATTTCTTTGTCGCATGAGATGCACAAATCAAGAAGAAAGAATTATAAAAAATCGACGGACAGTCTTTGCGAGAGATCTTAGAAGTTTAGGGGTTATTTAAATTGTTGGGGAAATAGGTACATCCACAGTGGAAGAAGCCGTTGGGGAAGAGAGCAGAGTTGAATTGTATAAAGAAAAAGAGGGTTTTGAAAATTAGAAACTTTTATTATTGAGGAAACTTTATATATTGAATTTGAAAACTTCTACTATTGAGTATCTACTATGGTATTTGAATTCAATAATATGGATTTATATAGTCTTTAATTTTAATTGCATTAGATGGTGATTATCATGAATTATATGTATGTTTCTTATTTACTTGCATTGTCATGAATTGTATGTGGACGTAGATGATGAATGATGATAACTGATAATTAATGATAGATGATGATGAAAGACGATGATCAATTTAATGTGTATAATGTAAAATGTAGTGCCTTAATATATTGTGGGACCTTAATTATCTTGAAAATTATGTTTTTGGGAAAAAATAGCAACTAAGATTTGAAGCAGATCTTTAGGATTTCTCCTTAATAGACTTATGGTGTAGGAAAATTCTATTTTAGAGAGATTTACCTCTATATAAGTGCATAATCTCTCATTAGAGAGGTTGTTTGACATCCAAAATAGTAAAGACCATTTGTCAGAAAATAACGTTTTCTTCTGCAAAACAATCAAGACCATTGTTTAAAAGATATGATTTTGTTATAATGGATATTATTTTGTGTAGAGTAGATTGACAAGTTGCTCTAAATAGTCAAGGTTATGGAATCTAGATAAGGGTGAAGAATAATTGTGAATATAATGTTGAAGAATCCTATCATTTTTAATATTTGATAAGGGTGAAGAATAATTGTGGATTAGAACTGGAGGCTATAAGTTGGAATAATTTTGAGTGTGTAAGAAAATATCGAAGGTTGTAAACTAGATCATAGCAAACTATGTGTGTAGATTTTTATTAGATAAAGACTCATCAAGTTGATTTAAATAGTTGTGATTAGTGTAGATTTGGGTGGTAGACTATAGGATATGGAAGATAGCATTAGAATTGAGTTTGAATAACTTTGTGTTAGAGGATGATCATTATAAGTCTAAAAATAGATCTATTTCTTCATGGAGAAATCTGAAGAAGTGATGGATCTATGACAAAGCAGGGAATTTTAGGAAGAGTGTCAGGACTTATATTTATAATAGTATAATGTATTGTTTAATAGTTTATCCCATGAGTTAAAAAAATATATCAAAGGATTTTGCACATATAAAAAATAAATTAAATATAATTCTAAGAAATCAAGAAAGAATCATCACTGGTAAGAAATTAAACATAATTGCAAATATGATAGGGTTTAGCTTACCTCTTGCGTATTAGATTGCTGTGAAATCATCAAGGGTAACGTCTTTAGATATTTGTTTTCCCGACATTGTAGATAGAGGGTTGAGTTGCTCGACATTATCGATCTGTGAAGTGGGGAACATCTTTAAATATATAGGCCAACAATATCTTTAAATAAATGATAACTAGAGCTGAAAAAATGTAAAGTAACAAACAATAAGATGATGTTGAAGAAGATACCTATTTAAAATTGAAATCATCCCTCAGTAATGTGCTAGATCTTTGTCTTTATAAAATTCAACACAAAAAATGGATTAGTAGATAGATGTGTGAGTTGCACATCATTGTCGGTGCGGAGAAGTGACTTCCTCGGACGGATGTCAACCCACGTTTTCAAAAGTAAAAATGTTGTATTTAACTAAATGTAAATACATACACCGTCACATCTTTAATGATAACCAGAGCTGAAAAAATGTAAAGTAACAAACAATAAGATGATGTTGAAGAAGATACCTATTTAAAATTGAAATCATCCCCTGTAATGTGCTAGATCTTTGTCTTTATAAAATTCAACACAAAAATGGATTAGTAGATAGATGTGTGAGTTGCACTGACATTGTCGGTCAGAGAAGTGACTTCCTTCGGACGGATGTCAACCCACGTTTTCAAAAAGTAAAAATGTTGTATTTAACTAAATGTAAATACATACACCAGTCACATCTTTAATGATAACCAGAGCTGAAAAAATGAATAGTAACAAACAATAAAATTATGTTGAAGAAGATACCTATTTAAAATTGAAATCATCACCGGTAATGTGCTAGATCTTTGTCTTAAAAAAAATTCAACACAAAAAATGGATTAGTAGATAAGTGGGTGAGTTGCCTGACATTGTCAATCCCGAGAAGTAACAACTTCCTCGGACGGATGTCAACCCACATTTTCAAAAAGTAAAAATATTGTATTTAACTAAATGTAAATACATACACCTGTAACATCTTCAATGATAACCAGAGCTGAATAAATGAATAGTAACAAACAATAAGATTAAGGGGAAAAAGATACCTCCTTAAAGTTGAAATCATCATTGCCACTGGTAATGAGCTAGATCTGTGTTTTAAAAAAACCCAACACGAGAAATGTATTAGCAGATAGATGGGTGAATTGCCTGACATTTTTAGTATATAGACCTGTAACATCTTTAATGATAAAGATAAAAGATAGATAAAGAAGATACCTGTTTAAAGTTGAAACAATCCATTATCAATAGCTTCATCAAAGTCGATGTTGTCTTCTGTAGAATGTGACGAAGAGCCAATTACACTCTCAAGGTTGGGAATATTTGTACTTGTAGCTGTATTATTCACACCTCTTCTTTCGCAAAGGGAATTCCAGTGCGCAATTGCTCTGTCGAACGGAAAGGTTTCGATGGAGTATCGAGAAACATAACACCTCATGCAGCTTTCCAGATTTTTATCCAACCTGTTTCTCAGTTTTGATTTTATAAATGACAATGCACTGAAAACCCTTTCATCCTCCACAGACCCCAAAATCATTGTTTGGCATAACTCATATAATCTGAAGTATTCACTGATATCTTCTTGTAAAATAGAACTTTGATAGATTCCTCGCCACAGCCTTGTAATAGCTCCACTTTCAGAAGGTTGATCTAAATTCTTATATTGGTTCCTCATTGTTGTTGCAAAATTTGTTGACTGAGACTTTAATAAATCGGCATTCAGTATACCTTTGATTTCCACACCCTTGAGCTCTGACGTCTTTGTAAATTGTTCCATTATTGTACCCATTGATTTATGGAAATGCTTACTGACAAAGTCTGCATGGCCACCTTCAGTATTCCAAAAATTAGGATTCATCACACCCATGGCTTCCAGAATTTTATCTTTACAGAAACGTTCCCTAATTTCTGATGACAAGGTTTCTGAAATTTTTTTAAGCTTTATTCTTGTTTCAACTATAATAGACTCAAACAAATTACGTGTCACGGGAACATCTTCTCGTTCCGATCCTGTAATAGCTTGACGTTTTTACAAAATGTGCACAGGTATTTCCCTCCCATTAACAGTGATGCAGAGGTGATCATGGATATTAAATCTCAAAAAGGTGTTAGGATTTTTAAGATCTAATAAATCTCTCCAATTTTCAAAAACAGGTGCATCAAAACTATCATTGGAACAGTACAATATATCAAGACTTTGACATACCATTTTCCTCATCCGTATAAAATCCACAATATAGATTAATCTCCTGTGCATGCTTCATCAGTGTATTGATCTCCTTTAACATTGGAAGAATACCAACCAATGTAAGCAATGTCTCCAAATCAGTTAAACGGAACAACAAGTCCCTCGCCCTATCAACTTCATGACGGTATTTGTGCATGAAACCAACCAATGAAGGATACTCCTCACGAACTCTGCATGCAGGTTCATACAAAGAGATCCATCTAGTCTCCACATCCTTCAAAAGTTTTTTGCCATCTGTAATTCCAATTGCAAATTTTTGGAACTCGAGAAAACGCTTTGGGCTGCTTGACATATAGGCATGAAGTTCTCTTATAAGGTCTTCTAATTTAGCAACATTTTCGTGGTTGCTTACCATTTTATACGCTAAATTCATTCTCAGGAGCCATACACGGTGAATTAGTAGCATATATGGGGCCACTTTGTTGTTTGTAATCTAACACAGAGCCTGTTCGGTGACCCCGCATGACGATGCACCATCTGCTCCAACGCATACCAACTTTGTAGCAATTTCATAATCAGTCATACCAGCAACATCTTTCAAATGAGAAACAACTATTTTATATAGGTTTTCGGCATTGCAATTTTCAACCATTTTCATAACACCCAATAGATGAGGTGTCCTTATATGATTTTCTAAAGTATAGATGTGGATACATACCCATGCGGTGTTGTCACTTCTTTGTCACTTCATCAATTGATAGAGAGATAAAGTTTGCTTTTTTTACATTCTCTTTCAAATCTTCCTTCTCTATCATCGAGAGGCATTTTGCCATTTCCCATCCACTACTCTTAGACCAATGAGACCGAGGTACATTCAAAGATCCCGTTAAATTGATACAAAACTTTGAAATCGAGGAAATCGACATCGCTCTTCCTTTTTTAGTATTTGAAAAGAGTAGAGAATTGTACTAATTTTGCATGTAGATTTGTTTCTTTCATCTTACCAATATGCGATGTGATCGTTCCTCCCTTTTCCAACAGATATCTGTGTTTTTACTTCTCTCTGCCTCATATTCCGCCGCGTATCTAACATGCATGCATTATTTTTCAGTTTTCCACCTATGTGTTTTGATTTTACGGCCATCCGCCCCATTCTGATTAAATATTGTTTTCCACAATGTTTTTCTATAGTGTCCAGCTTCAGTTGCATTTTTGTTGCTTTCCCAATTTCCACGTACATATTTTACATGTACATTCAGATGGGATTTCTTCAGAATTAGATGATTGTACAGGTTCAATAAATAAAATTTAGCTGCCCAATCAAATTTGTATGTCCACGCCAATGGTCCACATATTCTTGTTCGTTTTTAATGCTTTACTTTTTTGAGTAGAATTTTGACCAATATCACAATCACCTAGTTTCCTCTTTGTTGGACCGGAGTTTGATTTTGATTTCTGTCTTCCATTTTGTTGAGTGTTTGTATCTGTGATATCTAGCTGCACTTCTGGTTGCACCCCAACAGGAACAATATCTTCAAGATCTGGCATATTATCGTAGGTTTCATTTGTTTGACTTTGATACTGTGCAGAATGCATGTCCACCTCAATAATTCCTTCCACCACGGTCAAGATTCGATTCTCGTGTGTGGCATCTATATGATTGGTATTTACAATATCTTTATCCACAGAGTTTCCAAAATACTTGAAGAGTGATTTCTGAGATTTCTTACTTACTTTTAGGTTATTCGTATTCTTTGAGCTGGCACCTTCCATTATTCTGAAAAAGAGTCCTGCGTCAGCAAAAGAACCAAGTAGCGACTGTCGTCCCGAGGTCTTGTCGCGCCCACTGCCTCGAGGTTACGCGTCAACACGCCTTAAGTCGCGCGTCGATACTCTCTCGTCGCGCGTCACTTCTTTGCCCAAGTCGCGCATCAACACTTCCTTGGTTGCCGCGTCGAGAATACCTTTTCGCGCCCGGGCCTCACGATGTCAAAACTCTTGTCACGCGTCGGTCAGACTCTGTCCGAGCGTCGATGCTGACTCTTTGTCGCATGTCGATCGGCTCTTGTCGCGCGTCACAATCACAAAGCTAACGAATATGAATATGAATCTCTGGTGCTCAAGGGTATGCGAGTTCAAATTTCACAGTATTGGTAATTTGGTAAGCTACTTGAGGTATACTACGCGGCAAATCACCTAGGTTTTTATAGGAGATGTTTTCAAATGAAGGCGAAGCCGACCCCCCAAAAAAAATATACTATATATTTTAGGCGAATAGGACACCGACCCACTCCAAATAATTCGCCTTTTCAAATTTTCCTAAAATGAAATTTTCGCCATATTACGAATATTCGCCGCTAAAATTATCCCCAGAAACTTACTTTTCTTTTTTTGTTATCTTTTTTTAGAAGGCAACAAATGCTTATCACGAGTTTTGCTACATTTTAAAGTTAATAGTAATTATTTGTAAAATGCATCTATTGTTGTCCAAGGGTTTATGAGGTAATATTAATGGGGTGTTTGTAATATTAATGGTTTATAGATCCTAAGCATCGGAGTTAAATTTGATGACCACTTACGCCTATCAAACAATTTTCTTGTGACAATAATTTTGTTACCTATCTTCGAGTTGATCATATCTCAAATTCCAAACTAATTTTTTCAGCCTTTTTCCAATTTGCATCTCTCCCAATTATGGGAGATTGATGTCACCACTACACCTACCCCTTGACTTCCAAGGCCATTCAAGTGGATATTTTAGGTCGACAACAACCTTCATAGTCTTCCTTTGCCACCTCCATGCAAAGGCATCACCACCTTTTGTGCCATAAAGGCAAAGTATGTAGCAATGACCGATTGTAAAAATGTAATTACTGCTCTAAATATCTCACTCACTATATATATTGCTTGTTTGTTACCTGTTTCTTACATCCGCTATGCATTGTTACACATGTATATTTCATTTACAAGCTTTTACATTATCTTGTTCCTATTTTTTGATGCATACATGTAAGCTGTGCAATTTCTAAATGTTGTAATGTTATTTGAGCTTACAGATTTCTACTTTCTTGGACTTCCCCTCTTAATAATGGCTAGTGTAAGTCAACATCTTCTAGGGGACATATAGCCGGTGCCTTCATTGCTCAAGTTGTTTTCTACTCACAAGGCGGGAGTGTTGGCGCGGGTATAATTCTATATCTCTACTTGAATGGTAAGTCCTCTTGTTGTTTTAATTTAGTGTTTATTTTTTGATATTTTATCTATCTACACTTGAGTCTTCTTTTCGTTTTACAAGTAGCGGGAGTTTGGATGACGACATTTCAACACACGGGTGTGTCAGGTATAGCTTCTAACTCCCTATTTCGGGGAAACCATACTCGGACTCTACATTTTACACCTTTTCATGGCTAAGACGCTTCTCCGAGGGGCAATATGTATGCACCCAAAATTGCATGTGCTACATTGTCGAAAAATGGTTACAAAATTTCCCAATGATGATTCATGTCCTTTTAGAAGGTGTTCGAGCTCCAAAACCTATTTGCAGTTTATATTTGTAGCCCATATAGCCTTACTTAACTTTTCCATGCATTTTTCCATATCCTCGCTTCTTTCATGTGCTTTTTTGGCCTTGGTGCAGGATTTCGCCACCCCGCCTGGCGGCGCTCCGAAACCACCGCCATGCGTAGGGCGGCGGTCCTACCCACTTTTTCCAGATTCTTCACGCATGTTTTAAACATGCGATGGTTCACTTAACTTTGATTTTTGCATGCATCTATGAGCCAAATTGTCTAAAATTAGCTTTGATTGCTTGGTTCTCCTTCCTCCTTCTATTTTAAATAGATTGAATTAGTTTTAACTAACTCTTCTTGCCTTGTGCATGAAGTAATCTCCTAGCCTCCATTCCTATATATTCCATTCTTGTACTCAAGAAAAAGGCCCCGAGAATTTTATGTATCTTGCAGATTTGTTTTTATGGCGAGCCAAGAATGTTTATTGATTGCTATGAAACAAAACAGAAGCCCAAAATATATATAAGGCGTTGGAGCAGGTTGCACGGCAGTGTTAAATGGTTAAGGAGTAACCAGTTATATATGCATGCGGAGAACAATGTATTAATTAAGCTAACATTCTCCCCTTAATACATTGCTCTTACAAATGTACCCCCTAAAAAGTCATACTTCACCTTGTCGAGAGGCTTGGTGAGAATATCTCGTAACTTGAAAATTAGTAGGGCATCGTACTAAATTTGGTGGTTCAAGACTTTGGAATGTAGTGACATTCCACCTCAATATGCTTTGTACGTTCATGAAAAATAGGATTCTTCACAAGCTTCAACACACCTTGATTGTCGCATAATGAGTGATGGGATGTTTCTCTTGGGAATCCCTATATCTGCAAAGAATGCGACGTAACCAAATTACTTCACACACAGCTCCTCGTGTGGCGCGGTATTCAACCTCAGTGGATGAGAGAGCAACAACAGTTTGCTTCTTGCTAATCCACGAGATAGGTCCAGATCTTAGATGAAAAACATATCCTAAGTGGATTTCTGTCATCATGGATCCTACATAGTCGGAGTTTGTATATCCTATAAGAAGAACTCGAGTGTTCTTCGATACTCCAGACCAAAGTCAATTGTACCTCGGACATATCTCAACACATGCTTTGCTACTATCCAATGACATTTCTTTGGCTCCTACATAAATCTAGCAAGATAGCTCACTGCAAAGCAAAGATCTGGTCTGGTATAAGTCAAGTAAATGAGACTCCCCACAAGCTTCCCAGTAGTGAGTGCCATCTACTCACGCGTGAATCTTGGAATCTAGATAATTGCAAACCTTTTTCCATAGGTGTGGACATTGGTTTACAATTTGACATTCCATACTTTTCCAAGAGTGTCTTGGCATATTTCATCTGGGAGACGAAGATATGATTCTTCTTCTACCATATCTCTAAGCCAAGACAGTAGTGAAGTAGCCCCAAATTAGTCATGTCGAAGGATTTCTTCGAGATCATTCTTAACATCATCTACAAGATTGTCGAAACTTCTGTGATCACAAGATCATCTACATACAAAACCGAAATGACAATCTCTGTTCCTATCTTATTGATATACAAATTTGTTTCGAGGGGCTACTAGTGAATCCATGCTGTAATAGGTGATCATCAATTTTTATATACCATGCCCTAGGTGCTTGTTTGACTCCATAAAGAGACTTTATCAGATGACATACCTTGTGTGGTTTATGCTTGTCTACAAACCCTTCAGGTTGGGCCATGTACACTTCTTCTTTTAGATCACCACTTAAAAATCACTCTTGACATCCATCTGCTGAAGTTTCCATCCATTTTGTGCTACTAGTGCACATGACAACTCGATGGTTTTGATCTTCGCGAGTGGGTGCAAAGGTCTCATCATAGTCAATTCCTTCTTCTTCCCGAGCATAACCCTTTGCAACAAGTCGTGCTTTGTGTTTGTCGATTGAACCATATGCCTTATATTTTGTTTTGAAAATCCATTTGTAGCCATGGATTTCTTACCCGGAGGCGGTATCGACAAGTTCCACGTCCGATTCTGAATTAGGGAATCATATTCAAAGCATCCATAGCTTTGTTTCCACTTTGTGGTTGGTCTAATGCCTCACGAACAATGTCGGTTCGATGCTCTTAACAACCGAACTCATGAGTGTAAAATTTACCTCATGTCCGGCTTGACTTCGTGTTCGACTCCCGCGAAGTGCCTAGAAGTGAGTTCGGTGTGCATCCCTAATAGTATTCTGGACCCATTTCGACGTTGGTGCTTTGCTTTGTTGATGTGAAGATGTGTTTTCCAGTGTGCCAAGATCAATGAACAAGTCTCCACTCAACTCTTCTTCTCTCTGAGAAGAATCATCTTGCCCATCATCTGGATGTGTGAGTAATCTATGTGACGAGGTCGGTACTGGATCTCCATTGTGTGGCAGGGATTCAAAGGATGACTCATCACATACCACATCTCGAATCTCGTAGATCTTCTTCATCTCAGGATCCATGAGACGATATGCCTTTGAGGTAGTACTATACCCCAAGAAAAGACATGGAAGTGTCTTTGGATCGATCTTCTTCCTTCTCTTATCTAGAACATGCATATATGCAGTACAACCAAAAACTCTCAAATGATGAATAGAAGGTTTACGACCAGTCCATACCTCTTCCGGTGTCTTGTTCTACAAGATCTTTGTGGGTGCCCGGTTGAGTAGATACACTGCTGTCTGGACTGCTTCTGCCCAAAACTGATCCTCCAACTTGGCGGTCGAGAGCATACAAAGAGCCATCTCCATGACACTCTGTTGTGGCGCTCAAAATCCCATTCTGTTGGGGCGTGTAGGGTGCAGTCAGATGTTCTTTGAATGCCATCTTTACTTCGGTATGCTAAGAACTTCTTTAACACAAATTTCCCCCTCAACTGAGTGGAGGATAAGAAGAGGCTTCCCAGAATGCTGGTGGCTTCTTTGGTAGAAGGTTTGGAAATTTGCAAATGCCTCACTCTTCTTCTGGAGGAAATATACCCACATTTTCCGTGAGTAATCATCAATGATGAGCTGGAAGTACTTAAAACCTTAGAAGCTAGCTGGCAGGGGTCCGTATAGATCGGTGTGAATGACCTAAAGATGCTCTGTAGAATGATAAGAGCTCTGTTTGAACGGACCTCTATGTTTTTTCCCACAAGACATCCCGAGCAAACAGGTAAGGAATGGGAGAGTGGAGGAAGCCCTCTTACCATTTCCTTGGCACTGAGTTGATGTAGAGCCCCAGTAAGAAGATGACCATATCAAAGTGCCATAGTGTAGTGGACTTTGCCGTTGAAGTAGAGAGAGCAATGCTAGATGAAGTGACCGCATCCAGTGCAAATAGACGGCCCTTCAGAAATGCTTGAGCAATTACTGAATCTCCCTGGGAAATGATGTAGGACTTGACCCCTTTCTCAACAAAGAATTCAACTTGCATCGATGGTTAAGAAGTTGACTTATAGACAAAAGATTTGAGGTCAAACCTAGAACATATAGCACCTTCGTGAGTGTACATCTTCATGTTCCAAGAGGAATGTTGACATCACCAATCCCCGCCGCAATATACTCCTGATTATCTGCAATGGTGATCCGATCTCCAGTGGGCGGTCACTCAGAGTATGGAACAACTTCTTATTGCCAGTCATGTGTTTTCTGGCACCTGAATCAATCAACCAGACATCTTCTGATGGCTGTGAAGTCTGTGAGACTAGTACAATGTCAAAATGAGTCGTGTTTGGAACCTCTTCATCGGAGGTGGCATCCTGCTGAGCAGCAATGTGACCCTTCTGCCTCTGATTACGAGCACGCCATCAAGATTTCTTGGAATATCCTTGGCTAGAAGTGCTCTCTTCACTAGAGTTGCCATACTTGCGACCATTGTAATAACAGTTCGCAGTCGTGTGCATATCCGTGGAGCAAATGTGGCACCATCGATCCACCTTGTTGTTTTGTTTAGCTTCGTGGTGGCATTGTGGTGGCTTTGCGAAGATTGTTGTTGAGGATGTTGCTTCTAATTTTGGGGGGCTGACTGCCCTTTCCGAGGCTTATGCTTTTGCCTCGTGATGAGAGCCTTGTCTTCGAAGGCTTCTTGAACATTCTACATGGCTTCTTCCTGCTAGAGATAATTCACTAGTGTGGAAAAACTCACCTCCTGTTGAGTGATGGTCAACGTGGTGATCAGTGTCTGAAACCGGGAAGGAAGAGCTCGCAAGGTGAGCGGGACTAGCAACTTGTCATCCACCGGTTCACCAAGAGCAGAGAGTTATGCACGTAACTCGGCCACACGCCATAAGAAGGCTTCTACTAATTCGCCATCATGCATACTCATCGTGTGAAGCTTTGTCTGAAGATGTAACTTTGTCGTCAGATTCTTGGCTTCATAGATGGTACACAACGCGGTCCATGCCTGAGAGGAAGTGGTTGCTTCCCGAATGTAAGGTTGCACCTCATCAGAAAGGCTCAGGGTGATAAGCATTAGTGCTTTTGCATCAGCCTTTTCATATTTAACCAACAGATCAACGTCTGTGGGAGGGGCGTCTTTGCCAGAAACGATCCCCCAAAGATCTTCAAATTGAAGAATCATCCGCATCTTGGTTTTCCATGCGGCGAAATTAGGCCCTTTCAAGAGTTGGGCATCGAGATAGCAATATTTTTGGAGTAGACATTTTCAAAAACTCAAAATTGTATTTTATTTATTTATTTTTCAAAAATGGCTACAATGCTTACTGAAGGAATCTGTCCCAAAGATGGGCTCTATAGGCTCGTGCAGTGAGACACGGATGCTCCTGTGGGCATTCTACTTCGCATTCATCATCTGCATCATAACCACATTCAAGTTCTTCACGAATCCGTTGTGCTTGACATCGAACGTCGAACCAAAAATACTCCAACAGTCCTCGGCGCACAATCTCATCAAAGAGAATATTCCCAGTGTTGTGTAGCTCGTTGACCAAGGCAAAGAACATCCCAATGGTGTCTTCATTGTCGCTCAATGCCCAAATATTTGATGCATTACTTGCGGTGCTTTGTGCATCTGAAATTTGTGACATACGCACACACACGGTTTTGCAATTTGCAGGCTTCCTTCCACGTGCCTACACAGGTTGTATGTCTGCAGGGATTTTCTCGGCCAAATCCACTCTTCAGCCAAGGACAGGTCGCTCTTGGTCACTGTCCATGCACAGTTTAATGGAGACTCCATGTTTGGCTTTATTTTCCATGCACAACATACACCTCTACGCCAGCAAGGAGTACAAAAATGCCAAAACAGATGTGCCAAGCTTCAGTGGTTAGAGGAATGAAAAAATTGGTACTCACTGGCACCAATCTTCACGGCAGCAACACTATGGTTTGTCTGAAAATCAATGATGGAAGAAATCATGTTGCACAACACTATGGTTTGCATCGATGATTCGATAAAGCAACTCAAAGAAACCTGCACTTGTCTTCCAAATTTACACGCAGTTTCCCCCTTGTTCTTTTACGTACATGCACATGCAAATGTTTGCTTCCTTCCTTGGTCACCTCTTCCAAATAAGACAAAGAAACAAAGAAATGCAAAGCTGTTCCCAGATCACTTCTCTCCCAGATCGCTTTGCTCTCCATGTTTCTCCAAAGTGATGGCTCAACGAGAATTGCAGAAATGTCTGAAAACAACAAAATGCCCAAGCAAAACTAAATGCTTCCTCCTGCAGATTCTTCACGCACGTAGGCAGAGATCAACGGAGCTCTGATACCAATGATGGCGCTCCAAGAATTTTTATTGATTGCTATGAAACAAAACAGCAAGCCCAAAAATATATAGGTCTTTGGAACAGGTTGCACAGGTGGTTAAACGACTAAGGAGTAACCAGTATATGCTATGCGGAGAACAATGTATTAATTAAGCTAACTTGCCATTTCTTTGTCATAGTCTCGCTAGGAATTGCATAGCTAAGCTCGATCTCTTGTTTTATCTCTCTTCTACTTCTATCATTGCGTCCGCATTGCTTCCAAACTACCATTGCTCAAGCACCATCCTCTTGTTGTTGTTCTTTGCATTCCCATTCCTTGGACTCATATGAACACTCGGAGAAAGAAAGGACAAACCGAGGGGAAAATTTACTATACACTGGATTTCCCTCGTGCAGTGAATTCCAGTTAGGATTTGTTGTTTGATTTCCTTCATTCTTACAATTTATCATTGTTACATCATATCAAATAGAGTAGAAATCAATTTCCTTTCATTTGCAAGTAATTAGTTAATTTCCAAGAGGGTTTGAATCTTTCATAGCAACCCCGGTGACGGATCCTCTTCTTCCCATCCTTGTGGATCTGAAGGAGAGAATATCTAGTAGGAGGTTGTCTACATATCATAGATTAATTGGAAAATTTCTTGTTTTAGTTTCAATACACTCAACACAGGTGAATAACCACACCGGGTTATTTTTCTTGTTTAGTTTTAGTGTAGAAATATTTTAATTATTTAGAATAGAAAAAATTGTTGTTTGTGATTGTAATATTTTAGTTTTGTGATTTGTTTAGATTAGTTTCCTTTCAGCAGTAGCATAGATTGTTAATTTCATTCAATTTACATGGACACTTCAAACTAGTTTAACACTTAGATCCAAGTTAGGAAAACAAACCATAGGGAATTTACGCTACCCATTCATAGCCTCTAAATCTCCCTTTGCCAACTCAGCTACCAGGAGATCACACTACCAGATCTTAGTCACTGATCCTCCTATAGTTAGCCACACACATTCAACATCGGTTGCTCCGACACGACCTTCGGGGGGTCGAGTGCGGTTGAAGATCACGTGTTCATTTTCATCTCAGTATAGCGCCATATTCCTGTGCACCCAATATTCATGTGCCTTCAACACTTAAGTGGTATTTCATCGACCCAATATAAATATTCTCTCTTTGTATCTCACGAAGTATCCAATGAAGGCACATGATCATCTCAATCTAGAAGAGGAAACTTGTAGAAGTTGAAGAAACATATCCCTCAATGGGGGTGTACAAAAGATCCAAAGTCGAGGGGAGCTTTTGAGAATCTTTAAAAAGGAGAGATATATCCTTTGCATTCCCCTGAGCATCTAAGTAGAACCCATTATCCCTACAGAGGTGGTTGAACCATCCAATCCTAGTCATGCTTTGGTTTCCTACCAAACACTTGAGGAGTTTGATCTTCTTTCCGCTCCTTCTGAGCCCTTCTCATGGATCAAATATTTACTTGGATAGGAGTAAAAACAATACAACAGAGGTGACACCAAACTTTGAGGCCATCTCGAAGTACATCAAGACCAAGAGAAGTAAGAAAACACATACAATCTCTAGGTTCTTCACTGAGGCTTCCGGAGCTTAGTTTATAGAGGTTACACATCTGAAATTAAGTCGACTCTATGGGAAAAATGACACTTGATGACTATGTAATGACAAGAGTATCTTTGGGGCAAGCCACTCATGAGGGAGATGCTCACCTTTTCAAGGAGTCTTCATCTCGAGATCCTTGCACGGAACGAGGAGTACAAGAAGACCATTGACCAATTGGAGGAACATGTGAGGACTTTGTCTTCATATGTGCAATCATTTCTTGAACCGATTCATCATCCTTGCCTCCGATTGAAGCAATCTCTCCCATTTGTAGCTTCAATCCTCACTCCTCAAACAAGCTCAAATATTCACAATGCAAGGAAGGGCATGTGACCAATGGGTAAGCATGATCATGGAAAAAGGAATTCTCTCTTCCCCGAGATTATCTCTTTGTTCACATTCCTCGTGACCATCTCATAATTTACTCAATACAAATATCTACACCATAGTAGTAGATATTCACTTTGATGATGTTTACATCTTTCATGGCCTGAGATTATTGTTGAAGTCGACATACAAGCGTGTTTGGATTTTCAAGGTTGCATTTACAATTTTGGAAAAACTCTACAACGGAGTTAGAAGAGTGATGGAAAATGCCAATCCCTAGCCTTGAACAACACATTTCCTCATCCAATGGTCGATACTCCCTTTGAGGCCAGTCTTCATCGTACGTTGGTAAGGATATTCACAAAATGGGGTTATTGAATACACCTTGGGAACATTTAAATGCCAAAATGGGAGATTTAGTATATAAAAGCCAAGTGTTCGAATAAATGACGAAACGTGATATATTTTTGGTAAATATCATAATTACAACTTATAGAAAACATGGTCATCTTCAAGAGCCATTGTGATTGTTCTATCAAATGAAACAAACAGATATTCACCATGATCAGATCACTTTTGCGAACATACTCGTGGAAATAAGAACTTTGCAACAACGTATGGACATCTGTCAAGGCATAATAGGCAGTGACAACTCACTACATTGTTCTCTCCTTCCCATCACACAAACATCAAACATTTTAAGATAACATATATTTCATCACAAATTACAACTCCAACAAACTAAAAATTGTTATACACTCCGACATAAATTGCAACTCATGTGCAATTGCTAGTAACATATACCATACGCACTCCAATTACATTGTACACATGGGAGCCTCTCAAAATTACTTTTTAGAGACTCTAAAAAGCCTCATGGAGAAGCAAAGCACCGCAAGCATTTATTAATTGTGGGAAGTTAAACTCTTTTGCAAACGGCAAAGAAATTGAAGCATTTAAGGCCTTTATGAATGTGGGACTAACCGTGTTGTTAAGTGTAAGTCTGTAGACGAAGTCTTCCATTCTACGGGCAATTTAATGGGTAAATACTTACTTTCAAGGGTTATTCTGAAGAGGAAACAAGACCGTTGTCAGATCGTCGGGAATCTTTTCACTGAGGACGAGGAGTGCTCGACAAGGAATTATATATTCGGCGGGTATTGTGCTTAACTGCTTCGAGGGTTTGCTGTGGGTATCGTTGTGCCCTGCTCGGTTGGTCTGATATTTTATTTATTTTCTAGGTAACGAAAATCTCTGGAAACTTTTTTTTTTTTTTTTTTTTTTTTTCTGGTGGGTATTTGATGATTTGCCCTATTAATGGTAGAAAGATGCCTTGTTGAGGTTTGGCCTCTTGAATTTGAGCCCTAATGGGTTTCCTCTCTTTAGGAGAGATGTATAAACTAGTAATTGCTCATGGGTCGCAAGTTACGCTGGAGAGGATAACAATGTTTAGTTTGTTGGAATTGTATTTTGTATTGATATTACCTAGAGGTCTATAAACTGTTTGCTAAGCTCTTATTTTTTAGTACCCATATTTTTGTACTCGAATATATGTGGGACATGCATGTATTTAATTCCCATATGGTGAATTTATATGCATCATCATTCGCCGATAGGTGTCCACCTTTGAAGATGCCTTGGTGGAAAGTGTCAAATTTCGGCCACTTCAATAAAGTTGCCGATTTTAGATTTTTTTACAATCCTAAATATTTACTATCCTAGATATTTATAGATTTTAGATATTTCCTATAATAATATCTACCAATCTGATTTTATACTTTAGATTTTTTTTAGGCTACAATGTTTATCTACTTTTTGGACTATACAATCTTTAAATCAGATTGGCCATTTTTGCAAATAGCCTGTTAGATGGAGTATGTGTTTTACAGCTGCTCTAGGCAACGTGTATACTTGTTCTCCTCTTGGTAATGAAATGTGTTTGTACATTAGAAAGGGGGTTCTGCGTTTTAAACATGTTTGTATATATTCAACTTAGAAGTTGTGTAAAGTATAGGTCATAATTCCGAGCGAGTAGTAGTATATTCCACGGTGCTTGTTTCATACGGTGTAAATGTTTGTAAATGTTTGTGGTGATGTGTAGTGAGCAATGTAAGTAAAAAAAAAAACCGTTATTTTTAGTGTTGTATTTGTGTGTGTAAATTACAGGGCGTTACACTTCGTCTCAGTGCAGAGAAGTCAACAAAGGTCCACAAAAACTCAATTCAACACTACTTCAACCACAACATAGGCACAATCCTCCTAAAGCCTTAGCCGCACTCGATTCTATTCAAACCAAGGACCAAAACTTGGCCAAAAGAAACAAGAAACTCATGAAACAAGCTCATTGAGATAAAGTCTTCATATCCCATAAGTCGTCATAGAAAGAGTCCCAACCCGACAAGACCTAGATTCACCTAGAAAATCCAAAATGATGAGAAACCATGCAAGACAAACAACTAGAAATGGAACCCAACAAGTTAACCATATAGTCATCCCTTGTAAAATTTCTAGTGAAATACAACATCGACTTGAACCAAGAATGAAACCAATCCCTAAGGCTCGTAGGAAGGATCCAAAAATGACATGGAAGACTCATATTCCTCTAGATAAATTTGATGCCTCCATGAATGAAAGTCGCACAAACTTGACACGAAATGAGAAAAGATGCTTCGATGCCTCTAAATATATTGTGTCAATCCGGTTAATGGACATCTTGTTATATGTACAAAATCCCCTCATTAATTTCAAAGATACCTAGTTTCATGTGAAAATTTTGCTCACGTAATGTTTGTGACCGGTCATGAATCAAACCTATTGACCCACCTACCTCTCTAATAAGAGGAAAAGCCACTTTCTAAAAGATATCATTCAAGTGTCTCATAAACCTTTCGATCTCATACACCTAATTAAAACCATCCATTCATTTCAATTTGCAAACATTAACATTCATGATTCACCTCACCAATCAACATGGTGTGTGTTATTGTAGATTCCAAAAGTGATGCTTTCACTTATTTTAAAATATGGGGACATGTGTAAATAAATTTATCGTAGAACATAAGTCATTAAAGAAATGAAGAATAAATGGTCCATGTAAAAGACAAAATAACATTGGCAAAACATGCCGGGAAAAACAAGCAATACATTGCGCGCAATGACTCACCATTCAATTTACACGCAGTCTCACATATGCTCTACAAATGCCTGCAACCTTGCGTATGATGATCTGCCTTCCTTAACAACCATTTTTTCCTTGTTCCATAATTCTTGAACTCTCGCTTCTCATATTTTCACCTTCCTCCTCCTCTAAGAGCTTTACCACCAATTTTTCATGACATCTTCTTGTGCCACAACGTCCATATTCTATAATGCGCATTTGGTTTACCATAAGCTTATTATTAAGCATATCTAGGCTGCTCTCCAAACATGGGCCATGTGATCATGGGCACTTCCAGAATGAACACCTGCTTTGACCTTACATTATTTATCAACACTCGTCATTGATTTTAACATTTGTTTATTGTTGATTATTCACTTTGATATTATTTGTTGTCTTTGATACAATGCTTTGACCTTTCCTTTTGTTAGTAAGTGAAGTTTCTTTGGTTGTCATCATATGTAATGCTAGGTCAATACTGATGTAGAGAATATCATTTCCAATTTTGATTCACGACGAGCATATTTTTCCCTACATTGCCTGAGAATGTACATTATGCTCATCTTCTACCCCCTTTTATTTCTGTTATTTGCATTTAAATAGTTTAATAAGAGAGTTGAACCTTTTTGTTCTGACGAGCATATAACAAGTGTTGCATAGAAATAGTCGTCCTAATTTTCAGTACAAAATATGTTATTCTGACCACTGGTGCTTAAATATGCAGCAAATGCAACGAGAAATAGAACTTTAGAAGAAGAAAAGAAAGCATATTCGTAACGCTACCACTATTGATATTTCTAAGAATGTTCAAATTTTTATCACGATCAAACCGATAAGCCATTTACTATTGTTGTAAGGAGTGGTGAGTCATCTGGCAGATAATGGTAAGCCCTTAGTTGAAATGATTGTGGACCTAGAGCCTCGAAATTTCATCGTTACAACATGTATACCATAACTCTTGGGCTAACATATCACATTTTCTTAATGTTGCACCACGAAAAGATATTAAGAAAGGTGAACAAGTTTCCAAAACAACTTTTCAAGTCATAGTTTGTCATGATTAACAAAAATCTCACTATAGTGTGGATGGAGGAGAAATTTCTAAATAAAGGAAAAATTTCTTCGGTGGAGAAAATACAACCAAGCGAGGCAAGGTCGATGACAACACGGGGCAATTGTTTTCACAGGGGGATGATAATTGTTCCTTAATCAATTTTCCAACCACACACAATTGTACCCCTCATGGGCATTGGAAAGATTTTTGTTGTGGTTGCATGTATTGGAAATGATGCTTTGGTGGTCGGACAACTTGGAAAAGCTTGATATGGAACATGGAGTAGATGCAAGCTATTCTTCCTAGATTTGGCCCTCAAAAATGCCAACTCATGCCTATGTATCTTGTGTATGTATTGATTACGTAGGGTTCGGTGGAAGTTGTTTAAGATGTCAGATTGGAAATCAACTAGGTATAGAAGAATGCCATGACACTCCAATCCAACAAAGTGAATCATCGGAATGCACAAAGATTTCTCACGAGGAAGCTTTGAAGTTTGAATTTGTTGATTCTAAAGGTAAGAATAGGGAATGCCAAAACCAATATAGTATTGCTAGAATTTCAAGTTGAGACAATTTAAATATTTTTTACCCTCTTATGGTCTTTTCCCTCATAAGAGCATGTCTTGTATGCATTGCTTCCCTGGCCAACTTATTTTTAAGGTCACAGAAAGCTTTCTCCTTTCTTGTAGTCTCACATAATTATACGTAACCTTGTTGGGAGAGGTGTAATCAATTCTTTGTTGATGTTGCATGGTTTTGTTTGGGCCATTTCTTGGTGCAAAGTAAGGTCAATGGAAGATTTTTCTTACAATCCCAAGATCCTTGCAGTTGTTTCAACTTCACGTATCAACGGTTTCCATGATTTTTTTGTTGTCTACTTTTGATAGTATCTGTGTTCATATGCCAATGTCAAAGACAACTCCATCCACATTTGATTGTTCCATGCTCCAGACAACAAACCTTAAAAATACTTAAACAATGTATAGTGTAAGCTCTGAAAGAAAATTAACAAATAGAAATCTTACCAACTGAAGCAAACTTGAGTCATTGTTTATACCTTTCCTTCCCGTCAACAACTCCATAAAAACAATTTCGTAACTATATACATCAGATTTCTCATTAAGCCTTGATTTTCTTGCATATTCAGTAGTCAATGTAACCAATGGTACCCATAACATAGGTAGAGGTGTGGGTTTTGGCCGAGGAAATGCACTTGGCAATGCCAAATTATGACAAATGTGCTTCAAAATTATCATCCAAAATAATGTTAGAAGTCTTCACATCCCTGTGAACAATGTGTGGGTTACAATCATGATGAAGATATGGTAATCCTTCTGCAACACCATGAGCAATCTTTAGCGGAGTGTCCCAGTCTAGCTTAATCTTCTTTGATGATCCTATACGAAAATAAAAATTAAAAAAACACTTGTTAGATTCTCCAACAATCCATTTTAATAAGAAGGTTAGAGATTGATTGGATTCTTCTATTTCAACATTGAAAAAAAGCACACTAAGTTACAGTTTCCCTTGAAATGAAAATACATAACATATAGATCCAAAAACATGACCTTGTAAGTTAAATAATCAAATTTTCCGTATAAAGAACTTAGATATCCACTATACTCAGATTTCCTTTGGTAGAAACCTAGACAATCTATTTCTATTCAAATTCCTTGAATTTATAATTGAGATGAATCCTCGAGTCAATATAATGTTCATTCATAGAAACTGGACTTCTTGTTTATGCTTTATGAAATCTTATATGTACAAGACTTACAATTTTAGATCTTTCAAAGCCCCCATAGATCCCACCAACCAATGCAATGGGAAGCCCAACAAAACCACCTTTGTAAGCCCCATGTAAGCTTTGGCACAAAATCCAATATTGAAAATGTAAATCAAAGATAAATGCAAAGCTCACTAACCACAAACTGTAGGACAAGATGAAATTCTATATGATAGTCACCCACAAAACTTATAAAGAGATTTCTTAGTAATCATTAATATATACAAAACTTGAATTAGGATTTTGCAAGCCAAAGCCTCCAAAACCAATTAGAGACAAATTTCTAATTGAAACCGATCCAAATAGGAGAATTATTAGATTGTCATAAAAGTTGAAAACCTATAAAACTTCAGGGATGCATTAAAAATATATCCAAAACTCATGGATCCTAAGATAGAAATCAATCTCATATTCCATATGCATTAAGTTCATGCACAAACTTAAACCTCGATCCAACTCTGAAGGAAAAGGAAAAACCAAGAAAATCAAAGCCAAAGACACATGCAAATTTTAGGGAATTGCAAGAGCATTCAAACTATGCAAAGTTTAAAGGAAGTAAGATATTTTACCTCCACACCCTCGATATCAAGATTGATTTTTTCTCCACCCTTGATGGTGAACTGTGTTGCAGGTTTGTTGGGACCAAGCTCTCCATCCTTGGGCCTGCTCAGTCCACCATACTGTATGGGCACATTCTCTGGGGATATGAATCTGCAAATAATAGTAAATATTTAATAAGTTTCTAAAACAAATTGTAAGTGCCTCACCAAGCACCCAAGTTCGGGGTTTTGGTGTGGATTTACATTTCAAGTAAATTGACAAACCATGTACACAAACAATGATCTGTCCAAAAAAAGACAAGACAATACATAAAAGCCTCCTCCATAATGAATTATATTTGGGGATTCTTCATATGATTTCATGGATACATTTCCAATAAAAAAGGGAAATACTTCGACAGTTGAATGCAGATGTTGGAATTGTGAAAACAAATACAGTGAAAATCATAATAGCAAGTCAACACACAAAAATTATGACTTTTACTTGATACCTATTTTGATACACTCAAACTGGAGAATGATATATTTAATTACTTGGTACTCCCCTTAACCCTTGATTCAACTTTCTTTTATTCATTCATTCTTTCTGACGATAAGTATATTGTTGGTCTTAAGTTTGATTTTCTCAGAGAATAAAAATGAATAATGTTCATCAGAATCATTTGTGTCAAAATATGATCTCACTAGTGGATCTTTTTTCAGGGGATAGAGAATGTAGCCAATTGCACTTTAGAATGAAGCATATTGGTTTATCACAACAAAATGTATAACCTTCTTTTATTCGTTCATTATTTACAATTGAAAAATAAGAAAGGGAAGAGTTGAAAATACCTGTTAGCCATCTAGACAAGAGTTCTATTACCTGGAATGTTTGCATACCAAATGCCCAATACAGATCACGAGACACCTGCGAAAATCCAAATGAAAAGGTCCCATTTTATGACATCGACACTATGTCACCTTCACGTAAATCTTGGAATTAAGACGGATGTATCCCATAGAGGACTAGTAATAAATTTGAGCAGAGGGTAGTACACATTGAATGACTGTCATGAACATTAGCAAAACCCAAGATGTGTACAATGTTGCCATTGAAATTAGTGTGAGATGAGATGAAATAATTTGCAAATGATTTTAGGCCAAATTGGTATGTGAAGCCTATCAGAGATGAGATGAAACAATTTGCAAATGCTTTTAGGCCAAATTGGTCTATGAAGCCTATCAGAGCTTATCTACTTATTTAGATAATTGCTCCTCCGAGGTATCTAGTTCACCAATGCACTTTTAGATAATTCTTATCAACAATCCTTTTATATATATGTAATCCCTACCACCAATGCACTTTCTAATAATGCTTATAAAAATCCCTCCAAATCAATGTAATCCCACTTCCCCTTCCTCCATAGTAGAACCATCCAACACTATTAAGCCTGCTCTTTTTATAGGACCCAATTAACATCCAATGCCTCTCTCTCAGTAATTGAAATTTTTGAAGCAACAAACTGACATGAATGGATTTTGATAGGATTTTTCAAGATTGAATTCAAAAAGGTGGGCTTTGAAACTATATTAAGGCGGATATGATTGCATGAAGTATTGAATTGCAGATTCTACTTGGGACAATTGCCAAATTAATTTATGATAAAAAAACTTATTGAAAAATTTATGATCCGCTTATGTTTGCAAACTTATAAAAGACTAATCAGGATTCATGAAATAAAACCCAAAATTGCCCACAAAGCTTGCGTGATTTTGAAACTCGAGATGGAACACGTTGAGATGATGTTGGCAAATGTTACGTAGTTTTGCTTTAAACTTGTTAATCGCATGTGCATTAATGTGCTTAAGCCCTTTTCAACAAACCCATTTTGGGTATATGCCCTGCTACCATGGTGTTACTATTGTATATATCTCCCCGGTGAATATAGACAAACAGAAGAATATGGAAATCAAAGAAACTCAAAGCCCGATATTTATTGCGTCACCAACAGCCAAGGTGCAGGTTGGAGGCGCACAACATAGGGTGTCGACATGACAAAATTTGCGCCCAAGGCGTAGGTTGGAGGTGCACAACACATGGTGTCGACATGACAAAATTTGTGCCCAAGGCGCAGGTTGGAGGTGCACAACATAGAGTGTCGACATGACAAAATTCATGCCCAAGAGCGCAGGTTGGAGGCGCACAACACAGAGTGTCGACATGACAAAATTCACGCCCAAGGCGTAGGTTGGAGGCGCACAACACAGAGTGTCGACATGACAAAATTCGCGCCCAAGGCGCAGGTTGGAGGCGCACAACACAGAGTGTCGACATGACAAAATTCACGCCCAAGGCACAGGTTAGAGGCGCACAACACAGAGTGTCGACATGACAAAATTCGTGCCCAAGGCGCAGGTTGGAGGCGCACAACATAGAGTGTCGACATGACAAAATTTGCGCCAAGGCGCATCTTCAAGAGGCGCAACATTTTGAGCATTGACACCCCGACAGGAAGCAAACCCTAGCACAAATATTCAAATGGCCATAACTTTTCACAGGGAGCTCGGATTCACGCAAGGTTGGAATTTTTGGAAAGCTTACGAGGTCCTCTATCCAACTACGATTGGATATCTTTAATTGGGTGAGAACAAGTTCTTCAAAAATGCAAAATACAATTCACCATTTTTTGGGTTTGCTAAGGTTCTCACCTACCGCCATAATGAGATGAATTAAATGCAACCTGGAGGTGGTTGGGGTAGATTTGGAATTCCTCTCTCTTTTCTCTCTCATTCTTCCTATAAATTGTAAGGAGGGGCTTCTTTCTAAAGGTTGGACATTCTTGTTTTTCCCCTCCCTTCTTCTCTTTGGTAGGTGAATTTGTGGAGTTCAAACCTCTCATCTAAAAGCTGTAATGCAATTTTTCCTCTTAAGCATTTTGTAGTGTATCAGTATCAATCTTTGGAGCAAATAATACATGTCCGTGGATGATTCTCAACCCTCTTTGTGTTCATTTGCATCCTCTTGATCTTTCACTTCAAATCGATTATCTCAGGCATGATCTTGCATTGCATTTTAATGGTTTGTGTTTATTGGCAAGACAGTTGTTCTTCATTCCTCGGTGCATCACCTTTTTAGTTTAGGTTTATTTTATATGCATCTTCTTACCCTGTCTCCTTGGCAAGTTAGATTAGGTTTTTGAGTAAACCCTCTACATTTTTATGTGTGCATCTGAACAGAGGAATAGGAACCGGCCTTCATCCGGAGAGCTTTTCCGATTTCGCAAGGTCCCACACTTGGGAAAAGCTCCATGTTATGCAATCGCACTGAGAGTCTCAACCCATCAAGTTACAGACATTCAGGGTGATGTGATTCACCATCAACAGTTTTGGCATGCCCGGTGGGACAAAGAGGTCATTCCACAAGATTTGGAGGAATTTTCAAGAAATTTGGACTTAGAAATTGCAAGTTTTACAATTTTATTTTTTTACCTTCCAAGCTGAACTCCAAAATCAATTTTCAAGGGCTTAACTTGCTCAAAACAAGTCAAAATTTCACCAGTTGATAGATTGGGGGATAATATTCAAAAGGGTATTCTTTAGTTTTTTAAAATTTTGATTTTCAAAATTTCAGAGTTTTTCATATTTCAGTTTTCCCATGTGTCGAGTATGTCCCAAGTTTTGACACGGTGTGTTCAGTGTTTTGTAAGTTGCCTCGCATAACCCGAGTTTCGCCTATACTTTTGGGGATTAGTAGCTGCACAACAAGACCCGATAACCGAATTGAAGAACTATATCTTCCGGGTCCTTCAAAGTTTTAAATTCTTTTTTAGTATTGTCAGGTTTGGTGTGTAACTTGGCATAATCCAGCCTTTTGAGGTTCATTCTCTAACACATCTGGCGACTCCAAAGGGATAGAATTCAGTGGTGTAGCACCAAAGGTTGCCTAGGTACATGAGAAGAATTCGAACTAGGTCTGATACTTGAGAAGAGGGGTTATTTGTCTACTTGTAGCTATCACCAGGCAGAGGAAGGAGAGGAAGAAGACCACAAAGATCACCATCTCCGCCTAACAGGACTTTATCAACCCCTCCACCTGGTAGACCTTTCATCCAATCAACAAGGGTTCTCAGGCCAATCAGAATGGCGCAACAAAACCCTTTTGTTAACTTCACTGGCAGTAGCAACCCACTTGCCCTCAATGCACAGAATCCAGTTCCAATTGCAGCATTGAAGAACATTCCATTTTTACTTGAGAAAATCATACCACTCCTGGTGATCATGTCAAAGAAATTGCTAACGTTTGTGCAATCCATGAGATAAATGAAATGGATGTTGCCAAATTACCGACATCTTCGCTCAAAGGGAAGGCATTGCAATGGTTTAGGAGCCTTGAGTGGTTCTATCCAAAATTGGAATCGATTATGCATAGTTCTCCACGAGCGCTTGGGGAAAAGGGAGACAATTTGTTTCTACTAGAACAATTGACAACTATCAAGAGATCTCCCAATGAGCAAATGGTGACTTCAATTTCATATTTTAAAGGTCTTGGGATAGAATTCCAGGTGGCAAGTTAGGCCAACAGCTGAAGGTGCTTTTCTATACTATCTTAAGGCTTTGAATTCTGATATTTCTATGTTAATTCAATCTATGGGAGGCACAACCTTACCTGTTGCTTATAACATTGCCATTAGGGCTGAAAACTGTCTTATTCAAGCTGGTAAGTTGGCTCCTAGGCCTCCCATGCCCTTGTATCCAAACTTAGAAAATCCAAGCACTAGTCAAGCACCCACTTTGGCTCCTATTCCCACTCCTAGAAATCAAAGTTCAAATGAAACTTCTACTTCATCCTCTAGTGCTTCAAATGAACTCCAAGAGGTCATGAAACAATTACAAAATTTGGGAAATGATTTGATTACACTTAAGAGGTAGCAGGCCCAAGGCTTTAGACCTTCTTATCAGCCTCAAGCTCAACCTAATAGGCAACCATACCAGCCCAATAGGCCACCCAATCTAGCTACAAATCAAAGCCAAGTAAGGCCTCTCGCCAATAGACCATTTCAGCCCTATAACCCCAATGTTGCATATGCTTCTAAAGCATTAGTGCCAGTACAAAACAACATAGCTCAAGAGTATGATTGGTGTTTCCCATGCAATGAACCTCACAACCAATCTATGTGCTTCAATGGTGCTTTGAACCAAGCCTTGATGGTGACAACTACTGGCGTAGAAGGTGAAGTGAGTCAAGAAACAAATCAGCAACAAGGGACATCTCAAAGAAAACACAACTCCAAATGATACCACACTTGTGAATCGGGCAAGTGAGGATTTTGTGGCATGAATCAAACAATTTCTCGAGTGTAAAGCAGCTAACACAAGATCAAAGAAGAGGAATATTGGTGAAGGGCAATCATTGGCTCCAAGTGATCTACAACCTTCCATCACTCCACAAGGTATTAGTAAGCAAAATATAGTTCCAAACACGCAAGGACAGCCCAAACCGCCTTCTAAGCCAACTCAAATGCCAGTTTGTTCTACCCATGCAAGAAAGGAATGTGCAGAAGCTAAAGGACAGCAAAAAGAGATGCTTCATCCCTATTTAGCATCATTGATCAAATGAAGAAGACAAATGTGAATATATCAATGTGGGAATCTTTATCCATCCCGTGCCAAAGAGATCTTCTATAAGCTCTACCATGAAGAATTGGTCAACTTCAAACCAAATGGGTCCATATGCAAGAGAATGTCCTCACAAATGTTGCTCACCTTCAAGGGAATCATGGAGGACAACAAGGTAAAGTTTTAAAGCCCCCTCCATTCTATGTTTCTTTAATCATTGGGGATAAACTAGTACACAATTGCATGATTGATTATGGGGCAAGTAGTTCTATCATGCCCAAGCAAATAGGTGATCACTTTGGTCTCCAATATGAATTCATATCAAAGGGGTAGTGCAATTGGATGGGATAGCGAGTAAAGCAATGGTGGGAGTGATTAAAGGTTTGAATCTTACCTTGCATGCATGCCCCAACGTTATCGCTTTTGTAAGATGTGTCGGTGATAGATTTGCCACCACTCTTTGCCCTATGTTTATCAAGGGATTTCACAGCTAGAATTGGAGACTATTTATCTGTTGATTGGTCACACATGTTGTTCAGAACAAGATATGGTACTAAGATCACAATCAGATCAGAACCAATTGCAAACTTTCACATTGAGCCTCATACTCCAAGCCAAACTAATGCCAATTGTTCAGTATTTGATCAAGAAGATTATCCAAGCACAGATGAAGCTGACACCAAAGTTGGAAGCATCCCAGATTTGACTCTTGATGAATGGGTGAGCAAGGTACATGTTTTTTATCCCTACCAAGAATTAGAAGAATTTGAGGTAGGAGTCTATTACATACATGAAGAAAACCAGCCTATTCCTAACATCATCAAACCAGACCATAAGGATGACAATGATGTATGGAAATTATTTTTTGATGGATCAAGGAGTAGACAAGGTGCAGGAGGAGGAGTTATGCTTGTTTCACCTCAAGGCATCAAATATTATTCAGCTTTCCGTTTCCATTTTTCCTGTTCAAACAACACAGCTGAATATGAGGCCTTGATTCATGGACTTCATTAGGCTAGGAAAAAGGGCATAAAGAACTTTAGGTGTTCGGGATAGCGAGCTAATCATCAACCAAGTCAGGGGACAACATGCTACAAAGAATGACCTATTGAAGAACTACAAGAATAGGGTATGGGACCTCATTGAGGATTTCAAAGCTTTCAACATCGTGTCCATACCCAAGAAGAAAAATGAAGCCGCAGATAGGCTTGCAGTAGTTGGAGCAACATTTGATGTGGTTGACAACATCAGAAGGGAAAAAACACAACCACATATGCATGTGATTGTGAGGCCAGCAGTTCCAGATAATAACACAAGTTGGCAGGTGTTTGAGAACGATCAACAGATCATCAATTTTTTACAAGAAGAGGCTGAATTCTCAAATAGGAATCGGACAAACTAGAGAAGCAAGATGGGGGATCAAGTAGTGCATCTGCAGACAAACAAGCTTCCCAAAGGTTTAGTAACATTGGAGTCTATCTTCAACCCTAACGACTAGTTCCGTAAGGAAAAGGCTAACATACAGTCGAGAGAAGATTCGTGAGCCAATTCCGGTTGGAGAAGGTAAAACACTCCAAATTGGTAAAGTGGCCACCGAGCAGAGAAATCAGATTTCATACAAACTTTGCCAAGAATTTCCGGATGTCTTCGCTTGGAGCTATGAAGACTTGAGAGGATTCAATCCGAAGTTGGCACAACATACCATAGAATTGGATCCAGATGCTAAGCCCATCAAGCAAAAGCAGAGACTAGTCAACCCTCACATTGAGCCTCTAATGAAGAAAGAGTTAAACAAGCTAATAGAGGCAAGCATTATATTTCGATCAAGCACTCAAGGGGTTGCAAACTTGGTTCCGGTCAGGAAGAAGAGCGGAGAAATCAGGTTGTGTGTGGACTTCCGAGACCTCAACAGGCATCTCTCAAAGACCATTACCCACTTCCTTCAATGGAACAAATATTACAAGTGGTATCCGGTTCGGAGAGATTCTCTCTCCTAGATGGCTACTCAGTGGTATAATCGTGTAATGGTGAAATAAGATGACCATTCAAGACGGATTTCACCACCAAATGGGGCACCTATGCCTACAAGATGTCATTTGGGCTATCAAATGTTGGAGCCACTTTCCAAAGGACAATGGATATGGCCTTCAAGGGGTTGATCAATAAAATAGTTCGATATATCTTCACGACATCACTGTATTCTCCAAAAATGTAGTGGATCACCTCTTTCATTTGAGGCAAGTATTTCAAAGGTGTAGAAGATTTGGGGTATCGTTGAATCCCAAAAAATGCATATTCTTGGCTCATGAAGGAAAAATTCTAGGCCATATTGTTTCAAAGGAGGGGTTGACGATTGACCCAGAAAGAGTTGAAGCAATTCAAGCGTTACCATTGCCAAGTCACAAGAAGGCTCTTCAAAGCTTCTTAGGAAGGATCAATTTTGTCCGCAGGTTTGTTCCAAACTTTGCAGCTCTCGTAAAGCCAATAATGCTGATGTTAAAGAAGAGCATGGCATTTTAATGGACATCTGAAGGCAAGGCAAGTTTTGAGGCAATAAAAGAGGCTATATCTCAAGCTCTGACTCTTGTCAATCCAGACTTCTCCAAGGACTTCATGTTATATGCCTTCGGTGGTGGAGACACAATTTCTGCAATCTTGGTACAACAAAAAAAAGAAGGATTAGAACAACCAATTGCTTTCTTCAGTCAAGGCTTGGAGGAATACGAAACTAGGTACTCTTTCATTGAAAAGCATGTCCTTGCAGTGATCATGAGCTTAAAGAAATTCAAGCACCTAGTCTCAAACAACAAGATCCAATTGTTGGTATCTCATGCGGGAGTCAAGAAATTCCTTCTAAACAAGGATCTAAATGAGAAACGTGCAGGATGGATCACTCGTGTCATGGAATATGACATCGAAATTAAGGTCACTAAGCTGGTCCGTGGAAAGGGATTATGTGAACAACTAGCCTCAAGTCAGCAAGTTGAAGTAGGTGATGAAAAAGAGACTATCTTGGTACTACAAGATGGTCAAGAACAAGAAAATGATGATGTGCCCTCTCCTTGTTGGAATCAGAATATGATACACTTCCTACAGCAAGCCTATGCCCTCCGTGACTGAGCAAAGAAAAAAGGAGATACTTCAGATTACAAGCCATTCCATATGTGCTTGTTGATGGTGTTTTATTTAAAAAAGACATCAATAGAGTTCTATTGAGGTGCATTGGGACAAGTCAAATTGAGAGGGTGTTACGAGATTTTCATGATGGAGATTCTGGAGGACATTTCGCCCCACGAGTAACAACTCTCAAGATAATGAAGGCAGGGTATTATTGGCCAACAGTGTTCAATGACTGCTATACATGGATAAGAAAGTGCAAGAAATGTGCACTCTTCACGGGAAAAGAAAGATTAGCAACGCTCCATCGCACCCGATTTTGGTTGACCAACCATTTATGCAATGGGGATTGGACTTCATTGGGGTCATCAACCCAAACTCAAGCCAAGGCCACAAGTGGATTCTCACGGCAACGGACTATTTCACCAAGTGGACCGAAGCAGTAGCGCTCAAAGAAGCAAATGAGTCTAACATACTAGACTTTTAGGAAGGAATAGTGACTGTGTTCTTCGGTGTGCGCCACTACTATCATATCGATAATGCATCGGCATTCATAGGTTCCAAGATTACGTAATGGGCATGTCAGAATGGAATCTATTTGAGGACCTCTTCAAACTATTACCCATAGGGTAATGGACAGTAGAGTCCACGAACAAGAATTTGCTAAGAATAATCGTAAGGACTCGGATGAGAACCAAAGGACATGGCATACTTGTTGATCTAAAATCTATCGTGTGGACAGATCTATGGATAGATGAGCTAACAGCAGTGCGTGGCATAGCCCTCTTTGAGTCAAAAGCGAAACTTAAACCGGTTTATTGCTATTCTATCGCAGGAATTTGTGCAAATCTCACAATATTCTCGCTTTAGGGGTTGGGATCTCATCCCAATAGAGGTATTTCCAAAAGTGAAAAGAAGGGAAAGAAATAAGGTGGGGAGATAGAATAGATTTGAAGGGAGAAAAGAAATGAATTCGAAAGCAGAAAGGTCAGAGGGTCTATGTTTTGGGCTGGTAGTAAACAGAGCCAAACCTACTTGCATGTATTTAACAAAGCAATATTAATGAATAAATGACAAAAAAGTAGAGATAGATTCAACAGAATAAACGCATAAATCTGACATAAGAAAGATTAAATGCTCATAACACACATATTCAACACAAAGTCTTAATATTTGTATTAATGTTTTCTTCTGTTACAAAAGCTCAAAGTCTTTTCTTCTAACTTCTATTTTTCATCTAAAAAGTATCCACCACCTTGGCATACGACAAGTATCCAAGTATATATAGAAGAAAGAGAAGAGAGAAGGAAAAAGGCAACCAACAACTAATTACAAAATATCTAAAAGTCAATGTTGACTTTGGACAACTTGGTGGATGACAACATCCCATGATGCAACATGGATGAGGTCATCATTTGTACCAACATACTCTTAGATATTTACAAAAAGGAAGCCAAGAGGAAGAAATCTATTCATCATCGTCTCGTAGCTGGAAGGGGGTATCTTGCTTCTGCTGTTGTTCGGGAGAGGTGATGTGGAACTGAGTCCGATATTCCATGAATTTACTGATCATTGGCTGAAGTTGATCCTAGGTAGGACCCTTCGTATGATCGCCGATGACCTCACAAGTCTCCCGCTCATCTCTGAGTTTTTCAGGGAGTTTGAAATATTCATTGCCTACCTCCATCAGGAACCCCACAAAATCATGGCAAGCCAGAAGGTTGTTGATGCATTCGGTGTCGAAAGTGGCTTCTGGCCCTAACCCTTGCGAGACGATCTCCTTAAAGATCCGAATAGTTTCGTCTGCCTTCCTCAAGGTGAAAGAAGGAGTAAGCAAGCCTGGAGACATTCTCAGAACAATTTGCTCCATTTGATGCATTGCATCTAGGGCTTCCTCCTTGACTTTGTCAATCTTTTCTAGGACAAACTCCATCTGATCGACCCGGTAATCCAACGCAGCAAGGATCTTGCTGGGTACCCTGGGGTGATTGAAAATGCCGAATTTCACTAGATCATCGACTGAGCAGTCGAGCATTTTCTAGAATGTCTCGTGTTGCAACCTTGCATGGTCCAACTCTTCAGAGATAGGTCCTGCGATCGCCCGAGATCTTTGTTCACCCGATCGATGTTCCGATACACCCGGTGAACTTGACTATTACCTCCTCGTTGTCTTTGAGGATTTGATCTCTCCAGGCGGAAACTGCCATACCTTGTTCGCCAATTTTGGCGTACTTGTTTATCTTATCCTGGCTTAGGACCCTAGGAGTTTCAGTGGTAGTTGTAGGAGGTGCACTGCCCATTTTCACAGGCGTGGAGAAGATGTTTGTTTTGCTCTTTTAGTAATCTCTTCTCCTCCTTTGCTTCTTGAAGTTTCTTGCATAGGGCATCCACCGCAGATAGGGCCTCTCCTTGAAGACTTTCAGAAGACATTCCTATTGTGACTTGGGTCACTGTATAATCTGTCGGAGACAGATCCTTTTACCCTTTGAAGGATCGGGATATGCAATCTCCATTACTCTTTCTCCCGATGCACTCTGAGAGAAGCGGGTTATAGGCTTTTGCTTCTTATCCCCTTTTGTTGGGATGACGGAGAAGTCCATCGGTGCGATAGGGACTTTCCTCTTTCACGCTCAAATCTTTGGGATATCCATGCTGGACTTAAGGGAACGGGACCAAAGGTAGAAGAGGGAGCAGCTGCAATGGATGAGGGGAAATGGGTAGAGACACTTGGTGGTGGCATCGAGAGGGAGGCCGAGAAAGTGCTCACGGGAGGAAGGGATACTGTAGGGGAGGTAGACGCAGGAATGGAAGGGAGCTGAGAGATGAGAGAAGAAATGGTGGGGACAAATCCGCGAGAGAAGAGAAGATGGATGACAGGAAGGGGGAACAGTAGAAGATGGGGGAGAGGATACGACCAAAGAATTGGTCGCTTGGGTCACGCAAGGAGGGGAAGGAGGAGAGGGAGAAGGGACAGAAGGGACCTCAACAGTTGTAGTAGCAGAGACACCCTGAGTGGATGTGCCCGTCAGAACACCTCCCACCGCTTCTTTCTTTGGAGATACTAGACTTACAACCTGTTCTTGTGCGGCGGAAGGAGGGCTTTCAGGAGCTCCTTCTTGAGCAGAGCTTGATTCGCCCTCTTTATCCTTGCCTTTGACCTTTGGCAGATGCTTTGGCTTGACAGGTGCGTTGCCCAATGGAGATGTAGTGAAATCTACCCCGAGGTAGATAAGGCCATTCATTCTGCACCAGTGTTCTGTCCTCCGCAATGTCTCCTTGACCCTTTCTTCAATGGTCTGGGGTGCTTTTGTCCTGTCAATTGTGGCAAACGGCCAGTTGTCCCCATCTGTGTCTAGATACACCTGATCAACTTCTTGATCGGTAGTTTGATAACCCTTTGGAACAATGGCCACGCCGTATTGAATAATCTCTGCCAAGGCCAAGCGAGAGTGGTCATTCCTTCTAAGTTCAACCTCATGATACAAGTCAATATAGATGTCCTCGATCTGTGGAATGTGGATTGGATCGAGTTTTGCCTTGGGAAGGCAATTTCTTGGATCAAAAGTGGGCCTCGCCGGGAAGTTGTGCTTTATATTGAGCAGCTTCTAGCTCTCAGAAACATTTCCCGGGATTTGTGGTGAGAAACACAGTGTATCTCGCCTATCAGTAAGGGGGAAAGGAGTTCCACCCTTCTTTCTCTTTAAACATTTCTCATGGTAGGTTATGAGCTGTCTGGACAGCTCCAACAGGATCAACTTGGGGTCAGCATATCTTGGCAATTTGGTGGGCTCCCCCAAGAAGTTGGCCGCTCTGAGATAGGTGAAGGTGGGGAATTGGGTAAATAGTGCCCCCACTTCTCCGTCGTTGTGACTATGCTCTTGGTCATCTCGACCATGAGTCATATTTGGCCTCAAAAGGCAGACGATGCCATAGAAGAAAGCATCGTTGATCTTAGTAAACTACGGGATGCTATTCTCCAGCTTCAGCTCCGGGTAGTATTCATATATTTTACTTGAGGCCAAACCTCGCATCGGCTCAAGCTTGGATAATCTCTCTCGAGGCTACAACGTAGACTACGTAGGAGTTCATGTAGAACCTTCCCCATTGTGGTGAGTTGTTGGAGCTACTCGGATATGGTGCTGCTTATAATCTCCGCCCACTCAAAGCGTTGATCTGACACATTCTTGTTCATAGTTTCAAGGTACTTGAGCATCCATTTGTGAAAGTAACGGCATCAGAAAGCCCAAACACTCTACTTAGGAATGTGATGGTGTCACTCAATTCCTCGGAGAAGTCACTGCGGTGAATAACCTGTGGCCATCTGGTTATTACCTTCTTGTTTTTCAAGTACACTTCGTTCATCAGCTGCATGCACTTGTCTTTACTATCCTCCCATGTCTTGGTGCGCTCTCTCGGCTTACACCACAAAGTGTCGGTGGTGAGGGATGCCTAGCATGATTTTGAAGTGCCAGGGAAGTGAGGTTGATTATGACCTTGCCCTTTTCATTTTCGACACACCTTGTGTCTTTGTTGTAACAACGGGCCACCACCATCATAAATTTGTTGTTTACTGCACTGACGGGGATCCCCCCAGCAAAATGTAGTCCACTGCCCACCAGCTTGTCCATCCAAGGACTTCCTGTGACTCTCCTGGTTCTAGCCCAGAAATCCTCCATGTCGATGTGACCGAGTTCGGAGTCTCTTATGTCCAGGTCACATTCTGCCTGGGACTCGGGCATCCTGACCCTCTGGTATTTATACTTCATCTCTTCTTCTATAAGCTTAGCCTTACCCTTTGACTTGGTTGGCTTCTTGCTTGATGTAGACATATATGGATCCGAGTTTAGTTGCTGATCTGCAAGAAGGAGAAGAGAAGTCCAACGCCAAAGAGCCATATTAGCTGTCAGATCTTCCATTAAAGCACTACAGAATGAGGAGTTAGCAATTTTAAGGCCTCGGGCACAGGCGCAAGAACACTGCAGCAGTTGCAGAGTTAATAGAATCACACACTAAATCAAGTGTTACAAGGAACAAATCAGCGCCAAAGGGCACAAGGCGCAAGTATTTTGCATATGACATTATTGTTATTGTAAACGGGGATGCGCCAGCGCCGTTTATGCAGTTTTATACTTGGCGCAAATAATTTTGGTGTTGCATGGGGGCAGGGTGCGCCTATGGCGCAAGTATTTGACATGCAACATGGAAGTTTGGTGCCAAAGGGCGCAGGTTTATTGCGTGTAGCACTAACTTTAGGTGCGCAGAAGGGGACTTTGGCGTGGCGCAGGGGAAACTTGCATGGCATTTTGTTGTTGTAAGCGGGGATGCGCCTTACGCCAGGTTTAGGATTTACTTGGTTTATATATAGATAGGGAGCTTATGTGTTGCAATCAAGGTCGGTGCGCCATAGCGCGACTGTGTTTCCTGTAGCAAGGGTGTGATTGCGCCAAGGGGAAAATGCAGCCCGGAAACAATCTTTCAAGTTTTCTTTTCTCTGATGGATTTGTGATCCTTTAGGCTTAACTCCGTATTGATTTAGACGGTGAAGGGGGTCGAAGCAAAGAGGTTTAGATTTGTTTTCGAGGTAGAGCCCTCTTGGCCAGCAGATCTGGAAAGAGGATGGAAATGGCTTGGGAAGAGAGATTTGCAAGAACAAAGAGGGGGGGTTTTAAGCCTCAGACACAATGCATTCAACCTCACAAACAAGCAGCAATAGAAAACACAAGAGGGATGAGGACCACTTACCCGGAAATATATAGAAAGTGAGAGACGAAGTGGGGTCCACGAACGTGATACGAGGAGGATGGGCATGCTGACAGGTGCAGAGGAATAAAGTTTATCACATGTTTTCAATTGTGAAAGTGACAGGGCGGGTGCGCCTATATATAGGCAAAGGTGTAATAAATGCGCCAACCACTTTTTCAAGGGGCACACCAAAACATGTGTCGACATGTAAAACTTTGTGCCCTTTGGCGCGGATAAATGCATGTCAACACGGAAATATTTGCGCCATTGGCGCAAATTTACTACTGTCAACACTTCATTTTGAGCGCCTTGGCGCACCAAAACATGGCGCAACAATTTAGTTGTTAACATGAAGGCGCATGCGCCTTGGCACATGCAAGAAAGGCGCATCACGGAAGGCGCAACAATTGATGTGTCAACACATCAAAGGGTGCGCCAAAGGAAATGAAGGGGGCGCAAATTTAGTCTGTGTTACACAGATAAAAGGTGCACCCAGCCAAAAAGGGACCAAAATGACTAAGTTCGGAGAACTAGATTTCCCAGAAAGGGATTTTGTAACATTCGAATGCAGAGGGGTCCCTGACGAGGGACCAGACAAAATTTTGTATGGTTACCTGTAAAATTGCCCTTGTCAATTTTACAGGATAACAACTGGCTCTTTCTGGGGACTATCTTTGAGCGAAGCTCAAGGGTAGAGAACCCCAGATCAACATGTGCCTATCCATTGGGCAAAAGAGGGTCAAAAACAAGGGCGACGACGAAAACAAACACACGACGAAAGAAAACACACAACATAAAGAAAACTGTACAAGGAAGAGAGCAAGCTCTACTTCCTGAATATTTTGAGATGTCGCCCACTATGGGGAAGCGGGAGATTAGTTTCATCTAGATACGAGAGATAGAAGCTATTTTCTCCGTTGAGCTGCCTAATCTTGAAAGGCCCTCTCCATAGAGAATCAAATTTCCCGTGCATGCCCTTCGGCTCTCTTCGTTTGTCCCACAAAAGGACGAGATCTCCCACTTGGAAATCTCTTTGCTTAGCTCTTTTATCAAACAATCTCTTAACTTGATTCTGATGTTCGGTGATCCTGTCGACTACTCTTACTCTTTTTTCTTCGAGCTCTGATAGATACATGATCCTCTTTTCAAGGGAATTTTGGAAAGTCTCATCTTCAATTGCTCATGCCAAGCGCAGAGCAGGGAGCTCTGTAGAAATGGGAAGCTCGGCATCGATCCCATATAACACTTGAAAAGGTGACATACCGAGAGACCTCTTGGGAGTAATGCGGTTTGCCCACAAAGCGTCGTACAATGACTTGTGCCACGTCCGCTGACTCTCATCAACTAGCTTCCGTATGATGGTCACTAAGTTTTTATTACTGGATTCTAGCCTGGCCATTTCCCTGGGGGTAATAATCTGAGGCGTGGGCCAAGATTATCCCATGTTCATAGCAAAAACCAACAACTTCTCGTGAGGAGAAGTTGGAAGCATTATCAACAACAATCTTGTTTGGAACACCAAACCTGACAATGATATTCTCTTTGATGAAACTACAAACAACCTCGGAAGTGGCATGCTTGACAGGTATGGCCTCCACCCATTTGGTGAAGTAATCTATTACTGTTAGGACATAACTATGCCCGACACTCGATTGGGGATGGAGTGCTCCGATAAAGTCGATTCCCCACTGTCTGAATGGTTCATCAATAACGACCGGCCTGAGGGGAAAAGCAGCCAATTTTGGCTTGCCGACAAATTGTTGGCAGAGCTCGCACTTTGCCACCCAGGTGGCTGTATCCTGGAACAGCGTCGGCCAATAGTACCTGCCCGAATGATCTTGTGTGTCATCACGGAAGAGGAGAAATGACCACCACAGTCGAATCATGAAAACTCTCAAGTAACTTTACCTGCTGTGGCTTGTCAACACATCGCAAGAAGATGCCATCTATTCCGCGTTTGTATAAAACAATCCCGATGACATATCCGCCGCTCCGAGCTTTATAGCACGCTTCTCCTTTGAAGTTAGATGAGCTGGACACTCACCATAAGTGAGAAAGAAAGTGATATCAGAATACCATTCGTCGTTGGTGGCGACAAATAGAACCATGGGTAGAGAATCGACTTTCTCCAACAGCTTTGTCTCCCTCGTGCAATCATCCTTTTCCTCGGTCTTCAATCCTTGCAGCCATGAGCTGACATAGGCCCTTGCCTCTTACCAACTTGGTTGGTTTTATATCTAGATCATATTCCTGGACTTTTGCAATCCAATTTCCTCACAAACTCCCTAACTCCTGTTGAGTTAGGATTGACTTGACTGCCGTGTCAGGGACCAGTACCAATGTGTGAGAATTTAGAATGTAATACCTGAAGTTCTTGACTACTTTGACAATGGCAAAGGCATGCTTTTCCAACTGAGACATCTTTAATTTGTGAGGCTTGAGAGGAGAGCTCATGAACGCAATCGGGATTCAACATCTTCAGAATTCTTTTGCATTAAGATAGCCGATACAGTATGCTCAGATGCATAGCTATACATGATAAAATCCTTGGAGAAATCGGGACATACCAGGACTGGTGCGTGAGCGATGGAGGCTTTTATATCTTCGAACGACTTCTTTCCTTCTTCGCTCCACCGGAAAGTTGGTGATCCTTTCATCATGTTTGATATGTGGTGAGTCTTTTCAGCAAAGTCGGGAACAAAGCACCTGAGAAAATTCACTTTTCCGAAGAAAGAGTGAACGCCGGTCTTGCTTGTGGGTAAGGTAAGGCTCTGGATAGCCTTAACCCTTTCGGCATCTATCTTCGTCCCTTCCTTGCTAACAACATGTCCCAAAGAATCTTTCCTTCGTGACTTCAAAATAGACTTTTTCGATTTAGGGAGATCCCATGTTCCCGGCATCTAATTAATACTTGCTCCAAATGATCACAATGATCATTTCGCTATTTAGAGAACACAGTTAAGTCATCCAAGTAGACTATGATGACTTTTCCCATCATACCTTTGAATGCAAAGTCCATGGCCCACTGAAAAGTGGTGCCGACATTAGTCAGACCAAAAGGCATCCTGTTATAAGCGAATGTACCCCAAGGGGTAGTGAATGTTGTTTTGAATTGGTCTTCGGGCGAGACTTCAACTGATCAGTAGCTCGAAAACCATCAAGCATGGATAACATTTCTCGATCTAGTTACCGCTTGCGAACCCGATCCATTATGGGAAGGGGGTAGTTATCCTTCAAGGAGGCTTGATTCAAGTTACGAAAATCCACGCATATGCGTATCTCGCCATTCTTCTTGCGTCTTAGCACAATGTTTGCCACCTGTGCATCTTGGATGGATAGGAAAATGATCCTCGCATCCAAAGATTTTCTCGAATTTCAACCCTGATAGTACCCGAGATCTTAGGATTGTAGTGCCTTTGTTTCTGGTGAAAGGGTTTGACACCCTTTTTCAACGGGATGTCATGCTGGACGTCTTTTGGCTTGAAAGACTTTAGATCGGCATAGGACAACGCCAATACATCCATGTATTTCTTCAACAATTTGACGAATTTCCGCTTCTTCTTGGGTGTGTGCAACATTTTCCAATGTTCACAAATTCGGGTTTCGGGAGGATGTTCTACCAAACCTAGATTGACCGGTTCGGTTTCTCTTGACAAAAGCGAGGAGTTAGGATCATCTCGCCTTTTCTTCTCTTGACAAAACAATCGTGTCCTGCCTAACAAATGCTCACTAGACCAGCCCATATGAATCTCTCCACCAACCTCACCGCAAAAACTCCTTCCTAATAGAATTCCATACGCTTCTGGAATGATGGATCTTGAATAATGAGTCGACGGTCATTTTTACTCTTTTCTCCAAACTCCTCAACGCTTTGCGTTGTAAATGCAAATTCTTCACTTGCATATCCTTTAATTTGACCGATCAGCCCGTAACTTTGATTCTTGCTTTTCCCTTGGTTTCATGTCAAGGAATAACATCTCGCCAAAAGGCTTGAAAAACTGTAACTTGAAAGAGAGAGGCCTCCTCAGAGGCATGGGTGACTTAGTCGCACGGCCATGACGTTATCTTAAAGCCTTAGAATCAATTATGTCGACTCAGGTTAGTTTCCCATCCCCGATGATTGAGAATTTGGTCATTGATTAAGAGGGAGAGATAAAGGTTTTATCTTTGCCTAGCCTTGACGATGATTTCGAGGCAACATTTATGCGAGATGCACGTTGCAGAGTAGAAAAGATTCCTTTTCCCCAGGAAACCTAAGTAGTTATGACAACTTGGCTTGATGTATTCTTGAGCCAACCTTACACACGTTTTATCTTGCACGGATTTGATCAAGATATTCGGCCTTGTCAGACATTTGGATTTTGGTCTTTTTGAGTAGCAACTGGTCGATTATGTCAAACATTTGATTGAAGATATTGACCAAGGGTCTTTTAGCGTGGTCGATTATGATGAAGGAATGAGTCCCTCATTTCGCGATGGTAGGGTAGGATTACCGGTCTTGATAGGAATATGTGAGGACTAATTCGAAGGGGAGATAGGGGAAAATATTTTTTTGAAAAAGACTTAATAACAGGTTGAGCAGGAAGGGGACTACCTCATTTAGCGATGGTTGGAGGCGTGTGTGACACGGCCTTCTCTTTTTGCATATGGGCAGCCACTTCTGCTTCTTTTCCTTGCGAGCGGGTAAAAACAACATATGACTGACCCACTTGCATATCCTTGGGTACCCTCTTCTTCGTCAGATTCTTCCTCATCAAATTCCATATACCCGATAGTAGAGTCGCCAATCGGTTCACCGACATCTTGATCATCTTCACCTGGCGATGAAGGTTCTTCATAATTTTTCTCCTCTTCTTCGATTTCAGCTAAAGCATTGACCGGAGGGGCCTCGAGCGCCAACCGTGGAGCAGCTGCAGGTAGGCGCGGCCTTTGTGAGACGTTGTTAGAAGTAAAATTCCTCCGTGGGATATCCTAGTACGAAGATCCGGGAGAAGACTGAGCTAGCTACTTTTTTAATGCGAGCAAGTCATTTGCCATCTTTTGAAATGCCGGATCGGATGAAGTGGCGGGAGAAGGAGCTGAAACTTTCGGCTTGGATGGCTCTCGCTTTAATTCGCTAGATATTAGCAAGTTATCTTCAATTCGTATGGCAACAGCTTGGGCGAGAATCAAAGTAGTGACCTGTTCTTGTAAGAGTAAGAAACTTTTGAGCTCATGGCGTTCACGAAGAAACATTTCTGATTTTCTCGGCGTTGGCGGCATGGTAGGTGGAACCCGGTTGATCGCTGAATCAAACGGTGATGAAATCACGCATGGTTTTATTGACCTCCTTCTTCAGGTGAGTGATCTTGGATAGTAACGCAAATGCGTCCTCTGAAGGCTTATATCTTTCTTCGAATGCAGTTCGTAAGGTGGCCCAACTAGTAATAGATCCGGCCGGCAAATGCTGAAACCATTCCGCTGCTGGTCCTTGCAAGGTTTCTAGAAAAAGGTGAACTGACACATCTTCATGGGTCACATCCAGGATACTGCATGACATGATGAACGCGATATGTGTGAATCCGTGCTTTGGTTCCCGCTACCATCAAATTTAGGAAAATTCTTCCAGTTTCCGTGAGGGAGCGCGTGAACGGGGTGTGGCAAAGCGAGTGGGCCCATAGCATTTCCCCATGGCACTACCATTTGGACGGCTGGAAAAAGGACACGAGCCGGAAGCACAGCTCCACTGAGCAGCGTGCAAGGCGCTACAAAGAGATGAGGATATTCCTTGTGAGAGATGCTTCCTTCATGGAGGTGAGACACTTCTGGATGACCGGTTAGTTGAACTTAGTGATGGGAAGCGTGCTTGCAAACACTCGAAGTCGTGTCTTTGAAGTAGATCAAAAATAGGATCGATTACTCCACGAGCTCTTCTACTACGAGTGAATGGTTCACCCGCCAGCGTACCTTCCAGATCTGTAATATTTGGAGCAAATCCTAAAAACTCTTTTTGGTTGTACTTGCTGATTTTCAGAATTTTTCGACAAAAACTAGCAAGATGTACTTTTCCTGAAATATTTAATTTTATCCCTCTTTGAAGACCGATTGCGGTTTAATGACAAATGTTAACGAGGATAAAATAACGACCAACTTAGTAGGCTGATTTTCAGATCTTAGAAGTTGACTTTTTGCAAGGGTTTGAAATTTTACAAAATAGTCAAAAACTCGATCTACGGAAAAATACAGGGTTTTATAAAAACTTAGCGAACTAAAGATCTCTAACTAGTCCCGATCTACGGATCCCCGAAGAAAATTTTCAGTTCGGATCACTTTTGCAAAAATTGTGGATTTTGAACAAAAGTTAAAATTTGTAAACAGTAGTGATTTTTCTGATTTTTACCGATTTTCTATCATACCACTATCATAGATCCGATAGATCTGTTCGATCCCCAGTAGAGTCGCCAAAAACTGTTGGTCCGAAAATCTATCAGGGGCACATGTATTCCCGCCGGTAGAATAGAATAAACCGCCGCTTTCACGACTCAAAGAGGGCTATGCCCCGCACACTGTTGGCTTGCCTATCCATAGATCCGTCCACCTCGACATATTTTCGACCAACACATACCAAACTAAAATCAAAGATTATGGGTCGACAGATAACGCCAAAGAGGTCTACAAGTAATTCTCCCTACAAGTTGGTCTATGGGAAAGAGACAATATTGCCTATATCATTAGAGCCGCCTACATTGGAGCTCATGAAGCGATTGAGTTGGTGAGTTCAAACCAATGGAAGCCAGGTATGCGGAGTTGATGGAATTGGAGGAAATCGAGAGAACATGCGCTCAAACGATCGAGAAGGATCGTGCCTTAGTAAAAGATGGTTTGATAAGAAGGCAAGAGCAAGGACCTTCCAGAAGGGGACCTAGTTCGAAATGGGATGCGATCGAGCAAAACTAGGAAGGAATTCCAAGTTTGATGTCATTTGGAGTTTCCCCTACATGGTCACGGGATGTAAAAGTAGTAATGCCTTCCAATTGTTTACATTGGATGGAGAAGAACTCCCGATTTCAAGCTAATGTAATCTATCTTAAACATTACTACTAAAAGGAAAAGGTTTACTCTTATAAATATTAGCCTAGATTTCAATTCCTTTAAGTGCGGATGCACATTGTCTTGTTATAGTTAGGTGTCAATTTCCCTAAGTGTTTCAAAGATAGGTTTTGTTGCTCCCAGTTGAATTTCTACAATTCATCATGCTCTCGAGAAGGAGTTGCATAGATCGTGCCTGGATCGGGATATCAAAGTTGGTTTCGGTTATTGCTTATGACTCCATGCCCAATGGATTGCTAAAAGGCCACTATCTTCTACCGAGCGGGCAGTGATCCCATTGAGTCGCCAAATTGTTGTATATATCTCTCTGGGAATATGACAAACAAAAGAATATGGAAATCAAAGAAACTTAAAGCCCGATATTTATCAGATCACCAACAACCAAGGCGCGAGTTGAGGCGCACAACACAGGTGTCGACATGAAAAATTCGTGCCCAAGGCGCAGTCGAGGCGCACAACACAGGGGTTCGACATGACAAAATTCACGCCCAAGGCGCAGGTTGGAGGTGCACAACATAGGGTGTCGACATGACAAAATTCGCGCCCAAGGCGCGCAGTTAGAGGTGCACAACACAGGTGTCGACATGACAAAATTTGCGCCTGAGGCGTAGGTTGGAGGCACACAACACAGGGTGTCGACATGACGAAATTTGCGCCCAAGGCGCAGTTTGAGGCGCACAACACGGTGGTGTCGACATGACAAAATTCGCGCCAAGCGCAGTTTAGAGGCGCACAACACAAATTGTCGACATGACAAAATTCGCGCCCAAGGTGTAGGTTGAGGCACACAACACAGGGTGTCGACATGACAAAATTTGCGCCCAAGGCGCATCTTCAGAGGCGTAACATTTTGAGCATCGACACCTCAACAGAAGCAAACCACAGCGCAAATATTCAAATGGCCATAACTTTTCACAGGGAGCTCGGATTCACGCAAGGTTGGACTTTTTGGAAAGCCTACAAGGTCCTCTATCCAACTACAACCGGATATATTTAATCGGGTGAGAACAAGTTCTTCAAAAATGCAAAATACAATTCACCATTTTTGGGTTTCTAAAGGTTCTCACTCTACCGCCATAATGAGATGAATTAAATATAACCTGGAGGTGGTTGGGGTAGATTTGGAATTCCTCTCTTTTCTATCTCATTCTTCCTATAAATTCAAAGGAGGGGCTTCTTTCTAAAGGTTGGACATTCTTGTTTTGCCCCTCCCTATTCTTCTCTTTGGTAGGTGAATTTGTGGAGTTCAAACCTCTCATCTAAAGCTCAGTAATGCAATTTTGCCTCTTGGCATTTTCAGCAGTGTATCAGATCAATCTTTGGAGTAAATAATACATGTCTCGTGGATGATTCTCAACCCTCTTTGTGTTCATTTGTATCCTCCCGATCTTTCACCGCAAATCTGATTATCTATGCATGATCTTGCATTGCATTTTAATGGTTTGTGTTTATTGGCAAGACATGTGTTTCTTCATTCCTCGGTGCATCACCTTTGTTAGTTTAGGTTTATTTTTATGCATCTTCTTACCATGTCTCCTCGTGAGTTAGATTAGGTTTTGAGTAAACCTCTGCATTTTTATGTGTGCATTTGAACAGAGGAATAGAACCGCCTTCATCCGAGAGAGCTTTTCCAATTTCGCAAGGTCCCACTTGGGAAAAGCTCCATGTTATACAATCGCACTGAGAGTCTCAACCCATCAAGTTGCAGACTTTCAGAGGTGCTGGGATTCGCCATCAATAGTTACATGCAAGGACATCCGGTCTACAACATTCTTTAAAAGCCCTAAAGCAAGTTGTTAGTGCCTCGCTCCTAGCGAAGTTAGGAACCAACCCTTAGTAATAATTACAAGAGGTATTTGGATGAATATACAAATGGTAAGCACATAGATGTTACATGGAGCACAAGCAACTTTTTTGATGGGCATTTGTTTGTGATATTCGGTTCAAGGGAAATCAGTAATTAGCAAGAATGACTCCACATGTCCGAACTAAAGCTATCCCGAGACATCGAGACAATACATCAACTTCTCATAACCATCTTAATATGTACTCGAGCATCCCTTCAATTTTTTCAATCATGTTTGTAAACTAGTAAAATTAACCTTCAATGAATACTCATTAACCATTTTCTCGTAAATAATTATAAAAATAAATACATACCACTGCACCACCGTATGAGACAAGGAGGGAAAAAGGCACGATAAATCACTCTAGCCTCAGATGATGGAAACCCTTGCATGTCAAACTCGGGAAATCAAAAATTCAGAGGCGTGAGGAAGAGATCATGGGGAATATTTCCATTTACTAACAAACCCTGAGCACAATATCCATTAGTTTTGGTATGTCCAAGAATCCTTTTTCCAGCAACAGATTCATGTGCTCCACTTGGTTAAGACTTTCTTTTGCACGAACACCAAATCGGTCCTGATTTGATGACATCCGATATAAAATCATGAACACACAGTGCCATAGCTCTTGATCGCCTAGTCACCTAACCAACAAATTCCCCAAATTGGGTATCACGATTTATGACATACCATCTTCTTTTGTATTGGAGATAGGTGTCTAAAAATTGATGAAGGGAAACATCTGTAACAATTGCTTTCTAGAAATTTGTTGTTGTCATCTTCAACAATGTAGAGAGCTCATGATTCAAAAGATTAAACATCGCATAAGTCTTCTCGCATCAAGGCCTCCATCTGCAACTCTTAACCCCGTCAGAATCGCATCATCCTGAGGCAAATACATCACAAACCTGCCCTTCTATTGCTTCAATGATATTTCATTGCTAATGTTGCTCCTCTGCTACCATGCCTGCTTGTTTTCCTTATCCTACTGTCTCTTTGGCTTACCATTAATCTTCGGATTGTAAATTTATGAGTGTTGTTTTCCCTTAGAGAGCTCGATAATGATGTTTTGAAACATATTTCTTCTCGCAATACTGATGATTCAAATCCTTTAGGGAGTCACCTTGCTTCACATCTCTCGGATTTAGGGTTTCCCAATCGATTTCAATAGGGATTTTTATGTAAATTGTGGAGAAAATGCGTAAGAAAGATCATGGAGTCATAAATAATAATCATGAGTCACAAAGAATAATTGCGAGCAACCCTTTAAAACTTGATTGTGATAAAAATGCGAAGAAAAGAAAATATCCGGTCAAAGATAATAATGAGACATGGATTTTATTACACCGAAAATGTAAAAATGTCCGTCTCAAATTTAATCACATGGTGAAAACGGCAAAACACCTATCAAATTTAATCTAGTGACATGAACGACCGAGAGGCCTTTCCCATTGGGGAGCACCTTTGGCATAAAAATAAATAACATTATAGCCAATGATCAAATTTGAAGGGCTCCCCATATTTTAATTTGATAGGCTAGGTTAAGCTTTACCCTTCCTAAATGATAGATTAAACAACACATTACCCTTTAATAGAAAAAATGAAAAGGTTAATTTCCTTTCAATATATATCTAATTAATTTAAATAAAATAAATATGAAAATGTCAAAATTATTAAATATATAACATTTAATAATAATTTTGAAATTTATTTAAATTAAATAATCAAGATAAATAATTTAAATGACTAGTTTACAAAATAAATAAGGGAATTCCAAACATGATTTACAAGCTAGCAAAAGCTAAAGCAGAATATTACTATTTTGAAAATAGAAAGAGGGAATTCTAAACATGATTTACAAGCTAACAAAAGCTAAAACAAAATATCACTATTTTGAAAATAGAAAGAGTAAGGTAATTGCTTATTTTCTAGATATTTATCATTTTTCCTAGTGATTTTGTAAATGATTTGTTTGAAGTGAGTGAAAAAAAAATAATATAAAATAGAAAGTTAGCAAGCATGAAGTTTGTTGCTCTAATTATTATTTAATATTTTATTTAGTAAAATCAATTTAACAAATTATATGCCGCTAGCCTTCACGTAAAAGAATTCCAACTTGACAAGAACCAAATCCAACTAAACAATCTACAAGGATGAGAAACCATGCAAGATAAACTACTAGAAATAGAACCCAACAAGTTAACCATACACTCATCCCCCATTAAATTTCTAACTAAATAAAACATCACCTTGAGCCAAGAATGAAACCAATCCAATAAATGACATGGAAGACTCCTATTGCTCTAAATAAATTTGAAGCCTCCCTTGATGAAAGTTGCACAAACTTGACAGGAATAAGAAAGGATGCTCTGGTTCCTGCCCCTTATTTTCATCCATCTATATATTTCATGTCAATCCAATTAATAGACATCTCGTTATATGTACAAAATATCCTCATTAATTTCAAAGACCTATTTTCATGTGAAAAATGTGCTCACCGTGGATTTGAAGTAATTTCCTTTTAATCAACCCATCTATCTAATAAAAGAAGCCACTTTCTAAAAGATATCACACAACCCCAAATGTTTAAAGCATTAATATTTTCAACGGTCAAATAGACCTTTCATAGTGTAGACATAATTAAAACCATTCCATTCATTTCAATTTGAAAAAACATTAACATTCACCTCACCCATCAATACATTCCAAAAAGTGATGCTTACACTTATTTAAAATATAATTATTGTGGACGGACAAGCGCAAAAAGTCGTTAAAGAAATGAGGAATAAAAAGTCGAGGTACGTAAAAGACAAAATAGCATATGACATTGATAATACATGCCGGAAAAAACAAGCCGGGAAAGAATCTAATACAATGCGCGATGACTCACCATCCACTTTCCATGCAGGTCTCGCATATACTCTACAAATGCCTGCAACCCTGCGTATGATGATCCGCCTTTCTGAACCGCCATTTTGCCCTGTTCCTTAATTCTTGAGCTCTGGTTCTCATATTTTCCCCTTCTTCCTCCTCCAAGAGCTTTACCACCGCTTTCTTCACGACATCTTCATCCGCCACGTCGTCCATATTCGAGCATATCTGTTCCGCCATGCGCAGGTGGTTTACCAGAAGCTTATTAGTAAAAGGCTGCTCTGCAGACATGGGCCATGTGATCATGGGGACTCCCAGGCTTATGCTCTCCAGCGTTGAATTCCATCCGCAGTGGCTCAGAAACGCACCTACAGAAGGGTGGGAGAGAATGAGGAGCTGTGGCGCCCAGCCCCATATGACCAGCCCCCTGTCCTTTGTCCGCTCTTCGAAACCCTCGGGAGCCCAGTCTCATTAGCGGTCTGGACGCGTTTGATGGCCCATATGAACGCCTGCTGGCTTCCTTCCAGCCCCCTCGCCAACACCCCTGTCTGTTCTTCGTTCAGAGTCGACTGGCTCCCAAAACACACAAAAACAACGGACTTGGGGTTTCTGGAATCCAACCACTGCAAACATTCCGCCTCGCTGATATCCGCCGCCTTGCCTCGGCTACCACCGGTCGCGCGTTCGATCCCCTCTGCGTGGAAAACATTCTTAGCAAGTACAGGACCAATACTCCAAACAGGCTTCCCGGTGAGGGCTTTAATGTGATCAATCCCCAGCGAATCCATCTCATAAAAGGTGTTAAAAATCAGCCCTTGGCCTTCCAAGCTGCGATTGAACTCCTCTGTAACAAATTCCTGCATGGGATTGGTCTCCGGATCGCGCATAGCTACAGGAAAATCCGACTTGCGCATCTTGAAATCGAAACACAGCTCGGGGACATCGAAGTACTCGTCTTCCCCTTCCACATTCTTCTGCGGCGTGTACTTCATGGAAGAATGCATCGCAGATATCGCAAATGCTGCAGAGGTGTGGAAAACCACGGTAGGAACCCCAAATTTGGCGCCGGAATGGTGAACCCAGCTAGTAAACATGTCACTTATTAAGCACACCGGAGGAGATGAGGAAAATTCATTTTCATTTGGATTCTCCGCATTTTTCATCTGCAGCTCCAGCCATTGTTCCAACTGCGGAGCCAACTTGTGGGAAGACTTGAAGAGAATATCATTCATATGCAGCGGAATATTCTCGCAGCTTTCGATTCCTGGGGCAGGCCTTCGAGGGGAGGCAAGGTGAGCGACACCAGGCGTATGTCCACCATGGGATTCGAACTCTTCACCATCTTGTCAACCTGAGGTTGCAGGCGCGCAACATTGGCCGGTGTGGATACATAAGAAACAATCAAACCCTGAGAGGCGAGAAGCTTAGCGAGCTCGAGGAAGGGAATGAGATGGCCCTGTCCAATGTAAGGAACTGCAACCACATGAGGTTTCTGCTTCGTCTCACCAACACTGTTATTGTTCCTCGTCATCTTCTTCAATATCCACCGCCCACACAGACCACCATATATATTCTCGAGCCTTGGTACATTTTATTTGTGAAGGGCATTTATTTCAAGTCCGGACTTCGCAGTTTTCCAGTAGATATTTTAACAATTTGAGTCATCAATTGTTAGTACTGGATCTGCCTAACCACGTTACTTTTCATTCAACGACATATTTTCGCCCACCAAGAACTTTTGAGTGGACTAAATTTAACCATTTATTAACAGGGTGTCTCCTTTGAATGGAAAGTGGGACGACGACCACTCATAAGTCTAGAAAAGACCATATTTGCAGGATCTAAACTTATTGGGGCGCTATGGAATGTACCGGGGCACCCTGGTCTACAGTGTAGGCACTCTAATATTTGTAATACTCATAAATTGGTTTTGACAGTGTCGCAGGTTGATATGAAAATCTATTTTTCTGTCGCATTGGATTTATCGAATGATTTGTTTAATGACCTGTAATACAAAAGGAAGTATCAAACCCTAGAAAAATAAAAATGCAAAATGAATGGGTCTCAGGTGACCTTAGTCACCAAACTAGTGGACTTATCACCGAAGTGTTGCACTACATTTCGGATCCGTAGATAGTTCTAGTGAGTGTGTTCATGTCATGCCCTAGGTATTATTGTGCCATCGCACTTTTGAAATAGTGAGCAATAGTAACTATAGAGAATGTAAATAACATGTGTGCATGGAATAGACTAGAATCCCCCTATGCAATGTGTGTGTGTGTGTGTGTGCGCGCGCGCAAGCGCATGCGCGTGCGATATCTCATAGCCTTGATGCATGGCACTATGTGGATGCAAGTGATGCAATGGATGTAACTCTAGATGGAGTGATAGTAGTATGTGACGCTAGGACCCTCATTATGGTCTTATAATTTATATTTATAGAGATCTCAAGATTAATTTTGTAATTAATCTGACAAGGCGCACTGAGAAAAGGATAAGGATGAAAAATAGATAGAAAAGGCCCCAAAAAGAAGTGGGAAAGAATGTGCATAGATCGGGGTGCACAGAGTGTGACCAAGGTGCTTAGAGTGTGACTAGGGAGCCTCAAGACAGTTGGCGCCTTGATTTTGGGCTAGAATAATAGGGTAGTTGTGAAATGGATGGATAAGAGCAAGAGAATGTGTGGGAATGACAAAATAAAATATAAAATAAAGATGGCCAAAATGTGGGATTAATTAGTACTTTATCCAATCGAGAACCTTCTAAATATTAGTATAAGGCCAAGCCAAATAATGTGTAAAGTGCATAATTTTGTGTCTACATGAGTAAGGGTTCAAAAATTTACTAAAGAATTCCACATTATTACACATGCACAAAAAAATGCACTCTTTAACCCTATAAACTTTGAATTTAGATTGCGAAAGGAAAGAATTGATTGCAAAAATCATAATTTGAAGGAAATAAAGGTAAATGGTGTGTTTGAGCAACTAGTGTGTGAAGAATTTGCAACATTGGGTAATTTCCCTTGAAAACTAGGTTGTTATTTGAATTCCCGTTTGCATAGAAGGATTTTTCAAGAATTTCACGTGCCTTGTTATTTCCGTGATCCTTATACTATCAAAAATAGAGAATTACAACTACAAGAGACAAAGATGATGAGATATTTGGTTAATAACAACAAAAAGGAAAGAATACAAGCACACTGTAATATCAATTAATTGACTTGTACATATGGAAACAAATGCATGGGTCCAATCCTAAGAAGGCTAATAGAAGATATGATGTTCTATTTTCAATTAGGCAGAGTGTATGCCCGCTTTAATTAAAGACCTTTGCAAACAAGGGAATATTCTCTTCTTGAATTGGGTGGAAAAATGAATTATAGGAATTCAAATTGTACAAATATGAGGGTTTGTCATCATATCAAAGGAGGGTTAAATTTTTCTATTCTTTGAAAAAGCTAAAAGATACTACTTGTAAAACTATAATATTTCCTTTAGTGAAATACACGAGTTTTGGTTTTTCAATCTTTTATGTTAAGGTGGTTGCAGAATGTACAAATCATTGACATACTTTGAGATCATTTGATTTATGTTCCCTTGTCAAGAGATTTAATATTTGAATTTTTCCGTATACAGAGTGTATATAGAGGCCAAAGGTGTCTGAAACAAATCTAGGAGGATAAACAATATCAGCTTGTCCAAACATGTCTACATAGGGGCCGAAGGCATTCGGATATGTGAAAATAGAAATAGAAAACATCACAAAGGGGCAATGATGTCTATACAAATAGGTTTTTGAGGTTTTGTGGGCCTTTGGGTATTTAAACAAAGTAAAAATTGGAAAATAGGTACTTTTAATGTGTTTTTCTTAATCACAAAGGATGTAGGATTCACGCTAGGTTCACCATAGATGTATGTGGTCCAAGAATGTGTCTCAATATCTTGTGTTCCTAAATCATCCATTCCACAAGGGTATTGAGGAAACGAGTAGGAAGCACACATGCACCGACATATAAGGGGTAGACTTAAAGGGGCTATAGTGAGCACTAGGGTCACATATCTAGAGGGCAGTAATCCTTACACTAGGTCAACCTAGGGTTTACAAGGCCCGCGAAAAAGTTAGAGGAAGGAAACCTAAAGATATATCGTAGTTTGATGTGGGAGGTAAAAATCAATGATAATCTGAAACAAATATGCATGATATAACTGAAATGAAAGTGATGATAGATAAGGAGTTGATAATAGATAAGATTACTATGCTAACTAGCATCCAAACATGTATAATACTAAGATAATATAACAAAATGAAAGAAGGAAATGAACTTACCTATGTAAAATTACAAGAGATGGTTACATAACTCACATCAGACATATAGTGTGGTCATTGATGCATCTATCTCTCGAGAGAATCAACACACGAAGAGATAATAGATATTAGGTGGAGAAGGGGAACACCGTTTCTATCTTAGAATCACTATAGGTGACCTAACGGTCTGGTAGAAACCATCCAAGAAGAAGTTTATCCAATCTAATCCAAACAAGATGCATTATCAACCAAGAGCTAGGCGAGCGGATGTGAAGTTAACATAAAATAACATAGAAAATGGCGGTTTGAATTATTTGGCTTCATTTTTGTATGAGTTTCAAATGTGTGACAAGTATATATAGGATGTCATCACCCACAAGTGATGATGTTGGCCATGGGAAAATATAACACCGACACCATGCCATGGGGTGATGGCGTTGACTAATGGTAGTGAAAAGAGGTAATGTGTCATAAAAAGTAAAAATAGTGTGTCATAGATCATGAATGTGGATAAACAAGGTGCAAAGTGGTGAGATGCAAGAAATAAGTTGTGAATGTGATGTGCATGAGACCTAGGAGGACAAGGATAACTAGTGCAAGGAAAACTAAGGCCAAGACCAAATAATGACACTCTCTCTATGTATAGTGTCTCTAACCCATAACAATTACGTGAATAACCTTTCCCCATTCTCGGCACCAACTCTATAAATAGATGCATCAGTGACCCTTATTTGTACAAATGAATTTTTTTAAACATGTATGAAAGATAAAAAGTGAAAACTAAGTGTACACTTAAGGTGCTTGTTTTTTTATCTCCGGGATAGAACTACCGGGTGGGACACTAGTGCCTATTATTTCTATTTTCTTTGGGCACTTCTTTATATGCATCTATTTTGGCCCAAGTTTGATTCAAAATTATTTTACCAACTCTTGTTTAGTTAGATTCTATTATGTATCATTATGTCTAGTTTCGTACTACTAAGAGGGTAAAATAATCACCCAATGATTTCCCCACTCATTTGGGTGTGTGAGATAAACCAATGTGAGTGTGGCCTAAAAATGAAAGATGAAGCTGATGTGCACATTTGAAATAGAAATCCTACAGAGGGAATAAGGAATGCTCATGGTAACAACTATGAAACATGAAAAACAATGGGAAAATCTATCATAAAGTGTTAGTGACAAACTAACATGACATAATGTAACAAAAAAGTCAAAACACATTGTACCATAGAAAAGCAACAACAAGTAGCTAGTTGAATACATGGGACACCACTTAGGATGTCACAAGACAATCAAATCATTCAAGAATATGCAAAAAAACTAATAATCAAGTATATGGCATAGCCTACAAATAATGAAAATAAATACTTAAGAATAGATAAGATAGAAGAAAATTAAATAATTGTGATTGGGAATAGGATCTGCAAGATAAATGCTACACATGAATCACTTGTTAACATGTTAGAAAATTTTATAGTATGTCACAATGTTTACAAACAAAAATAGGAATGAAAGTACTAGATATTGCAATGATATCACATGCATATAGAGAAGTAGAGAAGGTAGAGGACCCATGATCCTCAATGCGACTAGAGAGAACAATGTCAAGTATCATCCCTAAAACTAGATGAGAAACATGTTCTTGTACATTAGAGTTAGAACATAAGGAAATCATATAAAAGGAATGACATGATTAGGATAACTTGTAGATATCTTGTATTCATCTCAAAGTACCGTGTGAATTTGTATATGTATATGTACAAGGATATAATATGTTATGAATCAAGTTGTGTGATAGGCAAAAATACAATATAGAATAGTGTAAACAATAAGGATACATACAAATAAGATCTAAGCTAATGTTTTTGTATTTTTACTAATATTTCAAGGTTTTTGAATTATGTGAATATGAAATACTATGACTAGGGGAGGGGAGTGAGGTTTCCCTTAGTGCATGTGTGTAAAGTGAGGTTCATGTAATTAATTACACCCTCAATATTTGTGTTTTAACCTAGAAAAATAGTGCATCACTGGGTAGAAAGCGAGAAATAGTATACCCCCTAGGTCCGAATGTCGTAGAGATATATCCAATGAGGATATAGGGTGAGGGTCCACTATCTACTAATGTGGGAGATGAATGCATGTGAACATGAACAAAGAACCTAGTGCCATGTGAAATTGCATGTGTTGAGATGTGTAGGGTAATACTATGTTGTGCATGTGGGGAATGAGACCGTGAAATGGTCCTAGATATACCATTTATATTATGCATAATGTGTATAGACATATCACTATAGGGTGGGATATGTGACCAATGTATCCATTGTGGGTGAGAAGCAAAAGTCACATGTGGAAGAGATCTATATGGACATGTGGAAGTAGCAAAATAAGTGATAAGAGCTCTATATATTCCTAAGTATTATATGTCAAAGCTATTGGACTATCATCAATAGGTGTATAAGTAGGCTCATAAGTGGTAGTGGAAATTGAATATGTGATATTGAGAGGCGCAAGAGATAGATGGGTCTATGGTCGATACCTCGAATAGTGATAACATTATGTTTGTGTATACACTTAAGCCATAAATGAACTATTGATGGGATGGTGTTAGAAGCCCTAAGCCAAAAAAATCCTAAGACCATGTCATAATGTGTAACCTCGGATCCAATATAGAAAGGCATGGAGTTAATAAGAGGACCAATAGTGATCGCATGAATGACATGCCCATGAGAAGTAGGTGATATATGCATTATTTGAGGTAAAGGAAAGACATATTTATATTACGATAAATATAATGAACATGCATTACACTTGAAAGTAGGATGCACCATAACATTGTTAACAACATGAGTACCAATAGAAACATCAATGTATAATCTATGTGATGAGAAAGAAGCATGAAAATCGGCATCATTAAAATTAATAAAAGGTGGAGGAAGAACAATGGTACCAACAAGAAATCCAAGAGGATGTTCTGAAAATGATGGAGGGAAAACCACATGATAAACATGATTATAAGAAGATTCAAGTGATGATATTACATGTTTTGGTAATTATGGATCATTGATAATTTTAAGATTTCCATTGTCATTGCTAGATTTAGAAATATGACTATTAGGATCATGAAACTCAATTTCATTGTTGTCAACCAAATCTTGAATCAAATGTATAAGCTTAATTAATCTATAAGTAGAGCAGGCATCTATGATAATCACAATGTGAATTTTCATAAAAATTATTTCCATGAGGATGATTAGGATCTAGCTCAAGAGGAGATGGAAGAGAAACCATATTGCTTTCAATGAGTTGAGGCAACAACATACATGGTGGATATGTAAATCTAGTAAAAGTGCATCGTGCAAGTTTTAGTTGGATCTTTGTAGGTTGGGATATAACATTGACATTAGGCTTAGGCTAAATAGGATTTCTCTTAAAGGAATTTTTTTTTTGAAATTTTTTCATATACTTTTTGGAAGTATTATCACCCTACTTAAGCATGCCCATACAAAGTAACTTATTTTCATGTTCTTTAATAGTATGACATAAATGATTGAAAGAATGAACAGAATAAAAAAGAACACATTCTTGCAAAGAATGTAATATACTTTAGATAAATATATCTTGCAATTCATATTCAACTAAGACATTATTCACTTTTTAAATATTATTCTTTTAGCACAAAACATAGTCATTAAGATGCTCATTAGATCCTTTCTTCATTTTGGCCATTTGGACATATTAAATTTTAGTTCCGTTGTTCATCGAAAAGTGGGCCAAAAATAGATTTTCTAGAGGAGTGAAAGATTTAACAAAGTGTAAAGATATATCATAAAACCATCACAAAGCATAGTTTTTATAGCTTATATGAAACAAATCGGTCAATAATGTATCATCACATCTATAGTACAAGAATGCAACATGAAATGATCTAAGATTTTCTTTTGGATGTCCATGGATGTCAAAAATAGGAAACTTAGGTGAAGCTAAATTGGGGGAGGTGGGTAAGAAGACAATTTGGGTGTAAGAGGACTATGTAGGAGAATTGAAGAATCAAGATATGGAGAGCATGAATAAGAAGCATGTTGCAATGGATGAAGTTGAGCTTGTAAATCATGGTATAAGGACTCTGGGGAATGGGTTCTTAAGAAGAACTAGGCTAGATATGAAAAGTGATGGGAGAAGAAAAGTGATTAGTAGGTGTGGAAATAGGCATATGGATGGTGGATATCCCCGCATTGGTGGGAGGAGAGGAAAGTGGGATAGAGGGGTGGTAACAAAGAGAGAGATCTAATGTACGAACCATATTGACATGAGCAATATTGTCACGGGCATGTTGGGTTACTAATAAAACATCAAGGATATGTGGTACATGAGTGGGATTATCATGTAATGTAGAATGGAAATTGGTGAGAGCATCGAGTTGTGCCTGATCCACATTAGTGTCTTCATCATAAGAATGTTCACTATCAAAAGTTTCTATGTCATGGAGGGGGATCTGATGAGAATTGAAGAGAGGATTATCATGCGTGGTTTCAACCATATTATTGGAGCGATTATGAGTCTGGCAGAGAAGCTCAATGTGATATGAGAGACCAAAGTAACCACCACGGGTAATGAGAATTAAAGAGGAAACACACAAAAACTATATCCACCAGGAATAGGAAAGATAGATTTGATAAATGGCATGCAAGGATCTTGTTCACCAAATAATTTTACTAAATTTAACTCTTTATCATAGGATTGAGATCAAATAAATAATATTTTATATGCACAAGATCTATAAGGTAATAGAAATAAAGTATTTAAGTAATAAGAGGAAGAGAGTGAATTAGTTGTTGACTCACTTTGTTTTTGTTGCATTTAGGATGGAATATTGATGGAACATGTTGTATCTATGTTGTATATGCTTTATTTAGAAAATAAATATCTTGTAAGCCTTCTGGATAATAGTTCCTATAAGAGGATATTATCACATGGGCGCTAGAATCTATATTGGGTGCTCTTGTCCTAGAAGTAAGTTTGGATTTGATCTTTTTAGGGTTTGATAATATCTCCTGCACTTCACTCTTTGTCACTATAACTTCACTATAGGGTTTCAATGTCGCATGTATACCTGCAAAACAAACTCTAGTTATCTGCACAAGACTCAAACACACATTAGATGAAATATAATGTGCATATGCTTGAGTCAGAATGACATAGCAGTCACTCAATGTTATCACATCGAGCGATGCACTACATTTTAGCCTCAATGTAGTTATGTGTGTGTGTGTGTGTGTGTGTGTGTGTGTGTGTGTGTGTGTGTGTGTGTGTGTGTGTGTGTGTGTGTGTGCATGCATGCACATGATAGACTTGTTTCCTTTATAGCTAGGTTTTCCTTGTTTCAATCACACCAAGATAGTGGGCTACAACTAATTTTCCCCAATAAAAATGTGTGAGATGGAATTCAGAAATTTCCTTTGTATGTATGTAGTGAATGATGCAACCTAAATGTGGTTCTTCAATCTTGCTCTTTACCCAAGTAATAGATAGGAATTAATGGCTCAAACCTCCCATCCCCTTAGAATAATAAGTAATCCATGCATGTATATGATTCCCTTACTTTAATTTCATCATTAAAAATTAAAAATCTAACTCAAAATGATAACAAAAGTTTTTCAAAAGTTAATGCTCGATGTAGAATTTTAAAACATAAGAGAAGAGCGAAATAGGACAAAGTGCCCAAAGGGGACAATAGTGTTTGGGCACTCGTGTGCCTCCGGGTGCTAGTGTCCAAGAGGCTCCAAAGGTAAAACAAAAAAATGAGTTAGGTCACATGTTGTGCAATGTCCAAAAGTAAAGGGATACTTCCATAAAAGTAATGAGATGGAAGTACAAGAAGATAAATAAATGTAAATGCAAAGCAAAATAAGTGTTCTTAATGTCTAGTTTTCTTTCTTAGGAATCATACATATAATGACATACTAGAGGCATGTTGTAATAGTACTAAGTGCATGATTTTGTGTCTACATCTAGAAAATTTAAGAAACAATCTTGCAACAACCACCACATATAACACTATTATTTCAATTGCAAAAGAACAACAAAAATAAGACAAGGAACCTTTTTGATTCGTAGGACAAGTCACACATTTTGACAAAACAATATTGCAGGTCATCTCCACAACTTTAGTTCTAGATAGAGATCATTACAAAATAGCCTTCACCATAGGCTCTCACGGTCGTTGCTCCCGATCATAACACCACACATTGATTGTTTATCCTCTATTGTGAATGACCCTAGAAAACGAAATGTTTCGGGAAGTGTTGAAAATTTACCTCATGTTCCACCCTATTTGGACAAAAACATTCGTGATGGAATCCTTGTTGAGCTTAGATGCAAGATAATTCACTCTTTACCATCCCTAGTAGATATAATTCCACAACTCATTATTCTTTATGGTGAAGCCCCATAAGACAAATCCGTATCTACCATGTCTTTAGAGAAATTCCCTATTGTAGATTTGAGTTTTCTTAATTGACTTAACTTCTTATATCACACTTCCCATATGACCTTGCTAGATGACGGCTAACCATCCTCAAATAACCACTTCATCTAGGTTGCACAACCCAATATCCCTCCTTTAATAGACCATGACATAGACCAATAGCTCAATGTCGCTATTATATTTAACCATACTATCCATCGTGATCTAGTCTACGTGAAGCTTTGCTTCCCTCGATGACCAGGTTTCATTCTTTGGAGAACACAAGTGGAGGAATTTCCTTTTGACTTGCTTGCATTCCCACACCTAGATGTACACCTTGTTCACACTATCCATAGCTCTCGCCCACTATCATCCTGTCATCTTCTTCATCAACTACCTTGGCCCAAACTCACAATGAGCTAAGTGCACTTGAAAGGTATTGACATTTTTTTTGTGTGAACAAATTTAGTAACCACGATGTGAATGACTAGTTTATTCTCATTTCCAAATCTTTGTTTATTTAATCTCACCTTATCCCTCTCCCATTATTACGTGGATGGATTTGATTAATATAAAGTCAAACTTTATAAGTTTGTTTTTATTTTTTATTTGCATCCTCTCAATTTATATAAAAATGTGAAACACTTGTTAATAAAAATATTTACTAAAAATAATAATTAATAATTAATATTCTTTGATGTACATTACAACCTCATGTGCAATTGGGAGCATATACAATAAAGCTTAATATACAACATTAACTCTTTTAACATTGGGCATATTGGAAGGTCATAATCTTAATTTATTTTGATTAGAAGAATTCGTATGGGAAAGGGTAAAACTCGAGATCCTAAAAATTGTAAGTACCGACAAGTAGAGTTTCCCCGTCAAATTTAACACCCCGAGTAAATCCATAAAAGAACCAGTTGTTATCGCGATTCGCGAGGGGATAATGTGATCCGACTCATCGAAGCATAATGCCATAAATTCAATGATTCGAGCATGTGTGAAACGGAATCCAATTTAAAAGTATACAATGCACGGACATTCTAACATTATATAAATGGATTTTTTTAAATTAACGTTTAGATTTTTAGTACTGCCCAAGGCAGTGTAAGGTTGCATAACTAATTATTATTTATATTTTTCAACCAATTAGGGTTTGATAACATTTTCATAAACTAGCGATCACACGCGAGGTGGCGATGTGAACGCCGAAAGGGAAGCAGTGTTACAAGGACAAAGTGGATGGAGAAAGAAAGTTTTGAATATCGGGAAGGAAGGGGAAGAGGCAAGAAATGGAGGATAAAAATTAAAACGAAACATTATATATTTCAGTAGAAGATATATAGAAAGGAAAACCGTTAAATACATGAACTAACCATTATATATTACATATTGTAGTATAAGATTTAAATATATGAAAACCATTATATATTACAGTAGAAGATATATGGAAAGCAAAACCCTTCACTACATGAAGTAACCATATATCACATATTACAGTACAAGATTGGGACAAATGAAGACCATTATATATTACGAGAAAAATATTTATGTACAACGAACCATTGTATTAAAGTGCATGATATATATAAAGAAAAAACCTTCAATACAAGGATGAGGATAGTGAACCAATCGAAGGTGAAAGGGTGTAACAGAAAGAAGTGAAGAACAGGGATGGATGAGGGGAATGAAGGAAGGGATTGAAGGCATGACTCCTCATTTAAACGAGAATGCAGAAGAGTAATATTTGACATCTTGGAGTGACGTTCGACCAGGAAGGTGGAGAAATGCGAATGTCATTCAAACTGGGGACTCTAGGAAAAGCGGTGAATATTGTAAGCCCTTGTTGTTTGGTGTCTCGAATTTGACAATGAAAATAAAGGCAAATGAGGTGGGGAAGAGGCATTGTCATAGACAATGTTGACAATAATGTCATTCGCACCATCAACCAAGATATTCTCATCACGTGGCTCGTCCTCCACTCGCACTCGCCCGATTCTAATATGTAATCACCAACGTCTCACAACTCAATGTCACCTGAGATTGGATGAACATGAAGACGAAGCTCAACAATACGATCAGGAATTCCAACAAGAAGATGAAGATTCATTACGTTGACTTCGTAGCCCAGACCTTTGGGCCTTTCATGACTGTTGCATGATTACCTACAACCAAGTCGATCACTTGTATCATGGGCCAAAGAGTAAATTCTTCAAAATAGGTCAAATTATTTAATTATATTTCTTTTTAAAACTTTGAAACAAAATCACATCACCTTATGGTTTCCTTTAAGACGAATCTTGTGTGGATTAAATTAGTGGATTAAAAAGAACGACATTATTAGTGATTGGTTTACTCGTGCTATGGATAGAAGAGCTTTTGGATTTTTCTGGGCCCCGTAGGAAGTTTTAAGGCTTCTTCACAAGCATTATTAACTTTGAGAAGTTGTTTTTGGGTTGATGATTTTTTTAATTGCAATTCAATTATGGGTTTTTTTTTCTGGTTTATGAATCTGAAGCGAAACGCCTCTGAAATGGAAATAAGAGGAGAGTTCACCGAATAACGTCTGCGGTTGACAGAGGATATGCGAAATTGCAACTTGGGCATTTGCCTTTGGTATATGTATCCACCAGGGTGATTTTTACAACTGGAGAAAAAATCAAAAGCTACATCAACAGTATTTTAGATAGTGCTACGACCACCATGAACGTCCCAGGATTGACTGTATTGGGCAATGTAATGGTTGGTTATGTTATAAAAGACCAGAATAATTATAGCATCATTCGCGAGCATTAAACAAATTTCATCCAAGCACTAATACGATTCGACATATGTGGGGGAGAATATGGAAATGTGAACCAAAGATGTGTGAATTGCTGCTTCGATGGTTGGATATAATTCTTGTCTAGGTTCAAATTCTGTTTTATCGAAAAAAACATACAATCCTTTGCTGTGGAGCAAAGAATCGATGGTGTCGGCGAGAGTGTTTTTCTGGTCCTCCATTGCGCTCAGGCCTATACCAATTAGTGCGTACATAAAACCATCCATCCCACATAGAGCCCAACGGCTATTAAATCTACTCTCATGATGTCCTCTTACATTCTTGACAAGAGGAAGCAACCCAGGCCATCAGAGATTCTTCGACAATGAAAGCGCCCGAACTGTTTGACATGGGTGCAGGCCACGTAGATGCAAGAGCTACAGTGGATCCGTGAGGGCCATCAAATTTCAACGTATGCTTCAGATGTTAATCACTGTCGTTTATATTCTGACCTATGTCAGAAGCAACCGTTCTAACCCCACTATGTAATGCCTTACGGCGTAATGAGTCAGAACTAAGAAATGACAGTAAGATGCATCGGTAGTATATTTTTGTTATATATTCTTGCACTTATACTAAGAAGGGTCAGTACTCATTTTGAATGGGAATGTTGTGTCATCCCTAGGCGAATATTGAGGTTTTATGTGGTTTGTGGATAAGAAAGCTTTCCAATCCTATGAATTGCATGTTGAGTGCAATTTCCTACTATGTTTATGCTATTAAAAATCTATTTTTTAAAAAAAAATTATGTTGTTTTATTTTCCTTAGCATGCCAAGAGTCTATTAAGTAGGTTTGGAAGGTTGAATTGTTAACCAATTAATAGACTGTTTACTATTTATTTGGAGTGTCAGCCAGTCAAATTAATGACCTAACACCCTGACACACTTTGTGGCACCCTAATACAGGGCGAGTCCTCCCAACAAAATATGTAAATCCCTCGAATTGACCCCTAAACCTCCTGCTTTCAACCGTCGTGACCCCCCCACTCCCTATGTGTGCGTTGCATATAAATAAAGTGACCACAACTTTATTTATTTTGGTTTGATTGACTACTGCCCAATTTTTTTTGTCAGTTCAGCCCAGGCAGCACGGGCAGGCGTTAGTGAGTACTGGATAAGGCTCTCCATTTTACAAACCTATGATATGATTCTTAGACAGAGCAGTTGGTGGTGGGTTTTGAACCCATAATTACATCAATAAAAAATATCAAAATTGTACAAAATTTAGCATAAGGATATGAAAACAAATAAAGCGTGAACGATGCATTAAGTATTCTCCAAAAGAAATTAGTATTCCAAATTACAAAATAGTAATAAACCACTTCTAATCATCCACTTTTTAAGAATTGCAACCACGAATATTGTAATCCCATTTTTCATGTTGAGAATCCAAGTGTTTGTAGTGCATGCTCAGCATTCCATACACATCCCTCCCAAATTCTTAGGGCCATATTTTTATTTTGATTAACAAAAAAACATGCAATATCCATGAATACTTGTTTTTCCTCACTATCCAATGCGTCAATGCTTATTTTAAGTCTCTGTTGAATGTCTTTAGGCAACATCTTCTTAACTTTATTCAGTTCTAACCTCCAATAATTCTGATCTCTGCCATGAACGTGTGTGCCCAAAACTTGAAGAGACAGAGGTAAGCCTCCACACCCATTCATGAAGGCCTCAACCGGATCATTGTATCCACTAACCGGATGGGGTTTCTTGAAAGCATGCCAACATAAGAGCTCTCTTGCAGCATCTCTATCCATTCCTGTTAAATTATATTTAATTGTAATTCCTGTGCTTATAAGCACCCCTACATACCGTGTTCTAACAATTATCATCCTTATTTAACATATCCATAACCATCAAAGCATCTGACTGTTCCACGTGGGCAATAGTAAGCTCAAATTTCTGCTCCTACTTTTGCAATTTCCAATATACTTTTTTCCTTCATCTACACTTCGAAAACTATTCCTATCTTCTTCGAAGAGATCTTTGAGGAGTTTCAATTGCAAAGAAGGAAATTCTCTCTCTTTGCAGAGGCTTCCCGCACATCATACAGAATACATCTTCGATTATATTGTGGAAGTTTTCGGTTGAACAACTCTTTTGAAAGAGTTGTCTTCCCTATCCCACCCATTCCGAAAATTCCAACCATCTGAGCCTTCTTTTCTCCTTCTTTGTTCAACTCGCACTGGCTTTCAAAATCTCGTACAACCCACCTTTCAAAATCTTCCACAACCTTGTTAAGTCCCACTGGATATTTGGCAACATTCAACTTAGAATTTGACCTTTCTACTTCTTTTCGCACTGCTTTCACTATATTTTCGGAGTCACTGAATCATTGAAAAGAAATAGGGAAAACTCAATGGTGAAAAAATTAACCAGTTTGGAAGGATAGAAAAAGTAAAACCACATAGAATTACCAAATGCCCATTAACCACAGAAATCGTACCTATGGAATTCCTCACCGGTGATAAATGACACAGATTGAAGGGCTTCCTTCCACTCCTTCGGCTTCTCCAGGTACCTTCTCTTCTTTTCGTAATCACTGAATACTTCAGGATACACTCCTTTTTCTATGTGCCGGAGTACCCCCGGCTGTATATCATAAAACACGGGAATAATCCTGGCTTGACTCTGTCGCATGAGAACCAACTCCGCCAAACACCAAGGGGAGTGTGCATAATTTTTGGAAAAGATGGCAATGTGAACAGCAGCGGAGCTGATGGCGGTCTGAATGGTAGAAGGAAGGAATCTCCGAGTTCCTTCTCTTCCGAATCAAGAAACGCCTTTATTCCCAAGTAGAGTTACCAAATAGGCTAGAAATTTACCATTTTTTTTGCTTTTGGAAAAACGTCCGGGAGGCTGTCAAATTTAACATCGTTGTAGAAACGTCCGGAATTCCTTTACCATAGGGGAACGCCTTTGGCATAATTAATAAACACTTTTCATATCCATAATAAATATTATGTAAAGTTGCATATTTGTTAATTAATTAAAAATTTATTTATCTCGTAATTTGATTGGCTTACACATTGAGATGTTATTGTGGCCTTCAGGAATTTCAAGAAAATAGTGATGTCATGATATTTATTTGACGGCAATATATTATTTAGAGATTTTACGCCAAGTTTCTCATCTTTCATCATTGCATGAATAAGGCTAATACGGCTAGTACGAAAAAAAATGATAGTTTAGTTGTTTTCCAATTCATCATCCGGGCCCGATTAGCACCAAGCTAGATGTTGGATCTTTTCGGTGTTGCATAGATAAGTCTCACGCAAATGAGCGACTAATCTCCACTCAATATGCACCTAGTCAACACCGCCATGGCTACCGGTCCAAGCATCATAACCGCCCATTTCATTTCCACAATAAGACGGCGACCATGATGCGTTGATCGACATCGACCGGAAAACAACACCCAAGTGCACCATGCACGCCGAGTTGTTGGTGTCCCAGTTGAACCTTCTGCCATACATCCGCACCCTTAGTGTTGTGTTAAACTCCACGACTGCGGACACCAAGCTTAGCAATGTGGGAATCAACCAGTGCACACTTTTGGTTTGCAGTAACAATCCTACCAAGTTTAGAGCCTTCAAGAGCTTCTCCTCACTCACTGACAAATTCACAGGCAGAAGGACGCCATCAGCGACGTTGATAATTCCTGATTCTTGAGTATCACACAGTCGAGCACTTCGAACAAGTCCATCACACCGCCTATGGCTACTCCTTCCCAGAAAGATTTATAACCTTTAAGAATCACCATATTCTTCTCATTCTCCATGTCCTTTGCAACTAACACCAGTAAATACCAATGTGAATTGGTAATGTGGTAGCACCTATTTCCATCGACGAACAAAGTGTTTTGTTCCCCTCTTTTTCTTTCCAGATCGAAAACACCACCCAAGTAAGATAATTGAATCTTATTCTCATTCTCGGATGTGTCATTGTTGACGCTTTAGACCAGATCCACATCCCCGTCACATTGAAATGGGCCTTCTTGAAAATCAATGAGAGCCTCCTTATCTCCAGACAACTCCCCCTCCTCCTCCCAATTCACCACAACCACAACTATTGGAATTTTATGAACTATGCACCCAAAGACATAGTGTACTTGAGATTTCCCATTTTCCAACACCTCGACATTAAGTTAAATAACAAATAACACCCATGAAAATAAAAGCACAGGAGCACTGCACAACATGCTTTACCTGCACTTGCAATGTTGGCCCTCTGCTCAACATGAAGTTGAACAAACAAGCCACGTTGTCAAGACATGTACTCTCACGAGTTGTTTGTTAACCAAGTACAATCAAGCTTTACTTTTGCTTTTGAGCTCGAATCGATCAATGTCGGCCCATTTGCGTGATTCTGCGCAACAACCCCCACATAGCTCACAAAGCAATTTCCGCTTGAGCATGTTCACCAACATCATTAAATATATTTAAAATTAAAAGTTTCAACGTAGTTATTTTAAAAATTAATTTCAAATAAATGCACTTATTTAAGTCAATCTAATATTCTCCAACTCGTTCCAATCATCAAGACAATAAGGGCACTTTCAATTTTTTTCAATCGGGAATCAAAATGTTTGATAAGATACTCATAACTTTTTGATACACAAAATCTATCCACTTAATTTTTTTATCTCTACTAGAATTTTATAAATGATAATATTAAATTTTTCGTTTTTGGAAATTTAAAATTGGTAGGGTGAATGTAGTGATTCGAATTCAAAACTTCTCACATATTTGTGTTTAGAAACAAATTATTCATAAATTTTCGGGAAGGATTAATTTCTTTCATTGAATAGTAATGTTTTTTCCCTTTACTTAATCAAAGCTTTACATAATTAGAGGTCAAAAATAATGCTTTGTAAAAGATTACTAGGTAGTAAACACAATACAAGCAATTCGTTATAATGGCCGAGCAACAACTATACACAAGATGCGAGAACACCATCTCACAAAACTATGCATAAATTAAAATAATTAATCTATCCATGTATTAACCCTTGAGTTTGTATTGATCACATTAATGAAGTCTTTTCAACTCCTTAGTTAATTTGGAGTTCTCTAATTTAAACTTTGAATTGTGTTTTCACTTATAGAAAATAGTTTATTTGTCATAAACACTATTTATTCCTTTGAAAATAGTTTAGAATTTTAGCTTATTTCCAATTTAAATGATGACTAAATATAATTAGCTAAGATTCTAAACATAAATGAGTATTTGTCTTATTTTCAAGTTAATAATTAAGTATCAACATTAACTTTAGATTTCCATATTTGTCCACTCAAGTTACCTAATACTTATAGTTACAAAACTAGAGACAATTTGAGAAGGAGAAGTAGATAAATTTACTTTAAAGGGAGGAGTGACAAATGGTAGGGTGGAAACCATTGCCAATCTTTGAAGAAATTACAATGTACACATTCGAGTATAAAATTTAATCATTGCACAAATATAAGCAAATGTTTGATTTAATTACTAAGCCAAATCAAACTTTAATGACCCACCAAGGAGACCATATTTACAATGGTGTGAAGTCCCATATGTTACTAAAATGGTAGACCCCTTTCTTGAAGGAGTAGTAGGCTTGCCTAAGAAAACTAATGGTTAGAGGTTGCTTACGATATTAAATATAGTTCCTCCACCAAATCAAAGAAGAAAGAAAGCTAAAACCATGATGTAAATCCAGATCTACCATTACTTTTGGTTAGAACTAGTTTATGGACCAATTTCTCTCCTTATAAGCTTTTATCTATGACACACAACAAAAGTCTAGGCATTGATGGGATTCTATTGGAGTTTTATGCAACTATGTGGCCACACATCAAAGACATTTACGATATATTTTGGGGCATTTGATAAAATATCCATAGGCCCAAACATTAATTAAACTTTTCCATAAAGAGAAAAATGAAGATGTTATTTTTGATTCTTGTCCTATTACCCTTTTAAATGCTTCTTATAAAACAAGAAGAAAAGGTTTCTGTCCTGAAAACTTCATCATTATTCGACCTAACATCGTGGTTCGTGAGAATCAAATAAATAGGCTTTCTTGGAAGAAGGTACATTCTTGATAATCTGATTTTGGCATGTGAAGCTAGTGAATGGGCTCAAAAATTACTCCAACAAAAATTGCATTGCAATCTCATTGTCAAATGATATAATGGTTAGGTTTTAGACTCCAAATTTGTGCTAATGTTCAAATCATGTTCAAAGATGTCAATGCTCACATAGTTGCTTATAAATCAATATTTGATCATCTCCCTTTACAAAGGTGATCCACTAGACAAGGGTCTCCTTTGTCACCATTTCTATATGTTCTCAATAGTGATATCGTGAGCTACTTCTAGCAAAAAGACAATATTCATTTACATCTCATATCTAACATTTCTATTACCTAAAATGTTGTTGTGATCAACTTGCATTTTGTTAATTTGACTTTGTAAAATTTAGAAAAAGAGCAAATAATGCACTTATATTCGAAATCAGTATGTGATGTGTTTGGATCTCAATTAATTTTGATATTATATATTAAATCGAGTATAGACATTTTCAATAAATTTACAAAGATTAGAAACATATCAACATGGTAAAATAACGTAATTTCTTGATATCCCATTTGATTTGGGGTATCACTTATGAAAATATAGAATTGGTATCTCAATGTACTTAATAAACAAATTATTTGATTGGAGTAACAAACATTTTTAATCTCTCTTAAGAAAATTTAAGTTGCTAATTTTCTTCTCAAATATAATAGTTTTCTTAGTGTTGGATGCCATCCAATAAAAGGTCTGAAGACTTAGAAACCCACTTAAAATATCTAGAAAATTCTCCTATATAATGTATAAAAATAAAAAATGAAAATGGAACCACTAAGGGAGGGGTCCCATGGAGGGTGCTGCTGCTCCAAAATTCACTCTGCAGCGGGATAAAAGGAATCTGCCCTGGAAAATTGGAGCCCCTGATTTTTAGGAAGCAGATGGAAAAAAGGGGGGGCTAGAGCTTTCCCTCACCTGCTTAAATGCTTTTTTGCCAAATGGCAATTTCCATGCCATTAAAAATTCATTGGTGGGAATAATTTTGGAGGGAGAGTTTTTTATGGAGGGAGAGGCAACTCAGCAGTTAATATTCAGAAAAATTAAAAAGCCCATGGGACCATAAATATGCTAAAATATCCCTGAAATATCTCTGCAGCACCAGCTGAATTATTTTAGGAGTGGCAACCCCATGGGACCACTAGGTAAGCAATTGATACCGGCTTAGAATATCTAGTTCACACGCAAGTTGATCCTCTGAACAAGATATGATTTGTCCGTTTTTATTGGGTGGTTAATAGAGAGCCACAGTGGGCATGCGAAATCCTTCATTCCTCGCCGTTAAATTCTTTGATTTGTCCGTTTTTAACATTGTGTGTGTATGCACAGTGAGCATTCAGAAGAATAATGGCGAACGATAACAGTGGCGGCCATGGGAGCAAAGCTAAGCTCCGGAAGCCTCATGTAGTGGCTGTTCCCTACCTCGGACAGGGCCATCTTATTCCTTTTCTCGAGCTCACTAAGCTTCTTGCATCCCAGGGTCTGATTGTTTCCTATATAACTACACCGGGAAATGTTGCGCGCCTGCAGCATCAGGTGAACGAGGTGGTCAAGAGTTCGAATCCCGAGGCAGACATACGCTTAGTGTCGCTTCCTTGCCTCCCATCGAAGGCGTGCCCCAGGAATCGAAAGCACCGAGAATGTTCCATTGCATATGAACGGGATTCTCATGAAGTCTTCCCACAAGCTGGCTCCGCAGTTGGAACTATGGCTGGAGCTGCAGATGAAAAATGCAGAGAATCGAAATAAAAATGATTCTTTTTCATCGCCTCCGGTGTGCTTGATAAGCGACATGTTTACGAGCTGGGTTCACCGTTCCGGTGCCAAATTTGGGGTTCCGACGGTGGTTTTCTACACGTCTGGAGCATTTCCAATGTCTGTGATGCATTCTTTCATGAAATACACGCCGCAGAAGAATGTGGAAGGGGACGACGAGTATTTCGATGTTCCCAACCTGTGTTTTGAATTCAGGATGCGCAAGTCCGACATGCCGGTCACTATGCGCGACCCAGAGACGCATCCCATGCAGGAATTTGTTACAGAGGAGCTCAATCAAAGCATGGAAGGCCAAGGGTTGATTTTTAATACGTTTTATGAGATGGATTCGGTGGGGATCGATCATATTAAGAGCCTCACGGGAGGCCTGTTTGGAGCATTGGTCCTATACTTCCTAAGAAAGTTTTTGACGCAGAGGGAGTCGAACGCGCGATCGGTGGCAGCCGAGGCAAGGCTGCGGATATCAGCGAGGCGGAATGTTTGCAGTGGTTGCATTCCAGAAACCCCAAGTCCGTTGTTTTTGTGTGTTTTGGGAGCCAGTCGACTCTGAACGAAGAACAGACAGGGGTGTTGGCGAGGGGCTGGAAGGCAGCAAGCAGGCGTTCATATGGGCCATCAAACGCGTCCAGACCGCTAATGAGACTGGGCTCCCCGAGGGTTTCGAAGAGCGGACGAAGGAGAGGGGGCTGGTCATATGGGGCTGGGCACCGCAGCTGCTCATTCTCTCCCACCCTTCTGTAGGTGCGTTTCTCAGCCACTGCGGATGGAATTCGACGCTGGAGAGCATAAGTCTGGGAGTGCCCATGATCACATGGCCCATGTTTGCAGAGCAGCCTTTTAATAATTATCTTCTGGTAAATCAACTGCGCATTGCGGAACAGATATGTTCGACTATGGACTCTGTGGCGAAGGAAGAGGTGGTGAAGAAAGCGGTGATAAAGCTGTTGGTGGAGGAAGAAGGTGAAAACATGAGAACCAGAGCTCAGGAATTACGAAAAAGGCAAAAATGGCTGTTCAGAAAGACGGATCTTCGTACGTAAATTTGCAGGCATTTGTAGAGTATATGCGTGAGCTGCATGAAAAGTGGATGGCTACTCATCGCCCAAATGAAGGAGAAGCTAAATCAGGGAAGAAAAGAGTGTGTAGAATATTGTGAAGGAGGAAACCACATTCTGTATCAGTGTAGGGCATATTTTGAAGAATTTGTGGTTCCATTCACTGATCAAATTTGAGGTCAAAATATGAGTACACTTTGTTTTTGTTTTTTTGGGTGATATCGAAGACTACATGGAGGGCTTCATATAATTAACACGCGTTTGGATGTATCGTTTACTTCATTAGGTCGGTGCCATTGCCACTGATCAAAGATGGCACGCTTCCCACCTCTTCTTAAAACCATTCTAGAACCGTAATTTAAAGATCAATTTAATAACCCATGTTTGTTTTTTTTGAAATCACTGGTTATTTAGGTATCAGCAGTTGCACGTGGATGGTCCAATGAGAACATATATACTTTAAATAAAGAAAATGTATTTAAGAAAAATGGACAGGCTGTTTAAAACTAATTAACGTCAAAGATTTTTGGTTTGACGGGTGTGGTCAGCTGTCAAATCTCATCCCCGAGTGGAGTAGAGATGTTGACAAAGTAGGGGAGATTTGAACAACTATATTATAATAATTAGGATAATTGATGATCATGAGAAACAAGCGACGTGACATTGTTCTTATGTTTTTCTTGTTTCTCACATGAACTCATGGCTTTCATCTCCTTCTACTCGCGAAAGATTTTCCTTGGGTAGTTAAAAAGCCACCATTGGATGCTTTTTGTGCTTTTTAGGATTACTACAATTACACTATTATAAGTGTTCAACCAATACAATAATTTTTTTAAAATGAAATGAATATAGAAAATATTTCAAAAAGGAAGCCTCATATATAAGGAATAAATTCATCACATATTACAAAGGTTGTACCAAATTCCACAACTTTGAATATATTTTATAAAATATAGCTTGGATACATACACATATAGGGGACATTAACTCTCGACACAACCAATCACAAACATTGCTTGTGAAAACGCCAAAGAATATTTACATAATTGAATCTTCAAAGATGTTACTCAAAGATATAGAAAGAAAACATATGTACAAATATACCCAAAGGTTTTAAACAAGCATAAGGTATATATTCTTCCTTATTACCAACAAAAACCCAAAGTAGGGTATAGAATTGAGTGACACCCTTATAAGGGGAGCACCACGAAGAGAATATGCCACCTCAAAAATAGAAGGTGTCAATCATGTGGCGAAGGACCAAGTGAAGAGTGCATCGCTTGCATGTATGGCCACAAGTAATGGCTTCTTCATTCCAAAGGGTTGGAAATTGTTGATTGAATGTATGTTGTTGAGATTTACCACTACTACATCAAGCAATAAAAGTTGTAATTCTTCTATTCCTTTGCTTATGTTTCTTTATTCTCTCTCTACTCTCCAACTTTGCATAGATGATAGTCTTGTAAAACCAAGAAAAGTGTTTGTGCCTTTGATAAATGATTAAATGGAATTCAATTTCTATAATTCATTAGTCTTATCATTGTTAGCAATGTTGTGTTCTTCTAATTAAATTTGGACATACTATGGTTATTTTATGTGAACTCTATAAACCTATTCACAATAGTAACCCTCTCTCTCCTTATTTCCCTAACTCCCATTTACCTCTCCTCATTGCAAATTCTTCCCTTGCACTTTATACAAGCTCTTTGCCACACGTTAATCGAGTATTCCTATGTGATTCGGGAATAACAACCATCCCACAAATTTGGGTAGTTTACATTCAATAATGGGAGCCTACCCATACACAAGAAGGAGGGGCTTAGCCCCATGACCATTAGTGGAAAAAAAAAATGAAACATGAAAAATTATTTTAGCGACTTCATTGGGGAAGATATTCCCTTTGTGCACCCATAAAAGATCTCTCAAAATACAAGAAATAAGATATTAAAAAATCCATAAAAACTAAAAAAACCAAAAATACTAGAAATGTCATCTTAATGTTCCAAAAGCCTTGTTGTGATCGTATAAAAATACTACATTTTTCTATTTCCATTCCTTTCTAGTTATTTGAGACAAACTAGCGTAAAGAAGGTATACTCGAGCTGATTGTGCAGGGGTGCGTTGTTGATCCCATATTTGAGGAGTAACAAAGAGTGGATTTCAAACTTCCCATTGTATAGGTAAGAAAGAAAGTTCCTAAAAATCATCTTGAAGGTCATACTTGAGGAACATGTTGTTGAACCAATAGTCCTCAAATTCCTCTTGAATAAGAAAGAGAAGAACTAGAGGAGAAAGAAGAAAGAATGGTTGCACTTGTGCTATGGGGACATAATCTGTCTTTGGCTCCACTACTTCGTGAACTTCCAAAGGGATTAAGAAAGAATTATTTGAAATTCTATGGAGATGGAAAGCAATGACATGATGACCATATTACAGCTTTCATCACAATGTGTGGAATTCTTGGAGTAAAACACGAAGATGTCACAGTGTGGTTGTTTGTGGAAACATTACAAGATGCGATTGCATGATGGTTCTACTACTCACCATCATGCTCAATTACTGATTTGAATGATATGAAACACAAGTTTGATGCAAGATTCAAGAATGCAAAATATTCTCATGCCCTCCTTTCTCAAGTTACTCAAATGAAGAAAGAATTTTAAGAGCCCATGAGATATTTTGTGGAAAAATTCAATAAGAGTCCCATCCCTACTTGTCCTACCTTGGATAATCGGAAAAGCTTCTTCGTGAATGCCTAACTTCTTTAAATTAGTTTGATTTTACGGAGAGTTCCACCAAAAATTTAGACAACAATAAATAACTTTCCATTGGAGTGGAAGATGACCAAATCATGTCAAGGAAGATCAAGAATCCTTTGAACAACGATGAATGAAGGATAAAGTTCATATTTCCAAAGATGAAAGAGACGATCCATTCCTGCATAAGTTGGCCAATGATTTGATAATGTTGAAGAAGGAAGTTTCCCAACATGCATCATCCAAGAACCATAATATAAATAAAATCGCAGGAGCACCCTGAAGGCTTCCCTAGGAAGCTCCACCAATTAATATAATATGCAAGATTGATGAAGATGAAGGAGAAGAAATTTCGAATCATAAATTGAAGAAGAAGAAAAAGATCAATGTAATAGGATTGGGTATTTTGAATTCTCACCAGATAAATATTTTGAATAATCCACAGACATCTAGTCTTATGTAGTGTTTACTCGATCAGAAATGGAGAAATAAGTCTCTTCATTTTCTTCCTAGGACAAGAATTTAGATCCTCAAATGGTGACTCTACAAAAAATGAAAGGAGGATCATTGACATCTGATTCCATGAGATAAGACAAGAAGAATCCCGAGACCACCTCAGTCAAGAACTCTTCTACCTCTTTAGGTAAGTCTCATTCACCTTCTCTTAAACTATCACTTTTTGTTTCCATATAGCCTAAGAATGCAGATCCTACTCATGTCAAGGATGTCATGGTTCCCGATGTGCCTAAAAATTATATACCTTTTGACATCATTGACCATTGCAAGAAAATTGAAATTAAGGTTTCCAAGTCTAAATACTTGAAAACCAATCCTAAGTAATTTGATAAGATAGTCCAGTTTATCAAAGGAAGTAGTTTGGTTTCATGTTCCAAAAATTCTACTACCAAGGAACTACCTCCGCTCCTCATACCACTCCTTCTCATAATTATATTTCTTCCACACCCTCCACCTCTAGGAAGGTAGAACCTTTCTATCTATCCTTGTTGGTCAATGGGTACAAACTAAATAATTGCATCAATAACCCCGGTACCTTTGATAATGTCATTCCTACAAAAGTTTCTAAAGTTCTTGGTCTTCCCTCACTCTTGCTAATTTCCATTGGTGTTCCATAGAAATGAAAGAGGTACCTCTCATTTTCCAGGTAAAATATGCTCAAGTATCATTTGTAGATTTTCCTGACAAGAAGATCATGATGAAAACACTTGTAGAAGACATGTCACCTTGTATGGTATGTTGTTGAGATAAAGATCTGTCCAGATTTTGGTGGAGATATACAGATGGATTGGTCACATGCCACCATCTTGTTCAATGGTAAAATGAAGAAACTTCTTCCCATCAGGAAAATGAAATACATCGTTCAAAGGCCTCATGACCGAAAGGTAGATATCTTGTTCTAAGATTCAAGGTCTTAAAAATTTCATAGCTTTGGAAGAAGATGTTGAGCTGCCCATGTTGATAGATGAATATTCAAGTATCAAGGATCCCGTAAAAGAACATTATGGTAATTTAATGGAATCAAAATTCTAAAGAATGTACTTCCCATTGGATGTAAGCATAAGCACACTCACTCTAATGAGTACCGAGGATGGTCATGAAGGTCTTGACTTACAACAAATAAATCTCAAGGTGACAAGTGATGTAGGTCATGAATGCAAAAATATATTAAAAAAAATCATGCTAGGTAGGTCTCATATTTCCAATCATGTTCTTAAGAAACATCATGAACATTTTTTCAATGAGAATGATTGTGAATACGAATACTTATCTTTCTCATTGAGGGAGGATGACTCTTTCAAGAAGGAATACATGAAAAAAAAAATACTCATGTCTCTTGAAGCTAAACCTACTCAAGAAGAGGATGAGTACTTTATGAAAATAAACTCCTTAGTTCTTGGTGCTCGAGATTGGGAAAATGAAAATCTAAATATTTCTGCCCCAACCTTATACTCGTTCTCCTCTCATGAAGATAGAGAACTTCTCAATGAACAATTGATAGATGGAATGACACTTGATCCCAATGCTTTTTTTTCAAAATAAAAACCTTCTCGCAAAAGTATTTGTGAACAAGAACATACTTCCATTTTTCAAGGTTAACTCCACTCAAGGAAACGGTTATTTCACCATGAAGCTAGATTATGAAGCTAAAAGGGGTAGGGATAGGGAAGGTGATGCTTTTCATCCTACAAATTTGACCTTACAACCATTTTTATTTCAAGATAATGAAACAATATGAAAACCACACCATAGTAGGTAACACATCAATAAATATACAATGTGCATGAAGGAAGATAGTTCGTAGAAACTGATACACATGGAATATGAAGATACTTGTGATAATGTTGAATTCTAAAACATCTCTAAGAATAAACTCATGAAAATGGTGGTCATGAAGCATAAGAAAAATAAATAACAACTTCCTATCAAATATCATACGTCTCAATGTGAAGATAATTATTCTAATGTGATCAAGACTCATTTTCATAGCAACAAAGGAGAATAAACAATTATAACAAACTTGGGAATTGTTGGTATCTAAATTGATTCTCCTACGAGGGCTGAGCAACATCACAAAACTGACAGGATGCTTGGAGACATACAAATCATGATATGAGTCATTTTGTAGCTAGGGAGGGGATTTAGCTGACTCTTTGTCACTTAGGCATTGGAGAAGTGGATAGCACCTCACTAAGGGTTTGATCTACCCTCACTACTTTAGGTTATGCCTTTAACCAGGGTGAGAGGACCCATTCTGTAACTCGTGTTGGTGAAGGATATCAAGAGATCCTTCTTTACACAATTTTCATGAGAACCTTGAGAAAATATGATCAATACAACACAATCTAACTCTCATGAGTTGTCACACTAGAGAGTGGAGATGTTTCCTGGATAAGGTTTAGGTTACTAAAGACAATAATTGAATCCTGATTGTTTCTGCATATTTTGGCAGTGGAATTTGTTCATTTGTGGATACATAATACAAACAGGGTAGTTCATGTAGGATTCATCATTTGAGAAGTTTTTGGTGGGAAGTTAAGCAAGATAAAGTTGATTATACTAGATATTTGAGAACCTTTACAAATATTGGAACACTCACAGATAAAATGCTTCAAAATAGCCAAAATATTCCTTCAACCAGAAGGTGTGTATCAATGGAGGCCCAGAGATGCACGGTTTCATACACTCTTCAAGAATTCAACACAAAGGCTCATGCTAAAGACTCAATTAAACGTTGAAAGTCCCTGATTTGTCACGCCTAAGATACACTCATAGAATTACAAATAATCTTTATCAACATAATGAAAGTAAAGTGATTTTAAATTGTTTATTTCATTACAAGATGAAAGCTCTTCTCACAATGAAATTGCAAATGCCACAATACTAACACATGGATGAGATCTTGTGTGATTTAGAGGGATTTCAACATAATATTGCAACAGAACAAGAAAAACTATTTGAAAACATTCTGAAATGAGACAAACACAATAATGCTCATGATCAACACAAATTCATTTCAAGGTTCATTAGATTCATCAGCAGGGGAGAGTTTCTTGAACAATCTCAGAGCTTGTCAATGGCTATACACTTGCAACCATATTGATGTGATTAAATCTAAAACACAGGAAAATAAACAGGTTTCTCAGATGGTCTCTCGGGAAAATGGTTTTTTCTCAAAATTTCTCGTAAAAATAACCCTTGATCTTTTGCGAAGTATTCTCCTTGCAAATTTATACAATTTTACTTGCTCACTTATCCCAAAATTTCCCAAAAGAATAATATTCGAGGAATACTTTGTTTGTTACAGATTTGTTCTAGAAAGTGACATTTAACAAATTTACACCCAAAAGTTGTTAGGTGTACAAAAGATAAGATTTTTCAATTATTTCCACCGGTTGTTTTAACTGGGGCATCCGGTCATCTCCTCTAGTAGCATGTCCATCCTCTTTCGAGCTTGTAGCTTCCTTCTCCGCATCCTTTTCCTCTGCATCTTGCTCTACTTGATAATTTGTTTTTGTAGGGGCCAAGCAAATATGTTTCAAAACTTCAACTTTTGCACTTCTCAGATTTACAAATCGAGCTCCATAATCAATTTGATTGCACTTCGCTGACAAAAACGATGAGAGACCATGGAATTAACCAAAAAGGATGAAAGCAATCGAATCCCTTAAGGTCCCTAGTTTGCGTAGGAGCAATAATGGCGGCAAAACCAGATGCATTGTATCACAATCATTAACTCTATCTTTCACAACTTCAAATTTGAGCTGTCCATGTGGAAAAGATTTGAGTTGAAGCAGGTCTGGGGGTGATTTTCACATTTTGTATCACTTAAAGAAAATGAGTACTTTTAGACAATTTGGCCCACCCACCCACTTTTAATATAGGCCCTACACGTGGCTTTCCTGGTGTCGACGGGGCTTAGCCTTACTTTATGACTTTTATTCTTTTTTAAAACAAAGTTGAGAATCTCAAAATGCCCCACGACCCGCCTCTCCACTTTTAAATTTTGATGTGGGCCCCAACGGAGTCGCGGCTCACTTTTATACTTTATTCCTTTTTCAAAACAGAGATTAAAAACTCCAAAGTGCTCCTGGCGACCCGCCTCCCTGCTTTTGTTGTAGACTTAACATGTGGCTTTACTTGGGCATTAGTAGGGTCACGCTTCATTTTTATACTTTATTCCTTTTTCATAACAAAGCTAAAAGTTACAAAAACCTCTGGTGACCCACCTCCCTACTTTGACTTTTCAATGTTGACTCAAACATGTGACATTAATTGGTCCTCTACGGAGTTGTAGATCATTTTATAACTTTACTCCTTTTCACAAAACAAAGCCAAAAACTTCAAAGTGCTCTAATAGCCCACCTTCCCGCTTTTGACTTAAAAGCGGCCACGTGTCCTCTTGCAGGCCTTAGGCATTTCTTTTACCTTTTTACTCTTTTTTCCATAACACCTTAAAACACAAAAAGGCTTGCTTTCCCGCAACTAGCTCAACTTATGACACGTGTACACCTTCGGGCAAAAATAAGAAATTTTCTCTCGCCACTTCATAATTTTGACTAGCCAATTAGAAATCAACAGAGCCACGGGGCCAATTTGACATTTTTTCAAAAGTGACAAAAGTGACAAGTTCACCAAATAAACTGCCATGCCTTGTCCAATTAGAGATGGACACGTATCTGCAGATGTTGAGATAAAATTTGACAGGGAAAACACGACCATGGAAAAATAAAATGCAGGGGAAACTTCACCATTCATGCCCAAAATTCAAAATGTTCCTCATGGATAGAGAAATTACAAATAATACATGGCTAAATGTGATCCATGACCATAGAGAAGGATTAACAACGACATACAAATGAAGGAGAAAGTTTTTATGCATCCATATAGGGAGACAAAAATACTTCAAACCAAGCGAACTGAGAATTTTTTTGAACAAACAAGGTGAGATTAAATTGAGCATCAACACTAGGTATATGACAATGCAATGCTTCAAATCCTTGAATTCTAGTTCCATCACCCTTTGGAACGTAGCTCCTACATTGATCATACCAAAAGGCATTTTTTTGTATGTAAAAGTGCCCCAAGGTGTTATGAAGGTCGTCTTTGTATGATCCTCCTCTTCCATTTTGATTTGATTATACCCTAAGAATCCATCAAGAAATGAGAGCATTTTTGATCCGTGACCACTTGCAAAATTTGATCCATGACCGGGAGGGGGAAATTGTCTTTCAATGATGCCTAGTTCAAGTTGCGGAAATCTACACATATCTTTATTTCACCATTATTCTTCCACACCGACATAATGTTGGCCACCCATGTTGAATGGTGCATGGGAAAGATGATCCTCACATTGAGAATTTTCATCACTTCCTCCTTAATTGTATCAGCAATTTTGGGTTATACGACCTTGTTTTTTCCCGAATGGCTTAGCATCCGTCTTCAAGGGAATTGAGTGATGCATATCCTTCGGTTGGAAGGATTTGAGCTCATCATAAGAGTAGGCCAAGACATCCAAATATTTCTTGAGAAATGAAACAAAATTCTCTTTTCTTCGGGTGAACAACACTTTCCAATGTTGACCATTCTCAGGTTCTCTATGGTACCAGTGTTTTCCTTCTCAAAATCAGTGGCACCAAGAAGATTGCTTCTCTTTATCTTGAATGAATCAGAACATTTATCAAAGATATCTTCCAAAGAAACTAGGCCTTTAGGAATCTTTTTCCCTTTCAATTTGATCACTCCTTCTTCATCAAATCCTTCAATTCCTTCTTTATCCTCTTCAACTACCACTTCTCTATGTGGATTATCACTTCAAAGAAGAGATTATTGAAGTTGTCTCTTTGCTCAAGAATGCCGAAGTTGATTATCGTCATTGAAGACTTTCTAATCATTTACATTATCTGGTATAGTAGGCCTGAACACCATCTCGATGGTCACTTTATCTTTTCCAAAAGAAGGATGAGGTGTCACTAGGGAAGCTGAAACTATAAGGGAATCAACATTTTCATTCTTTTTTCATGGGACAAACTCGATGGAAAATGCATCAAAAGATTCAATGCAATCCCATACTTTGTTTCTATAATGACGGAGTCTTGGATTTTTTACCTGGTATTGCTGCCAAACTTTCTTTACTATCACCTCCACATCACCCGGTGATTTTAGCTTCGTGATTCCCATATCTTCCACTACGCCCATCCCCAAGAGGAGAGCTTCATACTCTACCATGTTATTTGTATTATCAAATTGTAGCTTGTAGGAAAATGGGTACAATTCACCAGAAGGAGAGCACAACACCACACTGCTCCCAAACTTGCACTAGAGTGAATACCATCAAATTCCACTATGCAAATTTCATCTTCTTTTTTCTTCCATAAGAAGAAAAAAATTCTCATCCTTTTCCGATGTGAGGATGTAGTTGCCTATCTCGTTGTCTTGAAATAGGATGTTTGTCGTCATATCATAAGAATTTTACACCGTGCACTTCATCTTTCTTATGACAACAATTTATGCATTTCACCTTTTACTTTGGAATGGTTACGATGACCACCATTTTGATTTCTCCACCTAAATTTTTGCAAAAGATTCGACTCAAGTAGCATCGTAAAGGATGCTTTGGAATGTATGCCACCATGATGGTGAGAAGCATCTTCTTATCTAGAAAATTAGCTAGTGCTACTGTGCATATTTTATTTTTCCTACCAACGTCACTTGTTTGGATTCCATGGAATAACAAGAGCCATTTTCTCGAGTCAAGGTGAGGCCTAGGGAATTTGTAATTTTACGTGCATCACATTATCTAAGGCTCCAAAATCTATGATGAAATTGTTGAGTTGGAAGCCTTTGTTGAGAAGTGACAGTAAAGAGGTGGTTTTGGAGACACCGAGGGATAACATGTTTTGTGAAGGTGGTTCGGATGGTATAGGAAGTAGGTCTTTGGAATTTTAGCTTGATACTATAGGGTTACCACCATAGACTACATCAATGAACCTATCAAGTTGAGTAGGGTACATCTCAGTAAATATTCTATATTTTTAATTTGGACTTTGGTTTTTCTTGCGTGTTCTACAAAGACAAATGGGGCTATGGTGGGCAAGGCAGAGGTTCTGGGAATGAAAAATATTTACATGGTGAATTTTTTACTACTTTAGGGATTGGATTTTCTTTTACATGCATAGAAACTGGCTTGGAGGGAGATGGGGATGCAAATTTTGATTGAAACTTAGATGATTTTGCAAGAATTGCATTTGAAGAAGAATTATTTTTAGCAATTTTAGGATTAGGAGAAGGACTAGATGAATTACTTGGTATGGCAGTGTGATTCTTGCTAACTAATGGGTTTGGTTTTTCTTTAGATGACTCCATTGAAGGTGGTAATGGTGATCCCCTACTGATGATTTTGTTTTGTGGAACTTACACAAGAGAATCTTCTTTCTTCTTCTTTTCTTTCACCATAGCCATTGAGGATGAGGCTCCTTTTTTGGATTGTGCACGAGTGAAAACCACACATGAGAATATTGGGACATATTCATCATCATCATCATCATCTCCATCAACGTACTCAATTATGCCATTGTGCATATCACCATCAACTTCCTCAACCTTGAGATAGTTATCATCATCACCCACATCATCTTCCTTAGGTTCTTCTATTTCTACTTCCTCTTCCCAGTCCTCGTGTCGCAATTGGCATTGAATGGTAGTTCTTCGATGGTGAGCCGATGAGGAGGTGGAGTAATTCTTGACTTATTAGGAGGATTTGGCTTCCTTGGAGTATTCCGCATAGTGATCTCAAACAATTTTTTTTTTTAAGGCAATTAAGTAATTGACAATTTTTTGGAATATTGGGTCTATGGTAAATGAACCCAAACTCGCCTTTTGCTTTCCATTTGAACCTTTTACTTTTTGAGACAAAATCGATCATCTTTGGTCTTGATCGCAAAGTCTTGTGCTTCCTTCAAATCTCTAGGCCAGGCTCTTCTCGAGGAAGAAACCAACTTCCGATAGTAAGGAGATGATGAAGAATCTCTTTAAATTATCTTCAAGGCACGATTTTTTCAGAATCCACCTTATCATCCAATTATATTTGGCGATGAAGTCTCTCATCAATTTGGAAGTCTCTTTCTTCATTTGTACCAATTGAACCAAAAATCTTGACAGTCTTCCGTGGACTCGAACCTATATTTATATGCACTTCTTATATCTTCCCAAAGAGGTGAAATACCTTAGAGGCAATATGTAGAACCGTTTTGCAGCCTTTTCTTGAAGTGATTCCACAAAAATCCTTACTCGATAAATCCTCGTGCTCAATGCCCAACACATCGCAAGAAGTGATGAATGTTATTACATGTTCTTCGGGAAGTTGAGTACTGTCACCTCTAAAATTTGGAAATTTTTGTCTTGATCCTTTTGTAGCTCATGGAGTGGTTGAGGAAGGGGAAGTGGAATGGTGTTTCCACCCCATGGTACATTTTTCCTGTGTTCTTCATGATTACAATCCTCCATTCCATTATTGGCTTTGGATTCCAACCTTTCTAACGCTGCAACTTCTGCTTCGCTTGAAGTATTTCAATCTCTTCAATTTCAGCTCTTAATTTCACTTCCGCTCTTGCTTCTCTTTCTTTAGCTTATTCTTCGATCTCTATGTCAGTGAAATCTTCAAGGTTCTCGTTGATTTATGGAAAATCAATGTCCAATGAATTGGCTACACTTGGACTTCCAATATAACCAACTATGTGACAAAAAGGAGACATCCGAATTTGGAGTAACTCTTGTCTTCTTTTAAGATCTTCAAAATTTGGATCATTTTTTCCTCCTTGTCTCAAGCTTAAGGGTATCTTCTATACACAAGCTTGGAGATTTATGCTCTTCTTTGTGGTTCTTGAATTTGTCTTCTCCTTTCTAATTTAGTAGTGTGTTCTTCTTCAAGATCAAGTATTCTCATGGCGATGAAGTAGTGATTAACACTTTTCCTGTTATGCCAAATAGCCTCTCACAAATCTAAAGTAATATCCTCTTGAATGTGGAAGAGTAATTCAGGTCTTTCAATAGGAGGATCTCCCGAATAGCCATGATTTGAAGACATAAGGCTCGAATAGCTATTAAAATTCCTAGTAAAATCTTTTTTTTTGAATTTTTTTGGTATTTTTCAAGGTTATTTTTGGGTGTAGATGATGCTAAATCTACCCTACGGTGGGTGCCAAAAAATTTTGGTGAGAAAAGTTTCTGGGGACAAATTGGTGGACTTTTTGCTAACGCTCTAGAATCTAATTCCCTCTACTTAACTGGTGTAACTTTTGTATATGCATGCATGAGTAAAAAGGTGGATTTTCCTGGTGGCCTTTCTACCGGGATCTAACAGGGGCACTCCATTGACCCTGTGGAAAAATCTCACAAATATCTGTAAGGGATTAATTTTCAAGGAGAGCAGGAAAGGGAGTGAGAATGTTAGACAAGGGAACTAATTATGCAAGTAGGAAATTAGAGACTTGTATCCAATAGTAAAAATTACATCACATGCATTAAAATTCAGAAGAAAAAAAATATTCATAACAACAACAAGACCAAATAACATTTAATGAGTACAAAGTATCACCTAAAATCCTTAGTCAAAGAAGGATAAAATTCCTTCTTATCAGATTGATGCTCAAACAAAAATTGTACATAGCATAAAAATGGAAGACATATGCAATAGGGAAAAATGGAAGAATTTTTTGCTATCTCTTTGTTCTCTTCACAAGGATATCTCTCTCATGAATTCAAAAAAAAAAACAAATCATAATTCTAAGAATATCTAAGAACACCCTCAAATGAGGAGCCTCGCTACAATTTATAGATGAGAAGGCAACTCTTCGACTTCCCAAGAATTTTTAAATACCATATTCTAACTTTAGACTATTCATATTCAAATTAAATATTTAATTCCCTTTTATAAAATCAAGGCAACTTAAAGTTTACATTATGTTTCTAAAGTCACTTAAAGGTATATCAAAAATTACAAACCCGATGAAAAATTATAACATTAAAGAGAGAGTGTTTGGTGAGAAGAAACAAGAGAGAAAGAGGGGGAGAAGTATAAGGGAGGAGGAAGAAGAATAATTATGTAGAAGAATGAGCCACTACAAAGGTGGATTTGATCTTTCTCCCCGACTATTCTCCATCTTACGTTGCTGAAAAGATCTCCATTCTTCCGAATTCCTTATTGAAACGAATCTCAGTAGGTTCCACTTTGTCAAACATGAGTAATAAAAATACTACTCAAGGTCTCTATCCATCCATCGGACACACTATTGATGTCTTTGCATTTTCTGAACCATGATGGATCTTTCACAAATAAGTGTAATGACAACTTGAATCTCTAAAAGGAATGTTGGGAGTTAGGACCACGTAATAGTCTTATGATTCAATAAAAATCAAATCATGCAAATACTGATCTATACAATTCCCCAAAATCTACAAAGAAGGGAAGTTTAAACAAGATAAATCCAAATCAAAACAATGTACACACACATAACACAACATGTACCATGGTTCACCCAATATGGGCTACATCCACCAAAGATAAAGATCTCATATATATAATAATCAAGATTACAATGCATCTCTCCAAGAGTATCTCCTCCTCTTAATCTCTAAATGGATCTCCATGAGTACACTAGAACAATACCTCCAAATAAAACCAATAGATCTCACATAACCGGGAACTACTATATCTTTGAATCGTAACGAAGATCTCTATGGATCTCGCAACAAGATCTCTCACATGGGTCTACCAAAGTGTGCAATCATGACTATGCACCAAGAAGTAAGTGTGTCTTTCCATCACCGCATCAACCTTTGCAAACATGAAGACAACCTCCTCTACAATATCTAGATCTACATTGATCAAAACTACAACATGATATCATGGATCTATGAATATAAGATCTCACAACAACTTGTGGGTCTAACAATACAAGATCTCACATAACTTGTGGATATAACAAGAAGAATCTATAATACAAGATCTCACCAACATGTGGATCTACAAGAAGTAAGTTTGTGTGTTTTTCATATCATGCAAGCCATTACAATGAGACAATAACTATACAAAGGAAATATAGTAGAAGATGTTACCCTCTTCTCACCATTGAGATGTACCTGCCATAGTTGTACCTATTATTTCCTTTTGTCCAACTTCTCTCCATGGAAGCTCTATCTTCATGTAACATGTTCTTTCTTTCTCTTCTTCTTCATCCTCTCAATCTAGGAGAATCAAGGATCTAACTCAATCCTTCTCATAATTCACCTTCTAACCCTATATTTCATGCTTATATAGGCATATACAAACTTAGGGCACCATAGCTATGCATTACAACCTTTAGATTCACTTTATAACTAAAGTTAGATCTAATTCCCATGAGTTAAATATAAAATTTCATGCATAGGTAACCAATGCCGGTTCCCTAACCGATGGCGGTTCCTTTTCTAACCGATGGTGGTTCTTCTACCGATCGATGACACTTCTTCTATCGATCGATGGCGCTTCTTCTGGCGTCGATGGCGCTTAACCATATGAAACTAGTTATTGTGTAAACCAACCACTTGTAATGCATGATCATTGTGAAGAAATCTAGTTCCACAACCCAACAATCTCCCACTTAAAGATAAATTGCTAAACCTTTGTACCTATACATGTACACCACCATCCTCTACATACTATGAAGACCATCTATTCTTTACTTCAACAAATTATTTCAAGGAATTAGGAAGATTAAACCATCTTCCAAAACCAAAGATAACAAACCATGATTTACCATATAATTTCACGAAGCTACTACATATCCGTGATATACGAGCTATCCATACATCAAGATCCCATTGAATTGTAACACCAAGCCTCTTATGTAACCAAACCACCATGACTAACACACTTGCAGGAGCTCCCACTCGAACCAAGTGTTGAGCTTCTATCGCAACCATAGCCATCCAACCATGTTCTCCAACCAAGGTGTTAAGGTAGCCCAAATGAGTTCTACATGCAACACGTGGTTAATTACTTCACAACACCTCACAACTCAAAGAATCCAAATACTGCATTCTGCAAATCCAACCTTGCATAAACAACTAGCATGTCCAAGACAACCATACATATATAACATATCTATCAAGGAGTAATATAGTAAAAAGAAGAAATACAAACATCCCTTACTCATGCTCAAGGCATCCATGTGTAAAAAAATATCTGCATCATTGTAGACTAAAAAAGAATCTATCCATATGTACAAAAATCACCATGTACATCCATCCATATCATCAGGCTCTCTAGAAGCTCCAAGTTTTTCATAGACTAATTCCAAAGCCATATATGAATCCTATGCTCATCAATGTCAATAAAAACAACCTCGATAACCATGCTACAATAATTAATGCAGATACCAAAAAAAAATTTCATCAACCTACTGCATAACCATCCAAGATGAAAGAAAACAAGGAAACATCAATAAGATGTAAATATACATTGTTGTCACACTTTAACCTGTAACAAACAAATTTTCCTTCTTTACCCTTCAATGTCAATAACATTGCTCTCTCTTCTTAACCTAGCTGAATAACCATCAACTAAAATCCCATAAGGATATCCAGACACTATAAATAAAACTAGAAGTGATGTCATCATGCAATAAACTCAAAATACCTACAAAATCGTGACTGTCCTCCAAAACAACTTGTGCCTCATGCCACAAAAAAATGTAGCATACTCCTCTCACTCGCATGTGCATATATGTCCAACCTGCAATGCCAACAACCATGGATTGCTCCCACTCAACATGAACTCCCTTGCACTGCTTCTAATAACAAGCTCAAAAGCTCCAATATATATATATATATATATATATATATATATATATATATCAGTGAGAAATAAAACCAGATGAAAGAAATATAAACCTGATTCCCTTCTTAACAAATAATACTTCTACATCACAGAAGTTTGGACTTCTTGTGAAGTAGGTGAATCACCTTCTTTTCATCTTGTGTACTCAACATATTTCGTTACCTACAACTATGTGTCTAAACATGACTTTCCATTGAGGATCTCATCCTTAGACTAGATACCCTTGTCCTCAAGATTCCAACACATCCTGAAATAAAAGTCAAACACACCAAATATCCATGGTGCATATTTTACTTTTGCACACAATCCAAACATAATACCAGTTGCTTCAAATGAAGGAAATAAAACATGAACCATATAGAGATACCTAACCCAAAGTCTCACTAGACTAACTCGAGCCAACTCCGTCCTCTTTTTGATTCAAACATTGAAGTGATCTGCACTATTTCTACTTATACACATTGTGCAAGAAACTTGATCCTCCAAAACAGGACACTAAACCATTCATTCCCTCTTCTACTATAAAAACCTATGCAAACTTGCTTTCACAAAGACCGACCGTGGTTCGCTAACCGGTATTGGTTACTCTCTCGATCGATGTCATTTCGACCGACGTTGGTGCTGCTTTAAACAAACACAATGCCAAAAATTGGCATAGGTCACCAAACCAAGTGCCTCCTCCGACCAAAGCCAATAGTTGTGTTGAACAAGTAATTTTAGGAAGTACCCAACCTCACACAAAAACTTAACAACAATCATACATGCAATAAAAAACTACACAAAGATGAAACACATCACCTTACCAAAGACCAAGATACACAACCAAATCTTCAACCGAAGTAATTTCCTCTTTGATGGAAGCCTCGTCTTCTTTTTTGATCTTATATTCTTATTCTCTAATAAATAACATGTATCTAACCACACAAAGGATACATAACTACTCCTCTACTAATACTCAGATCTAGATCAACAATCCAAAACATACATGTGTAATATAAAAAACACTATAATACTAAGGTAACAAAACTATACATCTATAATCTGGATATGTAATCCACCAACATGATTATGCCTCCAAGAACTAGGGATGCCTAAAAAAAAGATACATTCACTCCATCTAATCAAATTCTCATATCTATGATTTTTATTCAAAACCAGTCGTTGATGCCAGCTCCTCCGACCAACCATAGCTGCCATGCCAATATCAATTACAGAATTTCTGCGCATCGGTAAGCCTACCGACGCCGGTCACTATATTTTTCAAGAAATATTACATTTCTAGCTCCCACTTGAGATTAAATATCTTCTTAATCAATCTTCTCATCACGAAAAAAAAATCTTACTCTCATACATGTCACTAATAACCACTAACAAAATCATGAAGCAAATTCTTGCTTTGAAATAACCAAGCTAACTCACACTTTGATACCAATTGTTGGGAATTAGGACTACGAATAGTGCTATGATTCAATAACAAACTAAATCATGCAAATACTGATCTATACAATTCCCCAAAATCTACAACACTCAAATTGTAAACATGATAAATCCAAATCAAAACAATGTACACACACATAGCACAACATAACATGTGTGGTTCATCCAATATGGGCTACGTCCACCAAAGATAGAGATCTCATATATATAATAATCAAGAGTACAAACCAACACTTCCCATAAGAGTACAATGCATCTGTCCCAAGAGTATCTCCTCTTCTAGAACTCTATATGGATCTCCATGAGTGAACTACAACCGTGCCTCCAAACACCACTAGAAGATATCAAATAACCAAGAACTACTATATCTTTGAACTACAACCAAGCTCTCTTTGGATCTACAATAAGACCTCTCACATGGGTCTACCAATGTGCAATAATGATTGTGCACCAAGAATTAAGTTTTCTCTCCATCACCGCATGAACCCATGCAAACATGAATATAACCTCCTCTCTGATATCTAGATCTACATGGATCAATAATACAACATGATCTCATGGATCTATGAATACAATATCTCATAAAACCTCGTGGTTCTAATAATACAATATCTCACAACAACATGTGGATCTAACAAGAAGAATCTATAATACAAGATCTCACCAACATGTGGATCTACAAGAATAAACTCTTTGTGCTTTGCATACTTTATGCAATCCATTACAATGAGACAATAACTATACATAGGAAATAAAGTGGAGGATGTTACCCTCTTCTCACCATTGAGATGTACATGTCATATTTGTACCTACTATTTCCTTCTTTCCATCTTCTCTCTCGTGGAAGCTCTGTCTTTATGTGACATGTTGTTTCTTTCTCTTTCTCTTCATCCTCTCAATCTAGGAGATTCAAGGATCTAACTCAATTCTTCTCATAATTCACCTTCTAACCCTATATTTCATGCTTATATAGGCATATACAAACTTAGGGAACCATAGCTATGCATTACAAGCTTTAGATTCACTTTATAAAATAAATTTAGATCTAATTCCCATGAGTTAATTATAAAATTTCATGCACATGTAACCAATGCCGGTTCCCCGACCGATGACGGTTCCTTTTCTAACCGATGGTGGTTCTTCTTGACCAATGGTAGTTCTTCTAATGAGCAATGTTGGTTAACCAACCGACACCGGTTATTGTGTAAACCATCCACTTGTAATGCATGCTCATTGTGAGGTAATTGCTGATAAGTCAAGGGCTTCCACTTGTTGAATGTACGAGATTTAGGGGCTCTCATTTCCTGTATCCATGGGAAAATCTCATCGGACATAGGTTCTACGATAGGTGCATCAACAATTCCATGGTCTCAAAGAGGAGGAAAATCTTATATGGGGAGACATTGGTGTTAAAAGAGGCGAGGCCTCCTATAGCGGTTTGAAGACTAGGTATTGAACTACGTGCTCTCCCCGTGCTTGTGCTTTTGCCATTGGATATTCTTCTTACATTGTTACAACTGAGATTTCTTCCATCCTATCTTTCTTGAGACCCTTCATGAGTAGAAGTATTCAATTCTATGGAAATTCATTTAGAACTTGTTCCGAATTCCATAACTTGAGAAAACTTCCACGGATCTTGATGACGACTAATGACAGGCTTGTTTCTAACCTGTAGGCATACCTTGTTATTGGAGTATCATGGTTCTCATCCTTTAAAACCAATTTCTCTTTATCCCGACCACCTTCTCACTCACCCCTTTACATCCCGATTCACTGATGTTCCAACCGACCTAAGGAAATGGAGAAACTTTGACTTCGTGTACTCAAGATCATACATCTCTGTCTCATCATCCTACAAAATATCTTCGAACCAAGAGAACTTGAACTTCCTCATTTAATTGACTTTCATCCTCATATGATCCTTTTTCCATACTTAAATTCATCAGCACAATTGGCCCAACAATCCTCAATTTGTGGCTCATGTTGCAAGTCTGGAACATGGAAAGAGTCAGGATTATCTCGGATGTCGAAATTAGGCCTTGCAAAGTGTAGGAATGCAAAGTCAAATGAGTGAAGGAAACATCCAAATGAGATGCATCATTTGCATTCTTACATGTAAATACCCTAAGAGAGATGGGAAATGAGATCAACTTCTTTTCCTGCTCTTGAGCTTGTTGTTTATCTGTATAATTTTCCTGCAGAGATCAAATAGTACAATTTGGTCATCAAGGTACTTGGGAAACCTTAGCGGAGCTTGGTCGAAGCGGGCGACTCACAGGTAGGAGAAGGTTGAGAATTAGATGAAGTAAGAGCCATAATTTTTTATTAGGGACGTTGCTTGTGGTGACATCCTAGCCTCTAAATCACCCTCCGATTTTTGGACCACATACATTGTGAATGCATCATTCACGTGAGTGAAGTGTCTATGGCTTTCCTCCATCACCAACTATGGAAGTTTCTTGAATGTTGGCATCTTGGCGATAATGTTCTGCATGAGAGCCAATCTTTTGAATAATCTTGAGCTAGTTAGAAGATAGACCAAGCAATAATTCATATGGAACTTCTTCCTCATGGGCACCTAGAGCAATTGCACATGTAGATTATCATGGATGAGCTTCCCTCGGTAAATTCTCTTCTTTCATTCTCACACAGTCAAGATGAAAATTCCCATCCACTCGTGGAAGTCTCTTGTGTTCACTTCTCCCATCGCCTTGTTAAGGAGGGTGATTGCATATTATTATCCCTCACGAAACTCACACTTGAAGGGTCTTGGGCATTCTTGAGGGTTTTATCCATGTATTCATCCACAAACCAAGTGAAAAATCAAATGAGCGAAGGAAACATCCAGATGAGATGCGTCATTTTCATTCTTATATGTGAATACCCCAAGAAAGATGGGAAATGAGATCAAATTATTCTTCCTGCTCCTGCTCCTATTGTTTACTTGTATGATTTTCCTACATAACTCAAATAGTACAATTTGGTGGTTAAGGTTCTTGGGCAACCTTAGTGGAGCGTGGTAGAAGCCAACAACTTACAAGTAGGAGAAGGTTAAGAATTAGATGAAGTAAGAGCCATACATTTTTATCATGGATGTCACTTGTGGCGACATACTAGCCTCTAAATCACCCTCCAAGTTTCGAACCACATACATTGTGAATGCATCATTCATGCAAGCTAAGTGTATGTGGCTTTCCTCCATCACCAACTGTGGAATTTTTTTTGAATGTAGGAACCTTGGAAATGCTCTACATGAGAGCCAATCATTAGAACTATATTGAGCTATCGATCGATATATAAAGTAATAAGTCATATGGAACTTCTTTGTCACGGAACTCCGAGAAATTACGGATGTAGATTATCACCGATGATTTTCCCCTCCAATTATCTATTTTCCTTCAATCACATTTAAGATTAAAAGGTCCATCCACTCCTAGAAGTCTCTTATGTTCGCTTCTCCAATCACCATGTTGAGGAGGGTGATTGCATCTGAATATCCCTCGCGAAACTCACACCTCGGAAGGGTCTTGCACATTCTCGAGGGTTTTCTCCTATCTTCATCAAAGAACCAACTATAACCGGGCTTTTATATATGCATTCATCGATTCCCAGTCACACAAGGCCATGTCCTTTGGGATGAAAACAATGTTAGGTGATGTTAGGATTTACAGAGAAAGTGACATGGTTCTGGGACTAATGAGTGCCATTTCCATTCCATTTTCATCTCTTAATCATTTGTGTTTCGGTTTGATAATGGTGAGAAATCCAAGACTAACTAAGGCTTTGTATAGACACAGAGTGTCCTCTGCAATCTCAACAATCCACTTGTGAATACATGATCCTTAATCTTCCCTCATTCATTAGCATGTCATGTGATCCCTTAGGTCATTTAGGACCATATGTGAGACATCACTATCCTCTATCTCGTACTCAATCAAAAGGTCAGGCTCGCTTCTTTCTTGTCCATTTGTACTTCATGGTTTCTTAAAAAAACAACGTACTATTTTTAGTAAGTATATAAAATTTTATTCCAAACTCTAACTCATGGATCAAGTTAGATTGATTGATCCACTCTCGGAATTCTCCTCTCGTGAACTTTACCCTTTGGAAAGACTTCCTATTTTTAGTAAGTGCCAAAAACGTAACTTATTATTTTTAGCAAAAAAAAAAATCAGCTCCCGCAAACCTCAATGGTCCGTGGTAACTTGAAATCCTCCTTCCCTTTGTGTTCCCCTCATTTTTATGGGCTAGTCTTATTTTTTTGACAGTATTTGTGCAACCACTTACTATTTTTAAGAAGTTTCAATTTTCACCAAGACATCTTCTCGTGTTCACCGTCTCCTTCGCAGTTCTTCAAATTGATGACTTTCCTAAAATAATAGTCCTTTAGTAGAAGACTCGCTATTTTTAGAAAGCAAGCTTCCGGTGGTCAGATTTTTATGGAACAAATATTTTTAATATGGGTTTTTTCCCAATATTTACCCTCTCAAATTTCGTGCTTACTCGATCAATAGTTGGTGAGATTTTAAAATTTCAATTTTTTTGCCTAGTGGCTGCTCTTAACATGGTAGCCATTAACAGAGCTTGGAAGTTGCAGGTTTGGTTTTCTCCTCCGTTCATGATGAAAATCATGTTTTTGATAATTTTTTTTGATTCTCGTTCCATCGGTGAATTTTTCCTTCAAACCGATTGTTGGTTTGACAGGAAATCTAACTTTTTCATCCATTGTGCAAAGAAAGATAGTTATTCATTACGAACGAGAGATCTAAAGGTGAGGTTTTTATGGTCTCGAGAACTAAGAATGTAGCAAAAATATATTTTTGTCTCGTGTAATGGTTTGCAAGATATCTTTGAATTTTTGTTTCACGAATGGAAGTTTTCAGATGGATTTCTCTATTTCTTCTTCTTCGTCCTTCTTTTTTCTTCTTCATTTTATCAATCCTTCTTATGAGGCCCATATACTATCATGGAGTGGAGGATTTGGAGAAGTTGGTTTGAAGTGCAGAAATGGTGGAATGGGTGTGAGTAAGTCATTCGGCAGAGCTATGACAGGCGAAGTCATGGAAAGTAAGAAGCGGAAAATAAAGAGAAAAACAAGATTTAAAGCATTCAAAAAATACAAAGAAGGGGTGGTGAATATTTTTATGTCCCTCATGTCCCTTAGGAATTACGTGATGAGAGGGACATCAATTTTCACAGGTGCCTCGTTGCGACATGTGGCGTAAATCTGACGACCGAGTATTTAGGCCGAAACAACAAACCGGAAGCACTGGGAGCTGGAAAATGGTCGCATGGGGGACCATGAGACATTCCTTTGGCTAGGAACATTTTTTTGTCCCTCATGTCCACCAACAAAAAGGGACACGAGGATAATCAATTTTCATGCGGTGCACGGTGTTGACACTCACGAGATCCAATGGCTGAGGGTTTAGCTCCACTAGCTCCTGGAGGCTGAGAAATTACACTGGAGAGGGTCACATGGGTGACTTGAAGGCTTCTTGGGGCTGGGAATATTTATATGTCATCAATTTTCACGACACGCCTATTGCTTGACACTTGTCATGATCTCGAGCGAGCAAGGGATAGGCTCCTGCAAAACACTTGGGAGTCAACTAGCGATCCAGGACATCCCATGTGTGACCAAAGGGTTTATTAGGGCTGGGCACATTTTTTCCCCTCATTTCCATTTTCTTGAGGGATGAAAGGGACATAAAATTTTGCTAGGCTCCTAGAGCTGACATGTGTCCTCTTACAAATTTGACTAGTTGTTGAAGCCTTCGTAGATGATGACTTAAAATGATGATAACTTGAGCTCGTGATGGACGTTTTTGGAAAAAAAATTATATTATTTTTACTAAAAATGTCCTTTTGAATCAAATGGTGGGGTTCGTAGCTCTTTATTCCTAAATTTATGCCCTAAAAAATTGGATTTTTTATTTGGCCCCTTACCCGTGCATGAGAAAAACTTCCTGTAGACCTATTGCGCCAAGGTGTTGTGAAAAAAATAATTTCACCATATTTTAGTGCTCTTAATTTCCTTTTTGAAGATGGTTTTTTTGGCTCCTAACTCCATCTAGAGCTCCCTAATCACCTTTCAAAGTTTAGTAACTCTTTTGGTCCTGCGCACCGCCTAGGCTTGTGAACCCTATTTTTTTTTATCAAATTGCTCTAGCTTCTCCAAATCCTTCATGAATCTTATAAAATAAATTCCATTATTTTTTTATACCTTTAATCCACCTCTGCATTTTATTTGTTTCTTCTGCTTTGTTCTAGTGCATCGATCTTGGGGAGGCTAGTGGTAGCCCTTCCCAACACTGCCCAAAAATAGTACTTGACCGAGTAGACTTAGAGTGCCTAAATAACCTAGGGGACTGAGTTAACATCATCTGGGATGTCATTGGACTAACTAAGTAGACTCGGGGTGCCTTGGAAGGGTAAAACTTGAAAGTTTCAACACAGGAGTATAGTTGTCATGCTAAAAATTGTCAATTTTCTTGTTGCACATTTACATGACAACAAGTTTGTTGGATAATCCTAAATATATATTAAAAGATTATATATTTTTGGTTTTATTATTTAATTTTTCATATAATAAAAAGTTTTTAGGTATTTGGTAAAACACAAATTTGTAACAAGGGTTGTGTAATTATTAGTCAATGTTAACAAATTGAGAATAACATTAAAATTTTATATTAAACTTTAGAATGGAATAAAAATATATCATAATATTGACTAGATTTATTAATCACAATTGAATTAAGTGAAATTTTAATATTATAATATTTAAATTTGATGAACAATTATATATTTCTTTCTACTTAGAATTTTTCTTTCATTGCCTCTTTAAAGATTTAAGACAAAATGCTCACTTTTATATTAATATTGGTTTTCACCAATATATTAAAATAAGGAATTATATACCCGTGAAGCAAGTGTTGAATTGAAGGGGTTTTATTCTTGCATGTGTTTTGTAATGACAAGACAAAAGACCGACATTTTTAGGATGAGAATTAAAATGGACGAACAAGGAAAAAATATGCTAAAATTAGCGGCAAAGATCTCAAGTGAAAGAGAAATTTAAAATCTCGACAAGTTTCAAGGTGCTAGAACAAGATAAAACTCTAACTAGTGCAAGGTAGATTTTCAAAGTATTTAATCAATGCTAAAAATTATTGTATAAACCACCATTATTATTTCCTTATAATTCGTGGCACAGTCAAAAATACAAAATAAATATAGCTTTCATCATCCCCTCTTAAATAACACCTCCCATGGATTTAAATGATTGAGACCTCCTTAGCGAAAATCCCATAAGGTCTGAAGACCCCTGCTTTTTTACACAATGGTGTAATTTTTAAATACCAATTGAGGCCCAGTGGTGTAGTTCAATGACTCAACCATAGATATGATTGCATGTGAGGAACATAGGTTAGTTTCACAACATACATGAAGGATGTTGGCTAGACACCCAATAACAAGATACTAAATAATGATTTTATCTATATCCAAGTTGAGGAAAGTCCTATAATCTTTGGAAATGTTTCAAATTTTCTTGAAAATGTTTAATATATATTGCAAAAAGGGTGGTGTTACAATGTTAAGCACTACTCTAGCATAAGGAAATTTTTATTCAAGGTGTGTATGTAAATGTATGTGTGCATGCAAATGTATGAGCACATGTTTTCTACAACATTTCAGAACAATATATTTTTGAAGGTATTTATAGAAAATGTGTAGGGCAATGAGAACTCATACTATGAAATGGGAGTTACATGATGGTGCGTAGATGAAATGATCAACATTGAGTGTAATGGTAATGCTTTATCAACACTTTTTGACTTACATGGAAGATCGGAGGTGTAAAGAGACATGTTGAAGATGATTTAGTAATGGTTAGCTTGAGAATCTAAAGATTATCTCGAAGGTAAATTCATAGGTTTCTTTAAAGCATTTTGTTGTTTTAAAATCATGTAATTTCCTAGCAATAAATTAAGGGAATTTGTTACCAAAACTATTGTGGTTGTTGGATTTCATTCTATAAATGTAAACCATGTTTGAGATGTATATATAAGTGCACAATGATAAGTATATCATACATAAATTTATATAGTATGGTACACTATTTTTGTTCATTAACTACTGAAGTTCTATCATAATAGAATTGTGTAGATCTTCTTGTATGTATAAGCTTGGTTCAATATAGTGCAGAAATAAAACATTCTATTATTGGGTTTTTTACTTGAAATTTTTTTCCCAAGATTAATGTCTATATACATATTTCTTGTACTTTCATTTTCTTTGGACTATTTTGAGATCTACATTTGTTTTCTCATCTCTATTAAATATAAATTAGTATGTGTAATTTCTTGGATGGATAGAATGAATTCTCAACATGTTGTATTAGAGCTTCGTGCGAGTTTAGCTAGAGTTTTGAGAGGTGTGAAATTTTATATATTTGTATAAATCTTCCACAATTTTAGATATTTCGGAAGTTCCAAAATAGAGATTAAAAGTTTCAATGGTCAAAGCTTTGAATGATAGTGGATCAAGATGGTTTATATCTTTAATGGTATATATAAGTAGATTATTATGTCATAAACAAGAATTTTGGGGTTGAAGAAAGAGGAATGGGAAAAGGTCAAAAAAGGATTGGGTCTTTATCATACTATGTATATCGTATACAATGTTACTAAATGTATCTAATGAGAAGACTATGAATGGATTATTGGATTAGTTAGGGACATTACCAAAATAAATATCTAGCCAAGAAAATTTTCCTATCAAGGAAGATGTATTCCTTGAGAATGAGATATGGAGACTCAATTACAAAGAACTTGAATGCTTTCAACACTTTTCTAAGCTAGTTATTTTTATGGGTATCAATCTATGGATGATGAAGAAATTGTGTCATACTTTTACTATCTTTTCTAGAATCTTGAGATAAATAAATGATGGTGATCACAAATACTTCATCCAAGCTAAAGATGAATCATATCACCGCAACCTTATTATAAAAAACATTGAAGCACAAATCAACTAAATATCACTAAGGTGATGCATTGTTAGTTTAAAAGAGAATACAAGAAAAATTCAAGTGCATGTCAACCTGTAGAAACATGAAGATTCCAATGTAGATATAAGAATTTTAAAATTCCTTCTTTAAAAAAGTTGTAGAAATATGGTAGAATAGATAATTTTAAGAAGGATTGCAAGGTAAATGTCGACAACAAAAATACATAACGTTTCATCCTTGGGTGGTAAGGGATCTACAAATGAAGGTGGATATGTACACTTGGTTGATCTTAGTGTGCATGCAAGAAATGAAGAATGGTTAGTCGTCTCTCATGCATAGTACCACGTGACCTCTCATAGATATTAGCTTAATCTGAATATGAAGAGTTTGATCGTGGCAATGTCTTTTTAGGAGATGGCTTCACCGAGCAAATTAGGTGTTGAGGTAGAGTAAAATTAATATTTAATGACAAGATGATTGAGACTCTCTCTAGAGTTCTCGCATGCACATTGTATTGCGAGGAACTTGGTATCGACCAACATTATGTGTGATCTTAGAGTGCATGTATCATTCATAATGGATGGTTGTAAGATGGTGCATAGATAATTAGTCTTATACACCAAGATAAAAAAACACTCCATATACACCACAATAAAGTAGAGTGTGGATAAATAAGACACCGATGGGAAAAACTCCGAGTAGGCTCATCATTGTGCTCAATCTAAAAGAATATCAAAAAACCATCCATTGATGATGTTTGAAATTCCCGAGGATAAATGTTCGGCCAGAGGGGGTGAACAAAGTCACGAGTTCCATTGAGAAACGAACAATAATAAGTCATCAAATAAGTAGTGTGTTCAAACATTAGCGATAACAACATCATCAAATATTGAAGGTATATGACTTTCCCATTACATCACCCATAAATGATTCCTAATTTTAAATTAATTTAAATAGCTATTTACCTTCCCATTTTATTGTTCATGTACGATTGCTATTTTAAAATTAATTTAAATTGTGACTTTTCTTCCATTTAAACATATCAAACACAACATAAAAATTATTAAACTTTCAAATAAATTATTGTTTTACATTTATATCCAACACGTATGCAAATCCACGAACTTAGGGGTAACAAGTGATGGCACCTCCCACATAACATCTTATCAATAGGGGAGAGGCACCAATTAGTGAACATGTACCAAAAGATGAACATGGATTTGTGATTGAATGTCTCAATATAAAAATAAAGATGTACCAATAAATATGCAAAGAGTACCTAATACTAGTTTGTAAGGGTCAATCATATCATGACATGTGAGATGTTCATCTATTGGTGTACTTACTTTTCATATCAAACATATTCAAATTATGCATTTCCTTCCAATTCAACACATTAAACTAAAATGAGAATACCTTTCGATCATATGTTATATATTGGTGTAAGTTTTAAATACCAAAAAGATACCTTCATGGATCTTTTACATGTGGAGAGTTCGGGTGCTCATCTAGCCATACATCTCCCCTAGATATAAGCACAATTTCTTAGAAAACCAATAATATCAACCAGAGTTGAGATTTGACGCCCATCCCAAACGTTTTTACATGTTTTACCCCTTTGTTACACTTTGCAAAATAGTCGACCCTTCTCCATTTGACATGAAGAAATTTGGCAAAACCGTCATTATCACTATTAACACACTAAATAAAAATATAAATGTTTGCATGAAAATATATTAAATCAGACATAAAATCCTTGAAACTTATCCAACACGCATAAATACAACTAAAAAAACAATGCATTTTTAAAATTATTTATTAAAGAAGAAATATTTCACATAAATACATAGACTAAGGGACAAGATTTGAGAGCTGACCCCACCCGTCAAACCAAAAATCTAAAATGTCAAAAACATTTTTTACATCATAGAAAATTTGGTTTGATGGGTGAGGTCAGCCGTCAAATCTCATCCCTAAAATATCAACGTCAATAATTCTTTTTCAAAATTTTGTGAATGGTTTCTTTAATAAAGATTCCAAATGTCAAGAAACTCTGCCGAGATTTTTATTTATTTATTCTTCTTCTTCGGAGCGATAAATTCAAAAGACTAAGTTAACTGTTCTGAAGTGTCCGTCTTTGAAACGTTTCAAAAGAAAAATGAAGAAAAAGAATGCACTAAGTTACATGCATTCAACAAATGCATGCCCACGTACCTCTCACCTCTCACATCACCTTTATTACTTGTAATTTCTGTGGCCGTGGAGAAATTCGTGAATGCATGCGAAGTCTTTTTCTGTTCGACTTTTCGTTCTTCATCTTTAAATTGTTTGAACCGCTAAATATATTGACTGGATATTACAATGGGGTACGGTAGCCATGGCGGTGGCAGCAGGCCTCATGTGGTTACCGTTCCCTTCCTTGGCCAGGGCCATCTCATTCCCTTCCTCGAGCTCGCTAAGCTTCTCGCCTCTCAAGGTTTGATTGTTTCTTATGTATCCACCCCGGCCAATGTTGCGCGCCTGCAACCTCAGGTGGACAAGATGGTCCAGAGTTCGAATCCCGCGCTGGACATACGCCTGGTGTCGCTTCCTTGCCTCCCATCGAAGGCCTGCCCCGGGAATCGAAAGCTCCGAGAATATTCCGCTGCATATGAACGGAATTCTCATGAAATCTTCTCACAAGCTGGCTCCGCAGCTGGAACAATGGCTGGAGCTGCAGATGAATCGCAGTAAAAGTGATTGTTTCCCATCTAGTCCTCCGGTGTGCTTAATAAGCGACATGTTTACGAGCTGGGTTCACGATTCCGGTGCGAAATTCGGTGTTCCTACCGTGGTTTTCCACACGTCTGGAGCGTTTGCGATGTCTGTGATGCATTCGTTCATCAAGTACACGCCGCAGAACGATGTGGAAGCGGACGACGAGTATTTCGATGTTCCCAACCTTTCTTTCGATTTTAAGCTGCGGAAATCGGATTTGCCTGTGATTTTCGCCGCGCGGAGACCAATCCCATGAATAATTTTGTTAGGAGGAGATCAGTCGCAGCATGGAAGGGCAGGGGGTGATTTTTAATACATTTTACGAGATGGATCCGCTGGGGCTGGATCACATCAAGAGCCTAACAGGAGACCTGTATGGAGTATTGGTCCTGTGCTTCCCAAGAATATTTTCGACGCAGAGGGGATCGAACGCGTGACCGCTGATAAGCGTGGCAAGGCTGCGGATATCGGCGAGGCGGAGTGTTTGCAGTGGTTGGATTCCAGAAACCCTAATTCGGTTGTTTTTGTTTGTTTTGGGAGCCAGTCGACTCTAAACGAAGAACAGACGGAGGCGCTGGCGAGGGGCTGGAAGCGAGCCAGCAGGCGTTCATATGGGCCATTAAATTACACGGCCATGAGACTGGACTGCCAGAGCGGTTCGAAGAGCGGACAAAGGAGAGGGGGCTGGTCATCTGGGGCTGGGCACCGCAGCTGCTCATTCTCTCCCACCCTTCTGTAGGTGCGTTTCTCAGCCACTGCGGATGGAATTCAACGCTGGAGAGCATAAGTCTGGGAGTCCCCATGATCACATGGCCAATGTTTGCAGAGCAGCCTTTTACTAATAAATTTCTGGTAAACCAGTTGCAGATAGCGGAACAAATATGTTCGAATATGGACGGTGTGGCGGATGAACAAGTGGTGAAGAGAGCGGTGATGAAGCTTTTGGCGGAGGAAGAAGGGGAAAAGATGAGAAGCAGAGCTCAAGAATTAAGAAACAAGGCAAAAATGGCGGTTGAGGAAGAAGGGTCTGCTCATGCAAACTTGCATGCTTTTCTGGATTATATGGGTAAGCTGCATGAGAAGGCGAATCTAAAGCAAGGCGTAAAAGAGTATGATGGACAATATTGTAACGGAAGTAAGCGAAATCACATTCATCTTCCACTTTCAGCATAGGACATTTTTTTTTTTAAATACAATATTAAGGGAATGTAAACATCTTACGGATATTTTTGTCATATTTCGAATATAATAATAATTGTTGATTTTATGGTCTAGAGACACGTGTTTTTAAGATTGTAAACATTGTGACATATTTCTTATATTATACTAATACATATTTAGATGAAAATTTTCAAAAAAATAGAAATAAAATGACTTTTTTTTTTTGTAATTAAATATTAGATAATATAAAGTATAAATTTTATTATATTAAGATTTTCTAATAAATAGAAATAAAATGACATTTTTTTTATGATTAAATACTAGACAATATAAAGTGTAAATTTTATTATATTAAGAATAAACATGATATTAAAAAGACAATAAATGATGTAAGTACTAATAAATTTATGTATTCAAAATGTCTAGACATATATAAATTCAATTTACATTTAAAAATGAAAAGTGTAGATAGTTCTCATTATTACAAACATTTTTTAAGTTTGAATATATTTTCAAACCTAAAAAGGTCATGTCATTTATGACCCAATACACTTTCATTCACAAAATTGAAAGACTTTATACTCACATTCAAAACACAATCATGATAGAAAATGAAATGAATGTTGTATTCATTGAGACAACAACAATGAAAATTAATGACAAAACCAATGCATGGGAAATAAATTAAAATTGGATTAAAGTTAATAGCGTATTAAATGGTGGAGGCTGCATTATCGAACACATGTCATGCCATAATAGTTGGTCATCCTCTTCATCAAAACGTGGTGTAAATGCAATCCATCTAATGGTTCCTTTTTCATGGAAGTTGTTAACCATTTAGCAATAAAGGAAGGTTAGTGATTTTTAATGCAAGATGTTATATTTAAAATTAATTTTTATATTGAATGTAATAACATTAAAATTGAATATTATTATATTTGTTTTGTGTAGATCATTGGATGATAACACCTCAATGGGTAATATACATTTTTTTAACATGCAATTTTAATATCTTCCAAAAATTGTCTTAGAAAATGAGTGTGGAGTGGTCACTTCAACTCGAAACAAAATTTGTATGTCTAAAACATGGAAATATATAAAAGGAAAATTTTAAAAATTAAAATTTATTGTATATATATGTAAATTAAAATTTAGTGGTCACAAGTTCAAATCTTGGGGGGTAGGGTATGTACGTCTCGTTTGTAGCAAAGTTAGTTGCCTCCCGTATATGAGTACGAGGTAGTCCCATATGTTATAAGCCACTTGTAGACCCAAAAACATGCCGCCCGACATCGTGGACTCTAAAACCTATTATTATTATTATTATTATTATTATATTATTATTATTATAGAGACCCTTAAGTACAATTCATGATAATTGGCTCATATCCCCTATATAATTTATATAAAACTATCAATATAGGTGCTTTGAGATTGAGATCTCTCATTATATTTTAGATAGTTGTATTTAATATATTTATGTTTGTATTGTAATATGTGGAAAATGACATTAATTTAGTTCCAACAATTTCAATTGAGTTTTTGATAAAAGAAAAAATATTTAACTTTTAAGTCACAATCGAATGAAAGTCAAATTTAAGAATGGATTACCATGCAACAATCGAATAAATGTCAAATTCAATATCACACATATGACTATAACCCCATTAATTCAATATTACACATGTTATTACAACTCGCCACAAACTCGGAGATAATAAATTATTCTTAATAAATATTTATTTTATTATAAAATGTACAATATAATAAATTTTTATATCTAAAAAAATATTAAAAATAAAAATAAATTTTATTATAGAACATATATATAAAAAGGAAAATCACAATTAATGATAATAATATAAACAACAAGCAACCATGTCTTCCTCCGTAGCTTCGCACTAACCCTAACCCTAGCATTTACAGCGACTCTAGTTCTTTTGCTAATGGAAAAGGTAGGGGTGACATCAATCTTCTTGGGAGTGCTGGCAAAGTGACTCCTAGGATTTTCTCTCCTATGAGAAAACTTCCCTAACCCATGGCAGTTCTATCCTTGGTGGCAACGGAAAGGGCGCTTTGAGACATCTCTCTGGCAGCTCGGTTACATGTGGATCGTGGTTGGGCGACGCTTATAGGTGGATCTCTATCTGGAGGAGGCAACGATGCATCTAGGGGTGGCGGCGATGGTTCTTCACCTCTGGGAAACGAAAAAGTTACCTCCCTTGTTTCCTCTCCTCATGGTGGGGAGCTAGATATTTTCCCACCTCTTGCAATGGTAACAAGATCGGGAGTTGATTTATTTATCCATTTCTCACCCTCGGTGCATCAATGGGATGGAGATCCTTTTGGGCCACAAAGTGATGATCTTGCTACCCTTTTGAGTAGGGGTTTTAATGATATTGTAGCCCATAAACCTGTTAATGCCTCCTTCAAAGACGTTGTGTAGGGATGCAAAGCCATGACTCCTACCACTACTATCCCCTACATCACATTGGGTGAGGAAGTTCTAGAAACTAAACGCTTCTATCAAGAGCATGCATTGATTTGTAGGTGTAGTGGCCTATGGCCTAATCTACCGTGATCTTCACGAATGGATTGCTAAATACTAGATCCCGATTATCAATGGAAGGTTAGATCTCTACCCATGTGCAAAAGGCATTTTTATTGTAGTATTTTCTTCCGTATATCGATAAAAATATCATAAAGCATGTAAACTATGGATTTGTAAATCACAATATCTTATCTTAAAACCTCGATTCCCCTCTTTCAACCCACTCACAAAATCCTTTTCTCGCAAACCCGTATGGATTAAAATGCCTCATCTTCCCTCGTAATTTTGGAGCCACAATGGTCTCGATCTCAATTGGAAATGTTCTAGGTGTTACTCTTTTCATTCATTCCCAAACAACCGATTATACCCACATAACCTATGCCGAATTCTTGTTAAACTTAACACTTTTAAAAACCTTCCTACAAATATTGAACTCAAAGTGCAAAATCATATGTGGAATCAACCTCTGCATTATGAAGGATTTCCATTCAAGTGTAGAAGGTGCTTTTCCTTGGTCATTCAACTTCGAATGTGTAATGGCAAAGCCCTAAATTGAGAGAAACAAATGGTGGAGAAATTCTCTTCATGAGCATTTTGTTTTTGATAATAAGGATGATTTTAATTCGAATGTTGATTCGATGTGGATGCCAATGTTGTACCAAAACTCCCATCATAGACCAGGTTGGTAGGATTGAGAAGAAATCTGCTCAAAAAGTGGCAAAGGAAAATGTTCCCCTCCTCCCTAACGAAGAATAACACATATCTATTGATTAGTGCTATTGAGGTGATTCTTCCTATCGAGGAGGTGGCTGATGGGTGGAAAAAAAGTGCACCATATGAAAAAAATCCATCTTCAAGAATGTTGTTTCCCCTTATTTGTATATTGCATTATGCAACCCAACCTGCTTTCCTTTTATGCATATCTTTTCTCGCCGCTTTTGTTTATTTGATGTTGTGTCGTTGTGATACAATTGTTCCATTGCAGTCTTGTTGTTATTTAGCTTCATGTTCGCAGATCATCCTCTTCTTTTTGCTTCTTTGTTGTATATGGCTTGTAAGACTTTCTCGAGTGTGTTGTCCCCTATTGTCATTAACCACCTGGGTCTCATGTTTCGTCTGGATTTTGGGCCCTTTTGTAACTCGGGGTATGGTCCCCTTAAAAACCATTTACCAATAATAAATTTTTATCATAAAAGTATACAAATTTGAATATTAACCTACATTATTAGATTGAATATTAATCGAATGTTATGAGATATTGCTTTAAAACTTATGAATAATTCTCTCTCCAAAACCTTTTTTCATTTCAAATAAAAACTACACTCATATACATATTCACATTTCAAATATAAACTATACTCACATTCCTTTCTTATATCTTTGAAATTTATTATAGGCTTAAAATTTTCATTTGTTAAACTCTATTTGTCATTTTTAATGTTTAAACTAATTTTTTTCAAAATAATTATTTATTCAGCTTATTTGGAAAAGGTTATTTTATTTTTTTGATTGGCTGAATTTTTTTTCATGTCATTAGAATTTTGAAATAATAAAAAAGTAGTATTTTTTCACAAGCCAAACAAAGACGTGATACACGTGAAAATTTGTTGCTTAAACTATAGTTTAAGGAAAGCAAACTATTGTTTATATATTTTAGTAAACAATCCTTGAGAGAGGGTTAATAATATGATGCCAAATCATCCTTATCATTGAATAATAGAAATGATCATATGAAAAATCATCTTTTGCATTAAATAGTATTGTTTCTTAGTCATGTCAATGAAATTAATCAAATAAAAACTGAAATTGCTTCTCTAATACACATTACATCTAGCTTCATGAAACTTCATAGAAGGAAAAAATAATATTCCTTTCCAAATTAATTTCTTCAATGTTAATCTTATTTTGCATGGTAATGTGAGGGATGAAAGAGGCTAGATCCCCATCTTCAACTTTCTAGGTTTTTTGGAAAAGTATTTCAATTAGTCATTTTTCATTGCCTCATCTTTGATATAAGAATGAGCATACTTGTAGTAGCCCAAACATTTATTTTAAAAAGGAATAATAATAATAATAATAATAATGGAATGTGTGAGTAGTGATTGAGAAGCTTGCGTGATTGGACAAGGGCCACATGTGTCGAGAGTCAAGAAAATATGGAAAAATCCTGCCATCAGTCATTCTCCATGTATAATAAGTCAAAATTTTATTTGAGAACTCGAGGCATTAAAAAACATGAAACCCAAGTTAACATTGGAGACTTAGCAATAATTAGATTGTTAAAACAAGGGCGAAAGTACAGGATGGATGGGATCCATGTTGAATGGAGTATGGGTTGGAGTTTGGGTGGAAGAGAGACTTGTCAACCTATCATTTTCCTTATAGAATAATACAAGCACTTAATATTGGGATATAAGACTTTAATCATGCTAAAACTCATGCTAACGTTGTAAATTTAGCATATTTGGTAGTGGTAGAATGCTTTGGCCTGCACACCTCCAAAAACAAATACAAAAAATAAATAGAATGTTAGGGGATCTATGCAAATAGAGATTTGATATAGCCATCCCAAATAAGTCCATTTCAGGTGAAAATCTATCCGGTGTGTGTGGGAGGCAAAGATGTAAATCCAATATCTCCTTATTCTTTTTTCCACATTGATTGAGCTAGGTCTCGTATCTCGCATCTAAGGGAAGTCCTATGTCTTTGAGAGGAAATGGATTCCTTCCTCTGCATTGGTTTTGTATGCAAAAGAAGGAGAAAAAAAGAGAATAAGATTGAGGTTTAAGGGCATTTATTCGGGCATGATGTCTAGCTGTGATTTATCTTTCCTCTTCTTCTTCTACGCACATATATTATGTGCATTGTAACCTTTATTGTATCATTCCTATCGTGGACGGCCACCACTTCTCCTTCCTGCACTTTATCTTGGTTCTCAAGTAGGTTTTTGTATTGTTTAAAATAGAAAGTGACTTTCCCGATTATCCCACTTATGTATTTGTAAGATTTTTTTCACCCTTCCTCTGCGTTAAGCAAACGCTATAGCCAGATGTGAAAAATCTATTACAGTTATTGATTATTAACCTCCTATCTTGTAAGATTATTTGATCAACAAATATTGGAAAATAACACAACTGTAACTTCACAAATACAAACACATAAGAAATACCCAACAAGGTGAACACAATATTTTCGGACAATTGTCCCTGGAAAAACCCCGTAGGGAAAACTAGTACTACAGATGAGAAATATATTAAACTTCAGCAAATCAAGAGATACAAATACTGCTTGCCTCTTACTGGCAGAGCTCCGACAATCTCCTAATCCTCCTGCTGATATTCCTCCACTGCTATCTCCAACGCTATCACTGCGCCCTTGCTAACACTGCAAGACTACTTGCTAACACTGCAAGTTTCTCTCAAAACTTCCTTGTTACAAATGACCCCAATGACCCCCTTATATACTACTCTTGTTGAAAATCAACGGCCGAGATTAATACAAATGAACGGCTGAGATTAAGACAACTCAATAACCATAACAACCTTGGTTATGAGGTGTCACCTAAAAGGAGTCAATATTAGATAACAATTGTTCTTATCCTAACAATATTTGTTTGACAAAAACAACTATTTCTCTAAATTCTAGGCTGTCCAAACTACCCATAACAAATGGATGAGGACAAACAGCTATCCAAGCTACTAACTACTAAGATTAACACTCCCTCTTAGCGAGGAAGCTGTTCTGCATGACACCCAACATCTCTCTGAAGAAGATAAATTTTGCCTTCCCCAATGCCTTTGTCAGAATGTCTGCTACCTGCTGATCTGTAGGTACAAACTGTAGCTTAACAACCCGCTGTACACAATCTCTGATGAAGTGATACTTGATGTCTATATGTTTTGACCTATCATGAAACACCGGATTCTCAGTCAACTTGATGCAACTCTGATTGTCGCAGTGTATCACCGTAGTCTCAACCTTCTGACCAAACAAAGCTACTAGCAACTTCCGAAGCCATATAGCTTCACATGTTGCCATGCTAGCTGCTATGTACTCTGACTCTGCTGAACTCAGAGCCACAAACTTCTGCTTCCTACTGAACCAAGATACAACTCCTGATCCCAGACTGAAACAACACCCTGAAGTGCTCCTCTTGTCCATTGTACTACCTGCCCAATCTACGTCAGTATAGCCCATCAACCTGATTCCTTCACCTCGAGCATATCTAATTCCATACTCGATTGTACCTTACAAATAACGCAGCACATGCTTTGCCACAGTCCAATGCACTCTCTTTGGCTCAACCATGAACTGACTAAGAGAGTTAACTGCAAAAGCTATATCTGGCCTGGTATTGACCAAATACATGAGAGAACCAATCAACTGCCTGTATAAGGTGGGGTCTACATCCTTCTCCCTGGATGTGTCTACCTTCCTCCAATTCATGATCATGGGTGTAGACATGGCTTTGCAATCTTCCATCCTGAACCTTTTCAAGATTTCCATGCAATATTTCCCTTGCCCAAGGAAAATCTCTCCATCTTTCTGCCATACCTCCATGCCTAGAAAGTAGTGCATAAGTCCCAAATCCTTCATCTCGAACTCCGCTGCAAGATCCCTCTTGCATTCTTCTATGAGCCCCAGTGAACCTGTAAGAAACAAGTCATCTACATATAGAACAAGAATGAGAATCTCACCTCCAACTACCAAGTAGTAGAGATTAGCATCTGCCTCACTCTTCACAAAGCCCATTTCCTGCAAGTAACTATCAATGCGCTCATACCACGCTCTGGGAGCCTGCTTGAGTCCGTACAACGCTCTCTTCAATCTACACACGTGGGTCTCTTTGTTGTGTGCTACAAAGCCTTCTGGTTGTTCTATGTATACCTCCTCTTTCAACTCACCATTAAGAAACGCTGTCTTGACATCCATTTGATGGATCTGCCATCCCATCTGTGCTGAAATTGAGATTACAGCTTGTATAGAAGTATACCTACAGCAAACTGGAAAAATGTCTCCTCATAGTCTATTCCCTCTTTCTGAGAGAACCCCTTTGCCACGAACCTTGCCTTATATTTCTCGATGCTACCATCTGCACCGTGCTTGATCTTATAGATCCAACGTGATCCAACCACTACCCTATCTGTTGGTCTAGGCACTACCTCCCACACATCATTCTGCATAATTGAAGTATACTCCTCAACCATTGCTTCTTGCCACACTTGATGTTGTGTAGCCTCCTGATAGCTAGAAGGTTCACTATCTACCAACATACTAACTAATGTAACATAGTCATCATACACAGGCCGTGGTTTCCGTTGTCTATCACTCCTCCTAGGAGTACCCACTAACTCCCGAGTATTCTTCTGTGTCTGTTGAACCTCACGGTTCTTGCTGCTAACTATAGAGGATGAAATATCAACCTCCATGTCTTCTTGATGCATCTCTTCTTTGCTTCGTTGCTCCATACTTTGAAAACTCTCTCCTCCCGAGTCTATGCTTGTCTTAAGTAATCGTACTCGAGCTTTGCTGCCCTTGACTCGATTGAGTGATCCTTGGAGCTTGTTGGCTGCTCACTCGATCATCTCTTTGGAAAATCTCTAGATCTTCTAAATGCCTTGTCTTCCATGAACTTGACATCACATCAAACAATAATCCTCCTGGTCCCCGGAATGAATATCCGATATGCCTTAGAGGTTTCACTGTACCCCACAAAGTACCCTCTCTCTGTAGTCTGATCTAACTTGGTACGTGTATCCTTAGGAATGTGACAATATGCCAAACTCCCAAAGATCCTAAAGTGACTGACATCTGGCTTCTTCCCAGTGAATGCTTCCTCTGGTGTCATCTTCCCTAGTACCTTATGTGGAACTCTATTCTGTATGTATACTGTTGTATTGCATGCCTCTGCCCACAGATAATGGGGTAAATCTTGGTCATGCAACATAGCCCTTGATGCCTCCATTATAGACCGATTCTTCCTCTCAGCAACTCCATTCTGTTGCGGATTGTAAGGAACAGTCCACTCTCTCTTGATTCCTTCTCTGGTACAGAACTCCTAGAACTCATTGCTTTTGTACTCACCTCCATTGTCTGACCGAAGAACTTTTATCTTCCTTCCGAATTCTCCACAAGAGCTTTGAACTCTTGGAAGTGACTGAAAACCTCATCCTTGGTCTTCAAGAAGTATATCCATGTCTTCCTGGAGAAATCATCAATAAAAGTAACAAAGTACTCATACCCTCTGAGAGACTTCGTCGACATTGGTCCACATACATCTGAATGTACTAGATCAAGAATGCCCTTGGATCTGGTGTCACTCCTTGGAAAAGATGCTTTAGCAAACTTCCCCAACACGCATCCCTTACATACATCATCATGCTCCGTGCTCACCTTAGGAACACCTGTCACTGTCTCATGAAGTAATTTAAGGGCTCCATGATGGATATGGCCCATTCTTCTATGCTATAGCTCTCCCGAGCTCTAAGATTATTGTTGCTCATGAGTGCCTTAGGAATATCAAACTGCAGCCTATAAAGCCGACTACTCCTAACTCCAATAGCTATGGGTGATTTCCAATCCTTGTGCTTGATCAACACATGTGCCCCTCTAAAGAGTACATTGTACCCTTTGTCCTGAAGGATAGATACGAAATCAAATTCATCCCTAATCTGGAACGTGCAACACATCATGAAGGGGAATCATCTTACCACTCTCCCTCGAAATCCGAATAGTCCCTTTCCCAACCGAGTTAAGTTTGAACATGTTCCCCATAGAGATATGGATTTTGGTGCTCTCTTCATTATATTCCTTCTTATATGCTAAGAGTTGTGTTGCATCTGTAGTACAAACACTTTGTGAACGGTGGTCACATATTCCTTGATACCATTCTCTTCCATTGATAGAGAAATTCTCGCTTTCCGCACACCAAAATTTGAGGCTCCATCCAATCTTTCTTGATGTCTTAAACCTGTGCAGCCATCTTAAAAGAAAATAATAATAATAATTTTGAAGAGGTTAAACTGGGTTTTATAAACCCTCACTTTCTTTCACCTAGGTAAATCTCTTCTCCACTCGAACTTAGCTCGATACCATGTGAAAAATCTATTGATTCTTGATTATTAACCTCCTATCTTGTAAGATTATTTGATCAACAAATATTGGAAAATAACACAAGCTAATCAACTTCACAAATACAAACACATAAGAAATACCCAACAAGGTGAACACAATATTTTCGAGATAATTTTCCTCGGAAAAACCCGTAAAGGAAACCAATACTATACTGCGATGAGAAATATATTAAACTTCAGCAAATCAAGAGATACAAATCTTTGCTTGCCTCTTACTTGTGCAGAGCTCCGACATCTCCTAATCCTCCTGCCGATATTCCTCCATTCTATCTCCAACGCTATCATCACGCCTTCTTACTAACTACTTGCAAGACTACTTGCTAACATTACGCAAGTTTCTCTAAAAACTTCCTTGTTACAAATGACCCCAATGACCCCCTTATATACTACTCTCATTGAAAATCAATGGCCGAGATTAATACAAATGAACGGCTGAGATTAAGACAACTCAATAACCATAACAACCTTGGTTATGAGGTGTCACCTAAAAGGAGTCAATATTAGATAACAATTGTTCTTATCCTAACAATATTTGTTTGACAAAAACAACTATTTCTCTAAATTCTAGGCTGTCCAAACTACCCATAACAAATGGATGAGGACAAACAACTGTCCAAGCTACTAACTACTAAGATTAACAACAAGCGTATTGATTGGAGTGCCTCGGTTAGGTTAGTGCATTTCTCCAAGAACTACAAAGAAAAATGTTTTCTTTGAATGCGTTGGAACCTTTGGAAGGTGCAGATTTAATTAGAGGAAGTTTGTAAATGCTTCAAATGGCATGAGTTCTCTAAAAATCAGGCCATATATATATATATATGATTTAACTCTTATGCAGATCCGTGGAAGAAATTTTGGACATGTCAGTACCTTGAGGAATCTCCAAACCTTACCTTCAACGTGCTAGTTAAGCTTGGGGTGGTTGTGTGGAGTGTATTTCTTGGTCTTTGAGGAGCACATCTGCATGGAGTCACTTTGGATTCAACAAGACCTGTGAACCACTTGAAGAAATAATCTCTTTTACGTGATCTCGTTGATTGTGAATGCAGATCGCCTAGAGCACTCTCTTGCCACCAACTCGTTATTCCCAGGCATGGTTCATCTCACCTTGTCCTTCATAATTCTCGTACTATAGTTTTTATTTGCAACCAATTAAATGTAAAACCTTGGAGTATGTCACATTCGATTATTTTATATAAAATTGTTTTGCAAAATAATAAAATGTCATTTGGAACTTATGTAACCCAAATAACACTTGGTAGCCAAGCATAGACTTAAACCCCTATTTCAAATACAATTTGGAAAAATTTGTAACCAGACTATTAGCTAGAAACAATAAACTCCTCCTTATGATTTACATTACCGGGTAAGTTATTAAAGGAAGTTGATGGACAAATATAGCGTCATCCGTGGACATCATATTGTAAATAACAACATAATATCAACTTGTAGGGATTATTAGCAATACATACACTCAAAATTAGACAAAGTTATAATAATATGAATCGTAGCATCCGGAATGTAGTTTCTAAAATACTATTTTTGTAAAAATGGACAGGATTAGCTATATTAAACACTTAAAATTCAATGACTGGTATTTTTTTTTAAAAACGCGGCGATAAGATTATAGTCCGTTTGCCCACAATTTGGATGACCAAAAATTAATATATATATTTTTCCTTTGGTGAGAAGTTATATTCTACTATCTATCTTGGGATGGATTTTATTTTGTATTTTTTGAGTAATATTTTATTTTTATGATTTTTTCCGTGAAAGTGGTATGAAAACATAAAGAAAACAGAGCACTTTCCGTTTGCTCCGCCATAACTTCATCAAAAATATTGACATCAAATAATTTTTTTTGAACATGTATATAATTTCACCATGGTTGGGATGGTATAAGTTTTATCACATTCGATAAGTGAAACAAATTTTGCAAATTTAGATGTAGACATAAACATTCACGGAAAAAGTGTCTTAAAGACCTACTATTAGTAAAAATTATAAAATGATATTTATCCTCTTCTATTCACTTTAAAATCAGTATTTCTACAAAGATAATAGTCTTCCTTGGTTGCAATGGTACCATTTTTATGACATATTTTTTACTTTTTGGCATGGTTCAAGTCCGCTATGGAAGACTAAATTTGATGTTTTTCTTCGGTTTTAATGTAAAATTCAGGATTTGATGTCCACTTAATTGTCCCCCAACTTGGTGCACTTACCCTACCATCTTGTAATTTGATCGTCATCTGTGGTTTCGCAACCAAAACCTTATGCATTGCTAGACCCAGGATATCAAAATTTGGTGCTTGTTTCCATTGGTATTGGTGAGAGCTAGATGAGTTGTCAACTAAAAAAACCAATTTTCCTACCTTGCAAAAGTTAGAAAAATGAAAGTTCCGAGACGTGTAAAACAATATCTTGAGCCCCATAAAGAGATCTCAAGTTTCGTATATGTTCCTTGTTATGAGAACAATCACATCGGGATTTATATTTACCTCAAATTATCATTTCTACTCTCTTCACCCCTCATATAGGAGCCTTGTTACTCCATTTTGTAGTTTTAGGAAGCTGCTAAAACTAAAAATTTGGATTTCGTTTTGATCCACTGTTTTGAACCCTAAGCTAAAAATTGTTTATCCGCCTTCGAAACCTCTAATATTTTTACTAGAAAATTACTTTAAACCTTCAATTTGGGGAAAAACACTCTTCTCGATACTTTGGCAAAGGATTTTTGTGGGGCTCGGTCGCTGTTTGACTAGGTTAAACTAGATCAACTATCGATCGATGGCTTCGGAAAAACCATCGCCGTTTGTAAACCCTTAGCTGTTATCGGTCCTCCAACTCGACAAATTTTTCATATATAGGGGGGCATGTAGGAATATTTCCATGGGGAGTCCATCCATTGAGAGTCACTTTTGGATGAGGCTTCTTAGCCCTTGAGCTAAAATTTGTTGTTACAACTAGCCTAGTTATGACCAATGGTCCTAGAAAATAGCCGCCAATTGTAAGTTGTTTCACCGTTCCAAATTCTTCGATCTTGTGAATTCTTGGTATATAGGAGGACACATAAAAATTTACCTGTTTTGTATTTTCTTATTGGAAGACAATTTTTGAATATGGTTCTTAGCCTCTGAGCTAAAATTTTTGTTTTCGTGAAATAAGGCTTTGCAAGACCCTATGCAAGACAATAAACCGACATGAAACTTATTGATATGTATAAACAATGTATGAAAATCTCTCTTACGTCTTATTGTGTGAAATGTGACTTTTGGAAAAATAGTGTGTCTCTCTCTCTCTTTCCTATCTCTTTCTCTATCCTTAGTTAAGAAATAATGTGAAATGAAATGAAATAAATATATGTCTCTAACCCTCTCTTTTCGAGTTCAATTATTATTATTATGTAAATGGAAAACTCTTTTCAAGTTCAATTATTATTATTATGTAAATGGAAAACTAAAAAAACATTTTTATGCTAGATTTAGGTGGATGTCATGCCAAAAATTATCGTTGATTTCATGCTCACATGGTTTTGCATGATGAAAGTTAGGCGGCGTACTGTATTGTGGTGGTTGTAATTCACTTTGTATTATTGTATATGGTTCATGCTCACATGGTTTTGCATGATGATAGATTAGGAATGACATAGTCAAAAATTATCTAGAGTATGTGGTTCCCTTCTAGGATTGGTAATCGTGTGTGTAGTAGGAAGAATGTGTTCTCTTAGGACATTACTCCTTGGGAACCAACATTAAACATAGTTTAAACCCTCTTGGACCAATACACGTGTTCAATGAATGGTGTTGGATGGAAATGATCGCCACCTACCCTTGAAGGTCACCTTTAAGAGTTGGGATAATAGATGAACTTGATACCCAATCCCAATTATCATTTGGGTTTAGTGGTGCAACACTAATAGTTAATTTTGAAACTTAGCAACATTTTAATTTATGATTAATTTGTGAAAACGTAACCATAAGATGATGTACTTGGAGAAAGGTGAAATTTAGGTAGTTCTCTTATTGTGTTTAAACCATCTTGTGGTAAGAAATGAGACCCACGTTGTGTAAACTCTAATGTGAACCTTCATCCCTTAAAATGATGAACTACTCCATCTTGCTCTCCCACTAGTCCTATTAGGTAATGGATGACTGATGTGAAACTAGGTAATCATGTTCTTGAGGCATTTCCCTTAGATGAGAGCTAGTAGTCCAATAAGCAAATGTCTTTATTAATAAATGGGTTACTCAACAAATTTCAAAATTCTATTTAAATCAAATTAAGTGAAATAATTTTAAGATGAACGTAAATGATTAGAGAGGGCCCTATGTTTTATTTACGTACACATGAGAATAATGACTGTGAATCCTCTTTAACCCCTCTCAAACAAGAGTTTCAACTTGGCAAGAAGTATGCAAGGTACCTAGAGTTACAAGATGATTGTTGGGGATAAGAGTGTTCAATCACTCTATTTTGGCCTTAGTAAGGAGTGTAAAATTTATAATTGAATGCCTCTAGTAACAAGCATCTAATACTTATTTCCCATGAATCTAAACTGGTTGAGTACGAAATCATAGTCCTTCGATTTTGATGATTAAGCATTTAAATGAAGTAGATAGGATACACGATTAGTTGTAATTACTTAAAACAAAATCAAGTAACCTTAGTAATTAAATGTTAATATGAAAAGAATGTGTAATCTATTTACTCTTGAACTAATAAACCTCACTTGGTTTCATGTGAACCTTCCTTGTTGCAACTAAGATAAATTGCAAAACCAAACAAACATGCAACTTAGAAGATAAATCCTTAAAAAAACACCAATGGCTCATGTGGGAATATATGTTCCTATCAACAATCAAGCCATATCATTCTATTGTGATAGGGGAAACAAGAAAAATTAGAGGGAGTAATTACAAGTGAAATGTTAAGTAAAGTAAGGATAACATAGTATAGTTTTAAGAAGAATGAAGGGCCATATGATAAGTGATTTTCAACAATTAATGCCAATAACAAAAGATAAAGATAATAAAATTGTAAACCAAGGAAGTTTTGTGTCATGGATGGTGCCTATACGAGAGTTAAATTATAGTTGAATTAATTTTTGTGCCTTTTCATTTGGCGAACGATGGTTTTGATGTGCAACATGTATTTTTCATGTCATCTATGCGGGGATAATGTTTGTGGAAATGTATCATGTTTTAAGCAAGGTCTTAAAAATCCCTTGTGTTTTCATGTTCAAGTAATGTAAATAAAAAAATTATTCTGGTATTTTTATTGTTGTAGTTGTGTGTCAAATGTGGGCATTACATTTGGTATCAGAGCGTAGGTTCATGCTCTCGAACCTCTGGGATGGATTGGAGTTGTGATGATTCTACATGGTGGTGGTGGAGATGGGAAGAGTAATGTGATATATGTTGTTATGTGACCAATGTTGTAATTTTGATATTATGAACACACATGTTGTGCATGTCACTTAGTGCATATTTTTATCCTGTTGATGTGCTTGTGATGAGAGTATTCACTCTCCTTTTCGTGGATTCAATGACGAGTTCACGTGTGATGTGTTGCCATGGTGTGTGTGAAAAGAATGTTATTATGGATTGTGGAGTGTTGGAGCATCTTGTCATTTTGTGATATGTAGGTGTGTTGATGTGTTTTATAAAAATATTGGTGTATGATGAATATGATTGTATCGTGATGAAACTACCATGTTATGATGAATCGTGTGTGACAACATGTTGTATTGCAATTGAGTGTATTTTTAATGTTAGTCATTGTGTTCATCATATGTATAATTCATGTAATATGTGATGTTCATGTCATGAATTAGGGTCATGTGGTGATCGTATAACCCATATCATGTATTACTTGCACCTTGGGTGTATTATGTGGAAACATGATGTATTGTAACCCGTGAAAGTAATGATTGTGTTATACCCTATATATATACCATGTGTAAGATGCTATGGTTAATGTGCGTGAATCACCATTGTGTTAGTGATGTAGTTATGTGTTATGTTGTGAACCTTACACTAACCAACCCTAAGGGAAGCAATCGTTAAGAGTGTATGTGTGGAGAGAGGAGGCGTGGACCAAGTTTTCATAATCTTGAGCTGAGTACGAGTTAGGAAGTGGAGTCTTATATAGACTGAAAACCCACTTCTATCTGTTTAGTATACTTTGAGCTTTCTCAGTATATTGTGGATGCACACCACCTTAGGCTCAACTTATGAAAACTAGCGTCCCCTTCTCTTTCCTATGTGGGTTGTCCATCAAACAATCCTATGTGATTTTGACTATGTTGAGCCTTGTGGGAGTATGGAGGGATGATTCAAGCAGAGATTATGATAGTTGTATTATTTAATATGTTATTTCTTGATTAAGGCTCAATGTATGAGTGTCAAACTCGATGAGTACCCCTTTGGTGGCCGTATAGGGCCACATAGTGATCATAATGTGATATTTCTAGAGTCACATTTTATTCATAATAGACATTATTCTCTTTCTTGAAAAACCAGTAGTTTTCTTGTTTGATGTATTCGTAAATTTTAGGAATATAATTTGATTTTTACACTAACTATGGCTATTTTGCTTAGTTTGAAAACTATCGTTCAAGTTTAATTTTTTTCTAGCCTAGCACAAGGTTTGGAATTTTTACCACTTGAAATTTGAAATGGATTGTTATGCTGGTTCTAATGTCATAATATGTTGGAATAGGTCCATGGGATTCACCATTGAGTGGTGGGACCTATGGACCCACTTTCATTGTATGGGAGTATGCCCCAAGGAGTTACAGATAACTAGCGGGTTTTAAACCACAAGTTATTATGTCACTTCGGTTAGGGAGTCTGGACTCTATGTGCCTAGGGCCATAGGGTGACCGACATCTTTGGTGGAGCTATAAGGAAAATTCATCTTTATTTGATTACTTTGGAGGTATATCGATTTGTTTTGTGATGCTTTGGGAGGTATGTGTAGTTGTTGGTGATGCTTTGGGAGGTATATGGAGTTGTTTTGTGTTGTTTAGAATGTTGATCTACCGATTACTCATGTTATTCATGTTATGTATTGTGACGTTTGAGGCTTGACACTCCTCCTTGTTGACACGTGCTATTAGATCTTATCTTGTTATTGTGTGGTTCCATATTGTCATGGATTTTGGGTCATGTGATACTAGTCACATATGTATTAATATCATGCTTCATATTTTGTTAGTCACATGAGTGTCTTGGATATATGCCTTTGACATAATTATTAGATGTTATTTGTTATGTTGACTACTTGTTTCCTTTCCATGGAGGAATTAGAGGTCTTGTGATGTGATGCGAGTTGTGAAAGTATGTAGAAAGATGCCTTGTGAGTTGTTAGTGTTGTGTTGAGTTTTGAGTGACATCTTGAGGCCAATTACTTTTTGGGAACCCATGGACATAAGACAACTAAAATATTAACAAAGAAATACTCGAGTTTGAGATTAAGAAATATTTTAAAGGAAAATACTAACAAAGTAATAAATTAAAAGAAAACTTCCAATCTTCACAGAACATTAAAATTTAAGATATTTCCAAATTTAGTTTGCTTCCTTGTGGTCATGTTGTACCAAAAGTTGTTTTGTTAAATGACATGTGTCATTATTGACTTTCTTTCCCACCTACCCTTCAATCTTCATTATTTGGTCACATTGAGGACGATGCTCTTATAAGGGAAGGGAAATGTAGTGCCCAACTTTTTTAAAAGGAATAAAATAATAATAATAATGGAATGCGTGAGTGATGGTTAGTGGAGTATTGGGAAGCTTGGCATGATTAGATGAGGGCCAACATTTCAGGCATCAAGAAGGCATGGAAAGCAACCTGCCTACTAGTCTTCTTCTTCTCCTTGTATAATAATTCAAACATTTTATTTGAGAACTCAAGGCATTAACTAAACATGAAACACAAGTTAATGTTGGAAAATTAACAAATAATTGGATATTTACATCAAGGGTAGAAAGTAAATGGGTGGATGGAATCTACATTAATTCGAGTTTGGGTTGGTGTGTGCTAGGTGGAAGAGGCTTTTCAACTTGTCATTTTCCTTATAGAATAATACAAGCACTTAATTTTGGTACCTAAGGATTTAATCACACCAAACTCATGATAACATTGTAAATTTAGTAGTATTGAATATTGGTAGGATGTACGACCTACACACCTCCAAAAAAACTAAATATATAAAATAAATAGAATGTTAGGGGTTTGTGCAAAGAAATATCTCTATAGCCATCCCAAAATCATCCATTTCCGGTGAAAATATGGCTTGTGTGTGTGGGAGGCAAAGATGTAAATCCAATATATCCTCATTATTTTTCCAAATTGATTGAGCTAGGTCTATATTAGCATCTAAGGCGTGTCCTATGTCTCGAGAGGAAATGGTTGCTTTCCTTTGTGTATGTTGGTGTATTACAAAAGAAGGAGAAAAAAACATGAGAAGAATATTGAGGTTAAGGGGCATTTATTCACACAGGATGTCTAATTGTGATTGATCTTGCTTCTTCTTCTTCTACTCACCTATATTGTGTGCCTTAATGTAACATTTTTGGATCATTCCCATGGTGGAGGAAAACACTTCTCCTTCTTACACTTTATCTTTGTTTTAGAGTAGGATTTTGTATTGTTTAAAAGAAGAAAGTGCCTTTTCTTATCATCCCACCTATATATTTGTAAGATTTTGTTTTTTTTTCACTCTTCCTCTTCGTGAAATTCCACAGGACTAGGCGTATCTATTGGAGTTCCTCGGTTAGGTGTGTGCATTAATCCAAACAATGAAAAGAAACATGTTCTTTGAATGCATTGGAATCTTTGGAAGGTGCAGATTTGATTGGAGGCACTTGTAAATGCTTCAAATGACATGAGTTTTCTAAAAACAAGGCCAAAAAATATTATATGTGATTTAACTCTTATGCGGTTATGTGGAAGAAATTTTAGCCATGCCAATACCTTGAAAGCAAGCTCCAAACCATACCTTGAATGTGTTAGTTAATCTTGGGATGGTTGTGTGGAGTGTATTGCTTGCTCTTTTAGGAGCACATCTACATGGAGTCACTTTGGATTCAACAAGACCCGTGAACCACTCAAAGAAATAATCTCCTTTTACATGATCTTGTTGATTATGAATGCGGATCGCTTGAAGTACTCTTACCCTCGCCTCATTATTCCCGGTATGGTTCATGTTATCTTGTCCTTCATAATTCTCGTACTAAAGTTTTTATTTGTAATGAATTAAATGTAAAACCTTGGAGTTTATCACATTCAATTATTTTATATAAAGTTTTTTTGAAAAATAATAAAAATTCATCTAGTACTTATGTAACCTAAATAACACTTGGTATCCAAGCATAAACTTAAACCCCTCTTTTGGACACAATCTAGAAAACTTCATAACAAGACTATTAACACAAAACAATAAAACTTCTCCTTATGATTTACATTACCGACTTGTAATTTGATCATCATTCATGGTTGTGACCACAACCTTATGCATTGTTATACCCATGGTATCATAATTTGGTTCTCGTGTCCATTACTATTGGTGAGAGCTAGATGAGTCATCAACTAAAACAACCATTTTGTCTACCTTGCAAAGTTAGAAAAACACAATTTCTAGAGATGTCCAAAACAACATACTAAGCCCCATAAAAGATATGTCAAGTGTTGTATGTGTTCCTTGTTATGAGGAGAATCACAAGAAGCTTTAGATTGACCTGAAATAACTATTTGTACTCTTTTTGTTGCTTCTTTAAGAGCCTATTACTCCAGTTTTGTACTTTTAGGAAGTTGTTAAAACTAAAAAGCCGGTTTTCATTTTGACCCACCATTTGAACCTAAGAAAAGAAATGCTTATCCACCTTCGCAAACCTCTAGTATTTTTAGTAGAAAATTACTTGTAACCTTCAATTTGGAGTACATAAATCTTCTAGATAGTTTGGAAAAGGATTTTATGGGCCTCGTGTTGCTGTTTGACTAGGTCAAATGGATCACTTCTTACCGGTGGCTCTGGAAAACCATGTCGTTTGTAACCCCTTTTCTAGTTCTCGGTTAATCAAAACTCAAATGAATTATCCTTATATAGGGGGCATGTAGGAATATTTCTTTGGGTAGCCATGCATCGAGAGTCATTTTTGGATGAGGTTTCTTAGCCCTCGAGATAAAATTGGTTATTCTCTTGAAACTACCCAATTACCATGATTAAACGATGGTCTTGAAAAATAAGTGCCAATTATAAACCATTCACCAATTCAATTTCATCATTTCACCTTGAATTCTTGGTATATAGGAGGACCCATAAAATTTAAACCCATTGTGTATTTGCTCATCGAAGATAGTTTTTGAATGTGGTTCTTAGCCTCCCAGCATAAATTCAACGTTTTTGTAAATAGTAGAAAATGTGAAATAAGGCCGTAGGACCCTAGGTAAGAAAATAAACTAACGTGAAACTTATTGATACGTATTTAAAAATATATGAAACTCACTCTTATGTCTTGTTGTGTGAAATATGAATTTTTGAAAAATAATGTTTCTCTCTCTTCAACATCTCTTTCTCTCTCCTTAGTTAAGAAATGAAGTGAAATGACATGAAATGAATATGTCTCTAATCCTCTCTTTTTGGGTGACAATTATTATTATTATATAAATGAAAAACTAAAAACATTGATTATGCTAGATTTAGGTGAATGTCATTTCATGCAAAGCGATTTATCATTGATTTCATGCTCACATGGTTTTGTTTGGATGCAAGTAATGTGGAGAAATGGCGTGGTTGTAATTCACTCTATATTATTGTAATTTATATATGTTAACAAAAAAATGTATTGCTATGTTACAGTAAAGTTTATTATTGAAATTTTGTAATGTGTATGAGTTGCAGTGTTTAGGGTTGTTTGGGGAAATATGTATCTAAATGTGGGTGTTATTTCGATCACAAATTTGTATAGTAAAAATATGATATATGTGTTAAATGGAATTGGATTTAATATCTTATAGTGCAATTCCGATTAGGTGCAATTGATGATTAAATAATTAACCGTGTATAACGTTTCTTATCTTGAAAATGTAATAAAGATATCTAAAGGAAATAGTCAACCTGTTATAAAATTCGTGGATAACTACCCTTCCATGGGATTCTTTTTAGCATAGAAAACTAAAACCTTAGGATGAACTTAAAATCGATACACTTTATGAAACCTTCTAGTTAAGTAAACAAGAACCAAAGTTTGAGTTTATTTCCATAGCTTATGTTAGTGACATTGTCATGAACCTGACAATTAGGAATGACATGGCCAAACATTATCTAGAGTATGCGGTTCCTTTCTAGGATTGGTAATCATGTGTGTAGTAAGGAGAATATATTCTCTTACGATAGTAATCCTTAAGAACCAACATTAAACATAGTGTAAACCCTCTTGGACAAACACATGTGTTGAGTAAAGGGTGTTGGGTGGAAAATATCATCAACTACCCTTGAAAGTCACCTTTAATATTTGGCATCATAGATGAACTCGATACCCAATCCCAATTATCGTTTGGGTTTAGTGGTGCGACACTAAGTGTTAATTGTGAAACTTAGAAACATTTTAATTTATGATTAATTTGTGAAAATGTAACTATAAGATGATGTGATTGGAGAAATATGAAATTTAGGACATTCTCTTATCATGTTCAAACCATCTTTTGGTAAGAAATGAGACCCACATTATGTAAACTCTAATGTGAACCTTCACCCCTTACAACGATGAACTACTCCATATTCTCTCCCACTAGTCCTATTAGGTAATGGATGACTTATGTGAAACCAAGTAATCATGTTCTTGAGAAATTTCCCTTATATGAGAGAAAGTAGTCCCACATGCATGTAAATATCCTTATTAACAAATGGATTATTTAACAAATTTCAAAATGTTATTTAAATCAAATTAAGTGAAATCGTTTTAAGATGAACATAAATGATTCGAGCGGGTCCTATGTTTTAGTTACCTACACATGAGAATACTGAGTGTGAATCCCCTTTAACCCCTCTCAAACAAGAGTGTCATCTTGACAAGAAGTATCAAATGTACCTAGAGTTACAAGATGATTTTTTGAGATAAGAGTGTTCAATCACTCTAGTTGTGGCCTTAGTATGGTGTGTAAAATTTATAAATGAATGCCTCTTGGTAACACACATCTAATACTTATTACCTCAGAATCTAAACTAGTTGAGTGTGAAATCATAATCCTTACGACCTTGATGACTAAGCATTTAAATGAAGTAGATAGGATATATGGTTATTTGTAATTACTTAAAACAAAATCGAGTAACCTTAGTAATTAAATGCTAATATGAAAAGAACGTGTAATCTATTTACTCTTGAAGTAATAAACTTCACTGGTTTCATGTGAACCTTCCTTGTTGCAATGAGATAATTTACAAAACCAAACAAACATGCAACTTAGAAGACAAGTCCTTAGAACAAACACTAGTGGCTCATGTGGGAATATATGTTCCTATCAATAATCAATTCATGTCATTCTATTGTGATAGGGGAAACAAGAAAAATTAGAGGGAGTAACTACAAGTGAAATGTTAAGTAAAGTAAGGATAACATAGTATAGTTTTAAGAAGAATGAAGGACCACATGATAAGTGATTTTCAACAATTAAGGTCAATAATAAAAGATAAAGGTAATAAAATTGTAAACTAGGAAAGTGTTGTGTCATGGATGGTGCCTATACAAGAGTTAAATTGTAGTTGAATTAATTGTTGTGCCTTGTCGTTTGGGGAAAGGTGGTCTTGATGTGCAACATGTATTTTTCATGTCATCTATGTGGGATAATGTTTTTCAAATGTATCATGTGTTATGCATTGTCTTAAGCAATCCCTTGTGTTTTCATGTATCAAGCAATGTAAGTAAAAAAATTATTATGGTATTTTTACTTGTTGTATTGGTGTGTTAAATGTGGGAATTACATTACTTATTAGTTTCGGTAGTACAAAATTTTTAGAGGGATTCTTTTGTCATGTTTTGATTTCTTGGTGCCTTGAATACTATTTTACCTATGCAAGAGGCCCAACCACGTGGTTTGGGCAAGCTTATTCACCCTTTGTTTAAACACTTATTTTTCATCCCTAATTACTATGGCTCAATTAAACACTCTTTCATCATTCTTTTGTTTTTAGGTCCATGGAAAATTTTGTGATATGTAGTGCACAGTAAATGTGTCTTAAGATGAGAAAAAATCCAATGCCTTGCTCATAGATATGTGACTAACACTAGGGTAATGTTTAAGACCTCTGTGAGTATTATTAATATCAACGGCCTAGAGCCTAATCATGTTAAGGTATAGCTAATCCCCACTTTTTGCTACTTTTGGATCTGGTAGGATTTGTATTTCTATTTTTTTAGGGTAGATTTGTGACCGCATTTGGATCTACTTCATAAATTATTTCAGCAAACAACAGCCAAAACAAACCCCACCCAATTCTCTCATAGGATGACTGAAAACTCTAGGTGGCATGTCCATATCCTAAGGTCCATGACAAAGAATCATCATATTATTTTCATCGCCTACTCTAGCGAGTAATATCTAATGATTCTTCTATATTTTTTATTTCATTTTATATGGTACATTCTTGAACCTTTTCCACAAATTTGATAGTATATATAGCTTATTTTAACCTTTATTCAAATTATTTTTAAAAAATACAATGATTTTTAGGACATGAGGATCTTTTCAAACTATTTTTTGGAATGCATATACAGGGGGAGGTAATAATATTACATAGCACTTGGTCAAAATGTAATGAGTAGTACATCCCTTTGTTATTTAAGGAAAATTGTCTAGAGTCTTTCATGCATTAAAATTGGTGCATATACTTATAATTTTGATGCAAAACAAAAATTCCCTCTTTCAAAGATAAAAAAACAAATTTTCATTCACTTCTCTTTTAGTACTTAAAAGAGTATTCAAAAGGGAATTGGAAATTTGCCTCGCCACTTTTTATTTAATATTATTCTTTAAATAATAAAATTTAATCGAAGGGCCCTTGGTTTAATGGTGAAGTTGTTTGGCTTTGTTATAACCCACCAGGGATCAAGTCTTGTTGAGTGTAAGGCCTAGAGATACCAACTTGGAGAGTCAAAATGTTTAAGGCCAAGATTGTGCCCTGGGTGACATTGACGGCGTGGATGCCCCTTACTTGTAGTTGCTTAGGTTGAAGGTGATCACTAGTTTAGTTGTACGCTTACTTGTAATTGTAAATCTGCTATATACTTCCTCCAAGTATGAGCAGAGATGCTGACAATCTATGTAATCTAATGCCCAGTGAGTTCACTACTCATAAAAACAAAAAAATTTTCAATAAAATTTAAGAAAAATGACATACCAAATTATCTATGCTAATTAAATTCAAACTAATATTTGTTAATATTTAAACTATTATTCTATTATTTTCTCCGTGATGATGATGTTTAAGAATATTTATGTAGGATTCCTTGTGATTTAGGAGTCAAGCGAAACCACTGGTGTAATTATGCATAATTAAATCAATATTAGGTTTTAATTCATGTTTGTGTAATTAGTAGTAGAAATTTATTCTTATCAAAAACATAGAATGGCTTTTAAGAGTTGATTTAGCACCACATACCTAGTTGATGTTATTTATAATGTATGAATTGTAATTATATTAATAATTGGCCTTTCTTATATAGTTGAAATGTTATGTATAATATATGGATAGTAATTATAGTAAATTATCCCACAAAATTATGATTATATAAGATTCGAGGAAAAAATATATCAAAATATGAATGTTGGAAAATTATTTCAATAGTTCTAGAGAAATTGGAAAAATAATTTTTTTATACAAAATTATTTTCTGTCGAATAATGTTAAACCCATAACTAAAACAAATAACTACAATTAAAAACATGATTTTATGAATATAGATACATGGGCTCCAACATAGAAATGAAATTACAAAAAAAAATCACTAATCATTAACATCTATAAACAAAACAATGATCTCAAAAAATTCCTTATAGAGTCCTTAATTAGGTCTTTAAATTTAATGGCATTCATTATTACAACAATGACCCATAAAATATAAAAGAAAGGGTAGTTTGTGGAAAGACATGGATGTCAGAAAATGTATAACATGGATGTTGATAGGATTCAAGTGTTAGAGGAGCCCAATGAACAATTAACATGGTACAAACAAAGCCACTCAAATTTAAATTGAAAACTAAGTGGGAAATATTGGGAACACCTAGAAGAATCCATCCCACCCAAGGTAATTTTCAAATGACGAGAGAGAAGTAGGAAAAGAGTAGGACACGTGGCTATATAAAGATATTGAGTTCACCATTTTGGGGTTGTTAAATTGGGTTGAAGGTTGTTGAAGCAGGTTAAGTATTTTTAAAGCATTAAATGCGAGTCAAGTGTGTATCTAGTCATAGGTTAGATCCTTAGGATAACACCAAGATTCTATGATAAGTCCATGAGAGAGTGTTACAAGATCTATTTGTAGATGTCGTGAGGACCTTTTGTATTAATAAGATTCTGTAATTTTTACACACTTCGTTGTGTAACTCTATAGGATGAATGGTATAGTCTATTGAATCTGTTGAAAGCTTTTAAGATCACAACAATGACTATTGCTTTCCAATCGTCTGTGTTTGCATTAATTGCAATTTCATTTCTCCTAGTGATTGGTGTACCTGTCGCACTTGCCTCTCCTACTGGTTGGTCAAGTAGCAAAAATGTGCTATTTTCAGGAATATCATTATGGATTGGATCAGTCTTTTTAGTAGGTATTCTGAATTCTTTTATATCTTAGATATGTTTTAAGATCTTTTGGGTTGAAACCCTCCCTCCCCTTTCCGTAGGGCATTAATAGTTCGCAAGGGCATTTCCTAAAAATACCAAGAAACTAAATTAAAGTGTTCTTGGGAGGGTTTATTTTATTATTGGTAGTATTAATCATCATACTTATACTACTAAAGTATGTACCCACATAGAAGTGGTAATATATAGGGATATATATTATATTATCCCTATAACGAGTCAAATGCGGGTATTGTTTAATGGATAAAATTTATTCTTGCCAAGGATAAGATGCGGGTTCGATTCCCGCTACCCGCCCATCTGGAGGATGAAATCCTAACAAGGAATAATTATTGGTTTGGTCATATCTTTTCCTGGTTTATCAAACCATTCTCCAGGGAATTAAGAATGGATAAAAAGCTTATTGTATTTTTAGCGGAGACGGGATTTGAACCCGTGACTTCAAGGTTATGAGCCTTGCGAGCTACCAAACTGCTCTACTCCGCGCTATCCTTTCATATGACCTTTACTATAATAGCAAAAAATAGGTGTATTGAGCAACCCCTGAGAAATGATATTATCCCTCCCTATATAGGGAAGGACTTTTCTATCATCACAATAACCTTAAAGAACGAATCTTTTTTTCCTCCTACCAACTCGATTTTGTTACCCCAGCCAACAAACATGCGTGAGCCATCTCACGGATTATATATCCGGACAACTCAAAATCTCGATAGTTAGCTCTAGGGCTTCCAGTCGTCAAACAACGTCGACGAAGACGTGTAGGTGCACTATTACGTGGTGAAGATTGTAATTTTATATAAATTTTCATTTTCTCATCTAATGATGATACTTCGCTCATATCTTTTTACAAAGATTGACGAAGGAAATTATATTTCCTTTCCAATCTTTGTTTCTTTTTCTCTCTTTCAATGAGACTTTTTCTTGCCATAATTATTCAGTCAATTTTTATCGAGGAATCAAAATAAAATAAAATATAGATCAAATTTTAGATGGATAAGTATTACGTGTATTATTCCTTATTTTAAATACAGAGAATTAGATTTATGATCTATATATCTCCTCAAATTTAAAAGAATTAACCAAATTTGCCTGATGTAGAGGCAATTAAGAAAGCTGCATAGGTAAATATATAACCTACGGAAAAGTGAGCTAATCCAACTAATCGTGCTTGAACGATGGAAACTCATTAAATTGCGCAACATTCCCCTGCCATAAGGTGATATGCTTCCAATGCCAATAGAAAGTAACCCATCCAATGGTATTCAACATCCAAAAAACTGCCAAATAAAAAGCATCCCAGGCCGAAATATCGCAAGTACCACCCCGTCCCGGACCATCGCAAGGAAAACTATAACCAAAATCTTTCTTATCAGGCATTAACTTGGAACCACGCGCATCTAAAGCACCTTTTACTAAAATCAATGTAGTTGTATGCAAACCTAGTGTAGACATCTAAAATTAGCACCGCTAATTCTAGTGTCGGCGTCCACCAAGAACCCTTCACCATCACATTACACCCCTCATATTTATTAAATATTAACATCATCACCATACTTTCATAAGTCCACATCCATCATTAATTAAACTAAACCTTCCATTTATTAATTAAACAACACTATATCACCCACCTCTACCCTTTAATTAATTTAATAATTATGTCACCACATCCCTATCCCTTAAATAAATAAATTAATTAAATAATTTAATGAATAACTACCCTCAACCTCACCATGATAACTCGAACACCTCGCTAACCACCTAACCTCCTCTAAAACTACCTTCTAAAAGTCTCTAACTTCTTCCTAACCTCCTCTAAAACAACCTTCTAAATATCATGATGATTCTTCCTAACCAACTAACTAATTAGTAACCTTCCAAAAATATTAAAATCTTAACCAAATTATCCCCATAACAACCTCTAACCACCTCCAATATTCCCACTCAACCTCTCTAACTAATTTAGATATTCTTCCCTAAATATTCAACCAACTAAGATCAAAAAATCAATTTTAACCGCTTATCTTAACCAAACTGAACCATTGCCCAAATTGCCCAAATCAAGTGCAATTATCTCCTATTTTACACTATAAATATGGTCTCTAGGCCTCCATTTGAGATTGAATGATAGGTGGATGTGACTCTAGCACTCAATTCTACTTGCATCGTAGACCTCTCAAAAATTCAAAGATTGTCTAACAACATCCAAAGCTTCTTTAAACGTCATTCATATTTCCTAAGTGAGAATCATAACAACAATCTTCATGTGTCAACAATATTTGTCTCTCGGGTAACTTCATATTTTGTTCTTATTTTCTCAAATTATGCAAGCTAAGTGGTTTCCCTTACTTCTTTACATCATTTTCATCATTTATAAGCTTAATCCACCTTTCTATCATTTATTTCAAGTTATGTTTTCATCCATTTTTCGCTTGTACATTTTTACAACAATTAGTGGGCAAATGCCAAAATCACCAAAGATTGGCCTAATTTCCAACAATTCACATACAATCTCTAGTGATTATCCACACCATTGAAAATTTAAGGAAATCATCTTTCCAACACATCTTTCGGTTTGTAAAACGAGTTACGGTTCTCAAGTTATGGTCAAAACATCAAAGGGTGGTCTTTTATCAGATCCAAAGCTTCACCATCAACAAAATCATCATCCAAGCCTTCGCAAAAATATCACTAGTAATATCATACTTTCAAATCATTTTCTTAATATTACTAGTTAGTTGAAATCAAGTAAGCACCTTTCATTCACATCATTTTCTTAATCATTCATCATTTAATAGCTTGAATAATTTCTTTGTATTCATTTGTTTATCAATTCACTTTATCATTATTTATCCTAAATATTTTGGCGATTAATTTGTTGAACATGGATTGGCATTCTTTTGAGGAAGTCCATTGAATTCAAAGGAATGGCCTTTTCCAGAAATCCACCATATATTTTACTAAATCCATCTTGTGTAAATTTCATTTTGGGATCTTAAAATAAATAAACATTCGTATCCTTCTTGGTTCCATCATAGTCTAATAGGAGGAAGGTTCATTGCATTTCGATTATCCTCCCTCAAACACAACCAAATCTCTTCAAAATAAAATCGGCATTCAAAGAATTCCCTACCCATGTGGATACCTACTTGGTTTTGATCACCAAGTGCTTGTAGGGGGTTACACACCCATAATATACACACATTGCTGTGTATTATATTTTTAGGCTTTCTTATAGGAAAGAAGCCTTGTTCACTTTATTCATGAAGCACAATATCACACAATCCACATCGTGGGTATCCTAGAAACCCCATCATATCGAGGTTTGGAAGGTCATATCAGCTTGCTTGCAAACATGGGTTGAAGACTAATAATATTTATCCTAAATATTTTGGCACACTGGCGGGACACCTAATCCCTTGTTTCTTTGCTTCATTTATCAATAAAATAGCTTTTGTTTTTATTATTACCTATATAGTAATTGTTTGTGATTAGGCTAATCACATGCGATTGGAATGTGCTTTATTTTTGTTGTATATTTCTCCACGATCTTGCTTTACTACTTATTGCTTTGTGTTTTCTCTTTCTTCTAACCTATTTGTAGGTAAACTATTTCTAAGAGAGCTTGCTTACTACCTCATCAAGATTACTTAATTTTCTAAAATAAAAAATATAATAGGAGCACTCTCATGGTAAGTCCCTGAAATGTCCAATTCAAAACCATATTTTTTCTTTTTGTTTTGTATTCTTGTTTGGTCCTCATCAAAAAGTAACATTTCATTTTGGGATCTTAAAATAAATAAACATTCGTATCCTTCTTATTCCACATAGTCTAATTAGGAGGAAGTTTCATTGCATTTTCAGTTCGTTATCCTCCCTCAAACACAACCAAATCTCTTCAAAATAAAAATCGACATTCAAAGAATTCCCTACCCATGTGGATACCTACTTGGTTTTGATCACCAAGAGGAGAAGTTGACTCGATGAGTGTTCTGGATGAGTATAAAAATCTATTTATCGGTATATATTGGATCAGCACCCGACTCCTTTATCGCAACAAGACCATGAATGTAGGGGGTACACACCAATATACACACATCCATACCAACATCGGTGCTGAGTTAGGACCTCACGTACCTTTGGGTATATCGAGGATTCCATATAAAACATTCTTTAAACCATCCATAGATGGGCGTTTCCTAGGACCTCTGTTATTCATATTGTACTTTTCACCTTTTTTACATCTATATGTCATTACCATATAAACCCTATCCTCCATTGGGAATTTCATGAGTTCACCATGTTCCTTCAATCAAGGCCATGAGGATCCTCAACAAAACATACTATCCATTAGACATTCATGTTATCTCATCCTCCACGATCAAGATCTCCTTCTTAAAACCTTCTCTATATTGCTAACATGATTTGTTTTGGATTCAATATAGTTAAATCCCTCAACATTCTTTGGTCTCTTTTCACACATTTAGATATGTTGTTCCTTAATCATTTTTCTATAAATGTCACTCACAAAATAACTATTTCTGACCTTGCTACCATGAAAAAATAGAATTCAAAAATTAATCCCTTGGAGAATTTGTCACTAGATGGTAGAGCACTATCAATCAAATTTTATTTTCGACTTCCGAAACATTCCATCGGAAATTAATTGAGTTGTTTATCCGATCATGTTCCCATCACATATCGCACACCCTTCAAATTCATACATTCCACACACTTTAAGGATGATTTTGAAGTCTAGAGCACATCAAAGGTAAAGAAAATTCCCTTGCTGACTTGCTTTAGTAGGGAATTAATGAAGCTTTCTCCATGGTTAGGAAATTATAAATCCAAGCCCTCGAATAAGGCCATCTCGATCCTCAATCCACACATGATTCATCCGATTCCCTAGGTCTTCCTACGATTCACGTTCTTTTTATTCCCCTAGGTCTTCCTACAATTCAAATGACGCTACATACATTTCATTTAATTTCCCTAGGTATTTCTATGATTTAGATAAAATTACCACACATTATGACATTACCTATCTTCTTGACTCAACAACCTTAATAGAATTATTTCATATAGATAATGTGCATCCCTCAAGCTACGTTATCAACATTATTACATGTCATCTTCCTATAAGAAGACTCGTTCATCATTGATGCTTTCTCTTGAAAACTTAGAATCATGGGATCATCTTTTACACTTTTGTCTAAGTGGGGAATGATATTCACACATCAATATCACCATTACATGATGTATCTATCCAGAGTTATCCATTAACTCCACTTTTGTAAGTTGTTCCTTAGATTCCACTTTGGAAGTCTTTACTAAAAGAAGCCTATGCGCCTGGGTAGGATTGAATCATTTCGCATCTTACTATTGACATTAAAAAAATGCCCCTACGCATGGCATAACTATGACTGAATTACAGTTTTGGTCAATAAATCAAATTGATTGACCACAACATGCTAAGTTATGCAAGGAGAAATGTAATTGAAGATCTCGATATTCAACCACTTATTGAATTAATCAACAAACTACAAAAATTACACAATCCATCTCAATCATGTCTAGAAATAACACCTCCGTCATCCAATCAAACCCATTGAAGATCATATCCCAAGATACTCACTTACCTTCCATCCTGGAACATTTCCTTGAATAAAACACTACATAATAAAATACCATAACACTCACTTCCTCGGCCTTGTCATTTGACATGATTCCCACCTCTTTATCTAATCTAAACGTTATAAAATAAAAACCGATGACATTCACCACAACATCCTCATCATCCATCGTAAAACACCTTCGTTTACCTAAAATCAATACTACAAAATCTAAGCACAAACAATCTAAGGTCTCACATTTACCATCTATTTTGGGACCTCATCCTTTATTAAAATCTAAATCTATCAAATATAGGGGTCCACCACGACCATCAATTATAGGACTCCATCCTTTAGCTCAATATCATGGCACACAATTAAACCCTATCTCATCCATAAACCATCCCTCCTCCTCTATTTTGGGACCTCATCCATCATCCAATCTTATCAATCACACATGTTATCCCTTTCTTGGGTCATATTCTCCCTCTTATCAACCTCACAATGTCCTTATGATCTTCCAACACCATACAACATCCACGAATCCACCCCCATCCAAAAATAAGATGTGCCTTCTAAGCGCTCTCATAAGTTAAGGTCAAAATCCATTAATCCCAATCCCTCAAAAGGGACATACGTTGATATCCTTGATAGACTCATGCAAGCCTCTCTTATTACATTACCACCAATCAAAACACCCCATCCACATACTTGGAAACCTACCTGATACGATGAAGACAAAACCTGCGCTTACCATAGATGCTCATGGCATAACACGGAAAGTTGTAAAGTGCTTAAAGCCATAATCCAATGAATCTTCCTTGTTTATAATATTCTCCCACAAGAGAATCATCCTAAGCCATCATCAACATCACTAACATCATCACCTTGGTAAAATTCCTCACTGAAAACCATAGGACAAGGAAAACATCCTTATTCTATCGTCAACCAACCTTTGTCAGATATCTCGTTAGCGCCTTCCTTTGAAGGTCCATCAATCTCGTCAGCATCTTCCTTTGAAGGACCATTATCCTTGTTAACGCCTTCCTTTGAAGGTCCATAAATCTCGTCAGCACCTTCCTTTGAAGGGAAATTATCCTCGTTAGAACCTTCCTTTGAAGGGTCATTATCATTATTAGCACCTTCCTTTGAAGGTCCATCAATCTCTTCAGTTCCTTCCAATGAAGGTCCCTCAATCTCATCATCACTTTCTATTGAAGGTCTCTCAACTTCATCAACTTCCACACCTTCCATTAAAGGCTTATCAACCTCATCAACATCTATGCCCAAGCCATTTGACGGTAAAATTTGCGAACCGAGGGGTCATCCTCACCAAATCTTGACAAACCTTCCTCATGTGTTTTCCCATCACATTCTAGAGAATTTCCCTTATCTCATATTAGTAAAATTCACCCACCTATATGAACCTAAAATAACCATACAAAAATAAAATTAAAAATCAAAGCTTTGTCATATGCCTCTCACACCCATCCAAATTTCCCATTGCTCATTTTTCAAGGGCTCTTTTATTTACCATAAACTCAATTAATTAGGACCAAAGATTCTATCATCCCAGGACATAATTCCTTTTAAAACATGTCATTTCTATCCACAATATTATGTTGTGAAGGCTTCTATCTACTGAGACTTCAAAAGTATTACTTTATATAGCTTCCCTTTTACACATCCTCACCAACATATCCTATCAATCTAATAAAATTTTCATTACTTTGGAGAAAACATGGAGTGTTTTCCCTTAATCGGATAATTCCATATAGCATGGGGAAACCTTTGAATGTATTTCACTTGTGACCTTTCTATTGTTGACACATTGACCATCATGAGAGTAGTCACATCAAAGGTCTTATTCCATCATTATCCACCCACTTTTTCATCATAATGATTTGAAAGCATGTGGTTTTCCATAAACAACCTAAATACACCTTAAAGATGAGCACCACCCCTTTGTTCATCACATCTTTCACATGGACAAGTTCCTCTTTAGTAGGAACCCCACAATCATTACATCCATCCACCTAGTCTACCGACCAAAGACATGTCTTAGGGAACACATGTGTAGTGTGTGTACACATTTTCTTCTCCCCTCCTTGAAACATCATTTTAGGGTCTTTCCCATAGTTCAAAATAAACTCAAATATATCTATGGATGCTTCCTATCAAATTCAAAAGCAATAGACTAATCCCTCAAAGGAAAACTATTCAAATGTCATATTGTCAAAAATAAAAGTAGACTGATCCTTGAAGGATAGCTACTAGTCAAAATTATGGATGGATCCCTCGAAGGAAGGCATATCATCAAAAAAAAATGTATACCATACCCTCAAAGGATGGATACTTACGTAAAAGGCTTCTCACATCGATCATCCTTCAAAATCCAAAATCCAAAGCATCCTAGGAAATATTCCCGCATCAATCAACTTCCCCATTATAGCAAAAATTCCCGCTTCGATCGGTTTGTATGAAAATTAAAAATGTAAAACTAGGGCATGTCCCTATGAAACCGTTGAAAAGAGAACCCTCTTTTCCCATACAACCTACATATGTCAACCCTTCTCATGTCCTAGTAAAGTACAACTTTTCACTTCATCTCTATGTCCAAGATCCTAAGTGTGACTTGCCCATTGTTAGTCATTTGTTAACATTCCCACCGTAAAGGCTAAAAGTGAAAGTGCCTTCACTTTTTTATTCCCCATTATGTGTGTATAAAATCCAATACAAAGAAATCAATCCATGTGTCATTATTGAACATGGTTTTAACAAATGTTAAATCACTTTAACATCAATATCAAATATACATTATACCTAAAACATAACTTTAACAATTCTCAAACCTTCCACATCATCATCTATCAAAATTTCAACCAAAATATATTAATAACATCAAAAACATACATCAACACAATCTTGATAATATCTAAACATTATATTGTTGTTCCTAAAAAATCATATTTACTCATTAAAGTTGACACTTGTCAATATGATGTCTTCTCCACCATTATGCCCTTGATTACTGTCAGGACCCCCATCTACTCCTTAAAAGCCTACCCTTGTAGAACCATTAATTATTGGTCCTTTGACCTCGTCAAAACATCTTTTCTGTCGTTAAAAGGAATATGTTCATAGGACATGAACCCTTTGGTTCCCCTATCACTTGACTTCCCGGTCTTGTAAGCCCACCTTTGTGGCAAAATCAATTTCTTGTTCTTTAACCTCATCAAATCATCTTTTTCATCATTAAGTCATATGTCTTGTAGGATACGAACCCTTTGGTTCCCATATCACTTGACTTCTTGGCCTTATAATCCAACCTTTGTGCCAACATCAATTCTCGTCCTTTGACCTCGTCAAAACATCACACCCATTGTTAAAAATCATATACCTATAGGACATGAACCATTTGGTTCCCCTATCACTTGATTTTATGGCAAAACCCATTTTGTTTTTACCTCATCTTAAGGCATCACTTTATCATATTCCTATCCTTGCATCTTTCCATCTATCTCTTTGAAACTCATGATCAATTCCCTTTTTTTTTATCAATCCCCAGTTTGAGGGGGAGCACCTCATTATGTAATCCTTCAACATAATGAACAAAAAGGGAAAAATATAGACACCTAAAATTATCACCGCTAATTCTAGTGTCGGCATTCGCCATGTATCCTTCACCAACACATTACACCCCTCATATTTATTGAAAATTAACATCGTTGCCATACTTTCATAAGTCTACATCCATCATTAATTAAACCAAATGTTTCATTTATTAATTAAACAACACTCCATCACCCACTTCTACCCTTTAATTAATTTAATAATTATGTCACCATGTCCCTATCCATAGAATTAATTAATTAATGAAATAAAATGAATAAGTACCCTCACACCTCACCATGCTAACTCGAACACCTCACTAAACACATAACCTCCTATAAAACTACCTTCTAAAATCTCTAACTTATTCCTAACCTCCTCTAAAATAACCTTTTAAAGATCATGATGACTCATCCTAACAAGATAACTAATTTACTAACCTTCCAAAAATATTAAAATCCTAACCAAATTATCCCCATAACCACATCTAACCACATCTAAATCCCACTCAACCTCTATAAGTAATTTAGATATGACTCCCCTAAATTTTCAACATAATAAGATTTAAAAATTAATTTTAACCTCCATATCTTAACACAACTTGAACCACCTACATTCACCGATGATTGCCCAAATCACGGTGATTCTCTCCTATTTTACACTATAAATATGGTCTCTAGGCCTCCATTTGAGATTGAATGGGAGGTGGATGTGACTCTAGGACTTGATTATGATTACATCGTAGACCTCTCATAAATCCAGAGATTTTCAAACAACATCCAAAGCTTATTCAAACATCATTCATATTTCAAGAATCATAACAACATTGTTCTTGTATCAAAAATATTTCTCTCTTCGGTAACTTCTTATTTTGTTCTTATTTTATTAAATTATGCAATGTAAGTGATTTCCCTTGCTTTTTTACATCATTTTCATCATTTATAAGATTAATCCACCTTTCTAACATTTATTTCAAGTCTCATTTTTCTCTATTTTTTGGCCTATACATTTTTTACCGCAATTGCTAAGGATTTCCAAAATCTCCAAATATTGGCCCAATCTCCAAATATTCACATACAATCATTGGAAATTCTCTACACCAATGAAACGGTATTGAAATCATCTTTCCAATGCATCTTTCGGTTTGCAAAACGAGTTACAGTTCTCAAGTTATGGTAAAAACATTAGAGGGTGATCTTTTATCAGATCTAGAGCTTCACCATCAAAAAAATCATCATCCACAACCTTCTAAAAACTGGTAATATCATACTTTAAGTCTTACTAGTCAATTGCAATCAGGTAAGAACTTTTCATTCACATCATTGTCTTAAGCATTCATCATTTAATATCTTGAATCTTTTCTTTGTATTCATTTGTCTATCAATTCACTTTATCATTATCAGATTAATTTCTTGAACATGGATTGACATCCTTTTGAGGAAGTCCATTGACTTCCGGGACTTGCCTTTTCCAAGAAATCCACCATATATTTTACTAACTCCATCTTTTGTAATTGTTTTTTATTTTTAGGCTTGCTTGCAGGAAAGAAGCATTGTTCACTTTATTCACGGAGCACAATATCACACAATCCACATTGCGGGTATCATGAAAACCCCGCCATATCGAGGTTTGGAAGGTCGTATCAGCTTTCTTGCAAACATAGGTTGAAGAATTATAATATTTATCCTTAACACCTAGAGCAATAGCATGATGAACCAAAAAGTCTCCAGGACCAATTGTTAAGAACAGTGAATTTTTATTATCGTTAATAGCATTCAACCAACCAGGTAACCATATGCTTTTACCAGCATTGAATGCTGGATCATTTGCTGAAGATAAGAGTACATCAAAACCATATAAAGTCTTACCATGAGCAGATTGTATCCACTGAGCAAATATAGGCTCGATCAAGATCTGTTTTTCTGGAGTACCAAAAGCAAGCATAACATCGTTATGAACATAAAGTCCCAAGGTATGAAAACCTAGGAATAAACTAGCCCAACTCAAATGAGATATTATAGCTTCCTTATGCTCCAACATTCTCGCCAATACATTATCCTTATTCTGTTCTGGATTATAATCCCTAATGAGGAATATAGCTCCATGAGCAAACGCCCCTGTCATAATGAATCCGGCAATGTATTGATGATGAGTATACAATGCAGCTTGGGTAGTGAAGTCTTGTGCTATGAATGCATAGGCGGGTAAAGAATACATGTGTTGAGCTACCAAGGAAGTTATAACTCCCAAAGAAGCTAGAGCAAGACCTAATTGAAAATGAAGAGAATTATTTATTGTGTTATAAAGACCCTTATGTCCGCGGCCTAATAGGCCTCCCGGAGGAATATGTGCTTCTAAAATATCTTTTATACTGTGTCCGATCCCAAAGTTGGTTCTATACATATGACCAGCAATAAAAAAGACAAATGCAATAGCTAAATGATGATGAGCAATATCAGTTAGCCATAAACTTTGAGTTTGTGGGTGGAATCCTCCAAGAAGAGTTAGGATCGCAGTTCCCGACCCTTGAGAGGTACCAAAAAAATGATTACTAGAATCAGGATTTTGAGCATAAAGATTCCACTGACCTGTAAAAAGTGGTTCTAAACCTTGGGGATACGGTAATACATTCAAGAAATTATCCCATCTTATGTGTTCCCCCCTTGATTCAGGAATAGCGACATGAATTAAATGTCCCGTCCAAGCCAAAGAACTGACTCCGAAGAGCCCAGACAAATGATGATTGAGACGAGATTTGTGATTTTAAACCACAAAATACTTGGTTTCCATTAAGGTTATATTTCAAATCGACTCGTTATTAGAAATAGCAAGAAAAGAGCTCCGGTATAAAGATCTTCATTAGTGCGTAAGCCAATTGTATACCACCACTGATAAACACCAGAATAAGCAATATTGACCGGACCGGGGGCGCCTCCTCGGGTAAAGGCTTCTACGGCCGGTTGACCAAAATGAGGATCCCAAATTGCATGAGCAATAGGTCTTACATGTAAGGGGTCGTGGACCCATGCTTCGAAATTGCCTTGCCAAGCCACGTGGAATAAATTACCAGAGGTCCACAAAAAGATTATAGCTAACTGACCAAAGTGAGAAGCAAAAATCTTCTGATAAAGGCGTTCTTCGGTAATATCATCATGACTTTCAAAGTCATGTGCAGTAGCAATACCAAACCAAATACGACGAGTAGTTGGGTCCTGGGCCAAGCCTTGGCTGAACTTTGGAAATCTTGATGCCATAATGCTTTTCAAATCCTCCTAGCCATTATCCTACTGCAATAATTCTTGCTAGGAAGAACGCCCATGTTGTGGCGATTCCACCCAGAAGGTAATGAGTTACTCCTACAGCACGTCCTTGGACAATACTCAAGGCTCTGGGCTGGATAGCAGGAGCAACCTTTAATTTGTTATGGGCCCAAACAATAGATTCAATCAGTTCTTGCCAATACCCACGACCACTGAATAGGAACATTAGACTAAAGGCCCAAACGAAATGAGCACCTAAAAATAAAAGACCATATGCAGATAATGAAGAACCGTAAGATTGGATTACTTGAGAGGCTTGTGCCCATAGAAAGTCACGGAGCCACCCGTTAATTGTAATGGAACTCTGTGCAAAGTTGCCTCCTGTAATATGAGTTACTACTCCCTGATCACTTATACTACCCCAAACATCGGACTACATTTTCCATATGAAATGGAATATTACTATCAAAATTGCATTGTACATCCAAAATAAACCTAGGAAGACATGATCCCAGGCAGATACTTGACATGTTCCTCCTCTCCCAGGCCCATCACAAGGACAATGAAAAATAAGATTCGCTTTATCAAGAATTAAATGAGAGCTATAGGAAAAAAGAGACCTTAAATTAGTGTTAGTACAATCACATGTTTTGTCAACTACCTAAATTTGTGTAGTTTTTGAAATTTTTGTCAAAAATACTATTCTAGACCCTTTGTTTTCTTGTGTGAATACCTTTGAGGTTTATTTATCCCATACTTGACCATTTTTGAGTAGTTGAAGTGTTTTGGGGTTGAGCCTTTTGTCTTGCAGCGGCAACTATGGGTCCTAAAAGAAGAAGTGGTGCTTGTTCCCTCGGGCCTTTGTTCCCTATAACCATGCCATATCCTGCAAGTCTTTAGTTACTTTGTATTGAGGGTTTATTGGTTCCCTAGTGGCACTGTTCCACCAATACTTTGTTGTTCCATACAAAATCATTCCCTACACTTATGGCCTTCACACTTCCTTTGCATTGCGAGATATTTTAGAATTTTGATAGCTCATGGCCGTGTTCCTCCCGAGCTTGTGTCCTTCGCGTGCCTCGTGTTTCCCACATGACACTATGACCCTCTAAAACATTTTTCAAATGTTTCTAAGTGTCCTTTGAGATGTGGAGCTATGAAAATCCGATGACACTATAACCCACGTTCCTTTGGGCCCTCGGTTCCTCGTAAATCTGATTTTTTCTCTTTCGATATATTGTGGGTAGTTTGGATTTTTGTCTCTCAAGCCCCTATTCCCATGAGTATATATTTCTTCTGAAACCTTGTCATATCGACAAAGCTAATCTATAATGTTCCACAAACTTCCCCATTTCCCACAACGTAGTAAAGGCCTCATTTATTATACCCAACCGACCTATTTGGAATGGAGTACAATAAGAAGGGTAAATAAGACTTCACTTTCACGATCACTGTTAAAATTTTTCACTACAACATTATCTCTCATTCTAAAAACCCATCCTTAGCTATAGTACGAGAATTTTTAGTTAAAATTCAAAATTTCAAAGTGATATGAGATCCTGCCGACATCACCATCACTCTTGAAGCTAAGGTAAGTCATTCCAAACATCTCGAGATATAGTTGCTTAAAAATTCCATTCGAACCTACTCACAAATATAGTAAATTCCTTCTTCCCTAAGTCTCCGTTCTTTTCCCAACAACCATGAATTTTCAATACATGGGGTTATGAGCCTATATCTTCTATCGAGACCTCCACACCTAACATTAGCGACAATGATATCCGCCATGTAAATCTAGACAAATTTTGGGATCGAATTTCTTTGAAACTCCCACTCCCCTTGCTCAATGTATAAAAGATAGTGGCCTTACATATGCAGCTGGGTTTCCCCTCTCTGTACAATGTGTAGATAGAGTATTAGCTTGTGCCTCTTGTTTCAACCCCAACACAAAAGAAATTGTGGACACCAGAGACGAGTAATAGCCAAATTAGATGTGGCTTGTATAATTGTTTCCTTAAAAATCCTAGTGGTTGATGATGCGAACACCCTCATTAAAGCACAAGCTCAATCCCTTTTGAGAAAGAAAAGGCAAATATAAGGCAATGATATCCAAGTCATGGCTAAAAACCCGTAGTGAGGTTCCTCTAAACTTCCCAAAATAATGTACGGTATGATTTGAAGGAAGAATTATCGGACATCATTATTCTACTATCTAGGTTGATGGGTATTCCTCAAACCAATGAGTTCTAGTATTGGATGTGCATATATATCAATATCATTTGTGAAGGGAAACATAGCCTAATTTTGAGGTAAATTATATGTGACAATCTCAATGAATAACTTGTCAAGGCACAACAAAATAGGAGATTCTATATGACTCCATACCTTATGTATACCATTTCTATATACTGAGTTTGGTTGTGGTTCACTATAATTGAGGATAAGAAGAATGAAGATGTATATGAGTACCATCCTCAAATGACCTATGAAAATAGTAAGGCTCACTTCAAGAGAGTTAATGAGTCCTTCACCATGTACATTATCAAACCACTAGAGTGTAACACGATGAGAGGGTGTTAGCAGAGACAAAACAATTAATCTCCACCTATGGAAGCATGTTCATCTAGTTCAAGAAGTTCTCATACATTAGGTTGGCTGGTTTTGAGGAGCAACAAAAATATTCCCATGTATTGTAATGATAAACTGATGCTTTGTAGAAGTATGGATGAAAATTTACATTTTGCATAGGACGTGTAGAGACAACAAGATCACAGGTATTTATTCCCCCATCACCTTGGGAAACTATACTTGCAGAAAGACCTTGGATGCTCAAATTAGGGAGCGGAAAACATCTCTGAATTTCAACTCTATTATTTACATAAAAGGTCCTATTTTGATATTAAAGGTTTCATTTCTAATCATCTCACGATGATATGTTTTCACTTGCCGGACATTGAAGACTATTGGGAAGACTGCTCTCATGTCTATGAATTGAGAAGAAGGTACTATAGAGGACTCTCCTTATTGAAAATCAGATATTTCAAAATGTACAAAGTGCCAAAAGACTTTCTTGATGATGGTGAGGAATTTTATTCTCTTGAATACATGAAAACCATTCAACATACTCCCTTGCTCACTATTAACTTGTACCAAAAGGAGAGAAATGATCCTAATGAAATGATAAACCCAATTTTAGTGATAACCAAAATATGGTTTGATAGGAAAATGAAGGCTTACAAAGCAACCATGCCACATTTTTCCTCACAAGGAGCTTCCACATCTCATATGGATATTGTTGCTACATTACTAGAGGTTCTTACCTAACCAAGTCCTTCTCTTATGCCTGATAAATTTTCAACAAAGTTATATGGTAAGAAGTATATAATTGATATAATTGAAAAGACACATGTGGTGATTGAAGAAGAAGGTAAGAAGAATCTCTCCCCTCTAACCACGAAAAAGTTCAAGTGGTTGAATTTTTGGTTTCTCGGAAGAGGAAGAGATGACTATAGAAGAACATGGGAGAGAAACTATGAAGGTGGTAGCACTAAAAATGAGGATGGTGAAGGGGATAAAGTTTAGGTCATAAAGCCAAATATTGAAACATTAAGCACTCTTAACCCTCGGTCACCACCTAAGGAAGTATCTTCTTCAAGCACTTACACACCTACTGTAGAGGTTTCTATATCTTAGACCCTTGGTTCTTTGAACGTACTTTCTTTAGGTCCAGTATTTGCTGCACTTTCAAGTTATTATTTCACATGGCTTCATCACATGATTGAAAGTAAGAAAGGAAAAAATATTCTTAGCTCATTGTCCAAATATTTGGTGATGTGGCTACCGTCCTTAGCACAAATACGGCTCCTAATAAGGCCAAAAATACTTCAAGGTTAGTATCTGATTCAAAGGGCTAACAAGATCTAGAAGTTACTAAACCAAGGAAAAATAAGGAGGAAAGGATTTGACTTTGGTTAACCTGGAGCTGAAAAGGATTCCACTAGGTGAATCCAATTCCGAGAGTGAAGTTAATAATCTAAAAGAAACAATATCCAAAGTCATTGAAAGGATAGAGAAGGGGAGAGAAACATAGTAATATCTTGAGGAAAAAGTATACGTACTCTCAAACATCATCAAGTCACTCATCTGTTGTGAAAATTACTTGATCCTACTCCTTTGACTTAATTTCCCCCTCCCATTAACCTATCTAATGAAGAAGTGCAAGATATAAAGGACCTTCATAAGCATGTTGCTTATGGGAAAGCTATTGAGGCCATGGTAGAGGAAACATTACTATCTAGATTGAATTTCATAGAAGAGGCCTACAAAATATATGATAGCATCTCCTTGGCTCAAAGCCAATTTGACACAATGATCATAGGAGCTGAAAAGGAGTTGAAAATTTGGCTTGAATGTGTCCAAGATCTTAGGATCATGAGTTCAACAGATGAGAAGATCCTTCTTTCCGAAAAGGTCTTTAACAATCTTAAGAAAAACCTTTCTAGAAAGTGGTTCTTTGCAATTGAATAGAAGCTCAAGGTTCTTACATAAGTGATCAATGAACTCAAAAGAAAGTCACAAATGGGAGATTCCTTCAAATCATATATTATAGCAAACCTATTGGGCCCCCACAATGTTGGCCAAGTACAAAAGGCATGTAGGCGTTCAAGGCCCAAGTTAAAGATAGGTGTGCAAGGACAAAACATGTAGGGAAGGGTTTAAGGAAGCCCATGGTGCACGTGGTGTGCGCGGATAGAACCAAGGGTTCAAGACTTAGCCAAATTGGGTGTTTGGGGTAGAATACGTGAAAAGCATGACCCGAGTGCACATGATGAGTGGATAAGGTACCATCCGTGACAGTTGGCCCAGGAAGGAGCATGCCTACGGTAGAAGCTTCTGGAGCACATCATGGTGAAAAGTGGAAATCTCGGGCTTGGAGGAGCATGCTCGCATGGAGGACCGCATTCAAACACTTGGCATCGTATCTCGAGGGCACTTTGTAAGACAAGTTGAAAGTCTAGAAAGGTTATAAATACAAGCACCTGCGAAGCAAACAAAAGGAGAACGAGGAAAGGGCGAGCTCTACGAAATAATACAAGAACTCATTAGTGAGTAATTGTATTTAGGAAAGGATGTATATTTGGTATGGGGATTGTAATTTTTCTTTTTGATAGCCTAGCTACATTAGTCTAGTTATAATGCATGACTGTGGTCTGCTTCTCTGTGACATTATGTAATGGCTCCATGGATGTAATGAGGTTACTAGTTTACTAAATATGAATATTGATGACCCCAAGCATTCATCTTTCTCTTAGGTTCTCTTTCATTTATGTTTATGTTAAGTATGGATGCTCGTATAACTTCTTTCTGTTTTGATACAAGTTATATACTCTGTTAAGTACTTTCTGTCTGGAATGACTACAAGGATCTAGAGGTTGTTCTGAGCTCTATGGTACTTGCATGTTTGACTTCCTTTCAAATCTCTTAACATAGATCATGGATGATGCTTCCCACTAAACTCACATAAAAGAGAGACTCGACACCCACGTGTGCCTTAGGTGAGCGCCCAACATCCGCTGGGTGATAGGCTGGTGCACATGGGGTTCCTTTCTTTTGTGATAGGGGTAAAAATGACTACATCTTGGTTCCGTTTTGGGACCTCTTTTCAAAGTTGTAGTGGGAAATGGCATACATCATGATCTGTGTAGTGAGTAATGATAGAGTGGTTAACTTTGGAAAGTGTTGAATCATGGTTCAAGAGCATGGAGGATGAATTTTCTCAGAGATTTAGCAATGGACCTGAGTTTGATGCATGTAGATGGGTATAAGAGAACCTCTACCATGATCTGTATGAATTTTTTTCTATTGCTTCCCAATGAGAATCGTATGAATGGCTTTCAGCCTATGCATCTAGATCAAGTTGGTGTTATGGATCGTGCATGTGGATCAAAGAAGAATAAAAAGGATGCACGGGATGCAAATCTTACATGGACCCATGCTGTGGATCATTGGTGGAAAGGAGTACTGGCTAGCTACACTCTGGAGTATGCCATTTCCACATATTCTTGTCCGGAGGTTGCTGAGTTTGAGTTTCTATGGGATTCTAGAGGATAATTTCTACGTGTTGTCCCTCTAGAAATGAAGATCTTGATGGTTACCATGAGTTTAGAGGCATTTCCAATGGCCGGCTAAACCATTCTGAGTGTTGGGCGAGGAAGCTAGGGTGGAGGAAGATGGCAGATGTTGCAATGGAGAAAGAAAGGGAGGAGAGATGACTCAAGTATAGTGAAGCGCGTGAAAGAGATATTTCTAGACAATGCGAGGTTGTAGGTGTGATGGATGTATAGTGGAAGATGTTGTGGGAAGGATTTGAGGTTCATGTAGAGGACGTGGAACCTAAGCAGTCTATGCGACCCCATCTTGGCAAGCGTGTAAGAGAGACCCCTTCGGCTTCTGATGAGAGTTCACACGCAAAGAGAGAAGAAATGTTGAGTGGTGTAGATATAAGCCCACCTAATGACAAACCACAGGCGCTTGGTTTTCTAGATCAAGGGGAAAATATTGCTAGTATAGTTGGTTACATTGGAAGTGATCGGTCTACACCCAGGAGCTTAATTTGGGCCTTCTATGGCTGCAAACACCAACCCAATGTTAGGAGGACATTTTGGGCAAGGTATAGACATGCAAGCTTTTAGTCTCATGTCTGGGAGTGGCGTGGGGTATACTATTGGTAGTGGGGCATTGTCGCAGACCATAGGTGCGTAGTTCAATGGAATTATGGGGACCCTTGGCACGACCACTACGGGATCCGGTGGTGGATTGGGGGTCATGGGAGGAATAGGACCTAGTGGACCTAGTGGATCTGGTGGTTTAGGAGGAATAGGAGTTGGTGGGTCTAGTGGATCTAGTGGTTTAGGAGGCACAGGACACAGTGGACTGATGGATCAAAGCGCGCGAGGAAACACAGTGGAAACCAAGGCTCGCTCGGGGAGGACACGGGCCCACCACCCCCAAGTTTTCTTTGAATTACATTTTCATGATTATAGAGGTATTGAGGATGTTGTAGAACATGTTCACAAGTGTGAAATTCTATGGTGCGCAAAGGGTATCAAAACCACAGGAGTGGAAGGCTAGTCGGAGTTTGCAACCACGTTGCAAGGGCGCACACATAGCTAGTATAGGAAATATGACCCTCATCAAACAATGGTGGATTATACTGCTCTATAGAACACATTCTTGGTAGAATTCCACATCCCTGAGTTTGAATAGAAGAGCTTCCACGCTTTGAAGGATATTCAACAAGGAATGGCGAGAGAGTGTGAAGGAGTATGATGTGTGCTTTAAAACTCTCTTTTATAAATTATCATATGATATTCACCCTTCGCAGCATGCTCAATAGTTTTTGGGATTGATTACACCTTTTAGAAGGGCCTTATCTCATAAAACTTTCACAGAGACCACGCGAGGCATTGGAAGCTTCTCTCTGCGCACCGAGGCTATTGGTAGTGTTGATCTGGTGTTCAAATTTTTGCTATGGTTAAATAGATGGAAAAGTTGTTAGCGAACTCAGCCCATTAGACTCAAAGTGGTTTAAGGTTCATAAATTGTGAAGTAGAAGGGCATGTTAAGGATAATTTCCCTCGGAGGACAAGTATGTGCCATGGCAAAGAGCTCAGAAATTTGTCACGAGGACCATGATGCAAGTAGATGCCCCTTGCTTACAACATGAAATCGGAAGAATGATTCTTGCTACTACAAGATCTGCACCTCTACAACCCATAATACTAAGGATCAGTAGGCTCATTGATCATATCCATGTGGACATTGATCATGGGGTGTGCAAGACTAGCATTGCCAGCAGTTCTAAGGGTGATGATCACTTTGTTATGAGGAACGCATAGATGGAGGCACGCATGGAAGGGGATTTTGTGGAGAATTTTGTGGTCATGGTAACCACGAGAGGAGGAAGGAGTGAGTTCTTGCATGGAACTGTTTCAATTGTGGGTCTATGGAGAATTACAAACGAGAGTTCCTGACTGTTGCAGTGCTTATGGTGCGAAAGAAGCATAAGTATGAGGAGTGCCTAGAGTCATTTGAGCACATGAATCGGTGGAATCAAAAAGATAAGCACACTGCAATGGTCAGCATTAAGAAGGAAGACATGTAGTAGATGCCATAGGTAACACATGATGCAAGTTTGGAGCTTGTTTTGTAACAACAGGCGAAGCCATGTGTATAAAGGAGATATCAAGGCGTAAGAACCTAATTTCGAGGAGGAAGTAGGTCATGGGAAGTACCTAGAGCCTACGTGTCAAAAGGAGGTATACCAAGACACCATGGATGTCATTCATATTTTACAAGGGAAATCTAGTGTCTAAAGGAGTAGTCCAGGGAGGGAGGAGCAAGGAAGGAGAGTCGAGGTGCCAAATGATGACCTAGATGAGGTCAAGAAAGTATGTAAAATGCTAAGGCAAGAGAATATAATTCCCTTGCTAAGATCATGGTTGAGAGAGAAGGTACCATGCGGCTGGAGGAGAGCACGAGAGGAAGGTCTTGTATGTAAACCTTCCCCCTCACAACCTTGACTATGAAAAGGAAATCACATTAAATGCGATTGTGGATGGATGGCTCCTTAGTAATGTCCTCATTGACATGAAATACATAGGTTAATGTTCTCACTTTGGATACATGGCATCGATGGGGACTGCATTACATCCATATTCGAATGTGTTGTATATGGAAAACAAGACAAAGGCAAATGCCCATCGGTGTCTTAAAGGATGTGGCTATCACTATCCAGGGAGCTAAGTTTATTGGGGACTTTGAAGTCTTGGTGCTCGCCGAGGTAAATAATTTTCTAGCACTACTTGGGCGCCCATGGTGTTACAAGAAAATGCGGACATTCGGTTCAACAAAGGGTGAATTAGCTTTGAAAATAAGGAGGAGAGGGTCATTATACCCTGGGTGATGGGAAGTCAATTCCCTATCTTTGAACCTTTGGGAGAAGAAGTTCGGGCCAGGATATATGTGTGCTCAATCAGGAACCTAGAGATAATCCATCCTACCCACAGAGTTATCAGTTTGAGGATGATTAGTTAGTAAGTGACACCACTAGTCTTGCATGTGATAATTGGACGCACAGAACTTATGAATTGATCAGACGGAAGTTGAGAGGGTCGGTGAATAAGGTGACAAAGGCATGTAAAGTCCGACACCTAGGAGGAAAGGAGTTTCCTAAGTATTCAGGAGGAACCTTCCCTGAGATATTTTTGTAGGAGATGGAAGCTTAGTGGAAAGAGGAAAAGGAACAGAGAGGGATGCTAAGTTATGTCCTCACTGAGCACAGTGGCATGATGGTGGGATAGACATCTGGAGAGCCTTTTGGAATGGCATGAGGTAATAATTACTCTCTTTGTCAGATTCTCTAGAATCAATGTGCCCACCACCATCAAGGACTACCATGGGAAGAATCCCACCTCTTTCCATATCCGGGGAGTGTGAGAGGATCTAGAGAGAAGTCTGGGAAGCTTTTCCACCATCCCTTTGGGTGCACAAGTTGTATTCTACACTACGGGGTTGTGCACACACATGGTACATACATTCGAGACACGCCGCGAGATAGGAATCGGTAAGAGCTAACAGTTGACCTCATTCGGACCTTTGAGTGTCGGAGTACCAAGCCATCGAGTTGATAAGGCCTTGCAGGTGTAAACCACATTACCATGGGGGATAGTGCCATGGAAGAAGATATGTTGTTAGAGTTCTTTGCTAGGTGGACCAGGTTTGGAAGTGCACTTTGAAGATGAGGTATAGGAAATAGAAGAGTTAGAACTTGAGTGCGCGTGTTCGAAAAAGGAGAAAGAGAATTTGGTGTATGTAATTAATGGGGAGGAGGTAGAGAGCTTGGATGTTAGCCATTTTGTAAGGATGCACGAAGTAATGGACAATGCTTGATACTCGTGAGTGCCTACCATGAGCCCTTAAAGACAAATAAAGTTAACAATGGCTCGGGAAAAGAACCTAAGGAAGCTACCATTGGAGATTACTAGTTGAAGAAGGAAGTCTCTAAGATCATTGATCTGTTGCGTGAATTTGATAATTTATTCCCATGCGGGTACCATGAGCTCAAAGGCGTTCACTATTCCTTGGGGGAGATGAAGATAAAGTTAAGGATGGTGTGTGCACAGGTCGGGAAGAGACCCTACCGAATAAATCCCAATTTACATGTAAAGGTTAAGGAGGAGATAGAAAAAATGATAGCTTCTAGGATCATTGAAGTAGTGGAAGAATCAGAATGGATAAGTCTGATGGTGATTAGCATCAAGAAGGATGGGTAGATTATGACCTGTGTGGATTATAGGGAGTTGAATTTAGTTTGTGTCATTGATCCTTTTTCAACCCCCTTCACTGAAGAAATTTTGGAAGGAGTCACTGGGCACGAAATCTATTCCTTTACGGATGGATTTTCGGGTACCACCAAGTCCGGATTGCAAAGGAAGACTAGGAGAAGACAACTTTGCCACTAAATGGGGAAGTTTTGCATACACAATCATGCCCTTTGGGTTGAATAATGCACCTACAGATTTTTCGTGCATAGTGGTGTAAGCATTCCAACACTTCATCCATAAGTTTCTTGAGTCTATTTAGATGATTGGATAGTGTATGGGCTAGTAAAATACCATTGTAACAATTTGAGGTTAATGTTTGAGAGGTGTAGGCGAGTTGAGGATATCCCTCAACATTAACAAGTTTTATTTACTACACCCTTTGGGAGGTTATTGGGGCATATCATATGTAAGGAGGGCTTGTTAGTAGATCCTGCCAAGGTTGCAGTTATTATGGGGTTAGGGGAGCCTACTAGCTAGAGCACAGTGCATGGATTCCTTGGGCATATGGGTTATTACATAGAAATTCATCAAAGGGTATGCCAAGATCACCATGCCTTTAGAGGAGCTGCTCAAACATAAAATTTCCTTCCATTGGGGAGAGGCACAACAGAGGGCATTTGACACATTAAAGGATAGGCTTGTCACCGCACCTATATTACATTTTCCCTCTTGTAAAAATCCCTTCCATGTCCATGTAGATGCCTCAGGAACCGCTAATGGATCGGTTCTTGAACAACTAGGTGAAGGAATTGTTAATCATCCTTTGTGTTTTGGAAGCGAAGTTGACACCAAGTAGAGTATAATTACACCATGGTGAGCGCAAGCATCATTGTTAATGATCTATGCACTTTTCAAGTTTATACGATATCTGCTAGTGACACCCTTTGTATGTTACACCGACCACATGACATTAAAGTACAGTGAACAAGACCATCCCGAATGGGTGCATATGTCGGTGGGTGTTGTTGTTTCAAGAGTTTGAATTCACGGTAGTAGTGAAGATTGAGAAGAGTAATTTGGGCACGATCATCATCACGAATTGACACGAGGAGGACACGTAGAGTATTGAGGAGACAATGCCAGACATGCAACTATTTAGGTTGTGGTGCACACCCTCAGATTTGGAGGAGATTGTAGTATTTTTAAAGGAAGGTGTGGCACCAAAAGGAATGAAGGCATTAGAGAAGAAGAAACTAGCCATACGTGTCGCACCCTACATGTTGATCAGTGGGGACTTATACAAGTTGGGACATGATGAAGTTTTGCACAGGTGTGTACTAGAGCATGAGAACCTTACCAATCAAGGAGGAAGGACATGGAGGAAGTGCGGGTGGGCATTATGCGGGTGATGCCACAACGCGTAAGATATTAATGGTAGGACTCGGTGGAAACCTGTCAGACAAGGATTGTAAAGACTATTGTAAAGTGTGTGACCATTGTCAGCGCATTAGCAAGCCAAGAAAGAGAGATGAAATGCCTTTGCACCCTATACCTAGTGCGGAACCTTTTGAGAAGTGGGCAATAGACTTTGTAGGCCTTATTGCACCCAGCGCATAGGACTAGATCACGCTATGTCATCACTTGCATGGACTATTTGACAAGGTGGGTAAAGGCAGCCCCAACTAAGGACTACACAACAACCACAATGGTAAGATTTTTGTGGGAGAACATTATCACGAGGTATGGATGTCCTTTAATTTTAACCAGCAATAGGGGTACACATTTCTTGAATGAGACCGTGAGGATCCTATTAGCAGAGTTCATGGTGGCTCATCACAAGACTACACCCTATCACCCACAAGAAAATGGAACCGCAGAGGCATTCAAAAAATACTAAGTCATACCCTGACCAAAATTTTTGATGTCGAAGACAAGATTGGGATGACAAAGTATCAACAGTATTATGGGCTTACAAGACAACTTATAAAAGGTTGAACAAAGCCACACCATTTCAATTGGTGTTTGGTGTGAAAGTTCTTTTGCCAGTTTAATTCATGTTACCTTCTCTACAAATAATGCACACAGGAGGGCTGGTTGATGAGCAAGCATTGGAAGAGAGAATTGATGAGTTAATGAAGCTGGATGAGAGACGATCACTCACCAAGTGGAGCCAAACAATAGAGAAAGCAAAGCAAAAAGCTTGGCATGATTGCCACATCAGAAATAAGAAGTTTGAGGTTGGGAAAATGGTTTTACTATATGATTCTAAGTTTTGTGCTATCCGGAAAGTTGAAAGTCCATTGGTTGGGTCCCTACACAATCTTGTACATCCTTGATTCGATCGTGTGCGATTCAAGTCTTTGGATGGAATGAAATTACCTGACACTTCAATGGGAGTAGGCTGAAGCTCTACTATAAATAAGTCTTCTTGGTGTTTGTAAATAAGGTTATTTTTCTAGTTAGTTTAGAATTTTCCTTTATGCATTTATTTTCTTGTGTTTCCATTTCGTGTTGTTGTTTTGTTTTGCACCTTGGGCACCGGTAACCTTATTACTAATTTTGAGAATTTTTGAGTGTGCAGAGGACCACGCATCATTTTAGTGTGGGGTGGAGTAATGTGAAGGAGAGAATGGTTAAAGTGCCAAGGAAGTTTGTGTTGAAAATCCTGGTTGAATGGCCCTGTTGAAAGAGGTGTATAAAGATGGAAAAAGGATGGATGGTGTCAAGATAAGGCTACTTTCGGATCTCATGTATAAAGAAGGAAAAAATGTATAATCAACACGAGGTAGGCGAGAGCAAAAAAATTCAGAAATAAGAAGTGCCTTCGGTCTTTGGCTACACACGCGCAAGAGTCTCATGTCATGTTGGATTGGTTATGCACCAAAAAGGTTGGAGGATTGTCTATGCAAGATTGGGTGCGTGAGGGAAAGCACTGAAGTTGGGATTTGTTTGAAAAAGCCACATTAAATGTTAAAAGTATAGTGGTAGGTGAAGTAGCACTTAATGCTTAAAAAGGGAAAAAACTATAAATAAAGGGGTTGAGGCACTTCATTATTCACTTTGTGCATATAAGGAGAAAGAAGAACTTTTTACACCTTTGCAAACTAGGGCTTCCAAAAATTGATCCGTGTGAAGAAACATTCGGAGAGATTGAAGTGTGAGTAACTAGTTTAGATTTGAGAACTAGGAGGAAGGGATTTCACGGGTGTAGGAAAAGTGTGAGAAGTGTCGTCTTGTGAAGGGAGTATCCCAGTTAGGGTTTGAAGAACTAGGGCACGAGGTTTAAGGAATTTTCTTCACAAGTTCGAGATCTAAGGTTGGAGAGAGCAGAAGAACAGAGTAACATAGAGTGATTGAAGTGGTAAGAAGACCTAGATAATGGCACCCAAGAAACTAGTTAGCACACCTAAGAAGGGAAAAGGAAAGGGCAAGGGAAAGTAACAGAAACTAACACACACAAAAATGAAGAGTGGTATGCAAAAACAAGACCCGATGGAGTGTTGTTGGGGAAGGAGTGAGAGTCCCATCTTAGGAACATGTTGGTGAATGACTACAATCATCAGACAAGCACAATCGAGAAGGAGATTGTGTTGGAGTTAGTGTGCCCAACAAACAAAAGGACACCAGAAGGTTTACCCATTTATAATGATGATGTGAAGGTTAAGTTGGAGAAGGAAGGGTTATTACAACTCTTTGAGTTTCCCTACTTGGGGAAACCTGAGTGCTTATATCAATGGCTGATGTCATGCATGCATGAGGACTACTTCCACCTCGCGCAGGCGCAAGATGTGCATAACCCCTTATCTCATTTCGCATTTCAGAGGCCTCATCTATGAAGGAGATGGATTGGAGGATGAATTAACGACAAAGATGTGATTAAGGAGACTATCGCCACCTATGCATACAAGAAGGGGTCAAAGTATTATGATATCACGGACATTAAGGACCCGGTAATGAAGATGGTCGCGCACACGTGTCAAATTTAGATGGCCGGAGAGATGGACCCATGTTAATAAGCTATGGTTGAATGTTTGTAAGAAAATTTCAGAGGACACCATCTACAACTTGTCCACATTCATCGTGGATGAGATTGTCAGTTGCACAAAGGAAGGTGATAGGATCCTTTTTGGAAATGTCCTACTAACTAGTTTGTTTTCGAGATCGGGGTTCTAGATGCATCGAGACAATTTTGTATGGGAGTACCTTGTTAAAGACCCCTTGCCCACAAAGAGGTTTGAGAAATATGCTTGTGATACTATGACAACTTTGCTCAAGGTGCGCTTGGAAAAATGGTATACGCGCTTAAGGAACACGTTCGGGACAGAATGGAGAATTTCCAAACAACTGCTAGCAACCACTAAGGGAGAAGAGGAATTTTCTGTGTACCAACATTTTTTCCTGGGCAGATTCAAACTATTAAATGAGACATGGATCCCATGGTACAAGCTCCCCTTTCCCTTCACAACTCAATACTTCCAAGTGGGAGTAAACAAGTTCAAGGAGTCCAAGAAGTTTAAGACGGACCTTGGCAAATTGGACCAAGACCACAAGGAAATGTGCAAAGGATTAGACTACTACCACGAGCGCGCATACGTGGCAAGACGTACGTGTCGCATGAAGTTCAAATGACAAGGCCCATGACTCTACCCATTACAGGAGGATCCACGATGCTCACGTACATCCATATAAGACCCAAGTTTGAGAAGAGCACATATCTGGAGAATGAGGTGTCTATACCTCAGGATCTAAATGGTAGGAAGAGATCCGTACCCAAATGGGAGGAAAAAGAGCTAGAAAAGAAAATTCCAAGTCTGGTGGACACACAGGCTAATAGGTTCCCCTAGGACAAGTGCCAGGACCAATATATACGCGTGTAATAAGAGGCCCATAGTGAAAGAGAAGACTCCAAAACTATAAAAGCCATAAGATAAGGAGTCCTCGGGGGAAGAAGAAACAAAGTCACCTACACCGAATCTCTAGTTAGGAAGAAGCAGAGGGTAGAAGAAGAGACCATCTCAAAAGAGACTGAGAATTTAGACAAGTACATAGGAGAGAAAGATGATAGTGAAGAAGATGATAGTGGAGAAGAAGTTAGTGGGGAAGAGGACCTGGAAAAGATCAAGGGCCACCTGTCTTGATGTTCATCATTCGAGAGGAAGGAAGGTAGAGGAGAGGAACATGGGTTCCTTTTCATGTGGCGCAAGGATAACCAGTAGGAGAAGGCACCCAAGACATGGGAAAAGGTGAGGAGGATAGCACACGAAACAAGAGGCTATAAGCTCTATGCGAAAACATATAACCAAGGTGCCAGAAGGAGAAGAGACAAAGAACATTGAGACCCTGGTGGAGGACAAATTGGAACACAGCACTGAGCTAGTGTTGAACAAGGAGAAGGAGGAGAGCATAGAAGAGGAACACGGCAGCACTAGAGGCCCCATTTTGACTATAAGTATACCTAAGGGTACACACACGAGAGGAAGGCACATAGAGGGGGAGAGGCCGGAGATGGGTTATATTGATGACCCCAAGAAATTTTTTCACATGCGCACTTCTAAAGTATAATTCTGGCAGAGGATTTGGTAGCAATGTCATCTTTTGACAAGGAGGTTGCATACCCACAGAAAAGGAAGATGCTCTCATGGGAAATAGAGTCTCATCTTGATGAGCCAAAGTTTGAGGTAAGCCATGGGGTAATAATAACACATTGCAGACCAAGAGAAGACAACCCAATGGTGGATGCTCAATAGCTCTCCTAGATGAACAACTATGCAATGCACTCAATAAGGTCTCCATTGAGATTGAAGCTATACTCTTCGGGTAGAATGATATAATCGGGGGTTCTGGAGGGGGAGTTGAAGAAGAAAGAGGAAGAGCTAGCTATAATAAGGAGCTAAGCTAGTAGAAGTTGATCAGCTCCCAATGGCAGCGTGAGTTGAAGGATGAAAAGGCTAAGGTATGCGCTGTGTATAAGAAGGTGGAATCCATTAACAAGGCTATAATATTGAAGCATCCAGACCTAGCATCACCCGTAGAAGTATGGAACTACCTTGGGATGCTTGGAATATTTAACAATAGTCCTCACCATGGAAAGAAAACCGCTAGCCTTGGAGTTTGTAGAAGAAGTGGCCGCGCACCTAGAGAAGAGGATAATTTAAATGTTGTGGTGCTCATAGCTGAGTACAACAATGTTCTTGCTGATGTGAAGGCTACTTCCTGGACTATTGAGGCTACATACGACAATTGTGTGGATAGAGACAAAGTGGCAGGAACCTTGATTTCCACTCATGAAGTAAAACTCAAGGAGTTCCAAGAGAAAAAAAAGAATGATAGGGTGGAAAGGGACATAATCCTTGCTTTGAGGTCAAAAAGAAATTTGAAGCCATTAAAACCTTAAGGGGTTCGATCAAAAACTGTTGAAGGAACTATATCTCGCATATTATATGAAAAATGGATGCACTTTGGAGGATGTAGGCAAGGAGTTAGAGAAAATCACGATACCATGAGTGCACAAGGATAGGGGGCTAAGTTTTTAGGAGGTGAGCGCCTGTCGGCAACCTCTGTTAGAGAACACATAAAGAAATCGATGCCTAAAACAATTTGGAGGCCGACTTGTAAAAGGATTTTCCTAGCTTGTTACAGTCATTCCTTCACTCTCCCATTCTTTCTTATTTCCCTATTATTTCATCCCCTTATTCTTGTTCCAAGGTGTACACCTCTCATATTCTTTCTTTCACTAGAGAAGTGTTCCCGCAGATGGAGAACAGGAGTAGTGTGGGGTGATGTTGGGCCCCTAGAATGTTGGCTAAGTACAAAAGGTGCATACACACAAGCCCAAGTTAAAGATAGGCACGCAAGGAAAAGTGCAAATGACAGGTTTAAGAGAAGGGTTTAAGGAATCCTATGGCACATGCGGCATGCGTGGACATAACCAAGGTTTTGGGACTTATCCAAATTGGGCATTCGGGCGTAAACACATGAAAAGCATGACCCAACTGGATAAGGTGCCAACCGACGATAGGTTGACCCAGGAAGGAGCATGCCTAGGGTAGAAGCTTCTAGAAGCACATCATGGTGAAAAGTGGAAAGATCGGGCTTGGAGGAGCATGCTCACATGGAGGACCACATTCAGACACTTGGCATTGGATCTGATGGCACTGGAGGATGAGTTGGCAGTCCAGAAAGGTTATAAATACAAGTGCATGCAGAAGCAAACAGAAGGAGAACGAGGAAAGGGAAGAGCTCTACAGAAATACTACAAGAACTCTTTTAGTGAGTAATTATATTTAGGAAAGGACATATATTAGGTATGGGGATTGTAATTTTTATTTTTGATAGCCTAACTACATTAGTCCAATTGTAATGCATGACTATGGTCTGCTTCTTGGTGACATTATGTAATGACTCCATGGATGTAATGAGGTTACCGCCATCTTGAATATGAATATTCATGACCCCAAGCATACATATTTCTCTTAGGTTCTCTTTCATTTATGTTATGCTAAATATGGATTCTCGTATAAATTCTTTCTATTTTGATACAAGTTATATAATTTGTTAAGTACTTTCTATCTGAATGAATGCAAGGATCTAGAGGCCATTCTGAGCTCTATGGTACTTGCATGTTTGACTTCCTTTCAAATCTCTTAACATAGATCATGGATGATTCTTCCCACTAAACTCACATAAAGAGAGACTCGGCACTGCGCGTGCCTCGGTGAGCGCCCAATATCCGTTGGGTGATAGGTCAAGGTGCGCATGGAGTTCCTTTATTTTGCGATAGGGGTAAAAATGACTACCAAACGTACTTTCCCTTAAGTTCCATATGATCAAAGAAAATTCAGTAGAGAAGGTTCCAAAGGAAGAGGGAAAGGAAAAATTCAAATCTTTGATCAAAGAAGACCTTCTCAAAACTCGAAACTATATCTAAGGAAAATATGGAGGAGATTACCGAGATGCACAACATGGGCATGGAAGTCACCAAGAGCATGCTACGAGAATGGAGGCATAAACAAAGAGATGTAATACAATTTGGACAATGGGAAGAATGACATTGCAAATAGAACTATTCCCAAAGGCATGGAGATTGTTTGAGTACTCATGAAATTCAAGAATTTGATTCTTAAATTAAATACTCAAACAACATCAACTTTAAATGTTCGTTGCCTAGCTCATAGGCCTTTCTTTTAATTATATTTCAAATTTGGTTTTATCATTGATAAATATGCAATTAATAATTAAGGCCAATCAAATGTTATAATAAACTTTAATTAAGTTATAATTCTTAAATAAAAGAATGGTAAATTGAAAAGAATTCTATTATTTAAGCACTTTTGTCGCTATATAAGGCACTTTTGTATCATTGAAAGGTGTTGGATTTTGATGTTTGGAATGTAGATGCACATAACTATTTGATCAATAGAGAATAAGTTCTTCCCTCTTTTTTTTGTGTTCTTCCCCGCTCTATTCTTTAATATTCATACGTGTCTTTGATATATTCAAATAAGGTAACTTTGTGTTCAATTCATTGGATGTAGTGCAATGAACATTATTTCCTAAACATCTATGTCTTATGAGTTATTTGAGTATATGCAAATTCATATAATTCTTAAAATCTCATGCAAGCATTAGTAAGGTGTCATTCTACAATCTATAAACTCAAACATGTTGTTTTCTTGAGTGAATAATCTTATAGAAGTAAGAATAATATAGATATTCTTGATAGGTGAATAGGGTAAACTTTGTGTTCCCATTTTCCAGTCTTATTCATTAAAACTATTGTTCTTATAAAAATCTTATTCCTTTGTCTCTTCTTTATTGTAATTCATTGATTATGGAGACATTAATTGCATCAAAATCCTCATTCAAAAATTGAAAGTATGTATATTTGTACATAAGTGTTTTTTTCTTGTGTGTTTATGTTAAATAAGGAACATCTCCTAGAAAGAGGAGGGAGTGTTGTCCCTTGATTTGTTACTTGATCTTATATACAAATTTCCCAACCAAAAGTATTTTAGTGCCCACCATGGGGTACGTATTGTGATTCCCCACTTAAATATCTTATAGGAAATCCAAAAATTACAAAACAGGTTGAGAGAAGGTAAGCGTGAGGGAGAAGATCCCATGGTATCGAGGATATTGATTTTTAGTTACTTTGGAACAACAAGGATTTCAACGAACTCATAGATAAGATGTAAAGGAAAAAAATATACTAGTACTCCTACAAGGAACAAATTTGGTTCATCTTCTCGAAGTAGATGTTGACTCCAAGCCTCGAGTAAGTCTCAACGCTCACGCTTTAGTGCTAGAGGGCGTCACAAATCCACTACAAACCATTTTACTAGAATAGTTGCACCTTTTCCATGCGGTCAATGAGTTGGACCTTCATCGCCTCCTCAAACATTACACGATTTTCCAAATGGTAATAGAAATAACTTTCCCAAATTTAAGGGTAATGGAAAATTGCATCCCACAAGCATATTACTTCCTTCATTGTTACTTGTGGAGTACTTGGAGTTGATCACTAGGATGCATATATTAGGCTATTTGTTGAAACTTTGCAAGATAATGTTACTTTCGGTATTATCATCTGCTACATGGTGTCATTACCAATTGGGATACTATGAAAAATCAGTTTGAAAATCGATTCAATCTCGTTGAAGATGTAGACACTTTACTAGAAAAATTTCTCAAATAAAGAAGAAGGAACCATATGATCCTATGTGATAGTTTGCTGCAAGATTAAATAAGTTCGTGAACAAAATTCTAGTAGCTACTCATCCCATTTTCCAAATTACAAAGTTATTTTTCCTAAATGCTCAATTATCGAAGTAAGCTATGCACTAAGCAGAGACAATCTTAAAAATATTGATTCTGATCAGCATTTGGACATAAGGATGGAGGATGACCTAATAATGTCAAGGAAATTGAGAAAAGAACCACCCAAAACTAAATCCTCTTCTTCCGGGACAACTAAATTTGATTAGTTGGTTCAAAATGACTTGATTGCTATAAAAAAAATTAGTTATCTCAAAATGTTCTATACAAAGACATACCAATAATGAATTTTCATCCTTGAAACCATCTACCTCCCACCATGCCTAAACCGGGCACTCAATCTCCTCCTATCAAGGTCCTAGTTAATGCAACTTGTGAATTTAAGGATCCCGATGATGAAGAGGTGGAAGATATTGAGGAGGAACTGAAGAAGTTAAAGAAGATTAAGAAAAATCCTAGGTCAATTTTCTTACCACTTTGAAGGAGTCGATGATGAGGATGACTATGATGAATTGGTAGCGAGATATGAACAAAGTGAGTCATATGCTGTCATGAGTAAAGGGTAGTTGAAAAAAATAAATAGGTGATATAACCATAAAAAAGAGAAAACAAAGGAAGCTATAGTTACTATTACGATTGTTGCAAGGAGAGGAAACATTATTCCTACCATTGCTACAAAAAGGCAAGTAACCAATCTGCATCTAATACTACCTCTAATTTTTCCTTTGTTTCTAAGGAAAACACTTTTACTACCCCTATACCCAAAACAACCTTGGCTACAAAGGTAGATAAGCCCAAGCCCTCATCCGCATCAAAGCCTTAAGTTTCTTCTACCTTTGGATCCTTTGATATTATTGACCACCTTGAAAATACTAAGATTTAAATGTTAGAGGTTGATTTTTATCAAATCCATTCTGAAGCCTTACCCAAGTGGTCAAATTTTTCAATTCCCAACTGAATTTGCATTTCACAACTTCCAAAGGAATTCTTCCTACTCCTAACTCCTCTTCCCCAAAAAATTTAATGGCCTCCACACCTTCCACCTCTGAAAAAATTGAGCCTTTCTATGTCACAGTTCTTATAGTGGGTCACAAGCTTAATAATTGTGTCATAAACTCGGGGGCATCGAAAAATGTAATGCCCGTAAAATTATCCCATGCCTTAGCTTTACCTAAACCCAAACCTTTGTCTCATGTTATTTCATGGAAACTAGGGAGGTGCCTCTCATTGGGAGGATCAAGGATGCCCAAGTAGCTTTTACAGATTTTCCAGAGAAGAGAGTCAAAGCCACAATTTTGGTTGTAGACATTCCACCATCATATGACATGATTTTGAGTAGGAATTTCTATAGAGAAGTGGGAGGATAAATTCAAATGGAATGGTCTCATGATCGCGTCCCAACCAAAGGATAGATCAAGATGTTATTTCCAAAGAGACTAGAATATTATATTGTGTAGAAGATTGATGATCCAAAATAACATATCCTATACGAAGATATTGGTCATGGAAACTATATGGTCATGTCTAGAGATGAGGTTAAGGCTCTTAAGGTGGTTGTTGATGACCCATAAGATGTTTGGTTCCTAGAGTTTGATGGCGGTTATTCTTCAACAAGTTCGAGAGTTGGTGCTTGTTATGATTTATCCTAAAGGTAAGTCCCACCCATTCTCTTACAAGCTTCAATTTGAAAACACAAATAATACTACTGAATATGAGGCCCTCCTTCTTGGCCTAGCAGTAGCAAGAGAAATGGGGATCAAGAATCTTTGTGCTCATGGGGATGTTGAGCTTAGTGATAAGAAGGTTAGAGGGGACTTCCAAGTAACAAAAAAAAAAATTGAAACACTATAAAAACTTGTTCTTGGATTCATTGAATCATTAGTGACATTTTTGTCAACACTGTACCTATAGAAGAGAATTCAAGGTAAAATGATCTTGCAGCTTTCTAGGTCGTTTCTTATTCCCATCAAGACTTTGTTCGGATAAATTTACATTTGAAATTTTACATAGGCCCATTTTCCGATAATGTAAACAATAGGCAAGTTTTTAACTATGATCATCACTTGTTCTCCTTCCTAGAAATCAAGGAAATATTTAGTCATATGTATTTCAAAGGAAGTGAGGTTGGATATCGCGAGTGTGTTTCACACTTTGTGTCTAAAGGAGTTGAAGAAGAATATGATAAATAAGGATGCATAAAAATAAAAGGAAATAGGATACGTAAAGGTCTAATGAGCTTAGGATATTTGTTTGAAAAACAAGACCAATATATCAAAGGAAGGGTATCACAAGAGGTCCACTAATTCATTGAAGATGGATAGATTAATATAGGGAGTGAAGAAAATCACAAATTTTTCAACATTGGTAAATGTCGTACTCAGGAAGAAAGAATGAAAATGATCAGGTTACTAAGGAAATATACATATGTGCTGGCATATTCATATGATGATCTGAAAACCTTCAAGCCAAAGGATATGCAACATTATATTCCTTTGAAGCCGTGTATCAAGAAATTCAGATAAAAATAGAGACAATAGAATGCTAAGAATGTAGGTATAATTTATCAGGAAATTCAAAAGTTGAATTCTTCAATAATTTTTCCCATTCATCATTCAGCCTGGGAGGTAAATATTGTGCATGTGATAAAGAAAAGTGAAATATACATCTGCATAGACTTTGGGAATCTTAATCAATATTCTCTCAAACATAACTATCCTCTCCCCATGAAGGATCAAATCTTCCAAGTTATTACTAGCTCAAAAATGTTATCCATGCTCGATGGATTTCTAGGCTATAACTATATTGATGTGGATGTTCAAGATCATCAAAAAATAACCTTCACAACCCCCAGGACACCTTTTCCCATAGAAGGATGTTGTTTGGTCTTACCAATGTAGGTGTAACCTTCTAGAGGGAAATGTATTTGGCCTTCAGAGATATGAAAGGAAAATGCATAGTGATTTATCTTGATGGTCTGACTATTTTCTCCAAAAAGAGAGATGATCACTTTTAGTACCTAGAATTTTTATTCAAAAGTGTAGAGACCATGGAATCTCTTAGAACCCAAAGAAATCTATATTTTGTGTCATGGAAGGAAAATTACTCAGGCACATTGTTTCCAAGGAAGGAAAATTACTCAGGAACATTATTTCTAAGGAAGGAATAAATATTGATCCGAGAGAGGGTCCATGCCATACAAAAGATTCCTCTTCCAACAAGAAAGAAAGGTGTGCATTCTTTCTTTGAAAAATTAATTTTCTAAGAATATGTATCTCCCATTTTGTAGAGATGACTAGGAGTATATCTCAAATGATGAAAGAAAAAAAATCCTTTTGCTGGACTAATGAAGGAAAGGGATCCATTGAAAATATCACAAAATTTATCACCAATACTCTCATTCTTGCTTTCCCTAAACTTGATAAGGATTTCATAATCTATTACTATGCTTCTAAGCACACGTTGGTAGATATTTTGGTGTAGAAGAACCCCAAAGTATGTCAACCTCCTATAGCCTTCATGAGTTATGTCTTAAAGGCTCATGAGCTGAAATATACACATATGGAGAAACATGTTTTTGTAGTAGTAAAAGAAGTGAAGCAATATCGATTCTATATCCTAAAATCTTATTCCATTCTATTTTTTCCTATACACTATCAAATCAATCCTCAAATAAAAGGAATTTGGGACAAAGTGGGGCAACCGGGTGGAAAAAGTCTAAGAATATGACCTTGATATCAACTCAACCAAGCTTTTTTGGGGTAAAGGCATTTGTGAATTGCTTTCCAACAATGTCAAAATGAATCATCTAAGGAGGAAACTTCTTGTATCACAACTTTCCTTTTTATCAATTTTATAGATGAATGGTATGTATACATCGCTCACTTCCTTACCCATGGATAATGTCTAGAATATTTAAATTCCAAAGAAAATAGAGTTGTCAAGTTACAATATCCACAATGTGTACTCTGAAAATATTCATTATTCAAGAGCGGAAGTAATGAAAGATTTCTTATGTAGACTGTAGATAGTGAGTAACATAAAAGGTTTCTTAGATATTTTCATGATTATGTATGTGGAGGCCACTTTTATTCTATAGTAACAACTCATAAAACTCTCCATACAAGTTACTACTTGTGCAAATAATGTTCAAAGATGCTACCAAATGGATCACAAAATGTGAAGCATGTCAAACCTTTGTGGGGAGACCCAAAATGGATACCTTACCTCTCAAACTAGGTGTAATTGAAGATACATTTCAAAAATTGGGGATGGATTTTATATGTACTCTCAAACCTAATTCAAGTGTAGGGCATGCACATGTCTTGGCAACCACTTATTACTATTAGAAATTCTAGGCACTAAGAGGGGGGTGAGTAAGTGCTTATTAAAACTTGATGCAATTTTCAATCATTAATTCAACCACACTTAGCTATGTTAACCATGAGAATCAAAATAGGAAAATAGAAAGAGTAGAAAACACACATGAACACATGAGGAGATAATATTTAATGTGGGAAACCCATCAAGGGACAAAAACCCACTAAAACTAGAGAACTAACTTGGAAAATTGTCCTATAAAGTTACAATGGTTTCACCGTATGGTGAGAACCCACTCAATTTGAACAACCAATCCAAATCTAAAGCACCCAATCCAATATAAAATTAAGCACCGACTTGATAAATTTGGCAAGAACCCACTTGTTACAAAGCACCCACTCCCAAAATTTTGAGCAACAACTTAGACTTCATTCATACAATACATGGTTGATCACCTTCTTCACCTGGTTGCTTATATCAACCTGATGTGATCTCTATTTTAGTTCACTTATCTTCTCCTCCTTCTCAAAAATAACATCATCATCTTCTTTTCAGCAGCAACCAACACAAAAATGAGCTTATATGAACGAATATAACTCTTAGACATGACCTTTGACCTTTCACTTACCATGACTCTTCAAATCACTCATTCTTTTGTCTTCTATTTCTTACCACTTATCCTCAAGTATTACAGATTTTTATTTACATCCTACATGGTCCCAAAAATTCAAATAATGCTCTTATATGCTTAGAAACTTTCCACATTATCCAAGACACTCATTTAGGCTCATAAGTGTTCTTAAATCAACTTCCACGAATACAATCCTGAAAAACAACCTTCCTAGACCACTTCCACTAATCTTCACGACAAAATAAATCTATCAAAATGAATCTTAGGATACCTAATTTCATTAAAATTTACCAGAAATATCCAACTCAAGGTACTTAAGAGTTCAAGAAACACACTTTGTAAAACTTTCTTGGCTCGTTTCAACATCTCGAATTTGCTCTTCACGAATTGAGTTTATACATGCCTTAAATATATTCATCATGAGGAAAGTAACCTATCAATGGAGACATTATGAAGTAGAATATCTCATCCAATTCCATACTTCTCTATTTCATGGCACAAGATGTCCAAAACTTGGATCTCTAAAAATGGTCAGCTGATCTTGAAAACACAAAAACTAGTCTTCCATTTAATGTGGTAAAATACCTCCAAAATTTTTTCAGATCTCCTATCACCTCAAACACTTAAAATTTTATGTATAATTTTTTAATCATTAATACCCATATGTCAAATAGATAGTTTCTCACCTTCATCCTCATTCAGACATGCTTCTCAATAAGCCTAATATGGTAGATTTGGCTCATTCATCTTCAAGAAAGAAGACATATTTCCTAACTGAACCAATGTTCAAAAAATGTCACCACATACCTGTAGATAGTTTTCACATACTTTTTACACTCCAATAATGATCATTTGTATCATTAAGCCTTCAAATCATCAAAACTGGTCACACAAGCTTGCTAGTTTGAACAATAGGGCCAAAACTGAGTTGTATCTCAAAATTTTATCAAAGGAGTGATCCAAATGGATTAATTTAATTAAATATAACCTTCTATGAATCATATAAAATCAATTTGAGCATATGTTCCTTTGCAATATTTTTCTATGCATTGAAATCTTCATACAAAACATGTTTTCTAGTGGGGCCCACCAAGCACCATGAACTCAAAATATCATGGAAATGTACCCTAAGGAGTCCTAAACATGTTCAAATATATTTCCAAGAAAAAAATTTGATTTTAGACACCTACACAACTCAATTTTCCAAAACTGGTCCAAACTGGCATTTGTAGGGTTATAAACGTGCTAACAAAAAATGGATAGAACTTCTAAAATACTTTGCCAATCACAAAAAAAAATTAACAATAATTTTATCCAAATTTACTACATTTTTGAGTCTTATGATTTATCCTAAGGAGTATCCACAAATTTTCTTATCTGCTAAGAGGTTTGTTGCTCAATCTGGATACTTTGAAAAATACGGTTTTCGAAATACTTGCATAACTTGCAAAATATCCATCTGCAGATTCTGAAATGTTTCTCACACCTTAAGGATGCATCCCTATAATATCTCAAAGTTATATTTTTCTCTAGTAAATCTTAAATATTTCCATCCCATCGCATCTAGTTTCCGTTTAGTCTATGATTCTTAGGGAATGAACTTTGTTGACTTGTAATAGTTCTTATAACACTACAATAACTACCTATTGGGCCTTTTACATGCCATATATCATCTATTCATGCTCACATCATGTTTGGTTTGCATCATCACACCTTAGGTAAACATTTCACACCTTGTTTTTTTGTGGGTGGCTTAAGAAATTTGCATACCTTGACCTATTTTAGTTTCATGAACTTTTTTAATCTCTTGTATCTCTTTCTACACCTATTTTTGCACATCATAGTGGTCCAATATTTCTTTCAATGCTTTTGTTTGAGTGAATTATCATATCTTCTTGATTTACACCATATATTTACATTAAGCCAAGGCCTAGAATGACTTGACTTGACCCATACATTACATGACAAAACCATTTGGACATATTACAAACTCATTGACACATATCACTCACCTCATGGACCTTTTTTCCTTCATACCACCTTTGAGAGACTCAAACCACACATATACACCTTTGGAGACCCTTAGATCACCTAACCAACATACTTAGATTAGCTAGCCAATGTAACTAGATCACCTAGACAACATACCTAGATCACCTAGCCAACATACCTAGATCACCTAGACCACTTCAAATCAATGGACTTGACATCAATGACAACACAAGTGATACATAATTCCAATAAAAACCCCCTTTTTCATTGATAGAAACCATCCTAGAAACATTGATGACAACCATGACTCACTTGGATGACCTCATTTCCATGTTTCTTGACACATTTATCCCCATTTTCATCTATTACAAAGACATAAATTTACTTAACATGATCTTCAATGAAAAACAAGACTAAAAAAAAGAAAAAAAATTATGACTAACTAACTTACCCGAGCAACCAACACCCTCTTAGATGATGATTTCTTCATTCTTGGTTCAAATTTGCATGAGATGAAAGTCAAAACCTTGTTTTAGATGTCATGAGAACTATTAGAATGCTCCCCATAGGATTGAAATAACTGATTTGTATCATGTTTTCACTTGCAGCTTGTACTAATTTTCTCAATCATGTAGAACATCATCTTTCATATGAGAGAACCATGATGCTCGACACCATTCCATCATCATTAAATATAGTTCCTTTAATTTCTTCTACAACTAATATAGGATAACAACACCATAAAATTGATGCAACTATAAAGACAAGATCTTCATTAAGACATATATTTGATCTAATGACTCAAATAGACCTCCCTATCCTTGAGAAGCACTTTGTGTTACCTTCTAGAAGTAAGAACACTAGCTCTTCTTATCATAAATTACTTTATACACTTTCCCAACTGGTAGTGACACTTTTGTGAGTACTGTAGTGTTGTATCACAACTCAAAGATGCAAGTATCGATCAAACGTTTCATGAGTTATATATTGCAATGACCTGCAGAGACCACTGAATGGACCGTATCATGCCTTTATACTATTATACTGTGATTTAGGAGCCTATTCATTAGTTCAACATCTAACAGTCTTCTTTAACTTAGATGATGTAATCACATTGTCACTCCAATAAAATATGTGTTAGAAGAGATGAATCATTCAATAATGTCTCATTAAGGTCTTCAAACTAGATTTTCACTCATGCATCATTAACACCTTTTCAATATGTAGACTCTTTGTCATTCATTCATACAACACTACACTAACCATTGCAATATGTCCATAAATGGTGTAGCCACGATGAAAATTAGGTCTCCAAGTCACTTCTTACTTCTCTTACTTAGAATACAATCAGGTTTAGTAAGCTTACCCCTCCTCTACACTATATACTTTAATTGCAAGATGAATTTTAGGTATAATAGTGTATGTTTGACACTATATAGGTTTCTATATAATCCTTGAAAATTTGTAGCATGCTAATTTAACTTTTAGACCCTTTAATCACTTAATAGTCCCTTAATTCTTTGTCAAACACGATCTAAAGCAACATAGTCGGAAAAATACTATACTTTGTATGGTCTTCAAATGATCTGAAATCTCCAAAATATGAAAGAACACACTTGATTCTCTATTCTCTTCAAATTTTAGGATTTTCCACTGGTTATAATTGATTTTATAGTTATTTTTCTCTTCTTTTCCCTATGTTTCACCATTTTCTTTACATTTTTGAAATGATGAAATAGATAAGGGAAAGGGCCAAGGAGGAATACCTATTCAATGCTGGTCGGTTGATGGTTGTTGCATGCATTCTGACTTCTTGATCCATAACTGAATGTGAGAGCTTCCTTTTGGATAGGAGGAACTACCTGTAATAGACAACAAGACCAAAAAACATAGTTAAATGATATATGACAGTGGACTACCTAGCTTATGCTAGTTCCAAGAAGTGTGATACTTCTTAGATGGTTGTCAATCCACTGTTTAAAACAAGTTAATGTGAGAAATAAAAAAATTCCTACTATAGTTGATATGATTTAGGTATCTCATTCAAATACAATAAGCAAATCCAATCACAACAGACTAGGCTATAGTTGGATTTGAGAGTTGAGGTGTCTTTCAAGGTACTGGGACTAGTCAGGGTCAAATTCTGGGTTATTTAGGGAAATTGGTAGGGTGATTGTTGGGTCTTTTCTTGGTCAAAGTGTAAAACACAGAGATGATGTCGGCTAAATGTGACCAATGCCAATTTAGGTAGAACCAATGATGGTTGTGGATAACCGGTGTCGGTATGGTCGAGGTAAAAGAAACTCAAAATAGATTAAATGGTAGGGGTGATATGGGGTCAAATAAAGTTTGGGAGAGTGAATGGGGGTATGTAGAGGTCTTAGGTATGCTCGAAAGTATACAATAGGTCAAGATAGGTTATTTGGTGATATGGGTGAAGGGATATTTAGGTTCACAAGCAAGTGGGTGATGGGGTGATAAGCATGTAAAGAATAGATTAATAACAGGAGTAATAAAGATTACTAACTAAAATAAACCATACTGATTAGGGCCATACTTACTATGTTAAGGATCTGATGGCTGAGTGGTGGAGGTGGTTGATCGGAGAATATGTGTATGGTCCTGTAGTGGTGCTTTCCTAGAGTGCTCCCATGAATGCAATGGCTCTATGATTGATCCTGGTGATGGCTCTAGATGTTTGGATGTGTAAAAGGATGCTTGTTTCACTTGCATACAACTTTGGTCTCCTTCTTTTTGCTCTCATAATGTGCCAACCTTGAAATAAGGTTACCAAAGGGAATAAAAGGTAATCGACGATGGTTCGGGTTGATCGGTGTCGGTTCAAGGGTGACCGGCGTCGGTTAAGGTAGGATTCCCTAGGTTTACTAAAAATAGGAGATCATGGCAATGATTTCCACCAGATCTCTCTATTCATCTAGGAAAGAGTGGGAGTTACCTTTTCTTATGTGGGAATGTGGTTAGAGGGGATGTAGGCATTGATTTTTAGGGTTTAGTTAGGTCTTAGTTAGTTATGGCAACATACTAAGAATAGATTTAGGGTGAGGTGGCTAGGTGAGGTGGTGGGGTGGGAATTATCTTAATTAGGATAATTAAATAATAAATATTGTGAGGACATGGATTAATTTAATTAAATTAATATTAGTGTGGGGTGTAAGGGGCCATGGTTAGGTGAGTGTGTTCAAGTTGATTATTTAACGAGGGGTCAAGGGGAGTGTGACCCAATTTTGGTGTCTACATTTTGCCCCTTTTGTTGCGTAGCTTGTATTGGTAAGCGACACTAAAAAAAAAGATGTGGTTGCCCCATGTGTGGGTGAAGGTGATCCCCCTCAAACTAGGAACTGATGTGGCAGAAGATAGAATCGGTGAGTGGTTTGATAAAAGGTGAATGTGATGAAGAGGAAGGTGGACAACGGGGTAATGGGGTAAAGGTCCAATCGGGTAATCTAGGTAATGGGCCAGGGTCAAAGGTAGTGACAATCAAACACACACACATGTATAAATTGTAGCATGGTACCAGGTTGAAGAGCATGCAAACTCTACATTGTCTAAGGTTGATAGGTTTATCCAAACAAGGTTGAGGTGATTCCGGTATCCAAGGTATAGGATATGGTGCGGAAGCACTTCGTAGGTCAGGTGCATGAACGTTTAGGTATGTTCCAGTACACCAAAGGTTGGGTTAGGATAAATGGTCATGGCAAGAGGCAAGGTAAGGTCATTAGGTCAAACAACACAGGTAATAGTGTCGCAAGGTATAGTGAGCACATGAGTTCATAGGTCACTAACAATGTTCCAGTCCAAGTAGCTAGGTCATGACATGGGTAGGGCCTAGGTATGGGTAAAATAACAAGTCCCAAAATGTAATTAAGGACAAGTATAGGTAAGGTAGGCATGGAGGTTGGTTGCAATAAGGGTGGGTAAGGTCAAATGGTGGTTGGGTTGGTTAAGTGGGGTCAGCAATGGGGAAAGCGTATGGGCAATAATATGATAGGTAACCGATGTCGGTCATACGTATAACGGTGAAGGTTTATGTAAGCTGATCATGATTTATTAAGGCATATGATCGATGTTGATGTGTGTATAACCGACCACGCTTCTTTAGGGCATAACACCGATGTCGGTTTAGGTATAACCGATGTTGGTCAAGTTGACATGGGTATATAAAAGAAAAATCCGTATAATATGGATTCATTTGTATGTTTTGGATTTTGTGAAAATGATAGAGTCTTTGAATGAGTTGTGCTTTTCGGGAGGAAAAGATGAGGGACTATATCCTACCGAGGTGGATGGATCCGATTTGTTAGAGGAGCCGGTAGATGGGTTCACGAGCACGGGGGATTGATTATGATTGGGTGGAGGTCAAGAGGATTATATTTCATGATTGGACATGGTAGAGGTGGGGAGGGATTGGGTGGACCACCGTGCGGTGGCTTGACATGCCACCATGGAGATGATAGCGTCTGAGGTAAGATTCAATCTCATGCATTGGTTTGGGAGGTAGATAAGGTATATAGGTTAGGGAGGAATACGATATTTTTGGGGGAAAAGGGAATTTGAATTTGGGAAGGAAAATTGGGTAAAATAGGAATGGGAAGAGGTGTGGTTAGGTGTACAAGGGGAGGGGAGGAGTTGAGAATAGAGTTAGGTAGGAATGGGTGAGAAGAAGGGAGTGTTGTAGGAAAAAGGGGGTTTTGGGAGTCATGTATTTCTTTACGTGTGACAGGATGACGGGCGTTGGTTAAGGGTGGCTAACATTGGTGGTGTCAAGCGGTACCCGGTCATAGATAAGGTGACCAATGTCAGTTTGGGATAGACCGTGGTCGGTTAGAAGTAACCGGTACTAGTCATCATGTGGAGAAAAAGGGGCCAAAAGAGCCCTAGGGTGGTTGGGTGAGATAGATAGTGGGCAAAGAAGATGTTGTTGATGAAAAAAAGAGCATGGGTAAGAGGTTGAAAGAGGTATGGTATGATCGATAGTGGGTTAGGGTTGGGGTGGGTAGATAGAATATGTGATAAGAAGGTAAGTTGCGAGGGGAAAAGAGGGAGGGTAATAGGTGTAGGTGAAGTGTCAAGAGTGATTGTGGGTATGATCAAGGTGTATTAATGTGATGTTTTATTGGATGCAGGTGAGAGACCAGCTGCGGATGTGAGATAGGGTGCCGCCCTTGCTCATGATGGTTTGAGGGTGTGACAACTAAGGTTTGGCAACATGTTGCAGAGGTTTTCCCGATTTGGGTTAGATGCTACCAACATGTTGTCCGGTAGCCTAGTTTGATGGTCTCCCTCATTGATAGATGGGATTTGGCGACCAACACATTCCATCTATTGACGGTGAGATCACAGCCACCCTAGAGGATGTGTACAGGATTGTGTGGTTACTGATATTGGGGATACAGTATATGTGATCTCCTTAGAGGCATCTGAGGAGTTGATGTTGAAAGTATTTGGAGAGGGGTTGGTGGAGATGAGGTTTCATAGCACTAGCATGAGCTATGGAGACTGCCCAATCTAGAAGAGACTAGGCTAGTTGTGTTGTTGATGGAGGTAATTTTTATTTTATACTACCATATGTAGAGTGTGGGAGATTCCCATGATCATTAATGGGGGTCCTGCATGATATGGTGGTGGATAGGACCCATTTTGCATGGGCATCAACATTCTTAGTGCGAGATATATAGGAGTTATGGACGTATGGGCAGCTATGGAGGTTTAGCTTTTCTTTGCACTTTCCTACTTCATTGTTGGGCATATGATCACATTGTGTGTGTGTGTGCCCAGGTTGGTATGCCCTGCCCCAGATGATGCATTCAAGCTAGTTTTTTCAAGTGGGATACATGCGATGGGTGGCTGTTATTGGAGAGTGTCAAGCGGGTAGGGTGACGCATGATGTGTCCTACTACGGGGGTTTACTTGGAGGGTTGTCGGCATAGAAATCATTTAGAGGCCCTATGTTGGTTATCCATCATATGGGTAGATGGCCATGGAGCTAGCTGGATTATAACTACTTATATGGATAGAGGGTGACGTTTGAAGAGCATGAGATGATACCCATAGACAAGGTTAGATGATAGTTTGGGCTGCCGCAGGATATACCTCCACCCTTTCCATAATACAGGAGGGATGACGTGGAGAGGCCATTACCCCTACCCTAGCTTATAGTGCCTACAGGGACAGGAGGAGCAGGTGAGAGACTAGCATATAGATGATGTCGGAGTTATAGATAGATATAGACAGTGGTGGGATGCACACTTACAAGCAATACCGTCGAGATTGGGCAAGCCGGACTTAGCCACCATAATTATTCATAGAGGACACCCTGTAGGGCAGGTGGCTACCTTGATTACATAGCTAGGGATGGTGCAGGGGTAGTTGATAGGTGCAGAGGCATAGGTGGCCACTTTATAGGCACATGTGGCTAGTTTACATGCCTAGATAACGCACAGGGACAGTACCCGCATAGGGGGTGGTGATGGTGATGGGATATAGGTGGCTGCCCTATAGGTGCAAGTTATAGGTTTGTAGGGCCAGTTGGCCACTACATAAGTGCAAGTTGTGACTCTTCAGACCCAGATATAGGTAGGAGTGGGATAGGGTCCCTCAAGATAGGCACAGGGGGACAGTTTCAGAGGCCAATGGGGCCACCATAGATAGTACCCGTAGCTAGATTGTGGGATGCCCTAGGTGAGGCTAGGTATTATCAAGATATTTTGATGGTGGTAGGGATAGATTTTATATCCTATGGAGAGTACAAGGCACAACAGGCCTCGAGTGAGAGGACCAGGTCACGTACCCACAGTGTGGAGAGCACAAGGGTTAGTGAGCCCTAAGATAGGGTCGAGTGCTAGGCCTAGTTCATGGAGGCTAGTCCCAAGTGATATACTATCCAGACCCAACCATGACCCATGATGGGTGGTGAGATGTTAGCAGGCCGCCGTATAGGAGCCGAGGAGGAGGAGGAGACCGGGGAGACAAAGATGGAGGATACCTCCATTTTTATGTAGATGGATGATACTGGTAGCCATGTGGACCTCCATTTTTATGTAGTTGTTTTATTTTTGATATACACTGGTCTACGTGCCAAAGAGAGTAAGGATGTATACAAGATTTTATTGATTTTGATCATATACCGTTGGCTCTGCGTCTTTGAATATGGTGAGGATGTACATGAGGTTTTTTGAGATTTTTACATTCATTTGTATTTGTTAACATATGTATGTATACACAGAAATCATGATTCATAGATGATGATATTTATAGTATGGATGGTTTACTTATTTTAATTTCCATTATTATTTGTGTATGTGATGGGAACTAGGTGAATTAAGTATGATGGAGTCGGTCAAGTCGTTTAGGCATGGTGGAGTCAGGTCATAGGCATGGATTGAGTCAGGTTGACTTAGGTATGGTTGAGTTTAGGTTGGTTTAGGCATGGGTGAGTTTCTAATTCATGAATTTGTGCAATTAATGATGATGTGGATCGTGTTAAGATGTTTTGTAGGAAAATGTATGATAATGGTAAAGAAATGGTAGACAAGATGAAATGAATGTATGAGTGATGATGGTAAAGATGTGAAGCAATTGTTGTTTGTGTGATTTAACTTCCAATTATTGATAAAAAGGAAACTAACAAGGGTAGAATGTGAATAGGAAAGGGGAAGATGGAATTGGTTAGGGTAGAGAGTGGCCAAGCTAACCTCCAAGGGCCCCATGCCCTCGGAGTGCTACCTACATAGTCCCAAAGAAAAGGGACCTTAGGCCGATGTAGTTCTCCCATAAGATAGGGAAGATTAGGGTGAAATAGTAGAATGGTTAGATAGGTGTTAGGCATGGGTGATGTAGGTCATAGGCATGATTGAGTTTAGGTTGTAGGTATGGTTGATTGATTTTTAAATACATGTGTCGAGGATCTGGTCCTGTATAGGATAATCAATAAGTAATGAGGAAGGCGAATGGTAAGAGGTGGTAAAAGAGCTTCTCAACTGATAAGAACCCCGATGAATCTGCCATACCCTAGATGGGATTATGAACGTAAGACCTTATAGACCTTGCATAATGGACTATTTTAAGGGTGAAGAAAATTCACATGATCACGAAATGTCACGTTTGTGGAAAGTCCCTTGAGTAACGAGGAATTTAGGTGAAAAAGACAAGGAGGTGAGAATGAGAGGTTTAGCGTAACTTAGTGTATGACAATGTGTATTTCGAACAAGAAACCCAGAATCCAAAATAGGCAAGTCCATGACAAAAATTTCATATTTTTCTTGATTTGTTTGTTTTTAATAGATTGATCGATGCGGGAAGTCTATATGGGATGAATATATTATCTCCTTGAGGTCTTCATGAAGCTGATCAATGCGGGAAGCTTTTGAATATTTATTATATTTTTTTAATGACCGTATATAGCTGTCCTTCAAGGGAGAAGTCTATTGATAGTGGTAGAATATGGAGAAGAGATGTCCCTTTTGAGGGAGTCATCTTTTGCTGGAAGTTTGACTCAAGGAGTTGTATCCCTTTTTGTTTTTAGACGTTTAAGTCATGGACAAGATTATAGAGGATGATTAGGTTCCTATTTTAGAAGACAAGATCGTAGTACACAAATATTAACTGTGAAAGAGGTGGTTTTGAATGATGAATGAACATGTGATTCCATGTTGAAGAAGACACAAAGTATCCATGAGAATCATGCTATGAGAAAAGCCATGGTACTCATATTGAAGACAAGGCTAAAAGGTGATGGGTAATCACATGATTCTTGTTTAGTCATGGATCCTCAAAATGGGTAATAATGGAAGGTGAACAACGCTCAAGGGATGAGTGATCAATTGATAGAAAGTGATATAGGACTTGATATCAACAATAAAATGGTCAAGATGTAAGGCATTAAGGGGCTCAGGTTTGGGTTTACCTTCGAGTGAAGACAAACGATAAGCACCTGATCCATAGGCATGGGTGACGATATAGGGTCCAAGCTAATTAGGAGTAAATTTTCCCTGTTTACTTTTCTCCTCTTTGGTTACATGTTGATTTTCCTTCAGGATGAGGTCACCAACTTGAAAGGTTCATTCGTGAACACATTTTCATATAAATTCTTGATACGTTTTTGTAGATTTGGAGATGGTCAAGAGCATTGAGACAACATTCATCTAATAATTCAAGTTGCGCCAAATGATCCTAGCGAAAGTCATCATCATTGAGCATGTCTTGTAGTGAGATGTGGAGGGATGGAATTTGGACTTCAAGAGGTAAGACAACCTCAATACCATAGACCAGAGAAAAGGGGGTGGTAGCAGTCGAAGTGTGAATACTAGTGTGGTAAGCCCACAAGGTGAAAGGAATGTGCATATGCCAATCCTTCCCAATATCATTGACCACCTTCATAAGAATTTTTTCAAGGTTTTATTGGTTGATTTGGCTTGACCATTGGTTTGCGGGTAATAAGGTGATGAGAAACTGAGTTGGATGCCAAAAGCATCACATAGTTTACGTAGGGTTTTGTTTTTGAATTGTTTTCTATTATTCGTGATAATGCAGTGAGGGACACCAAAGCGACAGATGATGTGATGGTTGATGAATTCACATATTTTCTCGGCTTTGGTGGAAATGAGGGGAATGGCTTCTACCCATTTAGTGTAATATTTAGTAGCGGTTATGATCCATTGGTGGCATTGTGAAGAATGGGGGTTGATCTCACCGACAAGATCCAAACCCCATTGAGAGAAAGGCCAAAGGTCTTGACGCAACCTGTAAGGAATGACTAGGGGTGTGATGGAGATTAACATGTTACTGGAATTTTATGCAGTGTTTGACATAATCATAACAGTCACAATTTAGGGTTGGCCAGTAATAGCCTAGGTGAAGAATGCATTTTGTGATAGCGAGACCACTAAAGTGGCCTCCACAAATCCCATTGTGGACTTCCTTAATGGTGTAAGGAATTTCAGAACTGGTAAGGCATCACAAGAGAATGTTGTCGAAACCACATTTGTATAGAAGACCACCCATGATGACATAACGCGAGACACTTTTAAGGAAGGCATGTTGTCCATTATGAGTGAGATCGATGGGTAAAATGGAGAGGGAAAGATAGTCTATGTATTGCTTATACCAAAGGTCACTTAGGTCAAGAACAATGGTTTCGATAGAGTAAAATTCACGAGGAAAATAAGAGGGTGATTGTAGTCTTTGTATGGTGACAAAGATTTTAGAGTCAGCGGGTGAAGCAGGTATCTAAGAAGCCAAGTAGGCCATGGTATCTATAAATTTATTGGTAGAACGTGGGGTGGTTTGAAGTGCATAACGGTTGAAGGTGGTCAAAAGTATGTCCACATGATGCTTATACTTTTGAAGTATCTCATTATGACACTTGGTATATACCATTGACTTGGTTTATGACAAACGAGAATCACCAAAGATGTTGATTGACTTAACATCTAAGGCATAAGCATCCTGGAGACCCAATACGAGTGCTTCGTATTCAACAATATTGTTTGTACAATCAAAATCAAGTTTGAAATACAAAGGCATAGGTTCACCATCAAGCGAGAATGAGGATAACACCAGCCCCACCCCCATGCTGACACTTGGAACCATCGAAGAAGAGTGTCATTTGGTAAGCGGGTTCATCCAGGGAAAGGGTAGCAATAGACTCATCTGGAAAGTCAAAGTTAGAGGGTTGATCCCCGAGAAATGGGTGCATCAACCAATTGGTCGGTGATAGTTTGGCCTTTGATGGAATTTTGATGGATGAATTTGAGGTCAAGGTTAGCTAGAAGCATAAGCCAGCATGTGGCACATTGATTTTGATAAGGTTTGGCATACATGTAGTGTAATGGGTCGGTATTAGTAATGATGAAGGTTTTGTGGTTGAGTAGGTAATGGCGAGTTTAGTGGTGATGAAAACTAAGGCTAGGAAAAGTTTTTTGGCATGGGTATATCTAGTTTTGTAGTCAAGAAGGGTACAAATTATGTAATAAACCACTTGCTCTTGGTGTTGGTCATCACGATGAGTGAGCATGACACCTAGAGAATGGTCAGTGGTGGAAATATATAGGTAGAAGGGCTGGTCATCCTTAGGAGGAATGAGCACTTGGTGGTTGAAGTAGGTATTGTTTCAAGGCTTCAAAGGCTTTATGGTAGTCATCATCCCATTTGAATGAAACATCTTTCTTGAGAAGATGATGGAATGGTTGATAACGGTCAGAAAGTTGGGAGATAAAATGACGAATTGATTACAATTTTCCTTGTAGAATGCGAAGTTGATAAAGATTAGTGGGTGGTAGCATTTCAAGGATAGCCTTGAATTTAGAAGGATCAAATTCTATGCCACACAAAGAAATGATGAAACCTAGGAGTTTCTGAAAGTACCACAAAGACACATTTTTTTGGTTGAAGATGAACACAATATTTGATGAGGTGGTCAAAGATGACTTTAAGAATGGGTAGGTGTTCGGTTCGATGTTTGGATTTGGCAAGAAGATCATCTACGTAATCCTCTAATATGTGATGCATGATGTCATGGAAGATGTAAGTCATGGCCCACTGATATGTAGCACCAATGTTTTTGAGACCAAAGGGCATGACTCGATAGCAAAAAGTCCCCAAGGGGTGATGAAGGCAGTCTTGTGTTGATCCTTAGGAGCTAGTAATATTTTATTGTAGCCCAAGAAACCATCCATGAGTGATAACATTTCATGGCCAACAGTGAGATCAACTAGTTGGTCAATGCCTGGTAGTGGGAAATCATCTTTGGGATAGGTGAGGTTGAGGTCATAGAAATCCATGCAAATGTGAGTCCCCCTGTCACTTTCGTGACAAGAACGATGTTAGAAATCCATTGGGGATAATCAATGGGTAGAATGAAGGAAACCAAGAGAAGGTGTTGAAGCTCTTCTTTGACTAGAAGAGTAATGCGAGGATGCATTTTCTGCATCTTTTGTTTGATAGGTTTGGCATCAAGAATGGTTACAATATTGTGAACCATGATTTTAGGATTGATACTAGGCATATCGGCATAGGACCAAGAAAATGTGTCGCTATGGTCTTGAAGGAAAGAGGTGAAGGCTTCCTATTCAGTAGCGTCTAAAGATTGGCTGATCTTTAGGATGTGCGGGTCATCCTGAGTATTAATGTTGATTTCGATGGTCGATTCATTCAACATGGTTTACATCTCGGAGGGTAACAACCAATGAATATAAGATTCTTCTACACCAAGGTAGGTGAGGATGGACTCATCATCCTGACATTGAACGATGTTAATTGAAGGTGTATCATCATCGATCATGTCAAGATATAGGAATGGGAGAGAAGAGGGAGCCTCGCCATCAAGGTTGATAGGTCAGCGGTCCCAGGGAAATGTTGTTTACAAAAAAAAGTTAGGAGGTATAGATTCAATATCTATGGACTCCGTGGATGAGGATGGTAATGTGGGTGAATGAGAGGGGGAAGATTTTTGTCTTGAATAAGGTCGATGTGAACCTTCTTAGAAGATGGAGTGTCAAAACCAATGCCACTACGTAGTCATTGTGTTTATGAGAGGTACAAGAGATGATAGTGTGGTGGCCTTGTTCATAAAAATTGAAGCCAAATCCTTTCCATGCACACCGGTGGAGGAAAGTGTGAGTGAAACAATGGTTAGTGAGGGAGTGTAGGTCGGAGGAAAATGGTTGGGTTTGGGATGGAGGTTCGGGTTTATAGGTGGCCATATCAAGTCCCCCATACGTTAGATTAGTGTGAAGGTGGGGAGGGCCATAAGGAAAACGTCACCAATGTAAATGTCATAACTGGGGTGTTGATGTAGATTCCCGTACTCTTGTGGGGTGAGGAAGGTATCGATATTATATAGGTGGTATTCCCCGCAGTGAGGCATTGAAAACACCTTCTAAGGGATCAATAGTTGGTATGTGGGTAGTAGGTATAGATGGCTTGCTAGATGAAGGGGAGACAGGGGTGCTAGCGGTAGAGGCTACAATTGTAGTAGGGATAATGAGGTTAGATGTAATAGAAGTAGTGGCAATTTTGGTGGATGGGCTCATGGGTGGAGGTGAAGTGGTTTTGGTGGCGGATGCCTTGACCGGTACAAGCACATCATTGGGTCGATATAGCATGTTACAGGTCTTGAAAGGTGAGGGGTCAGGCAGGGATGGTGTAATTATGTCCCTTGTGTTCAAATTTGAGGCATCGATGTAACGTCAAAGGGACACAACCCATAACACGAATCCAAGGTCGGCCAAGTAATAAGTTATACTAGAACTCCCCTTCTAGGACATAGAAAAGTTTTGAGATGATGCGGGGACCTACGCGGACATGGAGAACAATGGTACCCAGTGTAGAGGTCATGGTGTCATTAAAGGAACGTAACATAACGAGGTTACTATACATGTAATGGGTAGGTATTTGCATTTGGTCATATGCATGGGAGGAGATGATGTTAATGCTAGCACCACCATCGATCATAATGCATCGTATGTGTATATTATCGATAAAGATGGAGATGAAAAGAGTGGGGTCGGGGTCATCGGATTGGAAGGGAGCGATCTATTCATCTGCAAAACTGAGGGCGGCCACTTGGTGAGTGGGTGAAGGTGTAGAGGAAGGAAAAGACCTAGTGAGAGAGGCTACATGGTGAGGGGTAATGATGGAGGCTATGGGTGTGGGGTCATTTGGTAAGACTTTGATAGATTGAAGGACCTCCATGAGGGCTTGACGATGTGAATCGAGGTTTGGATGAGGTCATATAAAGACATTTTGAGGGGGATTGGTGTAGTTGTTTTAGCATTGTGCGATGTGTGACCCCATCGGAAATGGGATATGCAGGACCTTGAATGATGACTTTGGGTGTGGGTGTGGATGGTATGTTTGGTATAGGGTTGGTTGATGGGCCACTTTCTTTCTCCTTGCCCTTGTCTTTCTAAGCATGGGTGGCAATGTTGATCATGTTAATCTGAGGGGAGGTGGATGAAGAGGGTGTGTCATGGAAGGTATAGTGGCAAGAGGGACAAAACCCTAGTGGTGGATACAAGCCTTGTGAGATGAGTAGGGTGCATTAGAATTTGGGTGGTGGTTTGGCCAACTCTCTTATGTGAACCATGTTAATTTCAAATCTTGGGGATGGATCTAAGAGTTGTGGGGGTGGAGATTTTGGTCACTGAGTAGGAAATGAGGGAAGATCTGTGGAAATTGGTGATGAAAAATGGGGTCCTCATCAAGAAGATCATCATCATCAAAGTTTTCTTTAGGAGGACACAATTGACAAGAGCGGTTTTCAAAGCCTTACAGTTCTCTACATCGTGTCTTGACACATGATGGTAGGCACAAATTTTGGTTTTGTCAAACCCTTTTGGTTTGGGTTTGAGTGGGTCATAAGGTCTAAGAGGTGGTAATGTGATGATATAAGTTTTGAGGAGGTTGGTTAGGATTTTGGCATAGGATCCTGCTAATGGATCACAATGGGAGGTGAATGTGGGTTTGGGTATAGGTGCGGTTGACTATGGAGGAAGAGTCTTTACAAGAGGGGGTAGTTTGGGCTACTAGTTTGGTGTATGGTGTGGTCTTAGGTGTTGGTCGTATCTGCATGGGTAGGGGCATGCTAGATGAACTGAAAATAGAAGGTATGGTTGGTTTAACTACCTTATTAGAAGGTAGCAGATTTTTGGCTTTAGGTTAAATCTTCTTGGGTAAAGGTGATATGGGTGCATGAGATGTGGAGGGAAAAGTGGATGGTGGAAGAGGGCGGGTTACCCATGGGGGTAATCGAGGTGCTATGGAGGTAGGTGGTGTGGGTTGGGTAGGAGGTGAGTGAAAGAGAAGGAAGTGTCATGGGTAGTGAAGAAATTATTAATGCTATTAGAGGTATGGGTGGTAATAAGGTTACGGGTGAGGGAAGAGGTTGTGTGGGTTGCTTGGGTATATTAGAGGTTTGTGATGGGGAAATGGGTTGCTGCATTCTTGGTTTACTGGTGGATGGGGGTTTCTTGGCCAGGTCGAGGGGTGAGGTCCTAGGATGGATGGAAGGGGTGAAGGTGATAAGGGTGTGGTTGGTGAGGTTGGGGCATGAGATCTAGGAGATTGGATCTTCTTTTTAGGGGCCAGGTTAAGTTTGGTGTTAGTTTTAGAAGATGTAGCTAAATCTAATTTGATGGGTGGGTGAGTAAGGCTAGCTATTGGTATGACCCCTAAGGTAGTGATAGGTTTAGGCAAGGGAGATGATATAGGCATGGGTTTGGGTGTAGATGCATGTTGGGCTATGGGTAGAGGTGTGATTTGGGCCATGAGTGGTGTCGTGGAAGGTATTGCGATAGTTGTGGTTGTGTTTGGTTTGGTCGGTCGAAACACTTTTGGATAGATAGTGGAGGTGTTAGCGAGTGACAACTGCATTTGTGTTGAAACAAGAAGTAGAAGACGCCCCAAAGTAAGGCTCTATTGACATAGTCCAGGTGATCAACCAAGCATGAGAATGGTATTGTTGTAAGCGGAGCCGATGTGGATTGAGTGGCAATCCCCGTAAAATGTGTTTGAGATATAGGAAATGGCTAGCCTCAAAATCTGTGGGTAAGAGAGCCAAAAGTAGATCAATGGGATCTTGAAGGTCTAATGGTGAATGGTCATCTACAGGTGGTGGTACTTCTATAGTATCCTCCATGGGTAGAGGAGAGGATGGGCCAGCCAAAGTGGTCTCTCCTTGCATTGGTGTAGGTGGTGGACCTGCATCTTCTATGAGTAGGAGAGGTTCCACTGACAACTGCTCAGAATTTTGAGGGATCAAAGGCGGCATGATGATTATAGGCTCATTCAATGGTGAAGGGGAAGATGAAGGGGATTCCTCTATGGGTAGAGGAGTAGATGAAATAGGTTCTGGTGCAGGTAGGGGAGTGCGAGCTAAGATTTCATCTATGGAAGGAACATGAGGCAATTGGGAAGAAACTGTATATCATTGAAAATAGCATGGACCTCGCGGACATTGCTATCATTATTTGAGGTATCATCCCCTTGGTTGGAAGATGGGGAATGATTAGGGAATGACTTCATGAAGATGTGTAGTTTTGGTTAGTAGGTGCATTTGGGCTATCCAAGACTAGATATCCATTGTCTATCATTTCTTGAATGATATTCTTGAAGGTGATGTAATTATTGTCATTATGACCTTTGACATGATGATAGTTGCAAAAGTTGTGTTCCTTATACCACACAGGCATGGGTAGCTCAGGGTCAAAACCAGTATGTTGTTTTATAGGTGGAAGGGTAATGGCACCAGCTTTAACAAGCTTTTCCAAAATAGAAGAATAAGATTCTCCTAGGGAAGTGTACTTTCGTTGTTCTCATCTGAACTGGAAATCTTGGATAGAGAGAGATTAGAAGGGGGTTTGGCTGGGTTTGATTGATGAGGGGGACCAGCTT